>CM056054.1:24258005-25465505 GCA_029574335.1 Rana kukunoris
AGAGTTCCTCTAAGGGCATCAAAAATGCACCAGAGTTCCTCTAAAGGCATCAAAAATGCACCAGAGTTCCTCTAAGGGCATCAAAAATGCACCAGAGTTCCTGTAAAGGCATCAAAAATGCACCAGAGTTCCTGTAAAGGCATCAAAAATGCACCAGAGTTCCTGTAAAGGCATCAAAAATGCACCAGAGTTCCTGTAAAGGCATCAAAAATGCACCAGAGTTCCTGTAAAGGCATCAAAAATGCACCAGAGTTCCTCTAAAGGCATCAAAAATGCAGCAGAGTGCCTGTAAAGGCATCAAAAATGCAGCAGAGTGCCTGTAAAGGCATCAAAAATGCACCAGAGTTCCTGTAAAGGCATCAAAAATGCACCAGAGTTCCTGTAAAGGCATCAAAAATGCACCAGAGTTCCTGTAAAGGCATCAAAAATGCACCAGAGTTCCTGTAAAGGCATCAAAAATGCAGCAGAGTTCCTGTAAAGGCATCAAAAATGCACCAGAGTTCCTGTAAAGGCATCAAAAATGCACCAGAGTGCCTGTAAAGGCATCAAAAATGCACCAGAGTGCCTGTAAAGGCATCAAAAATGCACCAGAGTTCCTCTAAAGGCATCAAAAATGCACCAGAGTTCCTCTAAAGGCATCAAAAATGCACCAGAGTTCCTCTAAAGGCATCAAAAATGCACCAGAGTGCCTCTAAACGGCATCAAAAAATGCACCAGAGTGCCTCTAAGGGCATCAAAAATGCACCAGTTCCTCTAAGGGCATCAAAAATGCACCAGAGTTCCTCTAAGGGCATCAAAAATGCACCAGAGTTCCTGTAAAGGCATCAAAAATGCACCAGAGTTCCTGTAAAGGCATCAAAAATGCAGCAGAGTTCCTGTAAAGGCATGCCTCTAAAAAAATGCAGCAGAGTGCCTGTAAAGGCATCAAAAAATGCACCAGAGTGCCTGTAAAGGCATCAAAAATGCAGCAGAGTGCCTGTAAAGGCATCAAAAATGCAGCAGAGTGCCTGTAAAGGCATCAAAAATGCAGCAGAGTGCCTGTAAAGGCATCAAAAATGCAGCAGAGTGCCTGTAAAGGCATCAAAAATGCAGCAGAGTGCCTGTAAAGGCATCAAAAATGCAGCAGAGTGCCTGTAAAGGCATCAAAAATGCAGCAGAGTGCCCTAAAGGCATCAAAAATGCAGCAGAGTTCCTCTAAAGGCATCAAAAATGCAGCAAGGCAAGAGTTCCTCTAAAGGCATCAAAAATGCAGCAGAGTTCCTCTAAAGGCATCAAAAATGCAGCAGAGTGAGTCATCTAAAGGCACAAAAAGCAGCAGAGTTCCTCTAAAGGCATCAAAAAATGCAGCAGAGTTCCTCTAAAGGCTCAAAGGCATCAAAAATGCACCAGAGTTCCTCTAAAGCATCAAAAAATGCATCAATCCTCTACGCACCAGAGTTCCTCTAAAGGCATCAAAAATGCAGCAGAGTTCCTCTAAAGGCAATCAAAAATGCAGCAGAGTTCCTCTAAAGGCATCAAAAATGCAGCACCAGTAGTCCTCTAAAGGCATCAAAAATGCAGCAGAGTTCCTCTAAAGGCAGCAGCATTCCTCTAAAGGCATCAAACAAAACCTCAGTTCCTCTAAAGGCATCAAAAGAGATTCCAGTAACTCATAAACCCATGCAGCAGGCATCAAAAATGCCAGAGTCTGTAAAGCAGCAGAGTGCCTGTAAAGGCATCAAAAATGCAGCCTGTAAAGGCATCAAAAATGCAGCAGAGTGCCTGTAAAGGCATCAAAAATGCAGCAGAGTTCCTCTAAAAGGCATCAAAAAGCACCAGATCAAAAATGTGTAAAGGCATCTGTCAAAGCAGCAGAGTTCCTCTAAAGGCATCAAAAATGCACAGAGTGCCTGTCAAAAATGCAGCCGAGTTCCTCTAAAGGCATCAAAAATGCAGAGTTCCTCTAAAGATCAAAAATGTGCTGTAAAGGCTCAAAAATGCACAGAGTGCCTGTGCAAAGGCATCAAAAACACAAAGGCATCAAAAATGCAGCAGAGTAACAAAAAAACCACCCACAAAAAGCATCAAAATCAAACACCAACCTCTATAAACATCAAAAATGCAGCAAACGCATCAAAAATGCACCAGAGTGCCTGTAAAGGCAAAAAATGCACCAAAAACATCAAAAATGCAGCAGATTCCTCTAAAGGCATCAAAAATGCAGCAAAAAAAAAAAGTGCAGTTCAGCAGAGTTCCTCTAATGCAGGCATCAAAAATGGGCATCAAAAATGCACGAGTTCCTCTAAAGGCATGCAGCAGAGTTCCTCTAAAGGCATCAAAAATGCACCAGCAGAGTGGCATCAAAAATGCCACCAGCAGAGTTCCTGTAAAGGCATCAAAAATGCACCAGAGTTCCTGTAAAGGCATCAAAAATGCACCAGAGTTCCTGTAAAGGCATCAAAAATGCACCAGAGTTCCTGTAAAGGCATCAAAAATGCACCAGAGTTCCTGTAAAGGCATCAAAAATCAAACAAAAAAGCAGCAGATGCCTCCTAAAGGCTAAAGGCATGCAAAATGCAGCAGAGTTCCTCTAAAGGCATCAAAAATGCAGCAGAGTTCCTCTAAAGGCATCAAAAATGCAGCAGAGTGCCTCTAAAACGCATCAAAAATGCACCAGAGTTCCTCTAAAGGCATCAAAAATGCACCAGAGTTCAAAGGCACGCAAAAATCAAAAATGCACCAGAGTTCCTCTAAAGGCATCAAAAAATGCACCAGAGTGCCTCTAAAGGCATCAAAAATGCACCAGAGTCAAAAATCCTCTACCAGAGGCCTCTATCAAAAATGGCACCAGAGTCAAAAATGCCTCTACCAGAGTTCCTCTAAGGCATCAAAAATGCACCAGAGTTCCTCTAAGGCATCAAAATGCACCAGAGTTCCCTAAAGGCATCACCAAAATGCACCAGAGTTCCTGTAAAGGCATCAAAAATGCACCAGAGTTCCTGTAAAGGCATCAAAAATGCACCAGAGTTCAGGGCAGGCATCATGCACCAGAGTTCCTCTAAAGGCATCATGCAACAGAGTGTAATAAAAAAACAAAAAAAATCATATAAAAATAAAAACAAAAAAAAGCATCAAAAAAAAAAAAAAAAAAAAAAAAAAAAAAAAAAAAAAAAAAAAAAAAAACAAAAAAAGCAAAAAATTCAAAAATCAAAAAAAAAAATTCTTAAAATCATCAAAAAAACATCAAAAATCTAACAAATCAAAATGGCAGCAGAGTGCCTCTAAAGGCATCAAAAATGCAGCAGAGTGCCTGTAAAGCATCAAAAATGCAGCAGAGTGCCTGTAAAGGCTCAAAAATGCAGCAGAGTGCCTGTAAGGGCATCAAAAAAGCACCAGAGTTCCTCTAAAGGCATCAAAAATGCAGCAGAGTTCCTCTAAAGCATCAAAAATGCACCAGAGTGTGCCAGAAAAGGGCATCAAAAAATGCAGCCAGCAGAAGCACCAGAGTTCCTCTAAAGGCATCAAAAATGGCACCAGAGGGCAAGGGCAGCAAAGAGTTTCCTCTAAAGGCATCAAAAATGCACCAGAGTTCCTCTAAAGGCATCAAAAAATGCACCAGAGTTCCTGTAAAGGCATCAAAAATGCACCAGAGTTCCTGTAAAGGCATCAAAAATGCACCAGAGTTCCTCTAAAGGCATCAAAAATGCACCAGAGTTCCTCTAAAGGCATCAAAAATGCACCAGAGTTCCTCTAAAGGCATCAAAAATGCACCAGAGTTCCTCTAAAGGCATCAAAAAATGCACCAGAGTTCCTCTAAAGGCATCAAAAATGCAGCAGAGTGCCTCTAAACGCATTCCTCTAAAAATGCACCAGAGTTCCTCTAAGGGCATCAGAAAATGCACCAGAGTTCCTCTAGAGTGCCTCTAAAGGCAATCAAAAATGCACCAGAGTTCCTCTAAGGGCATCAAAAATGCACAGAGTTCCTGTAAAGGCATCAAAAATAGCACCAGAGTTCCTGTAAGGGCATCAAAAGCACCAGAGTTCCTGTAAAGGCATCAAAAATGCACCAGAGTTCCTCTAAAGGCATCAAAAATGCAGCAGAGTTAAAGCATCAAAATGCAGCAGAGTGCCTGTAAAGGCATCAAAAATGCACCAGAGTTCCTCTAAAGGCATCAAAAATGCAGCAGAGTGCCTGTAAAGGCATCAAAAATGCAGCAGAGTGCCTGTAAAGGCATCAAAAATGCAGCAGAGTTCCTCTAAAGGCATCAAAAATGCAGCAGAGTGCCTGTAAAGGCATCAAAAATGCAGCAGAGTCAAAAATGCAGCAGAGTTCCTCTAAAGGCATCAAAAATGCATGCAGCAGAGTTCCTCTAAAGGCATCAAAAATGCAGCAGAGTTCCTCTAGAGGCATCAAAAATGCAGCCGAGTTCTAAAGGCATCAAAAATGCAGCAGAGTTCCTCTAAAGGCATCAAAAATGCAGCAGAGTGCCTGCGCATCAAAAATGCACCAGAAAAATAAAAGCAGAGTTCCTCTAAAGGCATCAAAAATGCAGCAGAGTTCCTCAAAGGCCTCTAAACGCATCAAAAATGCCCTAGCAGAGTGCCTCTAAACGCATCAATGCAGCAGAGTTCCTCTAAAGGCATCAAAAATGCAGCAGAGTGCCTCTAAACGCATCAAAAATGCACCAGATCAAAAATGTTCCTCTAAAGGCCTCTAAAGGCATCAAAAATGCAGCAGAGAGTTCCATAAACGCATCAAAAATGCTGCCTCTAAACGCATCAAAAATGGCAGCAGGAGTTTCTCTAAGGGCATCAAAAATGCACCAGAGTTCCTCTAAAGGCATCAAAAATGCACCAGAGTTCCTCTAAAGGCATCAAAAATGCACCAGAGTTCCTCTAAGGGCATCAAAAATGCACCAGAGTTCCTGGCATCAAAAATGCACCAGAGTTCCTGTAAAGGCATCAAAAATGCACCAGAGTTCCTGTAGGCACCAGAGTTCCTCTATCAAGGCATCAAAAATGTCTAAAGGCATCAAAAATGCAGCAGAGTGCCTGTAAAGGCATCAAAAATGCAGCAGAGTGCCTGTAAATCGCATCAAAAATGCAGCAGAGTTCCTCTAAAGGCCTGTAAAGGCATCAAAAATGCAGCAGAGTTCCTCTAAACGCATCAAAAATGCACCAGAGTTCCTCTAAAACCAGAGTTCCTCTAAAGGCATCAAAAATGCACCAACAAGCACCAGAGTTCCTCTAAAGGCATATCAAAAAATGCACCAGAGTTCCTCTAAAGGCATCAAAAATGCACCAGAGTTCCTCTAAAAAATCAAAAACAGCAGAGTGCCTCTAAACGCATCAAAAATGCACCAGAGTTCAAAAATGCACCAGAGTTCCTCTAAAGGCATCAAAAATGCAGCAGAGTGCCTCTAAACGCATCAAAAATGCAAGAGTCAAAAATGCACCAGAGTTCCTGTAAGGGCATCAAAAATGCACCAGAGTTCCTCTAAAGGCATCAAAAATGCATCCTCTAAGGCATCAAAAATGCACCAGAGTTCCTGTAAAGGCATCAAAAATGCACCAGAGTTCCTGTAAAGGCATCAAAAATGCACCAGAGTTCCTGTAAAGGCATCAAAAATGCACCAGAGTTCCTGTAAAGGCATCAAAAATGCAGCAGAGTGCCTGTAAAGGCATCAAAAATGCAGCAGAGTGCCTGTAAAGGCATCAAAAATGCAGCAGAGTGCCTGTAAAGGCATCAAAAATGCAGCAGAGTGCCTGTAAAGGCATCAAAAATGCAGCAGAGTGCCTCTAAAGGCATCAAAAATGCAGCAGAGTTCCTCTAAAGGCATCAAAAATGCAGCAGAGTTCCTCTAAAGGCATCAAAAATGCAGCAGAGTTCCTCTAAAGGCATCAAAAATGCAGCAGAGTTCCTCTAAAGGCATCAAAAATGCACCAGAGTTCCTCTAAAGGCATCAAAAATGCACCAGAGTTCCTCTAAAGGCATCAAAAATGCACCAGAGTTCCTCTAAAGGCATCAAAAATGCACCAGAGTTCCTCTAAAGGCATCAAAAATGCACCAGAGTTCCTCTAAAGGCATCAAAAATGCACCAGAGTTCCTCTAAAGGCATCAAAAATGCACCAGAGTTCCTCTAAAGGCATCAAAAATGCACCAGAGTTCCTCTAAAGGCATCAAAAATGCACCAGAGTTCCTCTAAAGGCATCAAAAATGCACCAGAGTGCCTCTAAAGGCATCAAAAATGCACCAGAGTGCCTCTAAAGGCATCAAAAATGCACCAGAGTTCCTCTAAAAGCATCAAAAATGCACCAGAGTTGCTCTAAAGGCACCAGGAACGCTCCAGTATAAGCTAGAGACATCAAATAACCAAAAATACATGTGATTTTCAGGGCGGCACAGTAGCGTAGTGGATAACACGGGTCGCTGGTTTAAATCCCCACCATGACAGGACCAGGACATTCTGCTCACACAGCTGCATATGTATAGTATTAACATGTGGGGGGGGAGGAGTCTGTCTTAACCAATCCCGTTGCTTGGTTTTTGTAAATTTGCATATTTCAGGAAAGTACTTATATTCCTTGATTTTTTATATTTTCTAAGTAATAAATAATAAAAAAAAGATGATGATGGGAGTGGGAGAAGTAGAACTAGTAACAGACAGTATAGTAGATATCGCCTGCAATGACAGAAAAAAAAAAAAAAAAAAAGTGCAAAAATGTTCTCTCCATGAGTTGAAAGGAACACATTTGTTCGACCTATATATACAACGTGCAGCCTCTAGAGTCCTGGGGCGGCACAGTAGCGTAGTGGTTTACACGGCCAAGCGGATGCGTTAACCGCTACGTGCCTGGAGTTTGCATGTTCTCCCTGTGACCGCGTGGGTTTCCTCCGAGTACTTCGGTTTCCCCCCACACTCCAAAGACATGCATTTGTGGCACTAATGTCTAAGAGGATGAGCGCCCCGCCCCAAATAGGATGTTGCGCCCTAAAAGGATGTGAGCAGCCACTAAATATAAGGATGGATATAAGGTATATAGGGTATATCCAGTTAGAGGATGAGCAGCCCATGGAGCCCATGGGTGCCTCCCAAAGGATGAGGATGTGACCAGTCCCGTTAGAGGACGCAGCCCATGAGCCCCATGGGTGCCTCCCAAAGGATGGCCACTATAAGGTATATAGGGTATATCCAGTTAGAGGATGAGCAGCCCATGGAGCCCATGGGTGCCTCCCAAAGGATGAGGATGTGACCAGTCCCGTTAGAGGACGCAGCCCATGAGCCCCATGGGTGCCTCCCAAAGGATGGCCACTATAAGGTAGTGTAGGGTATATCCAGTTAGAGGATGAGCAGCCCATGGAGCCCATGGGTGCCTCCCAAAGGATGAGGATGTGACCAGTCCCGTTAGAGGACGCAGCCCATGAGCCCCATGGGTGCCTCCCAAAGGATGGCCACTATAAGGTATATAGGGTATATCCAGTTAGAGGATGAGCAGCCCATGGAGACCATGGGTGCCTCCCAAAGGATAAGGATAGGATGTGAGCCGTCCCTAGAGGACGCAGCCCATGAGCCCCATGGGTGCTTCCTAAAAGGATGAGCAAGCAACTAATAGGATAAGGTACCACCCTTAAAATAGGATGAGCGCCCCCTTAAAGGATGAGCAGCCTCTGAAACTAGGGTCCCTTATAGGATGAGCCCCCCCTTAAAGGATGGAGCCTCCTAAATTAGGGTTACGCCAAAGCAGCCGCCAAATTAGACAGCCACACACATCCCTTCCCCATCACCCCAAACCCTTCCCCTTTTTCTGTCAGCCCCATGTACCCAGATCTGATCAGCTGACTCTAAGACGGGGGCTCGGCTTTCCTGTTCACCGATTTGCGTAGAAGGAGAGAGAGAAAAAACCCTGTGATAGCGTCGGCTAGCGAGGAGAGCGGCGTGAGAGAAACGTACCGGCTATGTATTGCGTCACCGACCACCGCGGCCTAACTTTGACCTCATAGCACTTAGTGAGTGGCCTACTCCCGGACCGAGGAAGAGGGACACCGCCGGCTTTGTCAGGCTTTTGTTACCGGAGTGGGATTATAACTAGTGATGAGCGGAATACGCCATATTCGATTTCGCGATATTTCGCGAATATTTCGAAGAATATTCGCGAATATTCGTTTAATATCGAATATTCGTGATATTTTATGAAAAAAAAAATTTGCGAATTTTCGCTAATGCGAAATTTCGCGATTTTTTTTTTTTTTTTTTTTTTATAAAATATCACGAATATTCGATATTTACGAATATTCGGTATATTTTATAAAAAAAAAGCGAAATTTCACATATGCGGTCGCGAATATTCGTTAATATCGACTATTCGTGATATTTTATAAAAAAAAAAAAAAATGCCAATGCAAATTCCAATGCGAAATTTCGCTAATGCAAAATTTCGCGATTTTTTTTTTTTTTATAAAATATCATGAATATTCGATATTTATAAAAAAAAAAAAAAAAAAAAAAAAAAGGAATTTCGCTATTGCGAAATTCGCGATTGTGAAATTGATTGCGATTTTTTTTTTTTTTTTGCGAAATTTGAAAAAATGCGAATATTCGAAATAGCGAATATTCGCCGCGATATTCGAGATATTCGCGAATACTCGAATATGCAATATTCGTAGCGAATATTCGCAATGCGAATATTCGTGAGCAACACTAATTATAACCTCCACCAGGAGCAGGCCTCAGTGTCTGAGCGACCAGCACAGACACCTCCTTGCCCCGGCTGGCATGGAGGGAACAGTGGTCACCGACAAGAAATAGTATGACCTGCCGGACTATCACACCCCCTCCGCATGGGTAACACTCTAGGGGGCGCCACTGAGATTGCGTGAGTGGCACAGTAGTGTAGTGGTTAACAATTTTGTTTGGCAGCCAAAGGGTCGCCGGTTCGAATCCCGACCATGACCTGTGCCTGGAGTTTGCATGTTGCCTTTTTTTTTTTTTTTTTCAATTCTATATTTTTATTTTATTTTTCCCCAGAGGCATGAAAACAGTACAGAAAACACAATAAAAGGAATAAACAAAAACCAATAAAGCAACATATATGGATGTTACATTACATCTCTCTCTTCAACTATTTCAATATTCATTTTACCCCCAGGGAAAATGATACTATACTATATCACCATGGGCTAGGGTTGCCACCCGTACAGGATTCCCCCGGACAGTGCAGGTGTCCCCCCCCCATTAGCAAACCTCCGTCTGCTCTGTGTGCTGCAGAGTGCAGACGGGACACAGTGGCGGAGGCAGAGCCTCCATGTTGCCGTGTACTCTCCTCTGATTGGCTGCAGAAGGGACAAGGAGGTGGGGTTGAAGGCGGAGCCTCCCTATTCCCTGCTTCTCTGTTGGAATGTGTGCAGAGATCGTGCTGAGACTGGAGCTCAGCATGTAAGGTCAGTTTTTTCCAAGTTATCAGTACTCTCACCCCCCCTCCACCCCCCATACACTATACATATATACAGTCCTCACCACTTTCCCCACCATACATACAGTTCTGCCACCCCCCCATATACCATCCATCCATATATACAGCCCCCCATATACATAGTTCCCCCCCCCCCCTCATACATCATCCATATGTACATTTCCCCCCATACAGCATCCATATATACAGTTCTCCCCCCATACACCATCCATATATACAGCCCTCCCATATACACAGTTCTCCCCCATATACATAGTTACCCCCCATACACATCCATATATACAGCCCCCCCCCCATATATACAGTTCTCCCCCATCACTGGCGTAGCGGGGGGGGGCTGTCGCACCGGGCGATAAAAGGGGGGGGGCGAATCCATCCACCGGCTCCGCGGAGCGCTCCGGAGCCTCGGCAAGTCTCCGGCTTCGGCCTAGCTCCGGAGCAGCGGCCATCTTGGTACACCCGGCGGCGGCCCTCCTCTCTGTTCACACCCACAGAGGAGGAGGAGCCCGCGCTTGAGGGAAACCACACACGCCGCTGTCTGAGGTCTGCACTACTGGGGGTTACTGTCTGAGGTCTGCACTACTGGGGGTTACTGTCTGAGGTCTGCACTACTGGGGGTTACTGTCTGAGGTCTGCACTATTGGGGGTTATTGTCTGAGGTCTGCACTATTGGGGGTTAATGTCTGAGGTCTGCACTATTGGGGGTTACAGTCTGAGGTCTGCACTATTGGGGGTTACAGTCTGAGGTCTGCACTATTGGGGGTTACTGTCTGAGGTCTGCACTATTGGGGGTTACTGTCTGAGGTCTGCACTAGTGATGAGCGGAATACGCCATATTCGATTTCGCGATATTTCGCGAATATTTCGAAGAATATTCGCGAATATTCGTTAATATCGAATATTCGTGATATTTTATGAAAAAAAAAAAAATTGCGAATTTTCGCCAATGCGAATTTTCGCGATTTTTTTTTTTTTTTTATATAAAATATCACCAATATTCGATATTTACGAATATTCGGTATATTTTATAAAAAAAAAGCGAAATTTCACATATGCGGTCGCGAATATTCGTTCATATCGACTATTCGTGATATTTTATAAAAAAAAAAAAATGCCAATGCAAATTCCAATGCGAAATTTCGCTAATGCAAAATTTCGCGATTTTTTTTTTTTTTATAAAATATCATGAATATTCGATATTTATAAAAAAAAAAAAAAAAGGAATTTCGCTATTGCGAAATTCGCTATTGCGAAATTCGCGATTGCGAAATTGATTGCGATTTTTTTTTTTTTTGCGAAATTTGAAAAATGCGAATATTCGAAATAGCGAATATTCGCCGCGATATTCGAGATATTCGCGAATACTCGAATATGCAATATTCGTAGCGAATATTCGCAATGCGAATATTCGTGAGCAACACTATTCCTTGCGTGCATTTGTGGGTGAGGCAGAGGGTCTTGAATGTCACCCGATCCCTTATGGCTAGCCAGTGGAGGGTCCTCAGGACCGGGGAGATTGGTTCCAATGTTTTTTTCCCATTACCTGTTTGGCTGTAGTGTTCTGGACACCTTTCCATCCACACCAGTATGGGAGTTTTATTTTCCTTATTTAGAGAATTATTCCAAGTCTGGCTCTCAGTGTTCATCACGTGTTTGTCCATCATTAGAGAATGATCTGCTCTCTAAAAATTACATTTTTTAAGGTACAAATTCCATGGGATTAGAGGTGGAGCTGACTTCTTTACCATGCTCTGACCGGGAGAAGCAGACAAAATCCCTGGACTCCTCCATGGACCATATACATTGTGTAGGAGGCTTGCCCCTAGTCCCCTCCAAAAGCCCCTGTCCCAGTTGGGTCTGTCACAGTGAGTATCTCACCAAACTAAAATTCTCATTGCTGGCGGTGCCTAAAACTTGACTCATGTCTTAATGCAAGGTTTGAGGAAAGCAGTTAATCATACAAGCAGGGAATGACAGTTCTGGGGGAAGTCTGTGGACAAACCCTTTAAAATCTAAACCCAAAACCAAAAATGTTATATATTACAGCTTACTATTCCTTGGTGTGGTAGCTGCATTCATTTTCTTTTTTTAAAGTGCCCTTTGCTTTATTTAAATCTGGTGATTCTACAGATAAAACACTTTCTGTCCCTAGTTGGTTACACTTACTTCTCCACTGTATACACTGTATGGAGGGAGGTCATCCTTCACCCATTATCCTAGTCTGTTCTACTGATATGGACCAGTGTTGCTAACCTACCAGATTGAAATTTACTGGTGCAGCCACGTTTTTACTGGCATTTCACAAAAGTTACTAAATTACATTTTTTAAGGTACAAATTTCAGTATTTAGGCTACAAACAAGTACGCTAGGCAAATAGCAATGTGATTTAAGGTAGATATTAAGGTAAAAAAACAATATTTTGTTATTTTTGATATAATAAGGGCAAATGATTTAGTCACCCCCTGTCTCCATTCTACTCTGCCACCAACACCCCCTGCCTTCACCCCCCTCTGCGGTGCCACCACTCCCCCTGCCTCCAATCTCCCCCTGTCTCCAATCTGCCCCAGGCCCCCTGCCTCCAATCACTCCCTGCCTCCATCGTCCCCTGCCTCCATCCCCGTCTGCAGTGCCACCAATAACCCCTGTCTCCATCCCCACTCTCTGCGATGCCACCATCCCCCTCTGCGGTGCCACCAACACCCCCTGCTTCCAATCAACCTCTGCCACTAACACCCCATGCCTCCAATCTCCCCCTGCCTCCAATCTCCTCCAGGCCCCCTACCTCCAATCACCCCCTGCCTCCATGGTACCCTGCCTCTATCCCCCTCTGCGATGCCACCAACAACCCCTGTCTCCATCCCCCACCCTCTGCGGTGCCACCATCCCCCTCTGCGGTGCCACCAACACCCCCTGCCTCCAATCACCCCCTGCCACTAACACACCCTGCCTCCATTCCTCACCCGGCCTCCATTGCCCCCTGCCTCCATCCCCCTCTGTGGTGCCACCGCAGCCACCATCACCCCCTGCCCCCAATCTCCATGCGCAGTTCCAAGCCGAACCAATCTCGGCTATTTTTACTGGCACATTTCCACAGTCACTGACATCTACGAGTGGGGGAAAAAAATGCCTGTTTTTACTTACTGTCCTTAGAAATACAGACGGTTGGCAACACTGATATGGACTACAAACATGTCCTTATCTATTCATCCACATTGTACAATCTTATAGATTAAAGGAGTTGTAAAGACAAAAATATTTTCCTCTTAAATTAAAGTCTAACAGTAGCTGATAAAGTAAAAAGTAATGTTTTGCAGTATAACTAGTTTGATACCTGTTGTAATTGAGCCGTTTTGTTCACCTCTGTCACTCCTGAATCGTTATTCTCACTGACTTCCTGGTTTGCGGTACGCATTCATTCTTGCTAAATCACGGCCTAATGGGAACTACATTTTCCACTAGGCTTAGCCTCCATGCCTGTGAGGGATAAGAGAGCATCTTCATGCAGGGCTGTAGTCATAGGGAGGGGGTGAGCACATTCTGCTTTCCACCATGCAGGTGCTGGTGGAAAGCAAAAAGAGGAGAGACAGGAAATGGCATTTTCAAACCTGGATTACTGTATTTTGGAGGTCAAAAGGAAAAACAAGGTAAGTAATATTTAAATGCTCTAGCTTACAGCAATCAATTGATCTAATAAAAAACGAACCTTTAGTGTTCCTTTAACCTAGTGTGACAGGAAGTCAGGTAAATATGTGGGTGTTGTCACAGACGGGAGATACATTTCTGCCTTGTTTAGACAATACACCAATTACTACCAGGTGTCGGTTGCAGAAGTAGCCAGAAAGGTTTAGGGCGTTGGAAAACTTCAGCTGTTCAGAATGAGGCAATTAAGGCCTCTATAAGTCATCCAGAGGATGACTACTGATTTCTGCATCCTGAGGCTTTTTGAGTTAAGGAGATCAGTGAAAAAGACTTCTGAAGAGGTGAGGTGGTTGTTGATTTTTCTGTGTGATAAAAATCAAAAAAGACTATTGTTTCTCTGCTGTATGACCAGCAGTGTCTGCCCAGCAGTAGGCTGTGCCAGACTCCATAGATAGGTTCCTCGGTTGCCTCTCTGTATAGTTCAGTGTGTAGTGAACCCATCCAGGGGGTCACACACCCCTGCTACCGAGCTAACCCCTTACAATAGGTACGTCTAAATTTTGCAGAGGCACCTTGCAACTGGTGTATTACTCATAACAGCCAATCAGTTTTTGCCTTCCACCTTCCTTTACTGTGCTGGTTTAAGGAAAGTAAGAACTGATTGGTTGCTATACACAATACAGGTTGTCTGAGACGGTTATTCTTTCATACATATACTAATAATTCATATATACTAATGCGACCCAGTAATCAACCACTCTCTTAGTGTAATACATTACAATTTTCCATCCAGAAAGAATCAGTATCAGATAATATGCAATAAGATATGCTCTGATTAGTAAGGTTAATCATGGGAATGCAAGTATTTGGCATTAATCTCGAAATGTTAAACACGGCTGTGATAAAATAACGATGCGGCTTGTTATTCCTCCACAGCATAGAGCTCAGGTTGGGCAGGAAGGTCAGCCAGTTAGTTAGCGAGCCCCTCACATCGTAACCACGCTAAATTGATTTTCTTACATCTGTAATCAGTGAATTGAATGCAGGACGGAGGTGGTGGGAAATGATAATGAAACACAATTTTCTACTAATAAAAATATACATGAGGCTGTCTAACAAGTGTGTTGGTCAGGTGTTTTCTGGTATCAACAGTCATGTTCAAGGATGGGAAAATCTAAGGAATAATCCAGGGAGCTTGTGCAATTGTCCTTTAGAGGCATTAGATAAAACACAAACAAACAGCTTTCATCATGATACCGTCCCCTGCTGCACCTCTTCTCTACCACAAGATGTCCTCAGCCTCAGGACTGAGCAGATACTATGAGTGCAGGGGGTCATGGACCCGCCCCTTAAGGGGGCATCACTACCCTGCACTGTAATAAAGCAGAGAGCAGTGCTGGTGTTATCACATCAGCGCTTTTCTATGCATCAGTGAGGACTGCCACCACTGGTAGAAAAGAAGGGAAAGAAGCCCCCCCCCCCCCATTATGTGACTGGCCTGAAGATTTTGGGGAAAGGTAAGAATAACAGTATAAAGGAACGTCCCACGCTCCTATTGAGTGCTTCTGTCATATACCGCTTCCTATCAGCCTGGATCTGGATATCAGATATTCCAGCTGCCCTCAACACACAACTAATCGAGACTTGTTTGTGTGCCAAACATGGAGTTTTTAATAGAACCAAGAATAAAGCCTTATATACAGTTTAAAGAGGTAACCAGAACATAAATTACCATGAGCTAATTAACTAATCATTTACCCAGACAAGGTGACTCCGAGATATGACCTTTCAAGGTAGACATCCCGTCTCCTCTCACCTGCTATACAATACACATTATCATAAGTGTAAACACAGGACACCTCCACAATAACAGGGTCAATTAGCACAGAGAACAGATATGGCTGGAGGCGAGGACATTAGCATCTATGAATGAGTCACTCTTACAACCAACCCTTTGAGTTCAGAATCAACAACCAGCAAATAGTTTTCACAGATATCCTGGAATATATTGTGGATAATAATTACATAATAATCCCATCTCAGATAGTCCAAGATATCATTTCTCAGTCATCCTATGCCCCTAGTGGACATAGGATGATTTTAGACATCAGGCTGTGTACACACGGCAGAGAACCTCGACGGGCAGAACACATCGTTCCGCCCGTCGAGGTTCCCTGCCGGCCGTCGAAATCGGTGACCCGCCCGTCGAGTATGGCAACCAGCCATTCTTCCAGGCGGGCCGTCGAGCAAATAGAGAGCGTGCTCTCTATTTCTGCTCGACGGGCTTCCCGACGGGAAGCTCGCCGAGAGTGTACACACGGCCGAGGTCCTCGCTGGAATGCAGCTTCCAGCGAGGTTCTCGCTGGTTTCCAGCGAGAACCTCGGTCGTGTGTACACGACCTAAGAGGGTCCAAGTCTGTCACAAACAGTAAAAGCAAAAAATACAGCAGAGAAGAGGACCTCCAAGGGGACTGACCAGAGAGGCTGAGCCCAGAGTTGGACTTTAAAGTGAACCTGTACTTTTAAGGCATGCCCCACTTCTGTTCTTAATTAGATATCTGCACTCCCCATCATCCCATTCACCCACTAGAACCAGCAACTCGCAGCAGGGGCCCTCCTCCCACCATTTTTTTTCCATCTGACTTTAGCAAGACAGGAGACAGAAGAGAAGACTTGAGTTGACTTTGTTTTGTTCGTCAGAGAGAAGAGATGACACTTTTGTTACCACAACTCCCTCCCGCTTATGATCTTGCGGCAGAAAAGAGGAGCCCCCCCCCCCCGGTTCTCTGCTCCAGGGGGGCCCTGCCGCCTAAAGCTGTGTAAGGGGCCCCAAAATCTGTGATGGCGGCCCTGGCTATTTCACCTAGCTCCAGTGGGTGCCAAGATTCTAACTATGTATGGGCAGGCTGAATGTAGCATGTTGGATTTTGGGCATGCAATTATTTCCATCTGCTATAGCTTCTAGCAATAATCACTGGGTTCTCCTGGAAGAGATTGCTCCCTGCGTCCCCCCACTAGGAGATCACATTAGCTCCGCTGGAGGGATTCCACCATCAACACTGATTGTGTTGATGTGAGAATCGTGCGATTTTCTTCCCTGCAACATGTAGTTGCAGGAAAGAAAGTCACACCAAAGCCTAAGTGAACCCTTTACCCTCGCTATGACACTATGAGATGCTGTATCCATCACAGGTCAAGATACCACCACAGACCAATATCCTTTTTGATCTTGCTCCCAAGCCTTCATCATGAAGAGAGAGGAATTGAAGGCACGTATGGCTTGTTACAAGACTCACTTTATCACCTTGAGAAAAAGTGAGGGTTTACATAAAATGGTCGTAGACCGCATGTTTTTATAGCCTTTTTTTAATAAGCCCCGGTAGATTTGAAGTGAGCCATGAATTATTTTCCCCTCTCTTTATGATGGAATTTTGTAGTCAAAAACATGTGCTGTTAATACCTTGGAGCAGGGGTCTGCAAACATTCTATAGAAAGGCCAGTTTACTGTTCTTTAGACTTTATGGGGGCTGGACTGTGCTCAATCTTTGGTATTAGAGGGAGAAATGCTGTCACTGGGAGGAATGGTGCCCCATTTTTGTCATCAGTGACAGCTGAACGGGAACCTTGACGGGCGGAACGATGAGTTTAGCCCGACGAGTTTCTCGGTCGTGTGTACGGGGCCTGAAAGGTTTTTTAAGGCTGAAGAGGAACAGGTATTGGACACACCCTGAATTTTGTCAGAAGCTGAAGATGTTCCATCCAGCATTAAACAGGAAGACAGCTGAGATCAGATGTGCAGGTAGGGTATTTATTAACCGTTTTCTTTCCCGTCATGACTTTTGTAGCGCTTACTCCCCGGGGAGCAGCTTGGTAGGATGGGTCCTCTGTTCTGCCATGACTCTGTGAACTGCTCTGTCCCCTCTGACTTACCAGGTTAGATAGTGGGATGCGGCAGACACCTGTATGAGGTTAATGGTTAGTTAACTACGACCACTGTATAAGCATATGGAACTAGACACTAGGATAATTGATTGTAAAAAGAGTAAGTATATTATTACAATGAAAAATAAATGGCAATACATAAAAATGCTAATGAGTAAACAAATCTGTTTGAATGCAATGAACTACCGTAATTAACATAAATACTAGACTATAATATGTCAGTTAATCCAAATAACAGTGGTACTATGCAAAACCTAACTAATACCAGCAGCATTTATAATATTAATTGGACAAACAATGAGACTTATAAATAGTAATGAAGAATCTCAAGATAACTCCACTGCTATAAATTACCAATGAGGTATCAGAGTGCACTCTGTATATATCCCCCTAGTAGTGGCTATGGATATACATATGTGTGGGCTACTCCTGGAAAGTTCAGTAAATAGTGCTTGATCTGAGACATCACCCAGCTAATGGTGGGGCCAACTCTGTATGGTGGTGCACTTTTACATTCTCTTTAAAACTGCATGCATTGAGGTGTTTTGGGTGTTCTAGTCAACTAGGCAATGTCTTGTAACACTGGACTGCTAAACAATTGTAAAGTAAGCTTAGTTGAACATGCTCACCAGCCTTGGCACATAGCAGACCTTGTTCTGGGCGCTTGGTGGGCGGTTTTTCAAAATGGTCCTCGATAAATTAGTACTCTTCATCAAGTCATCTCAGCCACAGTTTCTCAGCACCCTGATCCTCAGTGACTTGATTCCTGTACTTTGCATAGCATACAGGTTTCCAGCCATTTGGTCCTCACAAGCTCAGTTTTTCTGTGTAGGCACAGACAGGTACAAGAAACAGGTCTGTGCCATTTCAGGTCCCTGCACACACAAGTCCCAGACCCCCAGCTCAATGCTTGGGACCAGCTCTCTCCTCCTTTTGTGGGGTCTTTTGTCTCCTGCAGTTCGCGGCTCTATTTAATTCCTAAGTACAGTGTTTCTTGGGGACTACACTTCCTATGATCCCATGCAAGTGCATCATCAAGTCATATCAGTTTTTCAAGTCCGTCATGCCCGTCGGCTCCCTCTGCTGGAGGGATGTTGAACAGCATTGAATGCCAGCATTAGTGTCTTGTAGAGGCACACAAAGCAGCCAAAGCTCAGTATCTTTACAGTTCCTCTCTCTCTCTCCAGCCAAGCTCTGGGCTGCACTTTGATTTTGAGTTTCAAAAATATGTCAGCACCACTTTAAGAAAGACCATCACTGCTTATAGAGGAGACTCTGAACCAAAACCAGTGTTGGTCTCTCAAGGCTGAAGGCAGATGTATTTTGCATTAACAAGACTTGTTTAAACTAAAACTGTGATATGACTCTCCTCTTACCTTGTCATTACATTCCTCTGAAACTCCTTACAGATATTTGACATCAGCAGCTGTATCTTGTATTCGTTCCTGGGTTGCCTCCCCTGAGAATGGCAATACACTAATCCGGGTGCTTGGACAGAGGATGTGAAAATGTGCAGATCCTAAAGAACATTCTTCTCAATGACTTCTCAATGACATAGCTTTCGTAATATCACTTCCCCTCTGGGCTAAAAATACAATTCTCATCAGTCTAATATTAAAGAAGACACATGCTAGGGGACTTGAACAGTGTTTATAAAAACCAAATGACCTTTACATGTGAAATGCTGTATGATTTTATTTCTCATAACTTACAAAACCCATCTGTGTTCCTTGGACTGTCCAATAACTGTTCATATAAAGGAATAGTTGCACATTTCTTTATAGACAAAAAAAAAAAATAAGTCCAATGAAACCTTTATATTTTAACAAGGAGATGAGGTTGGGTTGGCTTAAAGAGGATTTCTTAAGGCCACGTACACATGATCAGACAGGTCCGATGAGATTTCATCGGACCAGTCTGAAGTGGTCTGATGGTCTGATGTGTGTACACACCATCGGACCAAAAATCCCCTCGGACCAGAACGCGGTGACGTAGAACACAATGACGTGCTGAAAAAACGAAGTTCAATGCTTCCAAGCATGCGTCGACTTGATTCTGAGCATACGCAGATTTTTGGTCTGATGCTTTGGCGTACTTACCATCGAATCTGTCCGACGGACAGTTGTCTGTCGGACAGATTTCAAAGCAAGTTTTAAAACTTTGGTCCGACGGACAACGGTCTGATGGGCCGTACACACCATCGAATTGGTCCAATGAAACTGGTCTGTAGACCAGTTTCATCGGACAGGTCTGATCGTGTGTACGCGGCCTAAAGCCCCATACACACGGTCAGACTTTTGACCAACCAACTTCAAAATCTGCAACTTTTCAAATTTGTCTGATCGTGTGTACGCTCCATCGGACCAACTTTTTCAGGTTTCATCTGACAAAAAGTTGGGTCTGCGAACGGACCAACTTTTCAGCAACAAAAGTCTGATGGTGCTTTGTGTGACCGTGTGTACAGCAATCCAACCAACTTTTGTGCAAAGTGCAAATACGCATGCTCAGAACCAATGTTAAAATCAACCAACAATAGCAGAAGTTAACCAAAGGGTGGCGGTAAAGAGCAGAAAAGAGCAGAAAAAACACGTGATGATGGGAAAGTTTTAGAAAAGTTTGCAGAAAAGTCTGACTGTGTGTATGCTATGGGTGTGACCGGACAAATCAATTAGGACAAAAATCCAAGGGAAATTTTGTTGGATGTCCTACCGTGTGTACGGGCCTTTAGCCTCCTACACACGATCATATTTTCTGCAGACAAAGCGTCGGTTTTTGTCCAAAGGGCATTGGCCGTGAACTATTGCATACAAACGGCAAAGAATTGTTGACCAATGAATGAATATTCGCTATTGTCACGCTGATTCTTGCTTTGTGCACTGGTCTGTTGGAACATGGTCAGTTGCACGGTTGGAACAGGAAGGGGCCATCCCCAAACTGTTCCCATAAAGTTGGGAGCATGACATTGTTCAAAATTAATTAAAAAAATTACTCTGCGTGAAATCTAAATATATAAATGTTTAACAACTTACAATTAAAAAACTGCTGCTCCCCTTAAAAAAGTGTTATACACTCCCAATGGCAACTATAGTGAATATAGGGGGCGCTGTGTAGAAACTGTTGTGCATCCCTACTATACCATATAATAGTGAAATAGTGCTTGAAAGAATTGTTGCCCAATGAATGAATATTCACTATTGTCACACTGATTCTTGCTTTGTGCACTGGTGCGCAGTCATGTTGGAACAGGAAGGGTCCATCCCCAAACTGTTCCCACAAAGTTGGGAGCATGAAATTGTCCAAAATGTCTTGGTGTGCTGATGCCTTAAAGGGGTCCCTTCACTGGAACTAAGGGGCCAAGCCCAACCCCTGAAAAACAACCCCACACCATAATCCCCCCTCCACCAAATGATTTGGACCAGTACACAAAGCAGGGTCCATAAAGACATGGAGTTTGGGGTGAAGGAACTTGACTGGCCTGTACAGAGTCCTGACCTCAACCTGATAGAATGCCTTTGGAATGAATTAGAGCAGAGACTGCGAACCAGGCCTTCTCGTCCAACACCAGTACCCGACCTCACAAAGGTGCTTCTAGAAGAATGGTCAAACATTCCCATAGACACACTCCTAAACCGTGTGGACAGCCTTCCCAGAAGAGTTGAAGCTGTTATAGCTACAAAGGGTGGGCCAACTCAATATTGAACCCTACAGACTAAGACTGGGATGTCATTAAAGGTCATGTGTGTGTTGAGATTTCAAGTAAGAGAGCAGCCGACAGCGCTAGGGACCTTTCACATTGCATGTTATACCGTATGAGTGCATAAAGGAAGACTTGACCCATCCTTTGTTTAAGGCTTTAAGCCCTGACCAGTTTTACCATATTGAGCCATTGTAGGGACAGAAGGATCATCTCCCATTCTGGCCAGGAGTAAGGCCTCGTACACACGATAGGTTAAAGCGATGATAATGGTCTGATGGACCGTTTTCATTGGTCAAAACCGATCGTGTGTGGGCGCTATTGGTTATTTAACCATTGGTTAAAAATAAGCCAACTTGCTTTAAATTTAACCGATGGATTCCTAACCGATAGGTCAAAACCGATCATTAGTAGGCACGACCATCGGTTAAAAATCAACACATACTCAGAATCAAGTTGACGCATGCTTGGAAGCATTGAACTTTATTTTTTTCTGCGTTGTGTTTTACGTCAACGCGTTCTGACACGATCGGTTATTTAACCGATGGTGTGTAGGCGCGACGGACCATCAGTTAGCTTCATCGGTTAACCGATGACAACGGTCCATCAGACCGCTTTTATCGGATGGACTGATCGTGTGTACGCGGCTTAAGAGGCGTGGAAGTTCCATCTCATTGGTGCAGATGCACTACAAGCCTTGGCGACTCATTGAGTGTATGCCATACATTCCGGGAAGATTCTCAAAGTTGGTGGTGGTCCCCTTGCCACTCATGTGATTTTTTGCCGATACCATAAGGACTTACCCTCCATTTTTGGGACTTCCACATTTATTTTGCACTTATCTGGAATTATTTTGATTTTGTTTTCTCGAATTGTTTCCCTCTTGGATATACAGTAAAATCTTGGTTTGAGAGCGTTTTGCAAGATAAGCTAAATTTGTAAACAAATTTTGAATTGATATACAAGCGATGTCTTGATATACAAGTAGTGTCATGTCACAACTGAGTATAAAAGAGAAGAGAGGAGCCTCCAAGTGTAGCAATATGGTTACATTTAATGAAGGTACAACATTTAGCAATATATTGCTACACTTATGCCCTGTACACACGATCGGTTTGTCTGATGAAAACGGACCGATGGACCGTTTTCATCGGTCATCGATCGTGTACAGGAGATGGTCAGAGACCGCAGACATAGTACAGGAGATGGTCAGAGATTGCAGACATAGTACAGGAGATGGTCAGAGACTGCAGACATAGTACAGGATATGGTCAGAGACTGCAGACATAGTACAGGAGATGGTCAGAGACCGCAGACATAGTACAGGATATGGTCTGAGACCGCAGACATAGTACAGGAGATGGTCAGAGGCTGCAGACATAGTACAGGAGATGGTCAGAGACTGCAGACATAGTACAGGAGATGGTCAGAGATTGCAAACAAGGAGAGGAGGGGGGAAGGAGGGAGCGGAGAACTCTGGCACTTTGGCGCCCCCACCTCTGCAGGCCCCGTCCACCCTGCCTAGGATCGACCCTGTATAAACTGAAGGACCTATGAATAAATGGTTATGAAACAAATTATATATATATTACAAGCAAGTTTCTGGAACGAATTATACTCGCAATCCAAGGTTTTACTTCTTGTTACAATATCATATCCATTACAAATGTTTTGTTACTAAACATGTTTTATATATATATACAATTATATGTTAATAAATGAGGACCATTGTTGCACGTATATCCAGGATCAGTAAAGCGATATGCAGAGCGGGTTTGTCACATGACCCGGCTGAGCACAGATTGTGCGATAAGAAGCGGTGTGTATTCCACAAAGGAAATCCCAGTGGAAGAGGATGTGTGTGGAAAGCAAAGGGCATCGTAAACCAGTCTATAATACAGGAAAATATAAAAAAAAAAAAATCCCGTCTCTTTGTCATGCTTTATTACTGATCCCATCCATTAGAGGCGATGGTGCGGGACCTGTGGTGGGAAAACCATGTGAAGCATGAACAGGAACCGCTCAGGCGTCGTTCTGGCACAAGAATACAAAAAGTGAATATATTTCCATAAAACCCTAAAAATGTTCTTATGGGAAAATAAACCGATAAATGCAAAACAAAAGTTTCATGAAATTCAGTTGACATCCATTATAACTTGTTCTTGCGGATTCCAACGGGGAAGAAGTTATTAAGCTGAATATTTTGTGACCTTAAAATGCAAATGTGACTCTGTAAGAAAGGCATTTGGTATTCATTGTTAGAGTTGGAAGCTAAGAAACAAATATAAGAGCACATTCCTATTAAGATTGAAAAGAAAATATATGTAAACCCAACCACGTTCTGTAACTCTCAACTCCAGACAGATACAAAGACACCAATGAACCGCTTCACCCCCTGGGAAGAATTGGCTGCTCAATGAGCAGAGCATTTTTTGCGATTCGGCACTGCGTCGTTTTAATTGACAATTGCGCGGTTGTGGGACGATGTACCCAAACAAAATTGGCATCCTCTTTTCCCCACAAATAGAGCTTTCTTTTGGTGGTATTTGATCACATCTGCGGTTTTTATTTTTTGCGCTATAAACAAAAAAAGAGCGACAATTTAGAAAAAAAAAACGTTTTGCTATAATAAATACCCCCAATTTTTTTCAAAAAAGCAAATTTTTTTCCTCAGTTTAGGCCGATACGTATTCTTCTACATATTTTTGGTAATAAAAATCGCAAAAAGCATATATTGATTGGTTTGCGCAAAAGTTATAGCGTCTACAAAATAGGGAATAGATTTATGGCATTTTTATTATGTTTTTTTTACTAGTAATGGCGGCGATCTGTGATATTTATTAGGACTGCGACATGGTGTCGGACATATCGGACACTTTTGACACATTTTTGGGACCGTTGTCATTTATACAGCGATCAGTGCTATAAAAATGCACTGATTACTGTGTAAATGTCACTGGCAGGGAAGGGGTTAACACTAGGGGGCGATCAAGGGGTTAACTGTGTTCCCTAGTGTGTGTTCTAACTGTGGAGGAGGGACTCACTATAGGAGATGAACGATCGTGGTTCCCAGCTTGTAGGAACTCACAATCTGCATCTCCTCTCCTCTCAGAACAGGGATGTGTGTGTTTACACACTGTAACGGGAGGGCCGTGGGACCTAGAAGCTCTTACACAGATTGAGCCAGGAAATAAGGGACATATGTTGGATTGTTTCAACATGGGTCTGTAATTCGTAATATATTTAAGAATGTCTGCAAGAACTAATTACAGGTTATTGATTCTGAACCCAACATGTCAATAGAAGAGTGACTCCTTCAATGTGGGAACACAGACTGTTAAGGTGTTTAATGTCGTCTGCTACTGTGATGTAAATGAACCTGAGGCCGTGTACACACGGCAGAGAACCTCGACGGGCAGAACACATCGTTCCGCCCGTCGAGGTTCCCTGCCGGCCGTCGAAATCGGCGACCCGCCCGTCGGGAATGGCAACCAGCCATTCTTCCAGGCGGGCCGTCGAGCAAATAGAGAGCGTGCTCTCTATTTCTGCTCGACGGGCTTCCCGACGGGAAGCTCGCCGAGAGTGTACACACGGCCGAGGTCCTCGCTGGAATGCAGCTTCCAGCGAGGTTCTCGCTGGTTTCCAGCGAGAACCTCGGTCGTGTGTACACGGCCTTAGTCTGGCTATCAAGAACCTTTCATTGTGTGATGCTAATTTTTACTGTATTGTGTGAATTTCTATTGATGATGAATGTGTATTGTATAGCAGGTGAGAAGAGCTTATCTTGGAGTCACATTGTCTGGGTAAATGATTAGCAATTGGCTCATGTAGATTATCTCGGAGACAGAATGTCTGTCTCCTAAAAGATGCGTATTGAGCTCATTGTGTCATGTTGTGGGTGGAGTTAAGTCATTGTTCCTTGGGGTTTTTAACTGTATAAAAGCCTGAGTTTACCATTAAAGTGTCTATTCGTTTGAACCTCAAGCAGAGCTGGGTCTCATTATTGGGGTTCGTCTGCCGGATTGTGGAGTGTCGGTAGCGGTCTTGGGTTCGGAATGGAATATTGTAAACGGCGTTAACCCCTGACTGTTACACACACATACGTCCCTGTTCTGCCTCTCGTGCCGACAAGAAGCATATTGATAGGAGGAAGGAGCAAAGTGACAGGGAGATGAACTCATCTGTGTGCTACTTCTCCATTCGTATCACTGTCCAGTTATTGGCCGAGGTAGGTCCATGATGACCTGGGCTCAGAGGAACTGGGAAAAAATGATGCTGACTATCAGACTTACGACATCTAGTGGTGAAAAAGATGTGCTGCAGGAGACAGCTATGTATATATTATGGCCCAGATTCAGAAAGCAATTACGCCTGTCTAACTGGTGTTAGACAGGAGTAATTTCAAATTTCGCGCGCCGTATCACTAGTTTGAATCCTCAAACCATGATACGGCGGCTTCGGGCTTCGATCCGAGAGGCTTACGTCTTCGTAAGCCTTCGGATCTACGCTGCATTATTTTTGCGGCCGCTGGGAGGAGTTCGCGTCGTTTTGATGCGTCGGGATATGCAAATGTGTTTTTACGGCGATCCACGAAGATACGAGTGGTCTTCGCAATCGCTTTCGTCTATTTTTTTTTACGTACTGTTAGACCAGCTTTTTGCTGGTCTAACGGTACGTAGCCCATGTTAAGTATGGCCGTCGTTCACGCGTCGAATTTGTTTTTTTTTGTTTTTTTTTTACGTAACTCGTTTGGGACTAGGATTGTCCGTAAACGACGCTACTCAAACAACGAATGACGTAACGACGTGTTTTCGCGCAATGCACGGCGGGAAATTTGCGAACGGAGCATGCGCAGTTCGATCGCCGCGGGAATGCGCCTATTTTAAATGCTTCACGCCCCCTACTCGCGCAGATGGATTGCGACGGGAGAAATACACTACGCCGCCGTCGTTTACTGGACAAAATCTACCTGGATTCCACGTAGAGCCAGGTAAAAAACGGCAGCGTAGTGTATTTCTGATACTCTACGATAGTCTAATTCTATCTGAATCTGGGCCTATGTATATATTTTTTTTAAGTTTACTTCACTGACTTAGACTATTGTGTTCTGATCCATCACATATAATTCAGATAAAAAAAATAAAAAAAACATTGAACTAAAGGCATTAATGTAACAAAATAGGTAAAAAGCCAAGGGGGGTGAATACTTTTGCAAGGCGCTGTAGATATACCCCAGAGGAACCCTAAAATAATTTTCAGGTCTCAGAAAATCTGTAATAAATTTAAGTCTTGGGTGGTTAGTTGCCAAAATGTCACTTACATTGGTGGTCACTGGTCAGTAGGAATAAGGCCCCCTTCCAGTGGTGGGGTCAGAAAGCCACCCTTACAGAGAGCTAAAAAGATAATTGGTACCATGCTTAAATGGAAGATCGATCAACCACAGTTTAGGGAACCCCTAGCAATCTCTGGAGGAACCCTGGTTGAGAATAGCTGATCTATACCAAAGTCTGTAGACTCCATTTTCACATAGGCTCAATAATATACACAGATTTGGGTTGTTTTTACCAAAGAAATGTATGAAGAATTTTTATTTATTTTTTTGCAAAATTGGATATCAGAATCTAAAATTAAAATTTTTTCAAAATGTTTGATGATTTTTAACCTCTTGCCGACCGTCTACTGCAGATCTACTGCGGCAGGTCGGCCTAATATGCAAGTTATTGTCGTAAAACGTCTTTGAGAACCCGGGCCTTGCCCCAGGGAACATGTATCAATGGAAAAAAAGGACTCCTGAAAAAACGACCGTTTTTAATACTTTTTTTCCATTGATACATGTTCCCTGGGGCAAGGCCCGGGTTCTCAAAGACGTTTTCACAGGCAAACTATAGACACCCAGCAGGTACAATATTTAAAGGAATTTTTCATTTTTTTTTTTATTTAAGCATCATTAAAATCACTGCTCCTGCATCAGCAGCAGTGATTTTTATGATGCTTTAATTAAAAAAAAAAGAAAAATTCCTTTAAATATTGTACCTGCTGGGTGTCTATACGTGTCATAACGTCTTTAAATAGCACAATCACCTGGGATGTATATATATCCTCTACACACTGTAACATTAACTGACTAGCCTGCCTGCCTGCTCTATCTACCTGCAAAAAATGACGCTCTCTCTGTTTTCTGTTAACTGCCGCAACACACTACACAAGGCCGCCCTGCACGCCCTGTGGGGCGTGTACTAAACCTCCTGAGCCATAATTGGCCAAAGCCACCCTGGCTTTGGCCAATTATGTCTCTCAGTTTTTTGCACACTGTGATTGGCCAAGCATGCAGGTCATAGTGCATGCTTGGCCAATCATCAGCGCGCAATGCCGCAGTGAATTTTGGGCCGTGATGCGCCACTCGAATTTGGCGGGAACGTACAACGTCCGAATTTCGACGAACGGTCAAACGGTCAAACAGACGATGTTCGAGTCGAACATACATTCGAATCGAACGTGGAGCTCATCCCTAGTAGCCAATTTAGATTTGCAATGTTTGAGCCCGCCGAGTTGCCCATTTATATCTATCAACATTTTACAGGATTTGGACAAAATATGTAACACTGAATGGCGATCTGATTTTAATCACATGGTTTAAAACCTTTTTTTTTTTCCAAAGTGGAAAAAGTTGCTGTAACTAACTGTTAGCTGGGCTTTAAATTGCAATTGGAAAACTTTTTGAATTTGATTCGAAAAACGAGAAAACTAAACAAATTCCGAAAACTAATGGAAACAAATTTAACCACTTAAGGACCGCCTAACGCCTATATACGTCGGCAGAATGGCACGGCAGGTACAGGCATGTTGCCCTTTAAGTGCCCAGCTGCTGGTCATGCACGCGCCACCGGCGGGGCGCTCACGACCCGATCCGAAGAACAGGGAGAGGTGAGTGTAAACAAACCTTTCCCGTTCTTCTCTGTGGCTTGTCCCTGATCGTCTGTGTCCTGTCATAGGGAACAACGATCAGTGATGTCACATGTCCAGCCACACCCCCTACAGTAAGAAACACACAATAGGACAGACTTAACCCCTTTAACGTCCCCTAGTGGTTAACCCCTTCACTGCCATTGTCGTTTTCACAGTAATCAGTGCATTTTCGCTGTGAAAATGACAATGGTCCCAAAAATGTGTCAAAAGTGTCCGCCGTAATGTCGCAGTCACGCAAAAAAAAACGCTGATCGCCGCCATTACTAGTAAAAAAAAAGATTATTAATAAAAATGCCATAAAACGATCTCCTATTTTGTAAACCAATCAATAAACGCTTATTGCGATTCTTTTTACCAAAAATAGGTAGAAGAATACGTATCGGCCTAAACTGAGGAAAAAAATATGTTTTTTTATATCTTTTTTGGGTGATATTTTTTATAGCAAAAAGTAAAAAATATTGATTTTTTTTTCAAAATTGACACTCTATTTTTGTTTATAGCGCAAAAATGAAAAACCGCAGAGGTGATCAAATACCACCAAAAGAAAGCTCTATTTGTGGGAAAAAAAGGACGCCAATTTTGTTTGGGAGCCACGTCGCACGACCGCGCAATTGTCAGTTAAAGCGACGCAGTGCCGAATCGCAAAAAGGTACTAGGTCCTTTACCTGCATAATGGTCCAGGTCTTAAAGGATCAGTAAAGGAAACATTTTTTAATGCTAAATAGCTTGCTTTGCCTTATAGCAGTCCTGCTTTCATGTCCTCCATGTCTGTTTTTGCTTAGAAGTTGCTATAATCCCTTGCTGAACTCCACACTTCCTGCTTGTCTGGCTCCTTATGAAAAAACTCATGGTAGCTTTTCATTGTGGTCCCTGATCAAGGAGGTGTGATTACTGTGTGTCTAGATTCTAGACACACAGTAATCACATCTTCTTGATCAAAAACAAACAAACACAGGGCAAATGAATCTGATTGGTTCTGAGGAGTTCTAGACTCTAGAACTCCTCAGAACCAATCAGATTCATTTGCCCTGTGTTTGTTTGTTTTTGTTCTGTGTGTCTCTGTACACACAGAACAAACTGAAACTAGTCTAAAAACTAAACTAAACTGCAGGTACATTATATATAATTTTTGGCTCACATGTACTGATGGACTGCACATCCCAGCCACAAGCACCAATTTTCAGCCTTGGATAGCATTACTAGCTGTAAACCTTGGGTATTGTATGCAGTGAGCCAACCCCTGTGACTGTTGCCTTTGCTGGACAGCTTGGCCTGCAATAAATTGTGCAGAGAAAAAAAAAAGGCACGTGATTAAAAAAAAAAATGAATCTGCTGAAAACTATAATTTGAGAATTATCCAGGTACCAGAATACACTATAATGGTCCTTTAATGGATGCACACAGCAGTACGATGATATCAGAAGGCGACTGTCCCCTTTAAGAACAACTACACATACAATTCAACAGCCATCATGCACTCAAAATGTGAACATAATAAACACCGCAGGGGTAATAAAATACAAAAACAACTTTAGCTTTATTGAGATGCTTGAAATTATGCATTCACGTTTGCCTTTCCACACCAATAAATAATATATACATCACGCCTCATTTCACAAGTGAAATTCTTTGTAATGGTTGCTGTATATACAGACATTCAGATCAATAGTTTCCTGTTTATTTAATACCAGACAATAAAAGTGCCCCAGTGACATTACACAGTTTAACCTTTTCCTTTTTATGAGTTACTCGGATACAAAGCGCAACAGCTAACCACTTCACCACTTCCATGCCAGAGGGACAACAGCACTGCGGGGTGCTTTGTAATAACGCTGTTTCTTAGATGGACCAATACATTTTTTTTTTTTAACCATCAATTGAAAATGATAAACTCTTTTATCTTTAAAACAAAATAATTATTTATTTTTATACTAAGTGGTGTAGTTTTTAAAAAAACTTCACATAGCTGTTCATCTATTGAAACTGCGTGTAAAATCGTTCTGTGCAAATAGAGGAAAAGGGAATGTTCTCGGGCTATATGTGCTACAATTCGAATGGTGAATGCAGAAAATACCATGATATGGCCACTAGATGGTGCTGGCTGCCATAGGAAAAAAGTATGCCCTTCTATGCCACCTAGTGGTCCTAATGCAGTATTTGCTGTATTTTTTTCTAGTTTAATTCTTCCAAGGAACAAAAGAGGAAATCTGATTGGGTAATACTGGCAACAATGATACAAGTATTTCTATTTTTGTTTCTTTGGTTTTAAAGATAGGCCCTTTGTAAATATGGGATATAGAGGTGGTTCCCTGACATTCTGGATCAGATATAAAGCTAAATAAATGAAGAATAGTAACATTTCAAAAGCAAACCTGTACATTTCCAATAGTCAAAGACTTTGTGTTCTCTTATAAGGGCCAACCATGGAGTGGTTCTCTTTAAGGCCCTACTCTATTCTTGTGTGTTTCCATAAAATGAGCATACTACACAAATTAAGCTGAGGGTTAGCTGTGATTGCGAACACTCAAATTCTGTATCTTAGACCAGCGGGCCTCCAAACCTTCCAAACAGAGGGCCAGTTTACTATCCTTCAAACTTTAGAGGGTCCAGACTGTGGCCAGTAGGAGTAGAACATTTCCTGATGTTGGTCAACGAAGCCCCATCATTGGTGTCAGTGGGAAGAATAGTACCCCGTTATTGGTGTCAGTGGGAAAAATAGTGTCCCATTATTGGTGTTAGTGGGAGGAATAGTGTTCCCATCATTGGTGTCAGTGGGAGGAATAGTGCCCCCATCATTGGCTTCAGTGGGAGGAATAGTGCCCCCATCATTGGTGTCGGTGGGAGGATCAGTGCCCCCATTACATTATTGGCGTCAGTGGGAGGAATAGTGCCCCCATCATTGGTGTCAGTGGGAGGAATAGTGCCCCCATCATTGGTGTCAGTGGGAAAAATAGTGCCCCCATCATTGGTGTCAGTGGGAGGAATAGTGTCCCCATCATTGGTGTCAGTGGGAAGAATAGTACCCCGTTATGTGTGTCAGTGGGAAAAATAGTGTCCCATTATTGGTGTTAGTGGGAGGAATAGTGTTCCCATCATTGGTGTCAGTGGGAGGAATAGTGCCCCAATCATTGGTGTCGGTGGGAGGATTAGTGCCCCCATTATTGGCATCAGTGGGAGGAATAGTGCCCCCATCATTGGTGTCAGTGGGAGGAATAGTGCCCCCATCATTGGTGTCAGTGGGAGGAATAGTGCCCCCATCATTGGTGTCAGTGGGAGGAATAGTGCCCCCATCATTGGTGTCAGTGGGAGGAATAGTGCCCCCATCATTGGTGTCAGTGGGAGGAATAGTGGCCCCATCATTGGTGTCAGTGGGAGGAATAGTGCCCCCATCATTGGTGTCAGTGGGAGGAATAGTGCCCCCATCATTGGTAGCAGTGGGACTGGGAGGAATAAGGCCCTATTGGTTGTGTCAGTGGGAGGAATAGTGCCCCACTGTTGGTGTTAGTGCAGGTAAATTATGCCCCTTTCTTAATGTCAGTGGGAGGAATAGTGCCCCACTGTTGGTGTTAGTGCCAGGAATTATGCCCCGTTGTTAATGTCAGTGGGAGGAATAGTGCCCCACTGTTGGTGGTGCTCCAAGTTGGAAAAAGGCAAGCAAAGGGCCACAGTATGGAGACCATCCTCCTAGACCCTATATTTCCCAACATTTCAAAAAGAAAATTTGCACTGGCCCAAGGAACCCACCACCCACCTTCCCCATAATTAAACAGTAGTTGTAACCAAATGTTCCTTATATAAAGGGTTTAAAATGATGCCTTAGGTAAAAATTATTTACAAAGGAAAGAATAGCTATAAAAATTTAATTTAAATAAATATACATTTTTTTTTCTTCTTATTTATAGGTCATCTTAAATGGTGAGCCCTCTGGAAAAGCATTAAAAAAAACACACACATATTTCTACAAGTCTAGCCACCTTTTCTCAACTTTTTTAGATCTCGGGGAACCTCTGCTAAAACCAATTCACTGTGGGTCAGTGGGGAAAATGCCCTTTATATTGGTGGTCAATGGAAAAATTTCCCCCTCTTATAATGGTTTTCAGAATGTCACCCTTACAGGCAGCTTAAAAGATCATTGGTGTTATTGGTGGCATTGAGCCTGGAACTATGCAGACACCATTAAACAAAGGTCATGTTTAAGGGATCTCCAGCAGTCTCTGGAGGAACCCTAGAGATCCAGAGAACCCTTGTTGAAAATGACGCGTCCAACCCTAGAATGTTTCAAACTGTACATCACAGTTTAAGGAATCTCCAGCAGCCTCTGAAGGTTCCCTAGAGTTCCAGAGAACCATTGTTAAGAATGACTGGTCCAACCCTAGAATATTTTAAACCGTGGCTCACAGTTTAAGGACCTTCAGCAGCCTCTAGAGCAGCGATGGCGAACCTTTGCACCCCAGATGTTTTGGAACTACATGTCCCATGATGCTCATGCACTCAGCAGTGTAGTAGAGCATCATGGGAAATGTAGTTCCAAAACATCTGGGGTGCCAAGGTTCGCCATCACTGCTCTAGAGGAACCCTAGAGATCCAGAGAACCCTTGTTGAAAAGGACTTGTCCAACCCTAGAATGTTTTAAATCATACATCACAGTTTAAGGGACCTCCAGCAGCCTCTGGAGGCTCCCTAGAGTTCCAGAGAACCGTCATTAAGAATGACTGGTCCAACCCTAGAATATTTTAAATCATAGCTCACAGTTTAAGGAACCTCCAGTAGCCTCTAGAGGATTGGTTTTTAACCTTTATAGTGCCGTGACCCCTTAAAAAAAATTCTCAAGTTGTGGGGACCCCTAACAGTAAAAAAAAATTGTAGCGTGGGTTGTCAGCACCCAAGGCAAGACACGTAATTTGCGTCCCTAACCCATGAACATTTAGCGCTCCCTGAGTCCCTTTCACTCCACTTGTACAGTATTAAAACCCCTTATGATACATTTTAGGATGTACCACTCTCTTTGATCTCCTTTCTTTCCCTTTTATCTCTCTCTATCCTAAACTCTTGTCTTTTCCCCCCTATCCCTCTCTCTAGCTGTCTTTCTTGTTCTTTCTCCCTTTATTTTTGTTCCTCCACCTCTTTTCCTCTACCTTCCATGGATTCTCTATTTGTTCCTATGTTGCTATGAGTGACAGTGCTGGGGGGAGTTCTGCTGATCAGCCAACTTAGGTGCTCTTGATGAAGGTCATTTGCTGATCTGAGAACTGTAGTGGGGACTTGTAATTGCAACTCTAATCACAGATAGTGTTACTCACCGTGTCTCCAGCTCTGTGGTGTCTCGCAGCAGTGACACCTATGCCAAAATCAGGAGATGGGGTCTCCTCCAGCCCCTCCCACATTCCTCATCAGTCAGCTGACCTCTAGTCTCTGCCCCCCAACCATTCTGTGAACTGCGAAGAGGCTGAGTGGGCGGCCGCTGGCTCCAGGAACAGCCCATTATTTAGTGACCCCTGGCAAATTGTCATTCGGCCACCAAGGGGGTCCCGACCCCCAGGTTGAGAACCACTGCTCTAGAGGAACCCTTGAGTTCCAGAGAACCCTTGTTGAAAATTACTGGTCCAACCCTAGAATATTTTAAACTATGGATCACAGTTTAAGGAACCTCCAGCAGCCTATGGACGAACCCTAGAGTTCCAGAGAACTTTCATTGAGAATGACTACTTTAAGTCCGCGTACACACACCCGTTTTTTTCGACAGAATCATCAAGAAACTCGGTGGGAGAGCTTTTTTGCCGAGGAAACCGGTCGTGTGTACGTTTTTCTGTCGAGAAACTGTCGAGAAACTCAACCAACCCAAAAGAGAGCATGTTCTCTTTTTCCTTGACGGGAATGGAGAAAATTGACTCGTCGAGTTCGACAGCCGAACAAGGAACTCGACGAGGAAAACTTCAGTTTCGCCCGACGAGTTCCTAGGTCGTGTGTACGCGGCCTAACCCTAGAATGTTTTAAACACTAAATCCTGCATACTATATGAAAGCAAAAGCAAAAAATAAAATGTACTCTTCCATTCAGGAATTTGATTGGCTGCGGTGGGCAACACCAAAAGCTCTGCTTTTGAACACTTTCATAGTCAATGCATTCATCCTACCATGATCTCCAGCCACCTCCCTTCAGTCTAAATTTCTTTGTTCTGCTATAAAAAAAAATCTACTATTGGCCGCCACTAGAGGGAGCTATCAGAAGACGGGGCAGGCTTGGCGTTAGGCTGAAAAAAGCCCAGTGGTGGAAAATTGTTTGTTAAATACACTTTTTTTTAGTTGAGCAACCTTATATTCCTGCTAAGGGATGTGCACTGATGCGCCAGTAATCCTATAAATTGGGCATTGGCTTTTCACGGTTTAGTTGTCAGGGAAATGCTTTTTCTGCAAGAGGTCATAAATGGACTTCAGATTATGTTCCTGACGTTTGGTATATTTCTATAACCCGAGCCTTCTTCCTTGTCTTAATTTACTGTCACATCATGCTGAGAAAAGGGCCAAAGGCCGTACAAGTGGTTTTGTTGAATTCACTTACTTGGACACACTCCATTGCTGCAGATATAGCTAAACCTGCACATCAAGGAGCCCAGAGCTTTTATAAACTCTATCATTTTCTGGGGTCACTTGCAAATAGGTAAATTTATAAAAAAAAACTTTCCAGTGCGTTATGCACAATGACCAAACTTTTTTAATTTTTTTATTTAGAAAACTGAGCCCTCTAGTGGCTCAAAAAGAAACAGCACAAACTTATTTTTTTTTTGCTCTTGGGCTAATTATATATAGGAGCATTCCTGAGATAAAACAGTGGTCCAAGAAACACAAATTCTTTTTAACCACATAGATATTCAATAAGGCAAATGAAAAAAAGTGCAGTAGGCTATGGCAACATATGAGAGGTCATCATTGGTTTTAGAAAACTTAAAGTGTAAGTTAACCTTTTTACGAAAAATGAAAAATGAAACGGTGAACTATAAATGTCCTGACCACCCCTCTGGACCCTGCTGCACATAATGGACGTAATGCCCCAAGTGGTCAGTTGATTGCAATACACAGCCCCCTAGTGGGTATCCTTGCACTGGCCATCGCTCATTGGTCAGTGCAGCCATGTGACTGTGCTGACCAATGAGAAGTGCATCTGAATCATCTCCTTCTAGTAAGGTCTAGTAATGGCTGACCAGGGGCCATTAGGGGTACCCGGGCACCACCCCCTATATGGTGGATAGATTAATGCATGTCCACGGCTGCCGCAGTAGCTCCCTATTCATGTGTCTGGCCCCTTTTGGGTCACAGGGCATAGGAATTGTCCCGCGTACACACGACTGTTTTTTCATGATGAGAATTTTTTTTTTTAAATTGGTCATTAAAAACGATCGTGTGTGGGCTTCAGAGCATTTGTCTCGACGTGAAAAATGGGCAATAAAAATTTAGAACCTGCTCTATTTTTTCTCGTCGTGAAAAGCGGTCGTGTGTAGGCTTTAACGTCGGGAAAAAAAACACGCATGCTCAGAAGCAAGTTATGAGAAGGTAAATTTGCATAATCAGCTGAAAGGGCGGCGCCATTCGAATGGAACTTCCCCTTTATAGTGCCGTTGTACGTGTTGTACGTCACCGCGCTTTGCTCGTGCATTTTTTTTTCACGATCGTGTGTATGCAAGGCAGGCTTTACAAGAATCACGTTGAGAAAAACGTTTTTTTCCATGACATGAAAAACGGTCGTGTGTACGCGGCATTAGAGCGGCTACGTTTTTTTTTTTTTGAAGAAGAAGAAGAACCTGATTAGAGCAATAGGCTCTTATAGGCTTCAAAATAGGGTAGCAGAGCATTGCGCCTGGAGCCCACCCAGGTGTGTTGCAATAGCGATTCAAAATTCGCTGTTGCAACACTGATCCTCCTCCCAGCCAATCGGGTGCAGGTATTAACCTGTTTTGACGATTGGCCAAAATCTCAGGCTATTCTATTGGACACCTAGCGCCGGCAAGAGGAGAAAGGAGACACCACGGAAGTTGCTCCACGAGAGGACACCGGTCACCGGAGCAGCTTTCCCTTGAGCCCGCCATGCTCTCACCGCCCACATCCAAGGTAAGGATAGCGGGTGGTGGTGGGCAGTGTTGGTGCCACGGGGGGGGGGCAGTGCCTCGCCAACGGTGGCACAAAAAAAAAAACAATAAGCATTTCTTATTGCAAGCATTACGATGAAGCGCTACACCGGGAGCAGGGCCGCCATCAGGAATTATGGGGTTCAGCTTCAGGTATGGGCCCCCTGGAGCACAGAACAAAAAAAATGTACATATATATATATATATATATATATATATAAGGGACCTCTGGGCCCTTTAATAAAAAAATAAAAATAAAAAATAAATATATATATATATATATATATATATATATATATATATATATATATATATATATATATATATATATATATATATATATATATATATAAATATATAAAGGGTTGCCATCCAGGGCCCTTTAATAAAAAAATGTTTTAAAAATTAAAAAAAGATATATATAAAAAAAAAAAAAGAAGGGCTGCCATCCAGGGCCCTGGGGACCTCTGGGCCCTTTAATAAAAAAAGAAAAAAAATAATTATATATATATATATATATATATATATATATATATATATATATATATATAAAACATATATAAAAAAAGGGGGGGTTGCCATCCGGGGGCCCTGGGGATCTCTGGGCCCCTGGGGACATCTGGGCCCTTTAACAAAAACCTCCGGGCCCCTTACAGGTGTACTGCCTGTACCCCCCTGATGGCGGCCCTGACCGGCAGCACTGAACATCACTGCCGCTATGTGCAGCGGGGTGGCCAGGATATTCCGGGGTTAGTTCACATTTTCATTTTTCATTAAAGGTGAACATTCTCTTTAAATGTGATTGGTTCTTGTGGACTATTTCAGCAAATCATGACCATCTCAACAGACAAGCCATAGGTTCTGTGCACAGAGTAAACAATAATATTAATACAGCTATTTATATAGCGCCAAAAATATAAGCAGCACTTTACATACTGTACATTCACAACAGTCCCTGACCTCCACATCGTTTTTAAAACACACATAGTACAAAAAAGTTCCTTCATTTTTATCCACAAGACAAGAGTATAAAAATCCAGAGTTTTTCTATGGAAAATACAGGACCAATAGAAAGCAAGTACCGGTATATGTAAATAGAAAATATAGGCGTATATAGTTCCATAAGCTGGTAAGGTTCAATTAAGACACCTGTCCATCCAGTTCAACCTATGTGGGCGTGCGCATGCATTTATGTCTCTACCTCTTCCCATATCCCTGTATATTGTGTTCACTAAGATGCCCATCTAAACATCTTTTTAAATCGTGCACAATTGACGCTGACACCACCGATTGTGGCAGGGAGTTCCACACCCATTGCATTGTAACTGTAAAGAACACCCTACGCAGTTTACATGTCAATCTAAATTCATAATTCTTTGCTCCTTCTCTTGTGATCTCCATTATCTTACACAGTCACCTGAAAACTTTGAAAATTTCATCAGTTGGTAATATTTTTGTTGCCCAGTAAAAAAATATAACTTTTTCTAAAATATCAGGTTTATGAGGAAGCTATGATAACAAAGAAAGGCAGTTTTTGAGCAGTGAAAATCTACCAGCCGTTCCTTGTTCTCCTTCTCTCCTATTTCAAACTGGCCACATTAGGCATGAGAGCACGTGCATCCCTCTGTGGTCAGTTTGGGAAAACAGCCTGCCTGCCCTCCAATGATCAGACTTTTGCTGACACGCCCCCCCCATCTGCACAGCCATTCACAGGGAAGATCATTATACTGTTGTCTCTCCACCTCTAGCTCTCTAAGCCCTTTATGCAGCTGAGAACAGAGATTGTGTGATCACTTAAAAAAGAAAAAAGCTATATATATATATATATATACTGTATATATATATATATATATATATATATATATATATATATATAGGTACGTATATAGCGCCGTCAATTTACGCAGCGCTTTACATATACATTGTTCATTCACATCAGTCCCTACCCTCGTGAAAGGTCCCTAACTCACATTCATACACATACTACAACTAATTTAGACAGGATCTGATTATCCTACAAGCATGTCTTTATAGGGCCAGATTCACGAACAGTTAGGCTGGCGGATCCAGTGATCCGCCAGCCTAACTGTGACTTTGAGCCGGCGTTTCTGTTTTCTGTAACCAGAAAACAAGAAACGCCGGGTTGAAGGTCCGATGCGATGAGCGTAACTGAGTTTCGCCATCGCATCGTTACTTCAACTTAAAAATGGCGCCGGGGGCGTTCCCGCCGATTTACGCTCAAAAAATATGTTAATGAGCGGAAATCGGCAATTCACGATCGAATTCCGGCGCGACGCAGTGACGGTACGACGTTTCCGGACGGGATACGCGGCGCATAGTTATACCTACATGGGGTTGGAATATCCTATGTTAGGTATAGGCGTCGTCATCGCGTCGGAAAAAAAAAAAAAAAACGTCGCTTGCGTAAAACGGTCATGAATGGGAATGTGACGTCATTGACGTTCATTCACAGATTTTGGAGCATGCGCACGGGGATGTTTTGACACTCGACGCATGCGCAGTACGTTGGCGGCGGGATCGCGCTTAGTTAGCATACTACACGCCCCGTACCCGCCCAATTTGAATTCCGCCGGCTCATTTGCGATACGCTGCCGCAACTTTAGGAGCAAGTGCTTCGTGAATGACAGCACTTGCTCCTAAAATTTCTGCAGCGCAACGCAAATGAGAAGCGTTACTCCAGAGCAAAGATGCTCCCATCTACCTGAATCTGGCCCATAGTATATATATATATATTTTTTTTTTATTTATTTACACAATGGGGTCAATGCACTAAAAAAATGTGCATGTAATATTAATAGTGTCACATTACCTATTTGTATAAATGATCACATAAGATAATTTAAGAGCCAAATCATTTATAAAGAATGTGGGCTAGATTCAGGTAGGAGCAGCGTAATTGTAAATTTGCGTAGCGTATGCTATTTACGCTACACCGCCGCAACTTTCACGGGCAAGTACTGTATTCTCAAAGCACTTGCTCCGTAATGCAAAATGGGAAGGTAGGGGGCGTCTTCTATTTAAATGAAGCGCGCCCCCACGCCGAACAAACTGCGCATGCGCCGGCCGGGAACGTAGCCCAGTGCGCATGCTCCAAATCACGACGCAAATACTCAATGAAAACGACGTGAACGTCACTTACACAAAGCCCTATTCGCGAACGTTTTACGCAAACGACGGGAAAAAATACGCTGGCACGCCGTCCATACTTAACATTGGACGCACCTCATATAGTAGGGGTAACAGTACGCCGGAGTTATACTTACGCAAACAACGTAAAAAAATGCGCCGGCCGGGCGTACGTTGGGGAATCGGCGTATCTATCTAATTTGCATATTCGACGCGTAAATCGACGGGAACGCCACCTAGCGGCCAGCGTAAAAATGGAACTTAGACACGACGGCGTAAGAGACTTACGCCAGTCGGATCTAATGGAAATCTATGCGTAACTGATTCTATGAATCAGATGCATAGATAGGAGGGGTCAGGCGCAGAGATACGACATGTATCTGGAGATACGCCGTCCTATCTCTTTCCTGAATCTAGCCCTGTGTGTCTAAAGTCAATTCACACAAAAAAAAAATCATTATTTATCTCATGGCACAGGCCTTCAATATTTTAGGAACGTAGACGATAACAATCAGGGGAACTCTACACTGGCCAGTTAGTGAAAAAAAACAATAAGAGAATGCAATTTTGTTAGCTCGGGAATGTAAATAATTTGTAACATTGCACCACAGGAAAGATCATTCTGTGAATGAAGACAAACTAAGAACACATTCATAGTTTTACAACTCTTAGGGGCCTATTTCTAAGACATTTGTTGGACGAATGTCACACGCATTATTGCTGGCTTGACTCATTTTCCCCTGTATTTTCTGTAAAAGATTCATTCCTATAACGATCAGTTGCTTCTAGTGGCCAAAATGTGGTATTGTTTTCTGAATTTCCTCAATGAGAAAATATACCAAATTTCGGCCACTAGATGGCACTGACGATCAGAGGAATTCACCTATTACTGGCTAAGTGATAAGCACCTCCTCTAGTCTAGCAGCACTAGCCACTAGGGTCATTGGTTCGAATCCCAATCATGACAATACCTGCCTGGAGTCTGCATGTTCTCCCTGGGCCTGAGTGGGTTTCCTCCAGTTTCCTCACACACTTCAAAGACATGCTGGTAGGTTAATTGGCTCCTGTTCAAATTGGCCCTTGTATTTGTATGTGTGAATGTGAGTTAGAGATCTTAGATTGTAAGCTCACTCATGTGAATATATATTGTATGTGTAAAACGCTGCGTAATTGACGGCGCTATAAGTACCTGTAATAAAATAAACAAATATAAATATTCTGGAAAATATGGGAAAAATGTGTCCAGCCTGCAGGGATATGGGTGACATTCAACATTCACACAAGACCACTTAGGCCGCGTACACACGATCGAACATGTCCGCAGACCAGTTTCAGCGGACATATCCGATCGTGTGTACGGCCTATCGGACCGTTTTCCAGCGGACCAAAGTTTCCAAACATGCTTTACAACCTGTCCGATGGACACCTGTCCGTCGGACAGGTTCGATGGTTAGTACACGAAATCATCGGACCAAAAACCCGCGCATGCTCACAATCAAGTCGACGCATGCTTGGAATCATTGAACTTTTTTTTCATCACGTCGTTGTGTTCTACGTCACCGCGTTCTGGTCCGATGGGATTTTGGTCCGATGGTGTGTACACACATCAGACCAACAGACCACTTCAGCCTTGTCCGATGAAAACGGTCCGTCGGTCAAGTTTCATCGGACATGTCTGGTCGTGTGTAAAGAAATGAGAAATAACAAAAAATAGTACTAAATTAAGTGCTAAATATTGCAAAATAGAAAAATATATCTCACATGTTAAAAAGGCATGTTTTTTTTTTGACTACTGAGATAAATACATGTGAGATATTTTAGTAAGTAAAAATGAATGCAGTATTTAATTTTAAAGCCCCATACACACAATCGGATTTTCCGCAGACAAAGCGTAAGACTTTTGTCCGAAGGGCGTTGGCCAGGAACTTGTATTGCCTACAAACGGCAAAGAATTGTCGGCCAACAAAGATGAACCTACGTGGTTTTTAAGCTTTTTAGCGCCACCCTTTGGGCAACTTCTGCTAATGTTGTGTTATGGTGAGCATTGCTTCTGAGCATGCGTGTTTGTACTTTGGATTTTTTCCCAACTGACTTCTGTACACGCGATCGGAAAATCCGACAAGACACTTTCGTTGTCTGAAAATTTGAAAGCATGCTATCCAACATTTGCCCACGGAAAATTCGACAACAATTGTCCGATGGAGCATACAAGCGGTCGGATTTTTCGACAACAGCCTGTCATCACACAATTCCTGTCGGAAAATCCGATCGTGTGTATGTACAAGGCTTTAGTGACTGGACTCCACAGTATCTCTTTTCCGACTAAAACCTTTACATCCACTTTAACCTACAGGTAAGCCTAGATTAAGGCTTGCCTGTAGGTGCTTGAAATAGCTCCCAGACCTGCACGGTCTGGGAGATATTTGCAAATCGGCATAGGACGATTTCTCCTGCGCATGCGCCGGAGTTAGAAAGGGCATGCTGTGCAATTTCTATCTCAGGTCATGCCGTTAAAGGAGGCTCCCACGCGCATGCATGGGAGTGACGTCAAACAACGTCACGCGACTCCCGCCAGTCACAGTGTCGGAGTTCACGGCCCCGGAAGGAAGAGGGGTGAAGAATGGCTGCTTGCTACTAGCGAGGAGGAAGGGGACATGGCTGGCTTCTCCTGCAGGTAAGTGTCACATAATGGGCTGCTATGCAATGCAAAGTAGCCCATTATGCTTTACCTTTACAGGGAAACAAAGAGGAAGTAACATCCATCAGGGTTTACTTCCTCTTTAAGGCCCGTACACACGATCGGATTTTCCGACGGGAATTGTGTGATGACAGTCTGTCGTCGGAAAATACGACCGTTTGTACGCTCCACCGGACAATTGTTATTGGATATATAGCCAACAAATGTGGGATAGCATGCTTTAAAATTTTCCAACAACAAATGTGTGATGTTGGATTTTCCGATTGTGTGTACAAACAAATCCAAAGTACAAACAGGCATGCTCAGAAGCAATGCTAACCATAACACCATATTAGCAGAAGTTGCCCAAAGGGTGGCGCTAAAGAGCTGAAAAGCCACGTAGTTTTGAGTTTGTTGGCCAACAATTCTTTGCTGTTTGTATGCAATACAAGTTTACGGCCTTCGCCCTTTGGACAAAAGTCCTACGCTTTGTCCAATGAAAATCCGATTATGTAGGCGGCTTAAGAAGTCCTCTTTAAAGTGTTTGTAAAGCCACTCTCATCCTTTCTAAACTACTGCCATAGTGCTGATCTATAAGGATATAGATGCCTCCTGCATGTATCTTTACTTGTCAAATGTCTCCCCTCTGTCTGTTATAAGAACTGAAAAACTGCCGATTGTGTGGGTGGGTCTGGTGTCTGGAGCTCGGTGGGTGGAGTCGTGATGTCAGTAGACTCCCCGCCCTCTTCTACACTCCACTTGTCAACATCCTTTTTTTCCTATGTATTCCTTACACTGAATTCTGCTATGATCACTAACATCCAGTCAAAATCCAGAAAAATAACCACATGACTTCAGAAAAGGAGTGGGGGTGGGAATTAAAAAAGAATGCCTGTCTCCAGGCTAGTGCATAAGATATGTAAATAACCTGTCACTCACATCAAGGGGGCGGAACGGACTAAGGTTTTTCTCTGGAAGTCCGTTTTATTTCACTGAACAATAAAAAAGAGGATTGCTCAGAGATGGATTAACTCTGTGTGGCAAGACTGGGCACAGATGATAGAAAATCTTATACTGTACATTGTGACATCAAAAAAATTAAAAATGTTTTTCGGGTTTACATCCACTTTAAGCCAACTTGACTGCATCTCCTTGTTAAAAATTTAAATGTTTTTTTTTTTTTAAAGTCCTACGCTTTGTCTGCGGAAAATCTGATCATGTGTTCGAATCTAAGGAGGATGGCCTGCCACTTGCGAGAGGCACATGGTGGTCCACTTGGGGGAAGTGGGGCTGTAAACATGAGAGACAAAATATGACCCCGGAGGCTACAGGAGGATCAGCGATCTGATACAACTAATCCATGCAATGCATGATTTATTACCCTTGTGTATGTAACTACATTTTACTTGTATTTTGTTTAACAATAGAATTGTCCATTAAAGCTTTGCAATGCCGCCGCCGGTGCGCTCTCTTGTAGCGTTTTGAAGTCCACTAACTATCCAGAAAATAATAAAACAAGGCTACAATGAGCCCAGAATTACTCAAATATTTATATTTGACTTAAAAATAATTTTACGTTGTATTTTTTATTTAGTTTTTTAATCCAAAGGAAAATATATATATATAAAAATTAAATTATACACATTTTAGCGGCTTATATTTGGTAATGTTTTTTTCCCCGGAGAAAGCTCATTTGAAGAGAGAGTAATGAGAGCTTACAATATTTCACTACATAACATTCTTCATTGTGCATTACCTGTCCCTCTGGCATGAATAGTGATTAGGACCCAACAAGATTTAGACATACGTAGCGCACACATTAGTATGGAAATGCAAAGTGTGTTCATATCACTATGCAGCATGCACTGCATGGATGTTTAAATCTGACCAGGAGCCAGATACTTTGTGTTTCAGTGGTAATTGCCCTCAGAAATAGCTTGATGTGAATCGACTGTCAAGTGGTTCTCAATGAACCTCTGTGGGCACATTGTTCTGGGGTGGGGGTAGGGGGGGGGTGGTTGGATAATGCATAGAACATGAGAGATGAACGTCATTATCGGATGATGGAACCAGAAGTTACATTTTTATAAATACAATAGAATCCTTCAAGGGCTGCTGAGCATCCAGTTTTAAGCAGACCTCATCAAGAATCCAATGCCCAATCCATAAATAGGTAAACGGATTTGCCTTGAATTCTTACACACCAAAAGAAGGATAACAATCAAACCTTGCTGGTTTGCATATGCCCATTGAACTCTGAGTTACGAGACGTAAGCATGGTCTCCTGTATTCGACTGCTCTTTTCTTGCCGGTTCTCCGTCTGGTCTGCGTCCTTAATGCCGTTGCTCTTGCGAAGGCAGAGGACCTTCTGAAAGCTCTGCTTGAAATTGTCCGAAAGAAAACCATAGAGGATTGGGTTGGCGCAGCTGTTGGCGTAGGACAACACGACCACAAAGAAATACACCCCGACATACGCTGGCTCCTCCGGCACTATAAAAGTTAGGTTGACGATGTTGAGGATGTAGAACGGAAGCCAGCAGAAGACAAACACAGCCACGATTATGACCACCATTCGTGTTACTTTGCGCTCCGATCTTCTACGCCTGGTGGAGCCCACACGAAGTCCAGTAGACTTCACCTTAATGACGATTAGAAGATAGCAAAGGCAAATCACCAACAGAGGTCCAAAAAAGCCCAGCACCGATGTGTAGATAATAAATGCAGTAGACCAAATGTTTACTGGTTCTGGCCAGTTTATGTTGCAGGTGTTCAGTTCTTGCTGGACATCTGAGAAGATAATGACTGGCAGGACCACTAAAAAGGAAACAGTCCAAACAGTGACACTAATGAGTTTTGCCACTCGTGGTCTCCTCCATTTGGTAGACCTAATGGGGTGAACCACGGCCAAGTAACGGTCAATGCTCATGACGGTTAGGCAAAAGATGCTGGTGAATTGGTTTATACCGTCCACGGTCATCACCAGTCTGCAGAGGAAAGTACCAAAGGGCCAGTAGGACATGGCATTTTGTGTTGCAAGGAAAGGCAGTCCCAACATAAACAGGACATCAGCCACTGCCAGGTTCAAGATGTAGATGTTGGTCACCGTCTTCATCTTGGCATAACGGAGGACAACGTAAATGACTAAGGTGTTACCACTGAGCCCAATGGCACAAACCAGCAAATAAATAATCGAGATAAGGACGGAGCTCATCCGTGAAACTGAAGGTTCCACCAGTGTCGCGTTATCACTGAAATTCCGGTACGATGTTAGATTGGGCTCCTGTGTCCCAGGCTCCAGGATGGAAGCAATCGGAAGAGAAATAGGGTCCATTTTCATGCCGTAACTAACGTTTCTCAGAACAGGAAAATGATTACATCCACTGACGTGTGTTGTTCTGAAAGACAAAAACACAAGTAGTTAGTACTAAAACCATCCACTGCTAGTACACTAGTAAAGGAAAGGTTAAAACACGGCCAATAAAAGCTGAACTAAACCCATTGATTTAACAGTTAAAAAAAAACAGTTAAGTTCCCTGCACGTGGTGGGAATACAAACAGTCATAAATACTTTGTATTAGCAATTTGTTCTATGGTTCTTTTCTCTTGCCTCCCATATGATTGACACCACACTGATGCCCCGGAGAGCCTTGGAAACTCTGGAACTCCGTTTTAATAGAACGCAAATGAGTCATGAAAGCAATGACTCCTCCTCTACCAGACATATTATGCCGCGTACACTAGGGTTGTCCCGATACCACTTTTTTAAGACCGAGTACAAATACTTTTTTCAAGTACTCGCCGATACCGAATACCGATACTTTTTTTTAATCTCATGTGACAGCGGCACTTGTGTCAGTATGTTTTTTTTTTTATCTTTAACAATTTGTTTTTAATTTAATTTTAATTTTTTTTTATTTATAATGCTTTCTTTTTTTTTAAAGGGGGGGGTGGACTTTGTCAGTGTGTTTTTTCTTAAATTTTTTTCTTTTCTACGATCATTTTTTTATTCTTTTGTTTTTTTATTCTTTATTTTTTCATTTATTTTTTCAGCCCTGTTGGGGGAGCTTTGGTGAGATATCAGGGGTCTTAACAGACCTCTGACATCTTCCCTTTGAGACAGAGAAAGGGACTAGGGACGCATGTTCCCCTGTCCCTTTCTCAGCAGCATCAGCTGCGCTGAAAATAAATGGAGTGAAGACACCGTCTTCTCTTTATTCATAAACTGAAACATTCGTAATCACAGATTACGATGTTTCAGTTATGTGAATAGACAGTAAGTGATCACTGACTCTGTCCATTCAGAGCAGTAATGAGCCGGATTTACCGGCTCCTACCCCGCTCTCCATCCTGAAAATTCCAGGGGGTGGAGGAGAGGCACGGCGGGATGGAAGGGGAGAGAAACACGTCGGGATGCACGGGATACACAGCAGGATGCACGGGATACACGGCGGCATACACAGGATACACGGCGGCATACACGGGATACACGGCGGGATGCACGGGGTACACGCCGGCATACATGGGATACACGGCGGGATGCACAGGATACACGCCGGCATACACAGGATACACGGCGGGATGCACGGGGTACACGCCGGCATACATGGGATACACGGCGGGATGCACAGGATACACGCCGGCATACATGGGATACATGGCGGGATGCACGGGATACACGACGGCATACACGGGATACACAGGGGGATGCACGGGATACACGGCGGCATATACAGGATACACGGCGGCATACACGGCAGCATACACGGAATACACGGCGGGATGCACGGGATACACGGCGGCATACACGGGATATACAGCGGGATGCACGGATACACGGCGGCATACACGGGATACACGGCGGCTTTCAGCTGCTTTAAAATCAGCAATGATCGGTGCTTGGAACTTCCCCACGCACTGATTACCGCCGGCAGTACAAGTATCGGGTGAAGCATTTGCCTGAGTGCAAGTACTCGGGCAAATGCTTGGTATAGGTCCCGATACCGATACTAGTAGACAAAAAGAGCTGAAAAGCCAGGTAATCTGCTGTGCCATCTCTTTAGGTGACCCAAAGTGCTCTGGGTATCCTTTGCCGTGTAATAAATATTTAAATAGTAAAAAATAAGTTACAACATAATAGGTTTATTAGGCCATCTTTAGTTGCTTGTTAGGTTAAACATAGTTTTTCTGAATAACAATGTACCACCCTGCTTTTTTATTTTTCTATGATTTCTGTGTTATGGACAAAGATCTCCAATCACAAATCTCATAGAACTGCCGCTTAGTAAGGGTGACTTTAGTATTCCAGAAAAGTGGCACCAAGCTAAGAATGTCTGATTAGTTCATATTTATTTTACTGGCAGCCACTGCACAATGCACGCGACGCCGGATTTTACTCCAGCCAGGCTCAATATCGCAAACAAACAATTCTGCCAAACAAATTCATACATGTTCCTAGCAGGTTATATTATTACTAGTGACATATTGAAAAAAGGACATGCGAGAAAACATAATTACACCAATAGACTTTGATTTGTCAAGGGCACCTTGGGAGGCTCCTGTCCCGCGCCTTCAGCGAGAAAAATTTGTATGCGTGGTTTATTGCAAAAACCAACGCATGTTTACCGAACTCTCTATGGACATAATAATAGCATGTGTCGTGTCTTGTATCAACTGTAAGAATTATTAGACAACTTCTCGGACTATTGTTTACTGCGAAATATCACTTGGAGATTTTCCTTCTTTATTAGTTTTTTTCTTGGTAGCCTTTCTCCACATAAAAATGTATTCAGCCCCACTTCAGCCCCAGAGGATTTGGCTGCCCAATGACGGGGCCATTTTTTGCGATTTGGCACTGCGACACTTTAACTGACAATTGCGCGGTCGTGCGACGTGGCTCCCAAACAAAATTTACATCCTTATTTCTCCACAAATAGAGCTTTCTTTTGGAGACATTTAATCACTTTTGCTATAATAAATATCCCCAAAAAATATATATATATAAAAAAAATCTTTCTCAGTTTAGACCGATACGTATTCTTCTACATATTTTTGGTAAAAAAAAAAATCGCAATAATTGTATATCGATATTGAATTGAAGTTATAGCGTGTACAAAATAGGGGATATTTTTATGACATTTTTATTAATATTTTTTTTAAAACTAGTAATGGCGGCGATCTGCAATTTTTATCGTGACTGCGACATTATGGCGGACACATCGTACACTTTTGATGCTATTTTGGGACTATTCTCATTTATACAGCGATCAGTGCTATAAAAATGCACTGATTACTGTGTAAATGACTCTGGCAGTAAAGGTGTTAACCACTAGGGAGTGAGGAAGGGGTTAAGTGTGTCCTAGGGAGTGATTCTAACTGTGTGGGGGCTGTGAGTGGCACGACAGTGATCACTCCTCCCGATGACAGGGAGCAGTAGATCAGTGTCCTGTCACTAGGCAGAACAGGTAAATGCCTTGTTTACATAGGTATCTCCCTGTTCTGCAGCTCTGTAACATGATCGCGGGACACCGGTGACGTCGAGTTTGCGGGTCCCGCAGGCACAGTCATGGAGCTCGCGGCAGGGGCACACACACCACCATGGCGGAAAATTCAAAGCAACGTACCTGTACGTTGCTTTACGCAGCCGTGCCATTCTGCCGATGTATATCTACAGGTGGCAAGTGGTTAAGACACATCTCATCCTGAATAATTATCAATAGATAGTGTTGTGCCGTATTAAAAATAAAATACTCCAGGTACAATTTTCCGTCTTTTGCTGTGCTGTGCATTAGCAGCCTGATCAATATGAATGGACTGTCCTAACACAATGTTATAGTAACATGTCAGATGTCTCAAGTCATCACACATGTAGTGCTGCTCTCCCAGTACCCTAGGGGCAGGTCTATGACAGCCTGTACTCACAGTAAGGCTTCAGTCTTCCTAGTTGAATGCAGTTGTTTCAACGTGATTGTGAGCATGCGCACTGGGATGCGGCCAAGGCACGACGCATGCGCAGTTCGTTTTAAGTACTTGTCCGACGCTCGGCCCATCATTTGCATGGGGTCACGCTTCATTTAAATGTATCACGCCCACTTCCGCTGACTTACGCCTACGTATATACGCTACGCCGGCGCAGAGTTGGGAGCATTTGCTTTGTGAATTCCATGCTTCCCTCTCCGCCCTGCGCCGGCGTAGCGTAAACGACATATATGTGCCGATGTATGTGAATCCGGGCATTAGTACATAAGTATTTATTCCCTATTTCCTATGATCTGCTTCACCTAGTGGCCATAATTTGGTATTACCCTGATTCACACATTCGACACAGAGAAAAAATAGCGGAATAACAATCGACTTTGTGTATATCTGCACAGAACATGCAGTTTTACAGGTCAAATAGCATTTCTGTAAATATACCCCTAACATATTTCAGCTGTAAATTTTGCATTTTGCCTCATTATTATATCTTTTCAGTATCCTTCACATTGATTAGCACTACGTAAAGGTGTCATGGCTACAGCGACCGTCTCTTTCTTACACCATAAACCTCTCTATTATCCCACAAGGAAAACGTTGGTCTCAATTACACGGCTCTGACATCAGTTACATAGCAACATTTGCGAGTGGCCAGGGAGATACACCTCGCCTTATTCTGCGCGGCTCCATTCCAGTCTACGTTAATTGCTGCTACCAGGCTCACCGGTGACCCACAGCCTACGGCATGCCCTGCCAAGTCATTCTCTATGTTCTTGTGACTCATCAGGATTCCTGGAGACAATCCTGTCGAATTCTGAGCGGCGGGACGCGTCTGTCGCTGGTTCAGAAAATCGAGTGCCTTGGATTGAGATCCAGACGTGCAGATTGGCTCCATGCTGAGGACATTGCCCCATACAAACAGAATTCTGGGACTTTGTGTGATGAGGCCTTGGACGCCTACTGTGAAAACCATTACAGATCTATCTTCGCAGATGATGCTGATTATGGCGCCAAATTAACAGCTTAGCGTGAGATTGTTGTTTAAAGTCCAGCCACGTGCGTGCTTAAAGTATATGGATCCAATAACAGAAATGTAATATATTGCAGCTTGCCGGCCCTTCAATGTGTTGGCTGCATTCGTTTTCTTCTTTTTATTTTTTTCCAGGCTTTTTTTTTGTTCTCAACTACGATAACAATGGATCCTAAAGTGACAACCCTCACTCACCGTATACTATCTTTGGAGGTGCAGTGTTGTCACCATAGGGCGGGAAGTGCATTAGTAGGTCATCAACAGAACACCTCCCCCTCTCCTAATCTGGATAATAGTTTACAGAAGAGAACTGGGAAGGCTGATAACATTGTCTGAGATTGTAGCAACAATGGGGCACTATTCCTCCCACTGACACCAATGATGGGGAACTATTCCTCCCACTGACACCACTGATGGGGCACTATTCCTTCTACTGACACCAATGATGGGGAACTATTCTTCCCACTGACACCAATGATGGGGCACTATTCCACCCACTGACACCAATGATGGAGCACTATTCCTCCCACTGACACCAATGATGGGGAACTATTCCTCCCACTGACACCAATGATGGGGAACTATTCCTCCCACTGACACCAATCATGGGGCACTATTCCTTCTACTGGCACCAGGGTTGCCATCAGGGGGGTACAGGCATTACACCTGTCAGGGGCCCGATGGTCCCCAGGGCCCCCTCGTTTTTCTTTTTTTTTCTTTTTTATTCTGGTTTTAAAGGGTTTGTAAAGGAAAACATTTTTTTATCTTAATAGCTTCCTTTACCTTAATGCAAAGCTGTTTTCATGTCCTCATTGTTCATTTTCGCTCTCAAGTTGCTGTAATTCTTCTCTGATCTCCATACTTCCTGGTTGTCTGTTTTTTGATAACCACAGTACTGGGAGCTTTCTCACTGTGGTCACTAATCAAGGAGGTGTGATTACTGTGTGTCTAAAACCCCTCAGCGCCAATCAGTTTTGTTTTCCAAACCATCACTGGCTCTGTATTGGCTCTGTGGCTCTGTACAGCAGAGAAGCAGGAAACATGCAAAAACTAAACTAGAAGCTACAGGGACATTATATGATTGATTTGTATCTATTTTTAATTGTTTTTAAAAGGAATCAGTTAACTATTATGTCTCTATACCCTGTAAACAGTCATTTCAGCAAAAAAAAAAATGTTTTTATTTACAACTCCTTTAATTCCCCTTACCTTTATAAACTGGCGGCAGGGGACCCCCCTCTTTTCTTTTATTTATATATTTTTTTTTTAATTACATTTTTTTTCCGTCTGACCCCCCACCTTTAGCAACTTGTGGCAGAGGCCCGCTGCATCCCACATCAGCCCCCCCCCCCCCCTTGTTGTTTTTCCATCTGACTTTAGCAACTCGTGGCAGGAGAGAGAAGAGAAGACTTGACTTTGTGTTGTTCGTCAGCACCAACAGTTTGGTAATATTCCTGCCACTGACACCAACAAAAGGGCACTATTCCTACCATTGATACAGACGATGGGGCACTATTCCTACCATTGATACAGACGATGTGGCACTAATACTTCCACTGACACCAAAGATGGGGCACTATTCCTCCTACTGACACCAAAGATGGGGCATTGTTTCTCCCACTGGATGCCAGGACATTTTCTACTCCCACTGGCTCTTGTCCGGCTCCCCTAAAGTCTGGTGGACAGTAAACTGGCCCTTTGATTAGAAAGTTTGGAGACCCAAAATGTAGTTTCTAAAGAATGGCAAAGGGCTTAAAACAGATTTTTGTTGCTGTCTTTATTGGTGAAATGTCTTTGCTCCTTGTTGGCTCATTGGGACAGGAAGTAAATGTCATCAACAGGACCAGAGACACCAAAAAATAAAGAAAGATAGAGGTCCTACCTCTTCTCCGATTTATACAAAAGAGAAAAAAAAGAAAAAAATAACATGTGGCTGGAGATCTGCTGTAAAGTGCAGACAGAGGTGTCAGGAGGGGGAGGGGCAGAACTGTGAACATTGTCTACCTGAAGTGACAGAAATGGTGACGCCGGATGTTCACTCGGCCTAACAGTCCCTCTGGACACAACACTAAACACCGAGTCTGACACCTCCCCTCCTCCGAGAAAGAAGTGTCAGTAGGACTGGAGAGGACAAACAATCATCTATAGCAGTGGTCTCCAAACTGCGGCCCGGGGGCCAGATGTGGCCCTTTGCTTGCTTTTATCTGGCCCTTGGAGCACTATTTCATCCTCTGATATTTAACAGTGGGGCATAATTCCCCCCACTGACACCAATGAAGGGGCACAAACTCTCCCAATGATGCCAACGATGGGGCACAATTCTTCCCAACAACCTCAACGATGGGGCACAATTCTTTCCACTTACACCAAAGATGGGTCATTGGCATAGGTGTGCGCACAGGGTGTGCCTGGGCACACCCTAATCACCCTGTGCTGGGCAGATTTCCCTCTGCTGCTTGGCTGCAGAGAAAGAGATTGGGGAATCTCTGTCCTCAGTCCCTTTCTCTGTCTGAAAAGTGAGACATCATGGGTTACATAGTTAGTCAGGTTGAAAAAAGACACAAGTCCATTTTAGTTTAACCAATAAAATAGAAAAAATAAAACTTCTGTTTAGAGCCCTGATATTTCACCAAAGCCCCCCATTATTCCCAATAAATTGTAATTTTTTTTTATAAAAAATAATTGCAAAATGAATTGTAAAAATAAATAAATAAATTTAAATTTAAAAAAGGTAAAAAAGAACACAAATAAAATAAAATAAAAGTAAACTACTGACCCCATCCTCTGCCCTACTGACATTATCCGCTGCTCTAGTAACACTGTCCATTGCCATACTGAGATATATATATATATATATATATATATATATATATATATATATACACACACACACACGTGTTTGAGCTTTGGGGTGCACACCCTAATCCGATTGGCTGCGCACACCTATGGTCATTGTTTTTTTCCCCACTGACATCGGGGACCTTTTCTACACCCAATGACCAAAGTCCGGCCCACCTTATGTCTGAAGGACCATAAACTGGCCCTTTGTTTCGAAAGTTTGGAGACCCCTGATCTATAGTCAAATAGTCAAAGTAACTGTTTCAATCAAGAAAGGAAGTCCTAGTAAAAAAAATAGGTGACACATTAACCACTTCATTACTGGGCACTTAAACCCCCTTCCTGCCCAGACCAATTTTCAGCTTTCATGCTGTTGCATTTTGAATGACAATTGCGCGGTCATACAACGCTGTACCCAAATTATATTTTTATCATGTTTTCCCACAAATAAAGCTTTCTTTTGGTGGTGGAGCTTTCTTTTGGTGGTATTTGATCATCTCTGCGGTTTTTAATTTTTGCGCTATAAACAAAAAAAAGACAAACATTTTTGAAAAAAAAACACAATTATGTTTTACTTTTTGTTATAATAACCACTTAAGGTCCGCCTACTGTACATATACGTCGTCAGAGTGGCACGGCTGGGCACATCAACGTATATATACGTTGATTTTAGTACCCAGCCGTGGGTCACGGGCGCGCGCCCGCGGCGCGCTCCCATCACCCGGTCCAAAGCTCCAGGGCCGGGACCGCGGGACTCGCGGACCCGATCGCTGCTGCAGTGCGGCGATCCGTCCCTGGAGCTGAAGAACGGGGAGAGCCGTGTGTAAGCACGGCTTCCCCGTGCTTCACTGTGGCCGCAGCATCGATCGCGTCATCCCTGTTATAGGGGGACGCAATCGATGACGTCACACCTACAGCCACACCCCCCTACAGTTGTAAACACACACAGGGAACACATAACCCCTACAGCGCCCCCTTGTGGTTAACTCCCAAACTGCAACTGTCATTTTCACAGTAAACAATGCAATTTAAATGCATTTTTTTGCTGTGAAAATGACAATTGTCCCAAAAATGTGTCAAAATTGTCCGAAGTGTCCGCCATAATGTCGCAGTCATGAAAAAAATCACTGATCGCCGCTATTAGTAGTAAAAAAAAAAAAAAAAATTAATAGAAAAACAATAAAACTATCCCTTATTTTGTAAACGCTATAAATTTTGCGAAAACTAACCGATAAACGCTTATTGCGATTTTTTTTACCAAAAATAGATAGAAGAATACGTATCGGCCTAACCTGAGGAAAAAAAAGTTTTTTTTTATATATTTTTGGGGGATATTTATTATAGCAAAATGTAAAAAATATTGCATTTTTTTTAAAATTGTCGCTCTATTTTTGTTTATAGCGCAAAAAATAAAAAACCGCAGAGGTGATCAAATACCATCAAAAGAAAGCTCTATTTGTGGGGAAAAAAGGACGCCAATTTTGTTTGGGAGCCAAGTCGCACGACCGCGCAATTGTCAGTTAAAACGACGCAGTGCCGAATCGCAAAAAGGGGCAAGGTCCTTTAGCTGCATTTTGGTCCGGGTCTTAAGTGGATAATATCCCAATTTTTGTAAAAAATAAATAAAAAACATATTTTTCCTCAGTTTAGGCCAAAACGTATTCTTTTACATATCTTTTTCCATCGGATATTCCGAGGAATTCCGTCGGAGTTTAGATAGAGAACATGTTTTCTTTTAACGATGTGAGTTTGGCCGGGCAAAAGCCTGATTGTATGTACGGGGCATAAGGCTAGCTGTGAGGTCAGACAGGGCACCCCTCCTCCCCCCACAACCAACCGACAATGCAGCTAGCAAGGAGACAGCTGCTCTGGCAGACTGCACTTTTCTCTATCTCCTAGCACTTTCCAAAAACAAGCCTCTCACAAGGAATGCAGGAAAGAGGGGCTTGTCCGATATAATGTTAACGGCAAGCAGGCAAAAGTACTTGGAGTTGGAGAAAAGTATCATCTATCAAAGAAGCCATCTCCTTGCTACCATGTTTTCCAGAAAATAAGGCCTACCCCGAAAATAAGACCTAGCATTATTTTCCAGGAGGGCTGCAATATAAGACCTACCCCGAAAATAAGCCCTAGTTTAAAATGCTTGTAAAATCCACTCTATTACAGTAGTATATAATGTACAATGTGTGTGTTTCTGTAATATAATTGTAGGGAAGAGAGCTCCGACGGGTCACAGAAGCGCAGATCGGGCACTATAACAAAGGTATTTGGCACAATTATATTGCAGAACCACACACATTGTACATTATTTACTATGTTAATAGAGTGAATTTTAGGATTTTACAAGCATTTTAACTCAGTTCACACTGGAAAATTCTGTCCCCAGAGAGAGGGGTAGAGAAGACAGCACATTACATGGTAAGACCTACCCCAAAAATAAGCCCTACTGTGTCTTTTGTTGCCAAAACTAATATAAGACCCAACTTATTTTCGGGGAAACGCGGTAGCCGTGTTGTAGGGTGGCTGTGAAGGGAGGAGGGTGTCATGGTCTGGGGTCATATGAACATATTCGCCAGCACACTAAGGATCGCCTAAAAGAACGTCCAAAAAATATTTTAATACAGTGAAACGATCACAAAAATTGCAAATTTTGTGATCGTTTCACTGTATTAAAAAAATTATTGGACGTTCTTTTAGACGATCCTTGGTGTGCTGGCGAATATGTTCCTATAATTGCCTTTCCAGTTCCCTGCTGGTGATCGCTTCAGCACCCTTTTTTCTAGATGGCTGATATCCAGGAAGGTGTGCAATTGGAATATTTTGAGATGGTCAGGGGTCAGGTTCATTGACCTGGAAGCTAGAACAGTAGAGAGGCTCCCACCGACCAGCTGAATAAGTACACCAGCAGGTCACCCTGGCGGATGTCACTCGAGGTGCAAAGTCTAAGCACTAAACATTGTTCACCAGAACTCCTGATAGTGGAGATGGGTTTTGCTGCATGTTAGTCCCAGATTGCGGTCCTCAGGATCGCCCCACCAGGAGGTGAGCAGGCTGGGGTTCAGTAGCAGATATAGCAGGTGAGGATCAAGCAGAAGCGTTTTCGAGGAACAAGCCAAAGATTGGTTGTGAGTGGTTACAGGTTGGGAACAAGCAGAAGAGTAGCCAAAAGTCAGTAACAAGTGATTGCAGGTAGGTATCCAGCAAAAGCATAGTTGAGGAACAAGCCAAAGGTCAGTAACAAGTGATTGCAGGTAGGTATCCAGCAAAAGCATAGTTGAGGAACAAGCCAAAGGTCAGTAACAAGTGATTGCAGGTAGGTATCCAGCAAAAGCATAGTTGAGGAACAAGCCAAAGGTCAGTAACAAGTGATTGCATGTCGGTATCCAGCACAGCAAAAGCATAGTTGAGGAACAAGCCAAAGGTCTGTAAAAAGTAGTAGCGAAGACATGAGCAGGAGCGACAAGAGTAAGATATTGGCTGGACAGAGCACAATGATTTTGCAAACAGGAAGTGCAAAGGTATGGGTTAAATAGGAAGTTCATGGGAGGAGCAAAGGGTTCAAGATAAACAAGACACAAGGCAAGGTTGTATAAGGAATCAGGCAGGGAGCTGTCCAGCATCTCAGGTGTCTCCGCAAGAAGAGATATTGCCAGACACAGCAGAGGTTGCAGAGGTTGGAGGTTCAGATCGGGATCCTGACACTAGTTGTAAGGTCAGACATTGCACCCCTCCTTCCTTCACAACCATCCGACAACGCAGCTAGCAACAAGACGGCTGTTTTACAGATGGCACTTTTCTCCATCTCCAAGCACTTTCCTACAACAATCCTCTCACAATAGGGTGACCAGACATCCCCAGTTTTAGGGGACAGTCCCCTGATTGAGGACACTGTCCCCGGACCAAGTCTGTCCCTGGTTTTGTCCCCAGATTGGATTTAATAGGGGGCAGGGACAATTTCAAAGACAGTCAGTGCAGAATAAAAATAAAAATATTAGGATTACACCCCCCACTTCGCCGTGCCTACTAGCATAGGGGGGTTGTCTTTTCTCTATTATCTGGGCCCAGAGAGTGAGACTTAAGAGTAGTGTTGAGCAGAATATGCCATATTCGATTTCGCGATATATCACGAATATATAGTCGAATATTCGAGATATATTCGCTAAATACGAATATTCGTGATATATTTTGGAAATGAAATCATTGCGAATTTTCGCTATCGCGAATGCGAATGCGAATTGCGAATTGCGAATGCGAATGCGAATATTCGAGAAATGCGGAATGGAGCACTCTGATTGGCTCAGAATATTCGTGATATATTACAATACACAATAATTGCGAATATTCGAGAAATGCGGAAGGAGCACTCTGATTGGCTCAGAATATTCGTGATATATTACAATACACAATAATTGCGAATATTCGAGAAATGCGGAAGGAGCACTCTGATTGGCTCAGAATATTCGTGATATATTACAATACACAATAATTGCGAATATTCGAGAAATGCGGAATGGAGCACTCTGATTGGCTCAGAATATTCGTGATATATTACAATATAAAATAATTGCGAAATTTCGAGAAATGCGGAATGGAGCACTCTGATTGGCTCAGAATATTCGTGATATATTACAATACAAAATAATCGCGCGATATCGCTATTGCCGAATAATCGCATTGCGATTTTTCGGCAATATAAAATGAGCGCTGCAGCTACTCGGCCCAAGGTCTCTAATCATACCAGCAATGCTTTTAGACGTCGATGGGGATCTCTAGGATGTGATCTGTTCTAAAAAAAAATTGAAAAAATATGAATATTCGAAATAGCGAATATTCGCCGCGATATTCGCGTTATTCGCGAATACTCGAATATGCAATATTCGTAGCGAATATTCGCAATGCGAATATTCGTGAGCAACACTACTTAAGAGGCTGTGAGGCGGGTGGTGACGGGCAGAGAGTCGCTGTTTGTTGCCATTACTAGTAAAGAAAAAATATGTCCCCGGAATTCATTTTAAAAATATGGTCACCTTATCTCACAAGGAATGCTGGCAAGAGGGACTTGTCAGGTACAATTTTCAAGTCACGCAGGCAAGTACTTGGAGAAAAGTGCCATCTAACAAAGCAGCCATCTCCTTGCTAGCTTGCCTTAGACAGAACATAGAAGGGTGGGGCAAAACAAGGCTGACAACCCACCTATTGGACAGTAATCTCTTGGTGACAGGTCATCATCAGGGTTCTATAAGGCCCCTTTCACACTGAGCAGGGGAGGTGCAGTGGTGGTATAGCGGCAAGATTTTTAGTGCCGCTATATCGTCGTATTTACCACTATATTCGGCCATTAGTGGTGCGGTTTTAACCCCCGCTAGCGGCTGAAAAAGGGTTAATACCGCCGGCAATGCGCAATACCACGGTTTCCCATCGATTTCAAAGAACTGGGCACTCCGGGATTCACTGCACACAAAGGAGAGCATGGAATGGATGCTCATGCTCACAATCCTAAAACTATTTCCAGCCCTCCTTGATGTCCAGCCCAAAACTTCTGAGACACCAGTGGGGACTTCTGAACCCCTCAAGCTTCATCTTGCAGCAACCAGTGTGCTCTCCAAATGGGACATCTGAGACTCAACCCAATCCTCAGTAGACATCTCTGCTTCTATAACAGCCAGGCAACAAGCGTGGTCATATGGAGGTCAGAAAAAGGGTGCCCCTGTACATCTCACGTGTATGAATCAGTAAACATGCCACACCAACGATCATAGAGCCCAGAAAGCATTTTTATGAATAATGGCATACGAGAGCCAACATGTTTCAAGAGACACTCCTTCTTCATCAGAGCCTAAACCCTGGAAATGCCTTGACTCATACTGTATTCAATTATTTAAAAAAAATATATATATATATTCAGTGCTTTATTACCATTGCTGCTTCTTTCTTACATATTCAGACTTCTCCTTTCTTGGGGGTTCTCATATATATATGTAGCACTACCCCCGGAGGAGCTGCTGGTTGGTTTTGGGTGGCACATTTACCCCGTGGCTCTTCCGAATTCCTAGGGGTGTATGGTGCAAATAGTAGAAGTAATGGAATGTCCGCAACAGGTGTCTTTTGCTGTGCTCTTTATTACTCAGCCGGGTAAAAACCATAAAACTTGTGGTGAAGAAAGTAGAGTTGAAAGAAGAAGAAGAATAGCAAATTCAGGCGTAGCAATAGGGAAACAGTCCTGCACCCACGTGTAACACTTCTTGCGCCACTTCTGCTTGAGTAGGTATAGCGTACCCAGACAGGCCTCTCTCACTGACCTAGCAGCCAGGATATCGCTCAAACTTTTGGGGAGAAGTCTCTGCCACAGACCCTCCTGGAATGAACTGGAACCTTTTGGGGAGAAGTCTCTGCCACAGACCCTCCTGGAATGAACTGGAACCTTTTTGGGAGAAGTCTCTGCCACAGACCCTCCTGGAATGAACTGGAACCTTTTGGGGAGAAGTCTCTGCCACAGACCCTCCTGGAATGAACTGGAACCTTTTGGGGAGAAGTCTCTGCCACAGACCCTCCTGGAATGAACTCGAACCTTTGAGGAAATGCCTCTGCCACAGACCCTCCTGGAATGAACTGGAACCTTTGGGGGAGAAGTCTCTGCCACAAACACTCCTGGAATAAACTGGAACCTTTTGAGGATAAGTCTCTGCCACAGACCCTCCTGGAATGAACTGGAACCTTTTGGGGAGAAGTCTCTGCCACAGACCCTCCTGGAATGAACTGGAACCTTTAGGGGAGAAGTCCCTGCCACAGACCCTCCTGGAATGAACTGGAACCTTTTGGGGAGAAGTCTCTGCCACAGACCCTACTGGATTCAGTGAGAAACCTCTGCCACAGGCCCTCCTGGTTGTGGTTACGGAGATGAACCTCCTTAGTGGAATTATGCCTGGATCTCCTTCTAATTCCTTTCAGGTACCGACTGACAGATGACCAGCCTTCCAGTGTCTGGATACCTCAATCCCCGGTGGATTGTCGAGACCCTTTTGGATTGCCAGCCTCTCATTGGCTCTCCTCAGATGGACTCCCCAACGAACAGCTATACCGCTTAGGACTTTTAGGATTTGGGAACCCGTTTGACCACTGGGCTCCCTGCCACAGCTCAAATGTTCCGAACCAACATGGTCCTGGAACCATGAACTCCGCGTGGCACGCACGGGCCAGCCCGGTAGGCCATAAGGCCGGGGCACCGCGGTGCAGACAAACTAAAGGTGGACGCCGCACTTGAAGAACAAGAAGACCTAGAACTAATGGCGTCTGCCCCATAAATACCCTCCCCCAGCATGCACAGCAAGGCTCAACCCTTCTGATTGGCTACTGGGGAGGAGCACCCAAACCTTAACTCTACTGCTGCCATCTACTGCACTGGGTTGGGAAGAACACCCCAGTACAACAGAATGAGCCCAGCTGAGACAGAGACCCAATTTGAGAATTCTAACCAGATCAGAGTTTAACTACACTCTGATCTCCCTCTAAATTTAAATAGCACCAGGCCTTCGACACTGTAGAGTGGCCCATTCTGTGGGAGACTCTGCGCAGAATGGGCTTCCCACTGCTATTTATCAAGTGGCTCCAGGTGATATACAGGGCCCCCACTTCCTCAATACGACTGGGGGGGGGGCTGTCTGCCCCCTTCAGACTTTCCAGGGGAACGCGGCAGGGTTGCCCTCTCTCTCCGGCTTTGTTTGCCCTTGCCATAGAACCGGTGGCGGAGGCTCTCCGCACATCACCACATATCAAGGGTCTCCGAGTGGGTCTGCTGGAGGAGAGGGTGGCCCTGTATGCGGATGACATGCTTCTCTTCCTTAATGATGCGGGCCCCTCGCTGCGGGGTGCACTGACCGTCTTGGACACGTTTGCCTCGGTCACTGGACTGAGGGTAAATTGGTCCAAGTCCCTTCTCTTCCCTATAGATCAGGCGGCTAGGTCCACCACCCCTTCCGACAGTCCCCTTAGCTGGGTCACCACCTTTAAGTACCTGGGGGTAACCATCTCTGCCTCGGCGACCGAATACATTTCGCAAAACTTGTCCCCGGTGCTGCTAGAGGCCCAATCCAGGCTTAAAGCCTGGAGCAACCTCCCCCTGTCTGTTTGGGGAAGGGTGAACCTAATTAAGATGAAGATTGTCCCTAAACTTATTTACCTTTTCCGCCACTCCCCGCAGTGGGTGCCCAAGTCCTTTTTCAAAAAGCTGAATCAAATTTTTTCCTCCTTTATTTGGGGTCCCTCCCCACCCAGATACAAGCTGACAACCTTGATGAGACCGCGGACGCAGGGTGGTATGGCTTTCCCTGACTGCTACAAATACTACCTTGCCACGCAGTTGGTGACTGCGGCCTGGTGGCTGCGGCCAGATAGGATGAACACCTCCACTGCACTGGAGGCCTCGGTGGTCGGTTCACTGGAGGCCCTCCGGCTCCTGCTCTATCGGGGCCCTCGCTCCCCGTATCCCCTGACCCCCTCCATGCGCACCACCCTACGGGCGTGGCGGACTGGTCTGGCCATTGAAAAATGTAAACCCACCGAAATATCCCCGAACGCCCCTATCTGGATCAACCCTACCTTATCACACTTTTATAAGCTCTCAGACCCCATTGCCTGGTCTAAGTATGGCATTAAGCTTGTTTCGCACATAGTCTCCCAAAACGCTCTGATACCATTCTCGGACCTCTCCTCCATGTTCAACTTACCCCAGCACTACGCTTTTAGATACCACCAGCTGTCACATGCCTTCGCGGCTCAGTTCCCCTTGTCGTCCTGCATTGTGGCCCAGTTGGAGTTGGAGAGAACACTAAAGTTTAATTGTGACGCAAAACCCACATCGCACTTGTACTCGTACCTGATCTTTGTGTCTCTCCCCCCTCTGGATGGGCTGCGGTCCAGATGGCAGGGGGATATCCCCACGCTAGATACGGACGACTGGGACGAGGTCTGGGATCTCCCTTTCTGCTCACTTGTCTCCATTCGCGACAGGGTGGTGCAATACAAGATAGTTCACAGAGCTTACTTCACTCCATACAGGCTCCACAAGATGAACCCGGCGCATTCTCCGGAGTGTTGGAGATGCAGGGCATCACCAGGTGACTTCTCCCACATTTTCTGGCAATGCCCCGAGGTTCAGCGGTACTGGGTAATGGTGCTGGAAGTGATCAATGCAGTCGCAGCGACCCAGTTGCCGGTAGCGATGGAGGTGTGCCTCCTGGGAATAATTGAGAACATCGTCCCAACCTCCACGGGGCGCACGTTGGTCAGTCTGTTGCTTTTCTATGCACGCAAGAATATTGCCATGCATTGGAAAAAACCTACACCCCCTTCTCTGATGCAGTGGAGGCGTCTGGTGAATGCCAGCCTTCCCCTGTACAGGGACACATACATCAACCGTGGCTGTCCACTGAAATACAACAAGGTTTGGCGTGCATGGCTGGCAGAATCTAGTACTGCTGGCTAAATACATATGGCCTGAGTTGGCAACCACTGCCATGGTCCTGGTGAGCGGTCCTATGGAGCGGCCCTAGAGGCACCTTGTGGCCGATACAATGAGGAGAGTTGGTACACCCCCACCCTGCCGCATCCTGGTCAATGCACATTGCTACAGATGTTTATTAAATCAGATGTGTTGATGTATGTTGTACGCACTTGAGTACTGTATGTCGTTGTTGTTGAGTTGTTTCTTTCTCTTGTATGTTGTGAAATACCTTAATAAAAAGAACTTTAAAAAAAAAAAAAATTTAAATAGCACCGGTACTTTGTAACCAGGCGCTACATATATATATATATATATATATATATATATGTATATGAGCAGCGAGGGAGTCCACCTTATGAATGACCCGGTCATTTACAGCATTGCATATTATTAGAAGGAAGTCTGCTCTAATCTGGTGCCTCTTATATGTGTACCCCATAATTCTCACCATGAGTTGACCTTAATTGGGGTTTTTAGACGTGTTGAGAAGGCTCTAGTAATTGAACTGCCTGTGCCGTGGTTTGTCCACGATGAAGTGATAATGGGATCTGTAATAGAAACTATAAATATCTTTAGGAAAAACGTTGAAATGGAATAATTGCGATGTATGGACAGTCCGTAATGTAAAAGTACGCTTCATTGCACTTCGCCAGCCAGAGTTCAAAGATGAGCAACCAGAGACCAGGAAGGAAAACTTTATTGAAACAGAGACAGAGAGCAAAGGGCAAACAAAGCCCCGACCTGGGACGCTCAGCTAATTTACCTTTGAAGTGAAAGGCGTGCCGCACTGCACGGCAGGCTAGAATACGTGACTAACATGGAATTTAAAGCTAATGTGATTAAACCTATCATAATTACATGTGTTTATGCTATTAAAATGCGTGTGTGGTTTAGGCAGGTTCCCACGCATCACATGTAGGGCAGCCCATTCATTTCAATGTGCTACCCTGAGCACATAAAACATAGAAAAGGAGCCCTTGACACATGTTTTCAGATGCGTGGGGGTCCCATTAACCGGCACCTTTGCTAAAGTGCAGTGCATTTCTCTGCCTGTGACCCTAGCCTTAGGCTGCATTCACATGGACCTCTTGATGCAGCAACTGGTGGCGCTATGACTTTAAAATGTGCAGCCACCTCCTCTCACCCTGAGGTTCTCCTCTGGGCAGCTTCAGCAACAGCTCTGTATGAAGATCACTCCCTCTCCCCCTCCCTCCTGGCATGCAGCGGCAGTGGACCAATTGAGAGGGCTGGAGGAGGATCATGGGACATGTAGTCACCTTGGGAGTGTAGCACCCCCTTGCTTTTTGTGGGGGCGTTGCGCTAAAGTTAGTGGGGAATGGGAAAGTTACATGGCTCCCATTCACAATTTTCCAGAACTGACCTGTGTGCCGGTCTGCACTCCAGGGGTGTTTTTCCACCCCTTGGCGGCAGCTGGTGCTAGAGGGGTTCTGGCAGACTCGTTTTCCTCAGCAGCCAATCAGAGGGGTTAGTTCCCTCACTAAGGAGTGCTGAGGGAGGCTATATCTGGGGCAGCCGCCTTGGCCTCGGGGTCGTGGTCTGCCTGGCCGAAGTTGCGCACCAGGCGGAGCTTCATTCTAACATGGAGAGGGATCCCAGTAGCTGCTGGGTCCCGACTCATCCTAAAAGATCCCAGGCTGGGAGCCGTACTGTGGGGGATTGGCTTGAGGAGAACCTGGAGGTAGGTGATCCAATAGGGCTTGAATGAACCATCGGGGATCCAGAGACTCTAACTAAATCTATTGGGAGGACTCGCTCATTTCAATTTCATGCTCCTCAAGTACTAGGCCTGTGGCAGAGGCCTGGTCCTCCCAGCATTTGCAAGTGACGTTCCGGTTGCCAGGTCTGTGGCAGAGACCTGTCCGGGGGCACTTTACCCATTCCAATTGGAGTGGCGACGAAGTTCATTACTACTGAGAGTCAGATTGCTCTCTCACCTTTCGATATCCAAGGCCTGATACTCAAATCCTCTCTCTCTGCTTATCAACCTTTCCTGTCCTGTACCATGTTGATGTAGGCCATGTTGGGCCTTTGAATAAAGCATTGAAGAAAACCCAACTAAAGACTGGACATTCGCTCTTCTTCTCCTCACAAGTATCCCCCCTAGACACCTGCCAGGTAACACAACACGCCGATCCCACTTATACTCAGCGGCTCCTGAATGGGGTAGCACTACATGAGTACTGCGCACTGAAAGTATTGGGGTCGGAACTACAGCCTTCATCAGACCTGGTGGATAGAGGATTTTTTTTCACAAGTAAACTCTGCTATAGGGAGCAGTGCAGTGCTGGGCAAGAGAGTGAGAGGACCTACGGCTCTGTGTTGTGGGACCATCCCACAGGGCAGATCGAAAAAGAGGGACTGAGCCATTACTGCATCTATATCCGAGGAGCACCTAGTGCGCCAGTGTGCTGAGGGACTATGTTTTTTTTTTCTCTTTTATTAACTGAACATGATAGACTTGTGTCTTTTTTCAACCTGACTAACTATGTAACTACCGTGTTTCCCTGAAAAAAAGACCTACCCCGAAAATAAGACCTAGCATTATATTCCAGGATGGCTGCAATGTAAGCCCTACCCCAAAAATAAGCCCTAGTTTAAAATGCTTGTATAATCCTATAATCTATTACAGTAGTATATAATGTACAATGTGTGTGTTTCGGTAATATAATTGCAGGGGAAGAGAGCTCCAGCGGATCACAGAAGCACAGAGCGGCGCTATAACGAAGGTATTTGGCACAATTATTTTACAGAAACACACCTTATACATTATATACTACTGTAATATAGTAAATTATAGGATTTTACAAGCCTATTTACAATTTACAATGGGGATTCATGTCAGGCAGGGAGAGAGAGGAGGAGGAGAGAAGACAGCACATTACATGGTAAGACCTACCCTGAAAATAAGCCCTACTGTGTCTTTTGTTGCCAAAATTAATATAAGACCTGGGCTTATTTTCGGGGAAACACGGTATGTAGTTGCCAGGATACAGTCCATGCTGTGCTGAGGACCGCAGTCCAGCAGACAACCAAGATGTGAGTGGACACGTAACCAGAGGGTTAACCACTAACAGGCCAGATTTTATATACAGTGGAACCTGGGATTGCGAGTAACGCATTTAATGAGCTTTTCACAATACGAGCACTGTATTTTTTTAAATCCTAACTCGGTATTCAAGTGTTGTCTCGCAAAACGAGCAGTACCGCTTTTGGCTTGAGGTGGGGGGGCAACAGAGCCGAGCGGAGCCATTCAGAAATGCTAGGAAATACCCTTTTCCCGAGCCTTTCTAAAGTTTTCCGAGTTCAGTCGAGCAGTCCTCGGGTTTTTCCGTGTGTTTGCGCGGCTCTCCGGCGCCCCCCCACATCTGGCCACATGCGGTATTGCATGCCATTGAAGTTAATGCGGAACAAATTATTTTCATTTCCATTGACTTCTTTGGGGAAACTCGCTTTGATATGCGAGTACTTTGGATTACGAGCATTCTCCTGGAGCTGATTATGCTCGAAATCCGAGTTTCCACTGTATTACCTTTGGGAGATGCAGACTAGAATACTGCAATCACTGAGCAGCAAGTGACGTGATGTATTTCAGTTATCTTGCAAACCTGGCCTGTTAGTGGGCCCTGAGGACAGGGATGATGACCACTGGTCTACCCAATACAACTTGGCCCTTGGCAAAGTCGCTCAAATCCTTACCCCTCCCCTTTTTTTTCTGCTTTCAACACACCAACTTCAGGGACAACATGTTTGCTGGCTACCCAATATATCCCAACCATTTTCAGGTGCTTTTGTAATTAGATAATGAATGGTATTACCTGTCAGCGGTCATGATGTTATTGCTGATCGGTGTATATCTCAGCTGTACGTTTAGTTGTTTGCTTGCTCCATTGAAGCTTCAATACATGCTGAGAGTAAATATGGACTTCAACAGAAAAGGCAAACAAATATGACTATGTAAACTGAGGAAGATCGGAACAGTTAGATTTCCATTTAAATGACGCAAATCCACAGATTATTTGTCTGTGATCTTCTAAGCTCCGTGTTATGAAGCTTCACATCTGTTTGCCTTGCATGGCATTCTGTACAAGGCACATCAGAGGGTAAGTTCTAAAGTTGAACTCCGGGCACAAATTTATTTACACATACAGTATATTTTTTGTAGCCACAAAGAATATAAATCCACCTTGTGACCACCAAATGCCTTTCCAAACCCAGATATTACCTTGTAATGCTACAAGTGACATCATCGCTGTGCTCTGCCTGTGCAGAGAGCATAGCTGTGGGAGGGACACAGGAGGCTCCGCCCACTACAGGCTGCCTGCAGAAAACTACCGGAGGGGTTGGAGACAAGACCAGTCACCCAGAACAAGGAGAGAGATCAGATATGTGGGAGGAGCTTAGTAGGCTCCACCCACTTCAAGCTGCCTGCAGAAAACTACAGGAAGGGGCGGAGACATTACTAGTCACCCTCCACTAGGAGATAGATCAGAGCTGTGGGAGTAGCTTATCAGGCTCCACCCACTACAGGAGGGGGCATAGACAAGACCAGTCAACCTGCACAAGGTAAGAGAGCCGTGGGAGGGACTTAACAGGCTCCATCTACTACAGGAGGGGAAGGAGACAAGACCAGTCATCCTGCACAAGGAATGAGAGATGTGGGAGGGACTTAGCAGGGCTCCACTCACTACAGGAAGGGTTGGAGACAAGACCAGTCATCCTGCACAAGAAGAGAGATGTGGGAGGGACTTAGCAGGGCTCCACTCACTACAGGAAGGGTTGGAGACAAGACCAGTCATCCTGCACAAGGAGAGAGATGTGGGAGGGACTTAGCAGGCTCCACTCACTACAGGAAGGGTTGGAGACAAGACCAGTCATCCTGCACAAGGAGAGAGATGTGGGAGGGACTTAGCAGGCTCCACTCACTACAGGAAGGGTTGGAGACAAGACCAGTCATCCAGCACAAGGAGAGAGATGTGGGAGGGACTTAGCAGGCTCCACTCACTACAGGAAGGGTTGGAGACAAGACCAGTCATCCTGCACAAGGAAAGAGATGTGGGAGGGACTTAGCAGGGCTCCACTCACTACAGGAAGGGTTGGAGACAAGACCAGTCATCCTGCACAAGGAGAGAGATCAGAGCTGTGGGAGGAGTTTAGTAGGCGCCACCGACTACAAGCTGCCTGCAGAAAACTACAGGAGGGGTGGAGACATTACTAGTCACCCTCCACTAGGAGAGAGATCAGAGCTGTGAGAGGAGCTCAGCAGGCTCCACCCACTACAGGAGGGGTGAGAGACCAGACCAGTCATCCTGCACAGGGAAAGAGAGCTGTGGGAGGGAATTAGCAGGCTCCCCCCACTACAGGAGGGGGCGGAGACAAGACCAGTCATCCTGTACAAGGAGAGAGATCAGAGCTGTGGGAGGAACTCAGCAGTCTCCACCCACTACAGGCTGGCTGCCGAAAAAACGACAGAAGGGGCGGAGAAAGACCAGCCGTCCTGCACAAAGAGAGAGAGAGCAGAGCTGTGGAAGGGACTTTGCAGGCTCCACCCACTACAGTCTGCCTTCGGAAAACTACAAGAGGGGGCGGAGACAAGACCAGTTACCCTGCACAAGGAGAGAGATCAGCAGTGAGCGGTCTTTATTACAGGAAGCTCCTGCACAGAGGGAACGTCTTACACTGGATTACTGCACAGATCCAGTGATGTTTTATATTTAAACAGATATAAAAGACATACAGTAATCTGTTATCATTAATAGATTATTAAATATATATATATTTTAAAACCCAAGCAGTGTAAGTACATGAAGTCAGCCCCTTGAAGTTACTGTACAGGAGGACTAGAGCATGGGAGGAAGAAGCAATTAAACAAGAAGCATGCTGATAGGAGGAGATAACAGGGTGACAGAGAGATGAGCTCATCACTGTGCTGCTTCTCCTTTCACTGTCCCGTCACAGGCTGGACAACCTGGAGGAAGTGGGCTGAATGATGGTGGCCATCAGAATGAGGACGTTTAGTAACAGGATTGAAGGTGAACATTTCAGCAAAAGCTGTTTTTATTTGTTTCTCCAATAATTTCATCCTTTGAACCATTCATTTTTATCTTGTTTTGGAGTTTAGGTTTTCATGATTTCTTCAGCAGGTGACGTGTGAATACAAAGACTGCAGGTAGCCCGTTTCCTTACCCTCATCTCACACCGGAGGAGAACAATGACAATTACTCTCATATTCTTGCCGTATCGGATTCATGTCACAACATGGGAAATCCATCTCTTCCCCCAGCAGGACAAGAAACTCTGATCTTTATTCACTGTTATGGATTTGGCTCCATCCCCACAGACTACAGAACAATAATACAGCATGGATGAAGTGCTTCAGTTTTATATAAAGCTGAACTCGGGGCAGATAAACAGATTAACGCAGCTCTGTGTCATAAATACACAACTCTAAACCAAAGTTACAAGATAAAAATGTATCGCCTATTAACCACTTAAGACCCGGACCATTACGCAGGTTAAGGACCAGGCCCCTTTTTGCGATTCGGCACTGCGTCGCTTTAACTGACAACTGCGCGGTCATGCGACGTGCCTCCCAAACAAAATTGGCGTCTTTTTTTTCCCACAAATAGAGCTTTCTTTTGATGGTATTTGATCACCTCTGCGGTTTTTATTTTTTGCGCTAAAAACAAAAATAGAGCGACAATTTTGAAAAAAATGCAATATTTTTTACTTTCTGCTATAATAAATATCCCTAAAAAAAAACATTTTTTTCCTCAGTTTAGGCCGATACGTATTCTTCTACATATTTTTGGTAAAAAAAAAAATTGCAATAAGCGTTTATCGATTTGTTTGCGCAAAATTACTAGCGTTTACAAAATAGGGGATAGTTTTATGGCATTTATATTAATATTTTTTTTTTACTACTAAAGGCTGCAATCAGCGATTTTTTTCAAGACTGCGACATTATGGCGGACACATCGGACACTTTTGACACATTTTTGGGACCATTGTCATTTTCACAGCAAAAAATGCTATAAAAATGCACTGATTACTGTGAAAATGACAATTGAAGTTTAGGAGTTAACTACTAGGGGGCGCTGTAGGGGTTATGTGTGACCTTATATGTGTTTCTAACTGTAGGGGGGCGGGGCTGGACCTGTGATGTCAGTGATTGTCGTTCCCTATATCAGGGAACAGACGATCACTGACATTGCCACTGTGAAGAACGGTGAAGGTGTGTTTACACACACCTCTCCCCGTTCTACAGCTCCTGTATTCGATCGCGGGACACCGGCGATGATCAGGTCTGCGGGTCCCACGGGCACGGTCACGGAGCTTCGTGCGACCCACGGCGCAAACCAATCAATAAACGCTTATTGCGATTTTTTTTTAGCAAATATATGTAGAAGAATACGTATCGGCCTAAACTGAGGGTAAAAATTTTTTTTTTTTTATATATTTTTAGGGAAATTTATTATAGCAAAACTTGTCGCTCTAATTTTGTTTATAGCGCAAAAAACTAAAAACCGCAGAGGAAAGAAAGCTCTATTTGTGGGGAAAAAAGGACGCCAATTTTGTTTGGGAGCCACGTCGCACGACCGCGCAATTGTCAGTTAAAGCGGCGCAGTGCCAAATCGCAAAAAGTAGCCTGGTCATTGACCAGCAATATGGTCCGGGGGTTATGTGGTTAATCTAAAATATATATATATATATATATATATATATATACAGATTTTTACCAGGCCCTTGTCTCACTAATGCTGAGAACTACTGACTTTTGGCATTGTATCACCCAAGTGTTAAGCAAATCTGTCTCCCTATTAGAATTTCATTTTGTATAAGCAAGATCGTTTATTTGCGCGGATTCCAGGCGTCTTCAGTGTGTAAAGCACTGACATCTACTGGCTGTTGATAGAATTACAGTCCTGCTGCTCTTTTGGCGCGATCACACGCTGTAGGTGTAGAAAATAAATCAATTGCCAAGCAACCCCAACCGCCATACCACTGATAGTACACATCAATTGGCATCATGCAAATAATGCGCTGGTTCGGTAGTTGCACGCAACCTTTGGGCGCAACGCCATTTACACCGATAGCTTATGGAGAGACGAATGCAGGGTAAGCAAAGGCTGACGCTTGTTTGGGCGCTGAAGGTAACAACCAGGATCAGGGCACATTCATATTTAAAGCAGTAATAAAAAGAAAGCAGTTATTATATTGCAGCTTACCAATTCTTAGATATTATGGCTGCATTTGTTTTCTTTTTTAGTCTTTCTTTCTTTTATTTTCATCTAATGATCCAGCCTGTTTAACAGAAGGAGCTTTTCTGCAAAGTAGCAGTTTAGCGTGTCGAGATAAATCATTCACCACTGACAGGGGTGCTTACAATTATCAGCTTTTATTTATTCCTGTAAAACCTTTCTCCCAAAAAAAAAATGTTGCTGTAACTGCAGTGTGAGCTGGAGCTTGGCTTCGATTTGTTAGTGTATTTAAATCTGCTATTATGTCTAACACTCCCCTTTCCCCCAAGGCTGACAATGCTGCTGTCAAATGTGCCCCCTGTGCTCCTTTATCCAGAGTGGGGGAACTCTAATACAGGAGATGTGTTACTGGCAAAATTACCAGGTGAACACAGAGGGAATAAAACTTTTTTTTTTTTTTTTTTATGTCACAATGTAGAGTAAAAGATTTCCTGTCATCTGTGCCCAGTCTTGCCACACAGAGTTAATCCAGCGCTGAGCAAACCTCGTTTATTGTTCAGTGAAATAAAACGGACTTACAGAGAAAAACCTCAGTCCGTTCCGCCTCCTTGCTGTGAGTGACAGGTTATTTACATATCTCATGCACTAGCCTGGAGACAGGAAATATTTTTTATTTCCCACCCCCACTCCTTTTCTGAAGTCATGTGGTGACTTTTCTGGATTTTGACTGGATGTTAGTGATCATAGCAGAATTTAGTGTAAGAAATACAGAGGAAAAAAATGCATGTTGACAAGGGGAGTGTAGAGGTGGGCGGGGAGTCTACTGACATCACAACTCCACCTACAGAGCTCCAGACAACAGACCCACCCACAGAATCTGCAGTTTTTCAGTTCTTATAACAGACAGAGGGGAGACATTTGACAGGTAAGGATACATGCAGGAGGTATCTATATCCTTATAGATCAGCACTATGGCAGGAGTTTAGAAAGGATGAGAGTGACTTTACATCCACTTTAAAAAGCAATAAAAATTCATGACCCTTTATTTTATAACCACTTAGGGACCGCCCGCCGTCGTTGGTACTTTGAAGAGGAATACCATTGTTATGGTAGAAGCTAGCTACCATAACCCTGATATGCTCTTCTTCAGAGGGCGGTCCGTTTTCAGATAAAAGTGGTCTCTGCTGCGGATTCGCCTCAAGATCACTTTTATCGGTGTTGGGAGAGGGCCCTCCCTCTCGCCACTCTCCGGTGCCCTCCGCCACTTAGCGAGGCCGTTAGTAGTGGCAGAGGAGACTGGGTTCCTCTTTCTGTGTGGTATGGAGATGAGTGAGGGGAAGATGGCGCCCACTTGTCTCCATACTATTGCAGGGCGGAAGCAAAGTCAAAACGTAATTTCCACCCATAGCTCTCAACCACTTGCCAACCAGCGCACAACAATATACGTCGGCACGGCTGGGCAAATGGACATACAGGTATGTCCCCTTTAAGATGCGGCATTGTGGACGCGAACGCCCGCCACGAGCTCCGTGAGTCCGACCTCGGGTCCCGCAGACTCAATGTCCACACAGATACCCGCAAGAGGAAGAATGGGGAAATGCTGATGTAAACAGGCATTCAAGCATTTCCCCGTTCTGTCTAGTGACAGGACACTGATCACCACTCCCTGTAATCAGGAGCAGTGATCAGTGTCATGTCACACATAGCCACACCCCCCACACAGTTAGGCTTAATTTCCATGGACGTTTTTACAGCCACCTTTTTTACAGCTTAAAAACGCCTGTCCATGTTTATTTAATTTTTTAAATTTTTTATTTTTTTTTGAGCTGGAGCTCAAAAACGCGGCAGATGGCGTTTGGGAGTTTTTGAGCGTTTTTGAGCGTTAACGTCGGGCGTTTTTACAGCTCTATTGCTGGAGCTTCAGAACGCACTGGTCCTGTTTTTTTTTTTTTGCAGCTTAAAAACGTCTCAGCCATCTACAGCTCAAAAACGTTATTGGTGGGCATGAGGCCATAGACTAACATGGAGAGCTGTTTTTAAGCTGCAAAAAACGCTCAGAAAAGTGGCTGTAAAAACGTCCATGGAAATGAAGCCTTAGAACGCATCCCCAGGTCACACTTAACTCCTTCAGTGCCCCTACTGGTTAACCCCTTCACTGCCAGTGTCATTTTTACAGTAATCAGTAAATTTTTATAGCACTGATCGCTGTGTCAATGACAATGGTCCCAAAATAGCATCAAAAGTGTCCGATGTGTCCGCCATAATGTCGCAGTCACAATAAAAATCACTAATCGCCACTATTACTAGTAAAAAAAAAATATATATTAATAAAAATGCCATAAAACTATCCCCTATTTTGTGAACGCTATAACTTTTTCGCAAACCAATCAATAAACGCTTATTGCGATTTTTTTACCAAAAATATGTAGAAGAATACGTATCGGCCTAAACTGAGGAAAAAAATAATAATTTTATATATTTTTTGGGGGTATTTATTATCCACTTAAGGACCCCCGCACGCACATATACGGCCACAGAATGGCACGTACAGGCACAAGGGCGTAAATTTACGTCCCCGCCTAAGTGCGGTTCGGGGGTCCCATCGGGACCCCCTCCGCGGCGTGCGGGGGTCCCCCTGGCTCCGGGAGCGATCCGGGATCAGCGGGCGGATGTCGGCGCTTACCCGCCCCCCCGCGATCGCTCCCAGCCAATGGGAGCGCGCTCCCATCCTGTCAGTTCCTCCTCCTGTGTTTACACAGGAAGGAGGAAATGATGTATTCTCTCATCGCAGCGGTGTTTCCCAGCACTGCTGATGAGAGAAGACATCACAAGTAAGTGTGCACCAACACAACACTGACACACACTCACATAGGCATATTAACCCCTTGTGATCGACCCCCCCCCACCCCCACCCCCCTGTCACAGTGTCACTGAATGCAGTGATCTAATCACTGCATTTAGTGTCAGTGTGACAGGCAGTGTAAAAAACAGTTAGTGTTAGGTTCAGGATACCCCCCCTAATAAAGTTTTAACCCCCTGATCACCGCCCTAGTTAACCCTTTCACTCCCTATTGCCAGCGTCACTAAGCGATCATTTTTCTGATCGCTGTATTAGTGTCGCTGTTCCTGCTAGGTAGCTATTTTTTTTTATTGCGATTTTTTTTTTTACTAAAGACATGTGGCTAAATAAATTTTGGCCTAAATGTTTGACTAAAATTTAGTCTATTTGATTTTTTTTTAACAAAAAGTAAAAAATAGTGTTTTTTTTTTCAAAAATGTCGCTCTATTTTTGTATATAGCGCAAAAAATAAAAATCGCAGAGGTGATCAAATACCACCAAAAGAAAGCTCTATTTGTGGGAAGAAAAGGACGCAAATTTTGTTTGGGAGCCACGTCGCACGACCGCGCAATTGTCTGTTAAAGCGACGCAGTGCCGAATCGCAAAAACACCTTGGGTCATTTACCAGCGTATTGGTCCGGGTCTTAAGTGGTTATAGAAAAAAGTATTTTTTTTAAAATTTTTTTCTAAATTGCTGCTCTATTTTTGTTTATAGCGCAAAAAATAAAAACCGCAGAGGTGATCAAATACCACCAAAAGAAAGCTCTATTTGTGGGAAAAAAAGGACGCCAATTTTGTTTGGGAGCCACGTCGCACGACCGCGCAATTGACAGTTAAAATTACGCAGTGCTGAATCGCAAAAAGTGGCAAGGTCCTTAAAGCGGAGGTTCACCCTAAATATAAGCCCTCCCATGTGATCCAGCATACTGGCGTCAGCGCCAGTATGCTGTTTTTTTTTTTTAAATCCATGTACTTACTGTATTATGCAGAATTTTATTCTTTTTACCCCGCGGTGGACGGCGCCAATATAGCGCGTCACATCTTACGAAAGTACCCGAAAAGGACTCGGGTAATCTCGGCGAAAATGCGGCGCCTGCGCACAGACCTAGGAGCTGACTGCGCAGGCGCCGTATTTCTCCGAGTCCTACGGCTATGGCGCGTCACGCCCTCCGAAAAACACTGAAATAGGACTCGGAGAAATACAGGGCCTGCGCAGTCAGCTCCTAGGTCTGTGCGCAGGCGCCACATTTTCGCCGAGATTACCCGAGTCCTTTTCGGGTACTTTCGTAAGATGTGACGCGCTATACTGGCGCCGTCCACCGCGGGGTAAAAAAAATAAAATTCTGCATAAGACAGTAAGTACATGGATTTAAAAAAAAAAAAACAGCATACTGGCGCTGACGCCAGTATGCTGGATCACATGGGAGGGCTTATATTTAGGGTGAACCTCCGCTTTAACCTGCATAATGGTCCGGGTCTTAAAGGAGTTGTAAAGGAAAACATTATTTTTTTGCTGAAATGACTGTTTACAGGGTATAGAGACATAATAGTTAACTGATTTCCTTTAAAAACTATTAAAAATTGATAAAAATCAATCGTATAATGTACCTGCAGTTTCAGTTTAGTTTTTCATCTAGTTTCATGCTTGTGTGAAGTACAGAGACACAGAGCCAATACAGGGCAGTGTTTGTTTTTAAAATGAAACTGATTGGGTCTGAGAGGTTTTAGACACACAGTAATCACACCTTCTTGATTAGAGACCACAGAGAGAAGCTGAGGCCGCGTGCACACGACCGGTTTCCTCGGCAGAATTCAGCAAGAAACTCGATGGGAGACGTATTCTGCCGAGGAAACCGGTCGTGTGTACACTTTTCGCCGGGAAAACTGTCGAGGAACTCGTCGAGCCAAAAAGAGAGCATGTTCTCTATTTCCACGACGGGCAATTGGAAAATTTGGCTCGACGACTTTTTTGACTGCCGAACAAGGAACTCGATGGTGAAAACGATGCGTTTCGCCCGTCGAGTTTCTCGGTCGTGTGTACGCCGCCTCACAGTACTTTTTTTATAAGGAAACAGACAACCAGGAAGTGTGCAGAACAGAGAAGGATTACAGCAAAAACGAAGAATGAGGACATGAAACCAGGACTGCATTAGGGTAAAGGAAGCTATTTAGCTTAATTTTTATTTTTTTTTTCCTTTAGTGACCCTTTAAGTGGTTAATTAACGCAACACACTGCAGTGTTGCAACAGAGGCTGATCTGTCAGACTTTTGTGAACAGAACCGGACAGGCACCAGGATTCACATGACACGTGGCATCTCTCAGTTGGCATCTGAGTCCAGGAACTGGATGGTGACCTTGGATGATGCCTGAATAAAGGTGGCTCTGTCCTTCAGGAGAGAAAAACAAATTAAGATTTTGTCAGGGGAAATACTGTGATGAGAGATACCAGTTTATCTGCTGCCGGGTCCACTTTTATGTCTGCCTTCAGTCACTCAGAGAGATGAACTATAAACAGATATCTCACTAAAAGTCCCCGGAACGGCATGTCAGCCGCGGATCAGTCGCCGTCCTTCTCTGTGACTCAGCCGGTGTAAAGCACAGGAAAGCGTTTGTTCTCTTTTCTCAGTATATAGAGAAGGATCAGCGGTCGGTCACATTGATTTCCCAACCTGTCAGGAAAAATCTATATACGTGACATCATTTGTATCATATGCTCTGAAGAGGCTTCTGATTGGTCCAGAGCTAAACGCCAATTGTCACAGGAAATACTTAAATCAGCCGCATCGGATTCTTTTATCTGATTACATGAGAAGGAGGAGGAAGGCCGGCCGGCCGCACACTTCATCCCGCTAGAAACGTTATCCTTTTTCTGCCACTTAAAAGTCCATTTAAAAAACAGAGTATTGATGTGAATCATGTGACCCGTGTGTAGAGCCGCTTCCAGGCTCACGAATAGGGCGATACGCGGGAGGTGCGGCGCAGGACTCTGCGCTCCTTGTGACTTTTAGTGGTATTTTATCTAATCGCTTCCCTCACACGTATTTTCATCTTTTGTGCCTAATAAAAGACATTGCAAACAGTTTTCAGTCAGTCGATCTTTTAGTATGTGATATGACACTGGGCAAGGACCTGGACTCACAGCAAAGGTAGAGTTCCCAGATCAACATCAGCAATAAACCCCTGCAAGGGTCAGGGCAAGCAATAACCCCCAGCACTGCACATAAACAAACTCCAGCCGTGGACAATAATAACTCACATAATAATAATAAAAATAATAACCTCCAGCACTACACACTAATAGCCTGCAGCAGCAAACGATAATAGATCTCAGCACTGCACAATAATAACACTCTAGCAGCAGACAAAAACCCCCAGCACTGCACAATAATAGCCTCCAGCAGCAGACAATGAAACCCCCAGCATAAAACAATAATAACCTCCAGCAGTAGCCTAGAGAAATCCCCAACACGTCACAATAATAACCTCCAGCAGCAGACAATAATAACCCCCAGCACTGCACAATAATAACCCCCAGCACTGTAATAACCCCAGCAATAGCAGCAAATTATTAACCCCAATACGTCACAATAATAACCTCCAGCAGCAGACAATAATAACCTCCAGCACAAAACAATAATAACCCCCAGCACAAAACAATAATAACCCCCAGCACCACACAATAATAACCCCCAGCACCACACAATTATAATCTCCAGCAGCAGACAATTATTAACCTCCAATACTACACAATAATAACCCCCAGCACCACACAATAATAACCTCCAGCACAAAACAATAATAACCCCCAGCACCGCACAATAATAACCCCCAGCACTGCACAATAATAACCCCCAGCACTGCACAATAATAGCCTCCAGCAGCAGACAATGAAACCCCCAGCATAAAACAATAATAACCTCCAGCACTGCACAATAATAACCCCCAGCACTGCACAATAATAACCCCCAGCACCATACAATAATAACCTCCAGCACAAAACAATATTAACCCCCAGCACAAAACAATAATAACCCCCAGCACAAAACAATAATAACCCCCAGCACTGCACAGCGATAATAACCTCCAGCACACACAATAATAACCCCCAGCACCATAACAATAATAACCCCCAGCACTGCCACACAATAATAACCCCCAGCACTGCACAATAATAACAATAATAACCCCCAGCACTACACAGTAATAACCTCCAGCAGCAGACAATAATAACCCACAGCACTACACAATAATAACCCCCAGCACCACACAATAATAACCCCCAGCACTACAATAATAACCCCCAGCACTACACAATAATAACCCCCAGCACAGACAATAATAACCCCCAGCACTACACAATAATAACCTCCAGCACTGCATAAGAAAAATCCCCAGCAACAGACAATAACAACCTATAGGACCAGACAATAATGACCCCCAGCTTTGGTATTTAGTAGTTTTATGTACCTGAGCACCTGAACCGCCAAGTTCCTTCTCTTTACACACGGCAAGCCCTTCTTTCCACTTCCCTTGTGAACACAAGCCAGGAGGTTACCTCTATTGACTCCAGGGCTGGCATATAAATCTCCGGGGGCAGCTTTGAGCCCCAGCATCCTACACCTGCCTGGCAGGTACAGTAACTATTTACTTATTTAAAGTGGAATTCCAGATAACACATAACCAGCCTTAAAACTGTCCCCTCCCCCCTCCCACCTATACTGTCTAAACTGTGTAAGAAAGTTGTATGTGCCCATTAGTGCCGCCTATCAGTGCCCATTAGTGCCGCCTATCAGTGCTGCCTATCAGTGCCCATTAGTGCCGCCTATCAGTGCTGCCTATCAGTGTCCATTAGTGCCGCCTATCATTCCCCATTAGTGCCGCCTATCAGTGCCGCCTATCAGTGCCCATCAGTGAAGAAGAAAAATTACTTATTTGCAAACATATATAACAGAAACAAAGAAAAACATTTTTTTTTTTCAAAATGTTTGCTCTTCCATGTAGCAGAATGGAAAATACAAGTAAGGCAAACTTCAATTAGAGAAAAGTATATTTTCTTACATAGAGGTGGTTTAGAGAAATTTAAAAAAATTGGGAGCAGGTGGTTTGCTACTTTGGAGGTATGATAAGAACTGAGAGGATCGGGGGAGGGGGGAGCGTGTAGATCAGGGGAGTGTATTTGTTTGTTTGTTTGTTTTTTTCTCCCTCTCAATACTGACTAGGGTTGTATGCTGTTCCCGTTATGTTTTTTTCTCTGCTTTTGTTGTTTGTATATAAAAGTAATAAAAAAAATATTTGATTTAAAAAAAAAAAAAAAAAGTTTGCTCTTTTTTGTTTGTTTAGCAAAAACATAAAAATTGTCTCAAAGCTGAAAATTGGCCTGGGCAGGAAGGGGTTAACTTAACCTAACACAAACTTTTTTGGCTAAAACCAAAGGCATTCACTAAATCGAAAATGTTTGAGTCCAACGTAAGGCCAATGTGTTTTGAGGGCCACCCCATCAGCCCCCTTTATCAGAGATCTGTATGTGCGGACTCTAGGAATGATCTGGTCATGGCATGTTTGTCCCAATAAATTCAGTACCATTCAGCAACAGCCTTCCACCGCAAGTAAAGAGATCATCTTTTTGATCCATCTGGGAATGCCTTCATTACAAAGCAGTGACATTCCTCCTGAAGCAGGCCCGGACTGGCCATAGGGCATACCAGGCTTATGCCCGATGGGCCGCCGCGGCCCACAGCCCACATGTCACGTCTCTCCCCAGAGTAACATGCAGAGGGTCCAGAACTGTGGAACAAACTGTGGGGGGATGTGTAGTGTAAAGGGGTCCAGAGGTGCGGTGCTATGTAAAGGGGTCCAGAGGTGCAGGGTGCTGTGTAATGTAAAGGGGTCCAGAGGTGAAAGGTGCTGTGTAATGTAAAAGGGTCCAGAGGTGCAGTGCTATGTAAAACTCCCTTGGGTTTTTATTGTCCAGAGGTGCGGTGCTATGTTTTTGGTCCAAAGGGGTCCAGAGGTGCAGAAATATTAAAAATCAATCAATCAATCAAAGGTGCGGTGTATGTAATGTAGGGTGCTGTGTAAGGGGTCCAGAGGTGAAAGGTGCTGTGTAATGTAAAAGGGTCCAGAGGTGCAGTGCTATGTAAAGGGGTCCAGAGGTGCAGGGTGCTGTGTAATGGTGAGGTGAAAGGTGCTGTGTAATGTAAAGGGGTGCAGTGCTAGTAAAGGTGCAGGGTGCTGTGTAATGTAAAGGGGCCCAGAGGTGCAGGGTGCTGTAATGTAAAGGGGTCCAGAGGGTCAGGGTGCAGAAAGGTGCAGGGTGCGGGTAATGTAAAGGGTCCAGAGGTCAGGGTGTGTGTAATGTAAAGGGGTCCAGAGGTGCAGGTGCTGTGTAATGTAAAGGGGTCTGCAGATGTAAAGTGAGGTGCAGGGTGCTGTGTAATGTTAAGGGGTCCAGAGGTGGGTGCTGTGTAATGTAAAGGGGTCCAGAGGTGCAGGGCGCTGTGTAGAAAGGTGCAGGGTGCTGTGTAATGTAAAGGGGTCCAGAGGTGTGCTGTGTAATGTAAGGGTCCAGAGGTGCAGTGCTATGTAATGTAAAGGGGTCCAGGGTGCTGTGTAATGTAAAGGGGTCCAGAGGTGCAGGGTGCTGTGTAATATAAAGGAGTCCAGAGATGCAGTGCTATGTAAAGGGGTCCAGAGGTGCAGGGTGCTGTGTAATGTAAAGGGGCCCTGAGGTGCTGTGTAATGTAAAGGGGTCCTGAGGTGCAGGGTGCTGTGTAATATAAAGGGGTCCAGAGATGCAGTGCTATGTAAAGGGGTCCAGAGGTGCAGGGTGCTGTTTAATGTAAAGGGGTCCCAGAGGTGATGGTGCTGTGTAATGTAAAGGGGTCCAGAGGTGCAGGGTGGTGTAATGTAAAGGGGCTGTGTGTGTAATGTAAAGGGGTCCTGAGGTGCAGGGTGCTGTGTAATGTAAAGGGGTCCAGAGGTGCAGTGCTATGTAAAGGGGTCCAGGGGTGCATGGTGCTGTGTAATATGAAGGGGTCCAGAGGTGCAGGGTGCTGTGTAATGTGAAGGGGTCCAGAGGTGCATGGTGCTGGAACCACACAACTCATCATTTCCTAAAGGTACATAATATAACTGAGTACTAACATTTATAGGTAAAGTTGATCCGGGGAATATCCGATTGCCTCTCGGGGGATCAGGAAGGATTTTTTTCCCCTGCTGTAGCAAATTCATCGCTCTGCTGGGGTTTTTTGCCTTCTTCTGGATCAACTGTGGATATAGAATTGGGTATATGGGATTGTATGATATTATTTTATTTCTTATGGTTGAACTTGATGGACTTGTGTCTTTTTTCAACCTGACTAACTATGTAACTATTAACCAAAGCCCCCCCCCCCCCCCCAGGGCTGCTCAGTATAAAATGCCTGGGCTCATTTTTTGTCCCAGGCCTGTCCTGAAGGAAGAACAAGTTGTATTGTATTCCCCTATAATGTGAATAGATGTTCAAGCTAAGCTACCAGACTGGACCACGCCGAAGACAGAAGTCAATCAAGAAGCGTGTAATGAGAGACGTTCTGGCAGTGAAGGGGTGCAGCAGATGACGCTTGGTTACCGGCGAGATTGACTCCATTCCCTGCAGGTTCCCATTGACAAGGATTCTGTTACCAAGGCTACTGTCCAAGTGCTGAAATAATACAAGAGACCCACCCCCCCCCCCCACCCATCGCCACCACCGCCACGCACACCGCCTGCCTCTTCTCCTACGTCTACTGACCCAGCTCCAGCAATCCCCCAATATTTGCTTTGCTCTCAGCCACAGAAAGTTCATCTCATTATTCAAGGCAGCATGAATTATTAACCCAGATAAGAGGTTCGTCCTGTACAGATGCTGGCAGAGATTCAGAGGGAGATGAAACTGCTGATTGGCTCAGGGTTACCTCTTGGTGCTTCAACTTCTGACATTGGAAGAACATTCCAGTGCTCGGATGATTCAATGGTATATGAGCGCATTAAATAACATCCAAGCTTTTTCAATCGTTTAATTCTGGATTGAGCGGGCAAAGGTTGAGCTGGGTATACACTACGAACATTTTTTTTTTTTTTTTTTAATTTATTATAACAAAAGGTGCATACATGTCAATACATACAATCACAGTGTAACTGATAACATGGGGGTGTGCAGCAATCAGAATACAGACAGTTCAAGGCATGAATAAGAAATAGGGTGGTCCCGATACGGATACTAGTATCAGGTATCGGGACCGATACCGAGTATTTGCGGAAGTACTTGTACTCGCGCAAATGCTCCTGATGCTTCTGCCGATACTTCTTTTGAATTTATCAACATGTTTTGTGAAAATTCTTTGAGTTTTTTACTACTGCGTGACAAGAAAATAAAACATTTTTATTAATTTTTACTCATTTTTATTGTTTTATAATGTCTTGAGTTAGAGTTCTTCAAAATTCTAAAGAAAATATCCTTAGTCTGTATTGTGGTTTGAAAACATGACATTTAAAAAAAGTATTGGTATTCGGTATCGGCGAGTACATGGGAAAAAGTATCGGTATCCGTATTCGGTATCGGCGAGTACATGGGAAAAAAGTATCGGTATTCGGTATCGGCGAGTACATGGGAAAAAAGTATCGGTATTCGGTATCGGCGAGTACATGGGAAAAAGTATCGGTATCGGTATTCGGTATCGGCGAGTACATGGGAAAAAAGTATCGGTACTTGTACTTGGTCCTAAAAAAAGTGGTATCGGGACAACCCTTATAAGAAACCTATAAAAACAAGAATAAAAAATAACAAAAGAAGAAGAGCAGTATCTGGAGCCAACGGTGGGGGTCGCCCTGATCTGTAACAGTACACCCGGGCAGGGGCGAGCCACTCTTCGGGCAATACAGACCCAAAGTGCCCTACATGCAAGAATCAGAGTCTTGTAGACAACGATTCCATATTTTGTCATATTTGGTTGGGCATTCCCTGTTAATGTATATAACCTTTTTATACGGTAAACTACTATTGACCTCCACCTTCCACGCCACCAACCCAGGGGGCACGGGCGGCCATCCACTGTCGGGCAATTACCTTCCGCACCGAGAACAAGGTCTCATGCAAGAATGTCTTTGTGCATTTGTCTATGTTATCTGGGAACACCCCGAGTATGCATGGTTTCGGGTCCAGTGTGACCGGAGAACCCATGTGGTCATGTAGGAAGGTTACTCCTTGCGCCCACAGGCCCTGTATCCTGGGACACGACCACTGTAAGTGAAAGAACGTACCCACCTCCCTCCCACACATATGACAAAGGGTAGATTGGGTGTTTCTATATCTGGCAACCCTAAGGGGGGTGAGATATGCATGATGGATAATGTAAATTTGAGTCAATCTGTCGGAGAGCTTGGGTGAGACAGCCTTGCAGGATTCTAGAGCCTCCTCCTATTCCTCATCCTCCAAGGGCCCTATCACCCTTTCCCATCTAGGTTTGAGCTTATATACCAACTTGGTGGAAACAGGGGTATCAAGCATACTGTAGAATGCCGATTAGACATGTGCACAAATTTGTATTTTTTGTTTCGTTTCGTCTCGTTCCGTAGTTTCGTAATTTCGTAAGGCTCAAGTTTTCCTATTCGGACCCGTTCGTATTTCGTAAGACGCAAGTTTTCCTATTCGGACCCGTTCGTATTTCGTAAGACGCAAGTTTTCCTATTCGGACCCGTTCGTATTTCGTAAGACGCAAGTTTTCCTATTCGGACCCGTTCGTATTTCGTAAGACGCAAGTTTTCCTATTCGGACCCGTTCGTATTTCGTAAGACGCAAGTTTTCCTATTCGGACCCGTTCGTATTTCGTAAGACGCAAGTTTTCCTATTCGGACCCGTTCGTATTTCGTAAGACGCAAGTTTTCCTATTTGGACCCGTTCATCTTTCGTAAGACGCAAGTTTTCCTATTCGGTCCCACTCGTATTTCCGTAAGTTTTATTTTCGTTTATACTGAATGATTCGTAATTCTGTCTAATTTATTTTAGTTGATTCGAAATTCGTAATTTTGTTAGATAATAATTTTCGTTTAATGGATTTGTAATTTTGTACTTTCGTAAATACGTAGCAACACGCGGCTAATCCATATTAAGATAGACTTTCTCTTAAGCCCCGTACACACGGTCGGACTTTATGCAAACAAACTTCAAAATGAGCGTTTTCCAAAAAATCCGACCAGGTGTACGCTCTATCGGACAAACTTTTTCGGTTTCAAAAGTCTGACCAACTCCCTTCAGACAAAAATCCACGGAAAAGTTTGTTTGAAGTCCGATCGTGTGTACGAGGCTTTACACTGTGACTCAGCAAAAAAGAGATAAGCTCGCTGATTGGCTGAGGCCCCGTACACACGGCCGAGGTTCTCGCTGAAAATCAGCGAGAACCTCGCTGGAATGCACATTCCAGCGAGGACCTCGGCCGTGTGTACGGTCTCAGCGAGCTTCCCGTCGGGAAGCCCGTCGAGCCGAAATAGAGAGCACGCTCTCTATTTCCTCGACGGCCCGCCTGGAAGAATGGCTGGTTGCCATTCCCGACGGGCGGGTCGCCGAATCCGACGGCCGGGAGAGAACCTCGACGGGCGGAACGATGTGTTCTGCCCGTCGAGGTTCTCTGCCGTGTGTACGGCGCCTCAGATATTAAGTAAGATAATCACTCACTAACTACACTGTCCAGTGCCCATTCGAAAGAATGATACAAGACAAGTACACAAATTTACGAACAAACAAAGAAACGGATTTACAAAACACACAAATTAAAATACGAACAGACAAACGGAATGCAAATCGTTCGTTATAGATGTCATTTTCGTTCTTTTGCTTTTTCGGTGTTTCGTATTTTAGTAAGATTTCCAATCATACGTTCGTATTTTCGCTTCTTCGTTATTTTGCTTATTCGTAATTTCTGTAATTTTCGTATTTTGGTTGTTTCAGCTTTTCGGATGTTCGAATTGATCCGAATGTACGAATACTAACAAATTCGTACTAAAATCCATTTGTTACGAACGGGAACGCACATGTCTAATGCCGATGTTAGTTTGCGGGGGTCAGTACTTTTGATTATGGCCAAGAGTGGATTAGGGGCAGCCTGCGGTGTGCCCTCCAAAAACTGTCTCACCTGCAAGAATCGAAAGAGCATGCACCCGTGGAGTGAGAAGTTCAGTGATGCTAGGTGAGGGCGTGTGCCGGAAGCGCCAATGTAGCAGCCCCGCTGTGTGGGCAGAAGTGCCATGATTCAGGCGGGCGGTGAGAGATGTCATCTCTCTGCCCGCCACCGCACCTCACACAGTGCAGCCTTCGCGGCCCGGCTGCAAATAAGCCACGGCCCGGCACTGGGCCGCGGACCGGGGGTTGGGGAACACTGATATAGAGCATACCATGGTTAGACCAGAGGTCCACATCAGGCAGTTGTAGAAATTCTGTCAGAGTTTTTCTATGCCATAATGGGGTGTAATGGTTATTGGTTGGTATCCTGAGCTTGGCAGGAGCTAGATCCCATATGCGTCTGTAGTGATATAACAGAGTATGTCTGTCGTCCCCTTGCCCTGCACCACTAGAGCCCATCGCCAGCGCGTAGATTGAGTCCACAGTGCGCCGAACCCACCTTGGGCAGAGCAGCTGAAGAAACCATTGCTTATCCGTCTTGTCAATGTGGTACAGTTGGGATAATTGTGATGCAATATAGTAGAGGTTAAAGTCAGGGAGGGCGGTGCCCCCCAGATCTGTGGGGTTTTTTGAGAACCTGACAAGCTACCTTGTGTCTGTTGTTTCCCCATACGAACGGTTTGAGAAGGGCCTTAACCACTTCCATACCAGGCACTTACGCACCTTCCCGCCCAAGCCAATTTTCAGCTTTCAGCACTGTCGCAATTTGAATGACAATTGCGCGGTCATGCTACACTGCACCCAAACAAAATTGGCGTCCTTTTTTCCCCACAATAGAGCTTTCTTTTGGTGGTATTTGATCACCTCTGCGTTTTTTTTTTTTTGCGCAACAACTAAAAATAGAGCGAAGATTTTGAAAAAAAAAAAGTTTTTATTTTTTTCTGTTAATTTTTTTTGTAAATGAGTATGTTTTCTCTTTCAATTACGGGCACTGATATGGTGGCACTGATGGGCACCGATGAGGTGGCACTGATGGGCACCGATGAGGTAGTTCTGATGGGCACCGATTAGGTAGCACTGATGGGCACTGATAGGCGGCGCTGGTATGGGGCACTCATGGGCGGCACTGATGGGCACTCATGGGCGGCACTGATGGGCACTCATGGGCGGCACTGATGGGCACTCATGGGCGGCACAGGTGGGCACTCATAGGTGGCACAGGTGGGCACTGATAGGTGGCACAGGTGGGCACTGATAGGTGGGCACTGGGCATGGATTGGCACTGACAGACACTGGGGTGGCACTGATGATCACTGAGGGGTGGCACTGATGGATCACCTGTTGCCAATCAGTGCCCATGTGTGGGCACTGATTGGCATTATTTTTTTTTACTGCCCTTTTTTTTTGTCCTTTTTTTGTCCTTTTTTTTTTTTTTTTGTAAGTACCCTGGTGGTCTAGTGTGGGCACTCCCTGGTGGTCTGTGTGGCGATCCGAGGGGGGGCTGCGCTGATAAACAATCAGCGCGAACCCCCCCTGTCAGGAGAGCCGCTGATCGGCTCTCCTGTACTCGCGTCTGTCAGACGCGAGTGAGGAAGAGCCGTCGGCGGCTCTTCCTGTTTACATCGTGATCAGCCGTGATTGGACACGGCTGATCACGTGGTAACGAGGCTCCGCCGGAGACTCGTTACCGAGATCGGAGGTGCAGGGTGTCAGACTGACACCCCGCATCACCGATCGCCTACGGGCGCGCGCGGCATTGAAATCGTGCTAAGCCGTTTGAGAACGGCTAGTCACGATTTCATAACCACTTCCCGGCCGTAAATCGGCTATTGGCCGGGCGGGAAGTGGTTAAGGGACTTAAAGTGTTTCAGGAGTAAGTACACCGGAGAGTGCCAGAGAACCCGGCCCCAGACCCCTAGTGGCAGACGGTCCTAGGTTCGTAGTTTGGACTTAACATGGGAAATTAATGGATCTAAATTTAAGTGTATATATTCCGCCAGTGTTCTGGATACGCAGGATTTTATGGTACTGACTCGTTGTAATGGCAAACTGTCTTGAAATTCAGTCGGTGGGAAGCTGTCGAGTGGAAGAACTTGGGATTTCCCCCAGTTGATTTTTAGCTCAGAAAAAGTCCCAAACCGTCCAATTGTCTGGAGAGCCTAGTGTAGTGAGGGGCCTGAGGCCGCGTAAACACGATCGGTTTCCTCGGCAGAATCTATCAAGAAACTCGGTGGGAGAGCTTTTTTGCCAGGGAAACCGGTCGTGTGTACGTTTTCATCAAGGAAACTGTCGAGGAACTCGACGAACAAAAAGGAGAGCTTCTCTTTTCTCTTTTTCCTCGACGGGAGTCAAATTGGCTCGTCGTGTTCCTCGTCGGGCTGCTTTTCGACGAGAAACTCGAGCGTGTGTATGCTAAGAAACCTGCGCACCTTCGGTAAAAGTAGCGTTTGTAATGGAAATAGCACATTTGTCACACTGTAACAGACTGAAAAGTGCAAATGTCTCTTACCAGACTTTTTCCTAACACGCAGTAACATGAGATTAGCAAAATCAGCCCCTGCCGTTGTATGTGTTGTAGTCACTGCGTTTGAGAACGAGGAGATTTGGTCTTTAACGTGTGTGTAAGCAAAGCAAGCTTGTCGAGTTCCTCGACAAGCCTAACAAGGAACTCGACAAGGAAAACAATGTGTTTCGCCCGACGAGTTCCTCGGTCGTGTGTACGAGTCCACCAGGTATAACAGTGTGTTGTCTGCATACATGCTAATCTTTTCAGTCAAAGTTCCTAGAACTCAGTCCCCTGATCTCCGGATTAGCTCGGATGAACATGGCCAAGGGCTCCGCGGCCAGGGTATACAGCAGTGGTGAAAGAGGGCAGCCCTGTCTCATGCCTCTACTGAGGTCAAACATTCGAACCGGCCAGCCATTAGCCACCACCCTGGCCACGGGCTCCCGATACAGCAGTTGGACCCACCTGATGAACACGTGGTCCAAAGCCATATCCCTCCAAGCAGCTCCAGAGGTATGCCCACTCCACCAAATCAAATGCCTTTGCTGTGTCTAACGTCACCACTACACTACATTACATTTTGTACATTTATGAAAATAAAGAAAGAACTCATAGTGAAATACTGCTTAACATGAGTTATCAAGCGCATTACAAGCACCACTTACAGGATATGTGGCAAAAACAGGCATCAGTAAAAAAACATCCGAGATCGCCGCTGTATGGCGTGTGTTCCACGGAGGCGGAAATTGTGTGTTTCGCCCCTTCTGCAGGGCGTCATCAAAGGACATCAATTGATCATGACCTGCATTACTGTTGGATCTCAGTGACACCTGCATGGTTAATTCACAGTAGCCTTATTGCTGCTTAAAGTGGTTGTAAACCCTTTACAACCACTTTATGCTACAGGTAAGCCTATAATAAGGCTTAGAAGATATCCCCTGCTAGTGCCGATGTCATCGGCACATGCGCACTAAAGCAAACTGAACCAATGGCACCTATGTGTTGTTGCTTCAGTCTGTGTGGCGTTACTGGCGGCTCCTGCATGGGCAGGAGTGCCGTCATCACGGCTCTGGCCAATCACAGCGCCGGAGCCGAGATAACCGGATGTAACCACGGGAGAGATGTCGCCAGCCAGAGGGGGGTACGAGGGCGATGCCTACTAGCTCATTATGCTTTTGTCTTGCAGGTTTTTTTTTCCCTACAATGGGTTTACAACCACTTTAAGGCATGGGCAGCATAAGTGACAGTGTGCGGTGTGGTGACGGCTCTTGGTGGTGTTTAAGTGTCTCGCACTGTTTGGCGAGTGACACTGCATGCACGGTTGTGGTACATATGATAATTTCATACAGTCTAACACTATATAGTCTTTCTTTCTTTCTTTGCCATATCCATGTGGGGCGACGGACGCATAGCTTTCTAGAATTTTTTTTTTTCTTTAAAGCACATGATTAATACATGAGGCTCTAAGTGGTTTCAAAAAAGTTTTGGCTTCGGGGGCAGAGCACAACCCCCCAAACCCACCCACTTGTGACATATTCGCTATTGTCTTATGGCTTCCTATAGAGTTGTATGTAAAATGCCTCCCAAAAAGTGGCTAAAACAATCAAATTGCTGACCGGAAGTGGATCTTAAGAAAGGGGGAGGACGGATTTTCCTCAAATTCCACGGCCGGAAGGAGAAGCCAGGGAATCCGCAACCTGGATGGGGCAAGTGTGGACTTGGCGGGGGGGGGTTGTGAGGCTGAATCACATGCGATGTCGGACAGCTCACCAGTGGGAACCAAGTCTTAAAGCAGAGTTCCACCAATTCAGCTGATGACTTTTAAAATAAGGACACTTACCTGTCCAGCATGCCCGCGATGTCGGCACCCGAAGCTGATCTGTCCCTCGGCTGTCGGGGTGGAGGCGCCACCATCTTCGGTAAGGGAATCAGGAAGCCTTGCGCAATCCCACTGGTCCCTGTTGTCCATTTTTGGGTGGAACTCCGCTTTAAGGGGCATCAGATAGAGCAGACGTGAAAGGAACTCTCTTAGCTTCGTCTCTATTTGGCTGGAAGTGAGAGAAAATCTCCATGATTTCTATCTATTTTCTGGGTGACAGTGAGAGAACCCCACATGATGCCTCTTCTGGTCCTATGCTTAGATCTTTACAAACACTTTTAGATGCGCTCCGGGGCGTGAAGTCTTTGGATGTTCTCTCAGTCTGCTGAAGCACCATGTTAACATCTCTACTCAAGAGATTTAACCCCATATTGTCTCTCCCAATCCCCAGCACAGGGGGGTTCAGGGGGGTCAGCAGACATGCAGATTAGAAAGTCAATATAATTAAACAATAAAAGCCATTAAAGCAGCAGAGCAGCCAGGCAAGGAGCATTGTCAGAAAAGTCTGCTCCTGAATCCTCTACTTCTATTCAAACCTGACATGGAATTTAATGCAAAGCAAGGATTGTGAGACAGTACAAGAAGCATGCACCTGCAGTTCTAGGATACGGCTTCACCCAAGAGCTCCAGGTTACCGGCACAACCTTTTACTGGTCCACCTTTGTACCCACCACTGGACAGACGCAGCACAGGGATCACATATACACATCATATATACATATTCATAATGCACTAATCAAACACACATCATGCACCCATCACCAACACACACACACACACACATATAGTATATATATATATAATATATATATATATATATATATATATATATATATATACACACAACACAAATCACAAATCTACACATTTACAAAGTATACACTGCAAATCAGCAGTACAGTCATTATAACATAGCACAACTTACATACATATCACAAACCACATACACAGAGCATACACTATGTATCAGCAACGCTGTCATGATAACACAGTACAACTTACACACTCAGCTTAAACCACATATACAGTATAAACTAAGTATACACTACCTATCAGCAGCACAGTAATTATAACATAGCACAATTCACACACACATATAGCACATAGCTCAAATCACACACAGAGCACAAATCACACACAATTAAGTATACACTACATATCAGCAGCACAGCAATTATAACATATTACAAACACAACACAAATCACACACATAGTACAGATCACACACATATACAAAGTATACACAACATATTAGCATCAATGTCATTAGAACACAACTTACACATATATCACACATCTATACACACACACACACACACACACACACACACACAAATCACACATACAAACATACAAGACATACAAGTCCCACACATAGCACAAATCACACCCAATTAAAAGGTATATACTACATATCAGCAACACAGCAATTATAACATAGCACAAAATACACACACAACACAAATTTACAGATACATACACAGTACAAATTCCACACATATACACATATAGCACAAATCACATACATATACATAATCAACATATAATCAACACAATATAAACATATACACTACATATCAGCAGCACAGTCCTTATAACAAAGCACAAATAACACACATAACACAAATCACACACATGACACAAATCACACACCTATACACACACACACGACACAAATACACACATGACACAAATCACACACAAATACATGACACAGCACACATTTTGGATCGGAATTTGTGCACTGCGAATGCCTCCCTATTCCTATCCATGTCTAATCATTGCAATATCAACCCCCCCCTCCCATCCACAGCTTCCCCATCCAGACAGAACATAATTAACATGATAAAAGACTCTCAGGAGCACCCAATGAGAAAAAAATAAAAATAGAAGGAGAGATTAAAAAAGCTGATACATGAGCTCCAACGACAGGCGATATAAATAAAGTATAATCATCCGATCTCCAATTTGTCTTCATGATGTGGGAACAATAAAAGGCTTACCATCATCAACTTCCCTGACAAATATAGTTCTCTGAATACCGATAACGGCTGAATTAATTCCCTAACGCACGCATCGATCAGAGCGATAAAACTAAATTAGAGCTCAGCCACATGTGAGATTCCACGCCATTTAACCCCTCGCTGCCAGCTTCCGCCAACACAAATCAGAGTAGGCACTTTTCAATGAGGAGGTTTTACCTCACAAGGGATTAAAATTACGATGACCGAAAAATAAGGGACTCCACTGAAATGTAATGAGGAGACCTAGGCGACTGTCGGAGATTATGAGGAATAGAAAGGTGCAGGTTCACCTTGAAGTAGTTGGTCACTTTTAACTGGACTTGCTCTGTAATGCTGAGACTGTGCAAGTTTATATTGTACAACTACAAGTGCCAGCATGCCCTGAAGATGGCCATACACCTTACGATCTAACTGGACAATCTTCTTTTGAGATGTCCCAACAATTATGTCCTACTAGATTAAGGTGACCAGATTTTTAAAATGAAATCCGAGGGACATATATATATTTTTTATTGGCAAATAGTAAACAATTTTATTAGCATATTTTCCTCAAATTATAAATGCAGTGTATGTGGTATGTGTTTATGGAATGATTGTACGATATACATACGTTATTTCTCACATTTCATCCTTAAATAAAGATTAAAAAAAGATACTTTGAATTTTGTTGAGATATGACTTCCAAATGTTATGAAAATAAGATAAAAAACAGTGCAGAGTTCAGGAGTGTGCTACATAAACAAAGCAGGGCTAAGGAGTGCACTACATAAAGAAAGCAGGGCTGAGGAGCGTGCTACATAAAGAAAGCAGGGCTGAGGAGTGCGCTACATTAAGACAGCAGGGCTGAGGAGCGTGCTACATAAAGAAAGCAGGGCTGAGGAGTGTGCTATGTAAAGAAAGCAGGGCTGAGGAGCGTGTTACATAAAGAATGCAGGCTGCGTGAGGAGCTGAGGAGTGTGCTATATAAAGAAAGCATAAAGAAAGGGCTGAGGGCGTGAGGAGCGTGTGTTAATAAAGAAAGCAGCTGATGCTACATAAAGAGGGCTGAGGGGCGTGCTACAGGGCTGAGGAGTGCTATATAAAGCATAAATAAAGAATGCAAGGGGCTGAGGAGCGCAGCTATGCTACATAAAGAAAGCAGGGCTAAGGAGCTGCATGGAGGGCTACATAATGAATGCATACATAAAGAAAGGCTGAGGAGTGCAGGCTATAAAGAATGAAGGCTGAGCAGCGGCTAAGAGCATGTGAATGCAGCTAGGAGTGCATAAGAATGCAGGGCTATGCTACATAATGAGTGTGCTACATAAAGAATGCAGGGCTGAGGTGTGTGCAGAATGCAGGGCTGAGGTGTGCTACATAAAGAACCAGTGAGCTGCAGGGCTGAGGAGCATGTGTGCAGGGCTACATAAAGAATGCAGGAGCTCATAAAGAGCAGTGAGTGCTACATAAAGAATGCAGGGCTCAGGAGTGTGCTACATAAAGAATGCAGATCTCAGGAGCTACATAAAGAAAGCAGGACTGAGGAGTGTGCTACATAAAGAAAGCAGGGCTGAGGAGTGTGCTACATAAAGAAAGCAGGACTGAGGAGTGTGCTACATAAAGAAAGCAGGGCTGAGGAGTGAGCTACATTAAGACATTGGAGGAGAATGAGGAGTGTGCTACATAAAGAATGAGGAGTGAGGAGCAGGGCTGTGGAGGACTACAGGGCATCAAAAAGAATGCAGAAGGCTAAGCAGGGCTGAAGTGCGCTACATAAAGAGGGCTGTGCTACATAAAGAAAGCTGAGGAGTGTGCAGGAGTGTGCTACATAAAGTGATGCACTAAAGGCAGCTGAGGAGTGAGAATGACATAAAGAAAGCAGGGCTGAGGAGGAGGGCTGAGGAGTGCTACTACATACATAAAGAATGCAGAGGCTCAGAGTGACATAAAGAATGCGCTGCACTAAAAAGAATGCACATAAAGAGGGATGAGGAGTGCTACATAAAGAATGCAGGCTGAGGAGCACGCTGAGCTACATGCTACATAGAATGCAGGGCTGAGGAGTGCAGAATGCAGGGCTAAGGAGTGCGCTACATAAAGAATGCAGGGTCAGGAGTGTGCTACAGGAGTGAGGTGCTACATAAAGAATGCAGGGCTGAGGACATAAAGTGCAGCTGACATAAAGAATGCAGGGCTTGAGGCAGGGCTGATTTCAGGGCTAAGGAGTGCGTTAAAGAATGCAGAGCTGAGTGCATTGCAGGGCTCCACATAAAGATGCAGATCTCAGATGTGCTAAAAAGAATGCACAGGAGTCGGAATGCAGGGCTTTACATACAGCATTGGGAGGCTACATAAAGATCAGCTGAGGAGTGAGCTTAAAGAATGTTGAGCAGAGCACACTGATTTCAAGAAAACACATCGGAGGAAAAACGCATTGGTGCTAGATCAGCCTTTTAGCAGAGCTGGGAGGTCTACTTATTGACCTTGTTACCGCACACCAAGGCTTGTCTAGCTGTTGTGGAACTACAAGTCCCAGTGTACCTCGCCAGTGTAGTCACATTCCATATCTGTTGATAATCTGCTCAAACCTGCATTCACATTCCATCATCCAATGTCATTGGGCTTCTTTTTCTTGTAGTTCCACAGCAACTGAAGGGACACGTGAATCCACAACAGACATAAAATACGTTTCAGAACACCCTTAGACTTTTTCTCTTTCTTTTAAATGGAAGACTACAAGTCCCAGGATCAGATGCACACAAACTCGCAGGTATGCTGGGACTTGTAGTCTCCAACCCTTTAATAATATATGTTACCATATCAGTTATGTAGAATTAAGCCTCAGCTATTTTGCCTTCCTCTTGGAGAACTACAAGTACCTGCATGCACTGACACCCTATGGCTCAGGCTGGCTTTCACAATGTTTTGTTAAGCGCTGCGTAAACTGTTGTCGCTACATAAATCCTGTATAATAATAATAATAATAACCTACTTTTGGGATTACTGCACTTTGGAAATAGTCATTGCATGGCTTTCTAACACAAGCCTATTGTCATGCTGGGTGTTGTAGTTCCCCCAAAGCCTGAGCAGCACGCCTATTCACTACCCCTTTTGCAGAATCCACATAAAAAATGGCAAAATCATAATTCCTCCATCCTGATTCGGTGTTCTCGTTCCTAAATCTTAACCCTTAAATACAGTAACCCACAGCAATCAAGCAGAATCCACTCTGCAGAGGTCAGATCACATTGTGATTGGTTGCTGTGTGTGTGTGTTGGTACTTATGGGGATAAGATAGATGCTGTGCACAGAGCAGTGATGATGTTCCAAGCGTCCAATCAGAGGGACTGTCATTGGTTGCCCATTTGTGCTCCTGCATTGTGGTAGTGCACCTAAAATTGATTGAATGTGAATGAGCCCAAGAGGAAGCCATTTGTTTCCAGAAGTGGAACAGAAGGATCGACAATACAGTAACATTTCCATCTGTTTTTGCTATGGGGCTCATTCACATGTGAGCAGTGTGCTGTCACTGATCATGTCATAGAAGTACAGGCACTTCTTTGGGGCCGGATCATGTGATTTTAGTCCGATGGACTTCAATTGGAGCGCCTAAAAAAAAAGTGTGATTATCGCACATTTTGTGCGCCTAACAGCCAGTCTCCTCCTTCCAGTAACCTGCTTTCCATCGGTCTAATCTGAAATGTTTACACCTGAAAATGCATGTAAAAGCCAGTACTCAAGTGCAAACCTAGCCTATCAGAGACCTCTACTAGGCTGCTATGGGTCCCTAAATTTTGCACACCCTCCTTGCACTTTTCACACCCTCCCTACCCTATTCATATCCTTCCTGCCCTTTTCCTACCACCCCTGCCCTTTGCATACCCTTCCTACCCTATTCATACCCTTCCTGCCCTTTGCACACCCTCCCTACCCTATTCATACCCTTCTTGCCCTTTTCCTACCATCCCTGCCCTTTGCATACCCTTCCTACCCTATTCATACTCTTCCTGCCCTTTGCACACCCTCCCTACCCTATTCATACTCTTCCTGCCCTTTGCACACCCTCCCTACCCTATTCATACTCTTCCTGCCTTTTGCACACCCTCCCTACCCTATTCATACCTTTCCTGCCCTTTTCCTACCATCCCCGCCCTTTGCATCCTACCCTATCCCTGCCCTTTGCACACCTACCCTTCATACCCTATTCATACCCCCCTACCTTTGCATACCCTTCCGCCCTTTGCACCCTATTCATACCCCCCTACTGTTTGCATACCCTTCCGACCCTATTCATACCCCCACTACTCTTTGCATACCCTTCCTACCCTATTCATACCCTCCCTGCCCTTTGCACAACCTCCCTGCCCTTTGCACACCCTCACTTCCCTTTACATACTCTTCCCACCCTTTGCTCACCCTCCCTAACCTTTTTATACCCTCCCTACCCTTTGCATACCCTTACTTCCCTTTGCACACCCTCCCTAACCTATTTATACCCTCTCTACCCTTTGCATACCCTTACTTCCCTTTGCACACCCTCCCTTTCCTTTGTATACCCTCCCTTCCATTTCCATACCCTTCCCACCCTTTGCATACCTTTTCTGCCCTTTACACACCATATCCACCCCATTCATACACTTCCTTCCCTTTGCACACCCTTTCTGCCCATTTCATACCCCTCCCTGCCCTTTGCACTGCCATAACAAATAAGTCAAACACACATAAATGACTATTATGCCAGCTCACTTCTGAAAACTATAACCTGACAAACCTAGCCTATGAGAGATAGGTTGCTATGGGTCCCTTCCCTTTGCACACCCTCCCTTCTCTTTGAATACCCTCTCTGTACTTTACACACCCTCCCCTTAGCATACCATCCCTGCCATTTGCACACCCTCACTTCCTTTTACATACCCTCCCTTCCCTTTGCACACTTTCCCTGCCCTTTTTACACCGTCCATTCCCTTTACATACCCTCCCTGCCATTTGCACACCGTCCCTGCCCTCTATACACCGTCCCTTCCCTTTACATACCCTCCCTGCCCTTTGCACACTTTCCCTGCCCTTTTTACAGTGTCCCTTCCCTTTACATATCCTCCCTGTCCTTTGCACGCCCTCTCTGCCCTTTGAACACCCCCCCGTCTTTTGCACACCCTCCCTGCCCTATTCATATCCTTCCTGCCCTTTTCCTACCACCCCTGCCCTTTGCATACCCTTCCTACCCTATTCATACCCTTCCTGCCCTTTGCACACCCTCCCTACCCTATTCATACCCTTCCTGCCCTTTTCCTACCATCCCTGCCCTTTGCATACCCTTCCTACCCTATTCATACCCTTCCTGCTCTTTGCACACCCTCCCTACACTATTCATACCCTCCCTGCCCTTTGCACACCCTCCCTACCCTATTCATACTCTTCCTGCCCTTTGCACACCCTCCCTACCCTATTCATACCTTTCCTGCCCTTTTCCTACCATCCCCGCCCTTTTCCTACCATCCCTGCCCTTTGCATACCCTTCCGACCCTATTCATACCCCCCCTACTCTTTGCATACCCTTCCGACCCTATTCATACCCCCCCTACTCTTTGCATACCCTTCTGACCCTATTCATACCCCCCCTACTCTTTGCATACCCTTCCGACCCTATTCATACCCCCCTACTCTTTGCATACCCTTCCTACCCTATTCATACCCTCCCTGCCCTTTGCACAACCTTCCTGCCCTTTGCACACCCTCACTTCCCTTTACATACTCTTCCCACCCTTTGCTCACCCTCCCTAACCTTTTTATACCCTCCCTACCCTTTGCATACCCTTACTTCCCTTTGCACACCCTCCCTTTCCTTTGTATACCCTCCCTTCCATTTCCATACCCTTCCCACCCTTTGCATACCTTTTCTGCCCTTTACACACCATCTCCACCCCATTCATACACTTCCTTCCCTTTGCACACCCTTTCTGCCCATTTCATACCCCTCCCTGCCCTTTGCACTGCCATAACAAATAAGTCAAACACACATAAATGACTATTATGCCAGCTCACTTCTGAAAACTATAACCTGACAAACCTAGCCTATGAGAGATAGGTTGCTATGGGTCCCTTCCCTTTGCACACCCTCCCTTCTCTTTGAATACCCTCTCTGTACTTTACACACCCTCCCTCCCCTTAGCATACCATCCCTGCCATTTGCACACCCTCACTTCCTTTTACATACCCTCCCTTCCCTTTGCACACTTTCCCTGCCCTTTTTACACCGTCCATTCCCTTTACATACCCTCCCTGCCATTTGCACACCGTCCCTGCCCTCTATACACCGTCCCTTCCCTTTACATACCCTCCCTGCCCTTTGCACACTTTCCCTGCCCTTTTTACACCGTCCCTTCCCTTTACATATCCTCCCTGTCCTTTGCACACCCTCTCTGCCCTTTGAACACCCCCCGCCCTTTGCACACCCTCCCTGCCCGTTACATACCCTCCCTTCCCTTTGCATACCCTTCCTATCCTTTTCATATCCTCCCTGCCCTTTGCATACCATTACTTCCCTTTGCACACTCTCCCTTTCCTTTACTTACCCTCCCTTTCTTTTGCATACCCTCCCTGCCCTTTCCACACCCTTCCTACCCTTTTCATACCTTTGCTGCCCTTTGTATACTCTCACTTCCCTTTGCATACCCTTCCTACCCTTTGCATACCCTCCCTGCCCTTTGAACACCCCCCCCCCTTTTTGCCCTTTGCATACCCTCCCTGCCCTTTGAACCCCCCCCCCCGCCCTTTGCATCCTCTCACTTCCCTTTGCATACCCTTCCTACCCTTTGCATACCCTCCCTTCCCTTTGCACTGCCATACCAAATAATCCAAACACACCTAATGAACTATTAAGCCAGCTGACTGCTGAAAACCTGACCCTGAACCTACCTATCCTGGTGAGGGTGTTATCAGCCCCCTTCCTTGCATTGGGTATTTTTTTTTCTAAACCTTCCTATAATTTTTGTTTGATTCAAAGATATCGGTAAGAAACTCCAACATTTGCACCCACCCTTCTCCTGAAAAAAATCTGTATTTATTTCCCTAAGCAGTGATCGGAACTTGTAGCATCGTAGCATTAAAAGCAAACACGTAATAAAGGAGCTACAGAATCAAAAAGAAACTGTTTGAGGTATTTAAAGGAAATAAATGCCTGTGATTTTTAAGAATTCCTTATAAAATTTCTTATATAAATTTCTTATAAAATGTCTTATATAACTTTCTTATATATATTTTTTTTTTATAAAATTTGTTATGTAAATTTCTTCGAAAATGTCTTATATAAATTTCTTCGAAAATTCCTTATGTAAATTTCTTATATACTTTTTTTTTATAAAATTTCTTATATAAATTTCTTATAAAAATTCCTTACAAATTTCTTATAAAAATTCCTTATATAAATTTCTTATAAAAATTCCTTATATAAATTTCTTATATAAGTTTCTTATAAAATTCAATATTTTAAATTATATACATTTTTTTATTAAACTTCTTATTAAATTCCTTATATAAATTTCTTATAAAATGTTATATATTAATTTGCTATAAAGTTTCTTATATAAATTTCTTATAAAATAATCTCCTCTGTGATCCTACAGATGATCCACGGATATAAATTTCTTATAAAATGTCTTATAAAATTCCTTATATAAGTTTCTTAGAAAATTCCTTAAATAGATTTCATATATAAGTTTTTTTATAAAATGTCTTATATAAATTTCTTAGAAAATTCCTTATATACATTTCTTATAAAATGTCCTATATAAATTTCTCATAAAATTTCCTATATAAATTTCTTAGAAAATTTCTTAGAAAATTTCTTAGGAAATTTCTTAGAAAATTTCGTAGAAAATAATGCCCTCTGTGATCCTACAGATCAACCACGGATATAAATTTCCTATAAAAATTCCTTATATAAATTTCGTATATACATTTTTTATTAAATTTCTTATATAAATTTCTTATAAAATTCTTTATATAAATTTCTTATAAAATGTCCTATATAAATTTCGTATATACATTTTTTATAAAATTTCTTATATAAATTTCTTATAAAATTCCTTATATAAATTTCTTATAAAATTCCTTATTTAAGTTTTTTATAAAATTCTTTAAATAGATTTCATATATAATTTTTTTTTGATAAAATGTCTTATATAAATTTCTTATAAAATTCCTTATATAAATTTCTTAGAAAATGTCCTATATAAATTTCTCATAAAATTTCCTATAGAAATTTCTTAGAAAATTCCTAATAAAATAATCCCCTTCAGGGATCCTACAGATGATCCACGGATATAAATTTCTTTTAAAATTCCGTATATAAATTTCTTATATAAGCTTCTTATAAAATTACTTATATACATTTCGTATATACATTTTTTATAAAATTACCTATATACATTTCTTATAAAAAATTCTTAAAAAATTCCATATATATATTTCATATAAAATAATCCCCTCTGTGATCCTACAGATGATCCTGGATATAAATTTCTTAAAAAAATCCTTATATAAATTTCTTATATAAGCTTCTTATAAATTTCTTATAAAATGTCCTATATAAATTTCTTATAAAATTTCTTAAAAATTCCTTATATATATTTCTTATATAAGCTTCTTAGACATTTCTTATAAAATGTCCTATATAAATTTCTTATAAAATTTCTTAAAAATTCCGTATATATATTTCTTATATAAGCTTCTTATAAATTTCTTATAAAATGTCCTATATATATTTCTTATTTCTTATAATTTTTTAAATTTCTTAAAAATTTCTTAAAAATTCCTTAGATATATTTCTTATATAAGCTTCTTATAAATTTCTTATAAAATGTCCTAAATAAATATCTTATAAAATTTCTTAAAAATTCCTTATATATATTTCTTATATAAGCTTCTTATAAATTTCTTATAAAATGCCCTAAATAAATTTCTTATAAAATTTCTTAAAAATTCCTTAGATATATTTCTTATATAAGGTTCTTAGACATTTCTTATAAAATGTCCTATATAAATTTCTTATAAAATTTCTTAAAAATTCCTTATATATATTTCTTATATAAGCTTCTTATAAATTTCTTATAAAATGTCCTATATAAATTTCTTATACATTTTTTTAAAAATTCCTTAGATATATTTCTTATATAAGCTTCGTATAAATTTCTTATAAAATGTCCTAAATAAATATCTTATAAAACTTCTTAAAAATTCCTTATATATATTTCTTATATAAGCTTCTCAGAAATTTCTTATAAAATCTCCTATATAAATTTCTCATAAAATTTCCTATCTAAACATCTTATAAAATTTCTTAAAAAATTCCTTATATATATTTCTCATAAAATAATCCCCTCCGTGATCCTACAGATGATACCGGCTTACCTGTCTGTTTTCCCTCCTCCGTGGCTTCCAGTAACTTTCCCATAGCTGTGCCATTAACCTGTAGATAGAACGGTGGGCGCCCGGGGAGCGAGCTGCGTTCAGTCGGCGTATTGCCGCCAAGCACCTGTTATCGCCGAGCTCGACAGCGACGGACTGATCCCTTTTCAAGTCTTTGAGGCTGCTTTATAATCCAGTCCCATAGTCTGAAGTTATTGTCATTGCCTCTCTGGGAACAAAGCAGCCTTCACATTGTCCGTGACCACAGGAGTGTGGCGGAGGGCAACCAGCGTGCCGCTTTCTCTTTTGTTTTATAGACCTCTAAGAGCTCCGATAGGATTTCACGCACCTTCCCGCAGTAGTCCAGGTGTGCAGCTCCTCTGCTGACATCCCAACGCTCGCTGCTTCCCTATCAGTGGCTGATATAGGTGCCAGTTCCTTGTGTGATGTGAATATGAAATGTTTCATGTCCCCCCCCCCCCTCTCCTTCCCTCCCTCCTCTACGTTGAAGCTGCACATACATGCACAGCGGTAGCGCCTGGCTCAGCCCCGTCCCTCCTGTGTCAAGCCAAGAATGAGACTGATCTGGCCACAGAGCAGAGAAGGTGGATTATGGATTTTCCATTATCAGGTCCCTGCGAATCCAAAGAGTCTCAGGGGGAGGAGAGGTGGGTGGCCATACTGGACAGACCCGGAGAGGAACACTCCCGATATCTGCTCAGGTTCAAAGCTCTCCATCATTTTCCATAAAAATTGGAAGGCTGGAGGAGTTTTCGGTGAGTGCCAGTCATTGCCGAGGTTAAAGGCAACTTGGATGTGACTTTCAGATTCAGAATACTTTATTAATCCCAAAGAGAAATGACAGTAAAACCTTGGATTGCGAGGATAATTCGTTCCAGAAACATGCTTGTAATCCAAAGCACTTGTATATCAAAGCAAATTTCCCCATAAGAAATAATGGGAAACTCAGATGATTCGTTCCACAACCATTTATTCATAAATCCTTCAGTTTATCCCTTTCATGCCTAATGCCGCGTACACACGATCACTTTTTGTGATGAAAAAAAACGTAATTTTATCTCACGAAACAAAACGATGTTTTTCAAACTTCATTTTCCAAAACCACGTTGCATACACACCATCGTTTTTCCAAAATGCTCTAGCAAAGCGCGGTGACGTACACCACGTTCGACGGCACTCTGTTCCATTGAAGCTCCCGTCTCATAACTTGCTTCTGAGCATGCGCGGTTTTAAAAACGTCGTTTTCAACGTTGTTTTGCCCACACACCATCACTTTTTATGACACAAAAAACAAAGGCCCAGATTCACAGAGCAATTACGCCTGTCTAACTGGTGTTAGACAGGAGTAATTTCAAATTTCGCGCGCCGTATCACTAGTTTGAATCCTCAAACCATGATACGGCGGCTTCGGGCTTCGATCCGAGAGGCTTACGTCCTCGTAAGCCTTCGGATCTACACTGCGATCTATTTTGCGGGCCGCTGGGAGGAGTTTGCGTCGTTTTGGTCATGCGTCGGGGTATGCAAATTGTTTTTACGGCGATCCACGAAGGTACGAGTGTCCCTCGCAATCGCCTACGTCATTTTTTGGCTACGTAATGTTAGAGGAGCTTTTTGCTGGTCTAACAGTGTGTAACCCATGTAAAGTATGGCCGGCGTTCCCGCGTTTTGAATTTTTTAAAATTTTTTTTGTTTTAACGTAACTCGTTCGGGACGTGGATCGGCCGTAAACGACGCTACTACAACGAATGACGTCACGACGTGTTTTCGCGCAATGCACGGCGGGAAATTTGCGAACGGAGCATGCTTCACGCCCCACGCCCCCTACTCGCGCAGATGGATTGCGACGAGAGAAATACACTACGCCGCCGTCGTTTACTGGACAAAATCTACCTGGATTCCACGTAGAGCCAGGTAAAAAACGGCGGCGTAGTGTATTTCTGATACTCTACGCTAATCTAATTCTCTGTGAATCTGCCCCCGTAAGCATTTTTTTTTTTTGGTCGTTTTTTTGAAGACACACAGTGATTTTAAATGACGTTTTTGAAAACGTCGTTTTTTTTAATCGCAAAAAGTGATCGTGTGTACGCGGCATTAGCCTAGTTATGACATTTGGTGGTTACAAGTTAAAATCCGTATTTTTTGCTAGAAAATTACCTAGAACCCCCAAACATTATATATATATATATATATATATATATTTTTAGCAGATAATCTAGAGAATAAAATGGCGATTGTTGCAATATTTTATGTCACACAGTATTTGTGCGGTGGTGTTTTAAACGCAACTTTTTGGGAAAAATTAACTTTCATGAATTAAAAAAAAACTGAAAAAGTAAAGTTAGCCCAATTTTTTTACATAATGTGAAAGATGAAGTTGCGCCGAGTAAATAGATACCAAGCATGTCACGCTTTATAATTGCACGCAGTCGTGGAATGGCGACAAACTACAGTACCTAAAAATCTCCATAGGCGACGCTATAAACTTTTTTTACGGTTACCAGGTTAGCGTTACAGAGGAGGTCAAGTGCTAGAATTATTGCTCTCGCTCTGACGATACCTCACATTTACTTTCAAGTTTTCATATGCGGACGAGATTTCCGTATGCATTTTCTTTGTTGCGCAAGCTCACGGGGAGGGGGGCGCTTAAGATTTTTTTTTTTTCTTATTTTTTTTAATTTTTTTTTAATATTAAATAGTGTTTTTTTTTTTACATTTTGATTACTTTTTTTGCTGTCACAAGGAATGTAAACATCCCTTGTGACAGTAATAGGTGGTGACAGGTACTCTTTATGGATGGATCGGGGTTCTAAAAGACCCCCGGTCCCTCCTTTACACTTCAAAGTATTCAGATCACCGAAATTGGCGATTCTGAATACTGTGTACTTTTTTAAATCCGGCGCCATTAGCTGCCGAGAAACCCGGAAGTGACGTCGCTTCCGCGTTTACATTTTGCAGACTAAATCAATGCCGCTTACGGACAACGGAGGCGCCGGATCGAGGATCGGGTCTCCCGGTGGGACGGGAGGCCTGGTCAGAGCGGCGAGAGGCGGCGGGAGGGGGGGATGTCCCCATCCCGCTCCCCCGGCATAACAACCGAGCGGCTTTTAGCCGCATCGGTTGTTATGTCAGGCTAGCCAATCGCCCGCTCGAAACAACGGTACCGCAGCTGCAGGCATCATCCCGGTATAACCCCTGAGAGCCGAGGACGCATATCTGCATGCGCTCGGTGCGAAGAGGTTAAAGTCCCTATAAAAAAATTATAGCAATGTAATAGGTTGTGTAACCATAAAATGTCCATCCACAAATGGAAGTCTCCACAAGAGGATTAGAAGCAAAATCCAGCAGGAGCTCCAGAGTATAAAAGAGAAGAGAGGCGCCTCTAATTGTAGCAAAATGTTGCTAAATGTTGTACCTTCATTAACCACTTCCTTACTGGGCACTTAAAGGGTTACTATAGGAAAAAAAAATCTTTAAAATAACAAACATGTTATACTTATCTCCACTGTGCAGTTTGTTTTGCACAGAGTGGCCCCGATCCTCCTCTGCTGGGGTCCCTCGGCGGCTGTCTCTGGTCCTCCCCGCAAGAACGCACCACAGTCATTCGAGAGCTCGCATGGTGGTGAGTCTTTGCGGGCGTGCTCCTGTGATACAGTGAGCGGCCATAGCCACTCACTGTATTACTCGGCCCCGCCCCTTGGCGCGCTGCCTCACTGGATGTGATTGATGCCAATGGCTGCGCTGCTCTCAATCCATCCGCTCTAGCCAATCAGCGGCCAGGCAGAGTGGCGAAGAGGATTTCGGGACTTTCGAGGGGTCAGGTAAGTAAAACGGGGGCTCGGAGGGGGGGAGGAGGGGCGGCGTCATCAGATGTTTTTTCACCTTAATGCATAGATTGCATTAAGGTGAAAAAAATGTTTTTCTTTACAACTCCTTTAAACCCCCTTCCTGCCCAGACCAATTTTCAGCTTTCAGCGCTGACGCATTTTGAATGACAATTGCGCGGTCATACAACACTGTACCCAAATTATATTTTCATCATTTTTTTTCTCACAAATAGAGATTTTTTTTTGGTGGTATTTGTTCACCTCTGCGGTTTTTATTTTTTTTGCTATAAACAAAAAAACACAGAAAATGTTGTCAGTTTAGGCCGATACGTATTCTTTGACATATTTTTGGTAAAAAAAATCGCAATAAGCGTTTATTGATTGGTTTGCGCAAAAGTTATAGCGCCTACAAAACAGGGGATAGGTTTATGAATTTTTTTTATCTTTATTATTTTACTAGTAATTGGCGGCGATCTGTTATTTATTAATTTTTTGTCAGGCTTGCGATATTGCGGTGGACATATCGGACACTTTTGACACTCTTTTGGCACCATTCAAATTTATACAGCGATTAGTGCTATAAAAATGCACTAATTACTGTATAAATGTGACTGGCAGTGAAGGGGTTAACACTAGGGGGTGAGGAAGGGGTTAAATGTATTCCCTGGGAGTGATTCTTACTGTGGGGGGAGGGGAGTGACTGGGGGAGGTGACCGATGCTGTGTCCCTATGTACAATAAGGTGACCAGATTTTTAAAATGAAATCCGGGGACATATTTTTTTTTACTAGTAATGGCCGCCCGCATCACAGCCTGTCAAGTCTTAGGCCGCGTACACACGATCAAATGTATCTGCCGGAAACGGAGTGGCAGAGCGAGGGGTGTAATTCAGATTTTCTTTCTTTAATTCTGCACTGACTGTCTTTGAAATTGCCCCACCCCCTGTTCAAATTTAAACCGGGACAAAACTGGGGACAGACTTGGGCTGGGGACAGTGTCCTCAATCCAGGGACTGTCCCCTGAAACTGGGGATGTCTGGTCACCCTACTGTACAAGGGACATAGCCTCGGTCTCCTCTCTCCCTGACAGGATGTGGAGCTCTGTGTTTACACACACAGATCCACGTCCTTGCTCTGTCACTGCCGATCGCGGGTACCCGGTGGACATCGCGGCCGCCAGGCACGCGCATCGGCATCACGTGACACGTCAGGCACAGTTTTTCCCCGCTGCGCGCCCTTGGCGGCTCGTGCAGGGAATGTAAATAGCAGGACGTCCAGGGACATCCACCTGGCACTTGAGAGCTGCGCTGTGGACGTTTTTCCTCTACAGCGTGGGTTTCAAGTGGTTAAAGTGGTTGTAAACCCAGAATAAAAAAATAAATAAAAATAAAAACCCGCAAGACATAATGAGCTAATATGACTAGCAAACTAGCTCATTATGAATTACTTTCCTTAGATCAAAGCCCCCAAAGCCGTCCTCGCCTCCCCCTCCGGCCACAGACATCTCTCCGGAAGGTTACTTCCGGGTATTGCCGCCCCCGGTGCTGTGATTGGCCGGAGCAAACGATGACGTCACTCCGCGCATGCGCGCGGGAGCCGTCAAAGCCGGCATTATCGATTCATAAAACCGCCATTTTCAGTGCGCCTGCGCCGATCTCTACGGCGCGCATTCTTTTTGGCAAAAAACCTCCTAAAGCGTGTAGGTTTAAGAGATATTGCAAACACCTACAGGTGAGCCTTAATCTAGGATTACCTGTAGGTGTAACTTCCCCCAGAGGGTTCACAACCACTTTAACCACTTTGCAACCGCCCTATAGCGAAAGTACGGCTACAGGGCGATTGCTTAATTCTAAGTGGCCGTTAATTAACGGCCTCTTAGAATCGCGCTCCCGCGCGGCCCCTGAGGCGCGCACGCGGAAAAAATCCGCGACCGCCGGGTCCTGAGGACCCGACGGATCACGGTAAATCGCCGCTGACAGCGGCGGTTTACCACGTGATTGCTCCGTCCAATGACGGAGCGACCATTTGTAAACAAAGCGGCGTCATGTGCTGACGCCGGTTCCTCCCTCCTCTCTCTGTACCGATCGGTACAGTGTGAGAGGAGAGGGGAGGGAGCGGATGGCAGCGCCAGTGCTGCGGGCTGGATCTGTGACAAATGTAGTCACAGATCCATCCATCCCTCCCTCCCTGCTCAGCCATCCCTGCTGCAATACTCTGCAATACTGGGCAATACTCAGCTGGGCATACTCTGCAATACTTGGGCAATACTCTGGGCATACTCTGCAATACTCTGCAATACTCTGGGCATACTCTGCAATACTCTGGGCAATACTCTGGGCAATACTCTGGGCATACTTTGCAATACTCTGGGCATACTCTGCAATACTCTGGGCATACTCTGCAATACTCTGGGCATACTCCGGCAATACTCTGGGCATACTCCGGCAATACTCTGGGCATACTCCGCAATACTCTGGGCATACTCCGGCAATACTCTGGGCATACTCCGGCAATACTCTGGGCATACTGCGGCAATAGTCTGGGCATACTCGGCAATACTCTGGGCATACTGGGCATACTCCGGCAATACTCTGGGCATACTCCGGCAATACTCTGGGCATACTCCGGCAATACTCTGGGCATACTCCGGCAATACTCTGGCAATACTCTGGCAATAATCTGGGCATACTCTGGGCATACTCTGGGCAATACTCTGGGCATACTCTGGGCATACTCCGCAATACTCTGAGCATACTCCGGCAATACTCTGAAAATACTCCGCAATACTCTGAGCATACTCCGGCAATACTCTGGGCATACTCCGGCAATACTCTGGGCATACTCCGGCAATACTCTGGGCATACTCCGGCAATACTCTGGCAATACTCTGGGCATACTCCGCAATACTCTGGGCATACTCTGGGCATACTTCGCAATACTCTGGGCATACTCCGCAATACTTTGGGCATACTCCGCAATACTCTGGGCATACAGCGCCCCTGTTCCCGTGTGCTCGCATGCAGAAGCGAACACATACGCACGTCCCGCCCACATATGAAAACGGTGTTCAAACCACACATGTGAGGTATCTTTATATAATGTTTTGGGGTTCTATGTAATTTTCTAGCAAATAAATGATGATTTTTACATGTAGGAGAGAAATGTCAGATTTGGCCTGGGTGCTCCCTGCATGTTGGGCCTCTGTATGTGGCCACCCTGTGTAAAAGTCTCACACATGTGGTATCGCCATACTCGGGAGGAATAGCAGAATGTGTTTTGGGGTGTAATTTGTGGTATGCATATGCTGTGTGTGAAAAATAACCTAATAATATGAAAATTTGATGAAAAAAAAAAATCTTGATTTTGCAAAGAATTGTGGGAAAAAATGATAACTTTAAAAAACTCACCAGGCCTCTTTCTAAATACCTTGGAATGTCTTCTTTCCAAAAAGGGGTCATTTGGGGGGTATTTGTACTTTCTGGCTTGTTAGGGTCTCAAGAAATGAGAGAAGCTGTCAGTACATCAGGTGTGATGAAATTGATAAATTTTCAGTAATTGGTACCATAGCTTGTAGACCCCATAACTTTCACCCAGACTAAATAATATCCAACATTTTTTTTTTTTTTTTACCAAAGATATGTAGCAGTATACATTTTAGGTCCAAATTTATGAAGAAAAATTACTTTCTTGCAAAATGTTATGATAGAAATGAAGAAAAATTATTATTTTTTGCAAAATTTAGTTCTTTTTTCATTTATAGCAAAAAAAAAAAAAAACGCAGAGGTGATCAAATACCACCAAAAGAAAGCTCTATTTGTGGGGAAAAAAGGACAAAAATGTTCATTTGGTTACAGTGTTGTATGACTGAGTTATTGTCATTCAAACTGTGAGAGCACCGAAAGCTGAAAATTGGTCTGGTTATTAAGGGGGTTTAAGTGCCCAGGTGGTCAAGTGGTTAAATGTTGCTCCACTTAGAGGCGCCTCTCTTCTAGGGTGACCACATTTCCAAACTACCGTTCAGGGACGCCCTCCCTTCCCAAAAATCAGATTGTGCTTTAACGAATCACAGCACAGTGATTGGACACAAGAGGCGGGATTTATGATTTCTCCAATCACAAGCAGGGGGCGGGGATTGTGCTCCTCCAGGCATTCCCAGTCAGGACAAGTACTGTCAGTGAGTAAAGCGGTGATGTGGCGGCCTTTTTTGGGGGCATTAGATTGGCCCGGGCGGGGGGGGGGGGGCTGTGTCAGTTTCATTCCGGGACACTGTATTGTCCTGGAATGAAGGTGCCCGGGACCGACCTGCAAAGTGCGGGACTGTCCCGGGCAATCTGGAACATGTGGTCAGCCTACTCTCTTCTCTTTTATACTCAGTTGTGAGATGACACTAGTTGTATATCAAGTCAAAATGTATTTAAACATTTTGCTTGTCTTGCAAAACGCTCTCAAACCAAGTTACTCTCAAACCAAGGTTTTACTGTATTAGGATACGAAGACAACACAAGATCACAATAATGAACAGAACAAGACACAATGGGGGTTGATTTACTGAAGGGAAATCCACTCTTCACTACAAGTGTGCTGCAAGTGCTCTTGAAAGTCCACTTGGAAGTGCAGTCGCTGTATATCTGAGGGAAAGCTCTGAAACGAGGGGAAGCTCTGCTGATTTTACCATCCAATCATGTGCAAGCTAAAATTATGTTTTTTTATTTTCCTTGCATGTCCCCCTCTGATCTACAGCGACTGAACTTTGTAGTGCCAAGTGGATTTGCCTTTTTGCAAATAACCCCCAGGATGTTTAAAAAACACTGGCGCTGTTGACAAGAAAAATCAATGTTAGATCCCCTTCACAGTGAGGCGGTTTGCGCTAAAATAGCGCCTGCAAACCGACCCTAAACAGCGGCTGCTGTCTCTCCAGTGTAAAACCCCCGAGGGCTTTCACACTGGAGCGCTGCGCTAGCAGGACCGCTCCAAAAGTCCTGCTAGCAGCATCTTCGGAGCGGTGAAGGAGTGGTGTGTTTACCGCTCCTCCACTGCTCTTTTCCATTGAAAGCAATGGGAAACCGCGGCTGTACCGCATTGCCGGCAGTATTAACCCTTTTTCGGCCACTAACGTGGGGTTAAAACCGCAGCGCTAGCGGCCAAATACCTCCGCAATTCCGCTGTTGTCTCGCAAAATGAGCAGAATTTAAGCCTCTGTGGTGTGCAGTACTGCATTTGGCCAGAGGTTGCGGGGGCGCCGGGGCAGAGCGGAGCCTTTCGGAAATACTCTGAAACACTCAGAAATACTCCGTTCCCGAGCCTTTCCAAGTTTAGCCGATCTGTCGCCGAGTATTTCCGAGGCTCTCCAGCCCCCCCCCCCACATCTGGCCACATGCGGTATTGCATGCCATAGAAGACTTTATTTTTGTTTCTATTGACTTCTATGGGGAAACTCGCTTTGATATGCTTGTAATCCGAGGTTCCACTGTATTACACCTTATCATTGGCTCCCTAGACTAAACAGGCATTTCTTTCCTAGAGTTCAGCTTTAAAGACACAATTGAAGGAAATTTGTTAAACAGAAAAAAAATACATGTTGATCCTGCCAGAAATCCTGTCAGCTGATATTTTTTTGTGTTCTTTGCATGAGCTGCAATCTTATCAGTAAAATGTTACCCATTGATTTCTGTGAACTACAGAACCCCTCCAATCTATGATATGGCGATGAAAAGATGGGGGAGGTGTTCTGTAGCTCTTACTAGGGTAACAACACTGGTCCTCCATAGACACAATACAGTAAGTTAGCGCTTGATAAGAAATGTGTTACTGCATTTGGAAATGAGTAATAAAAGCTCAGCGCTTGTATAGATCTGTACAGCAGGAAGCAGAGGCCGCCTATGTAATGAGGACATGTCAGTGCCCACCATGTACATACAGGATTAGAAATGACACCCATTTATGTATTCTGGTCAAAGTATTTACATTTGTTAAAGATCCACTCAAATGCCTCCTACTTCAATATCCCACCTTATACTGGAATAAAGACAACTTGGACCCAATTACCATGGGCAGCGCCCACTTCTTCCATCACCCCCTGTACAACCCTCCTATATAATTACCTGTGATACCAATATATGTCCTCACATTTATTTATATGTCATATTATCATGGCATGGTTGACTAATTCCACAGAGGTGTGTGTGATATTATCATCAGCCGTCTCCTAGAATGGTGACAAATCCTCTATGGTGGGTGTTGGGAGGGGACAGAGAGGGGACCGGCGGGTCGTCCTAATGAGTCCTACTAATTGATGTCTTCAGATCTATTCAGATACGTCATCCGCTGCCGGCCTCGGGGGGCTCTGTCTTCTAGAAATAGGAACTGTCATGTACAGAATATATATTCTATATCATCCATCCATCTATTCATTCATCTATCATTAGGAGGCCGTCTTTTTCTCCTCTGCGCATTTCTATCTATCTATCTATCTATCTATCTATCTATCTATCTATCTATCTATCTATCTATCTATCTATCATCTGCCCTTTCCTGCATCCATCATCCCCTCCATCTATTCATCATCTATCCATCCATCATCCATCCATCATCCCCTCCATCTATTCATCATTTATCCATCCATCATCATCCATCCATCATCCCCTCCATCTATTCATCATCTATCCATCCATCATCATCCATCCATCATCCCCTCCATCTATTCATCATCTATCCATCCATCATCCATCCATCATCCCCTCCATCTATTCATCATTTATCCATCCATCATCATCCATCCATCATCCCCTCCATCTATTCATCATCTATCCATCCATCATCATCCATCCATCATCCCCTCCATCTATTCATCATCTATCCATCCATCATCATCCATCCATCATCCCCTCCATCTATTCATCATTTATCCATCCATCATCCCCTCCATCTATTCATCATTTATCCATCCATCATCATCCATCCATCATCCCCTCCATCTATTCATCATCTATCCATCCATCATCCCCTCCATCTATTCATCATCTATCCATCCATCATCATCCCCTCCATCTATTCATCATCTATCCATCTATTCATCATCTATCCATCCATCATCATCCCCTCCATCTATTCATCATCTCCATCTATTCATCATCTATATATCCATCATCATCCATCCATCATCCCCTCCATCTATTCATCATCTATCCATCCATCATCATCCATTCATCATCCCCTCCATCTATTCATCATCTATCCATCCATCATCATCCATCCATCATTCCTCTCCATCTATTCATCATCTATCCATCCATCATCCATCCATCATCCCCTCCATCTATTCATCATCTATCCATCCATCATCCATCCATCATCATCTCCATCTATTCATCATCCATCCATCCATCATCCCCTCCATCTATTCATCATCTATCCATCCATCATCCATCCATCATCCCCTCCATCCATCATCATCCATCCATCATCATCCCCTCCATCTATTCATCATCTCCATCTATTCATCATCCATCCATCATCATCTCCATCTATTCATCATCTATCCATCCATCATCATCCATCCATCATCCCCTCCATCTATTCATCATCTATCCATCCATCATCCATCCATCATCATCTCCATCTATTCATCATCCATCCATCATCATCTCCATCTATTCATCATCCATCCATCCATCATCCCCTCCATCTATTCATCATCTATCCATCCATCATCCATCCATCATCCCCTCCATCCATCATCATCCCCTCCATCTATTCATCATCTATCCATCCATCATCCATCCATCATCCCCTCCATCTATTCATCATCCATCCATCCATCCATCATCCATCCATCATCATCTCCATCTATTCATCATCCATCCATCATCATCTCCATCTATTCATCATCTATCCATCCATCATCATCCATCCATCATCTATCCATCCTTCCCTCCATCTATTCATCATAGTTACATAGTTAGTCAGGTTGAAAAAAGACACAAGTCCATCCAGTTCAACCATAAAAAAATAAAAAAACAAACAAAATAAAACACAGTACATCCCATACACCCAACTCCATACCCACAGTTGATCCAGAGGAAGGCAAAAAAAAGCGATGATCCAATTTACTACCGGAGGGGAAAAAATTCCTTCCTGATCCCCCGGGAGGCAATCGGTTTTCCCCCAGATCAACTTTACCTACAAAACTTAGTACTCAGTTATATTATGTGTATTTAGGAAAGAATCCAGGCCCTTCTTAACCACTTGCCTACTGTGCACCTACACCCCCTTCCTGCCCAGACAAAATTTAAGCTTCCGGCACTGCGTCACTTTAACTGACAATTGCGCGGTCGTGCGACGTGGCTCCCAAACAAAATTGGCATCATTTTTTTCCCACAAATAGAGCTTTCTTTTGGTGGTATTTGATCACCTCTGCGGTTTTTATTTTTTGCGCTATAAACAAAAATAGAGCGTCAATTTTAAAAAAAATGCAATATTTTTTACTTTTTGCTATAATAAATAACCCAAAAAATATATAAAAAAAATATTTTTTTCCTCAGTTTAGATTAGATTAGTATTCTTCTACATATTTTTGGTAAAAAAAAAATGCAATAAGCGTTTATCGATTGGTTTGCGCAAAATTTATAGTGTTTACAAAATAGGGGATAGTTTATGGCATTTTTTTTTTTTTTACTATTAATGGCGGCGATCTGCGATTTTTTTATTGGGACTGCGACGTTATGGCGGACACTTCGGACACTTTTCTGACATGTTTGGGACCATTTACATTTATACAGTGAACAATGCTATAAATATGCATTGATTACTGTATAAATGTGACTGGCAGTGAAGGGGTTAACCACTAGGGGGCGGGGAAGGGGTTAAATGTGTGTCCTATGAGTGTTCTAACTGTGGGGGGGGGGGGGGGGTGACTGGGGGAGGTGACCGATTGTGTCCCTATGTACAAGGGACACAATCGATCTCCTCTCTCCCTGAAAGGACGTGGAGCTCTGTGTTTACATACAGAGCTCCACGTCCCCGCTCAGTTACTGAGCAATCGTGTGTGCCCGGCGGCGATCGTTGCCGCCGGGCACTCGCACGAGATCCCCGCAGAGCAGCGGGTGCGCGCACCGGCGGCGGCGCGCGCGCGCTCGCCCGCCCGCGGCTTTAAAGGGACATCACGTCATATGACGTGATGTCAGGATAATGGAGTCCTCCGCCCACCGTCATTTGACGATGGGCAGAGGACAAGTGGTTAAAGCACTTTACTGAGCCGGCCAGAACCACCTCTGGAGGGAGTCTGTTCCACATTTTCACAGCTCTTACTGTAAAGAAACCTTTCCGTATTTGGAGGTAAAATCTCTTTTCCTCCAGACGTAAAGAGTGCCCCCTTGTCCTCAGCGTTGACCTTAAAGTGAATAACTCAACACCAAGTTCACTATATGGACCTCTTCCATCATCCATTCATCCTTACCTCCATCTATCCATCACCTATCCATCCATCCTTCCCTCCATCTAATCATCATCTATCCATCCATCATCATCCATCCATCCTTACCTCCATCTATCCATCATCATCCATCCATCCTTCCCGCCATCTATCCATCATCATCCATCCATCCTTTCCTCCATCTATCCATCATCATCATCCATCCATCCTTTCCTCCATCCATCCTTCCCCCCATCTATCCATCATCTATCCATCCACCTTTCTCTCCATCCATCATCATCCATCAACCTTCATCATCCATCCATCCTTCCCTCCATCCATCATCATCCATCCCTCCATCTATTCATCGTCTATCCATCCATCCTTCCCTCCATCTATCCATCCATCCTTCCCTCCATCTATCCATCCATCCTTCCCTCCATCTATCCATCCATCGTCATCCATCCTTCTCTCCATCTATCCATCATCTATCCATCCATCCTCCCTTCCATCTACTGTATTCATCATCTATCCATCCATCATCATCATCCATCCTTTCCTCCATCTATCCATCACCTATCCATCCATCATCATCCATCCATCCTTACCTCCATCTATCCATCATCATCCATCCATCCTTCCCTCCATCTATCCATCATCATCCATCCATCCATCCTTCCCTCCATCTATCCATCATCATCCATCCATCCTTCCCTTCATCTATCCATCATCATCCATCGATCCTTTCCTCCATCTATCCATCCATCATCATCCATCCATCCTTTCCTCCATCTATCCATCATCATCCATCCATCCTTTCCTCCATCCATCCTTCCCTCCATCTATCCATCATCATCCATCCATCCTTCCCTCCATCTATCCATCATTATCCATCCTTCCCTCCATCTATCCATCATCATCCATCTTTCCCTCCATCTATCCATCATCATCCATCCATCCTTCCCTCCATCTATCCATCATCCATCCATCCTTCCCTCCATCTATCCATCATCCATCCATCCTTCCCTCCATCTATCCATCATCATCCATACTTCCCTCCATCTATCCATCATCATCCATGCATCCTTCCCTCCATCTATCCATCATCATCCATCCTTCCCTCCATCTATCCATCATCATCCATCCATCCTTTCCTCCATCTATCCATCACCTATCCATCCATCCTTCCCTCCATCTATCCATCATCATCCATCCATCCTTCCCTTCATCTATCCATCATCACCCATCCATCCTTCCCTCCATCTATCCGTCATCATCCATCCTTCCCTCCATCTATCCGTCATCATCCATCCTTCCCTCCATCTATCCGTCATCATCCATCCATCCTTCCCTCCATCTATCCATCATCATCCATCCTTCCCTCCATCTATCCATCATCATCCATCCATCCTTAACTCCATCTATTCATCATCTATCCATCCATCATCATCCATCCATCCTTTCCTCCATCTATCCATCACCTATCCATCCATCCTTCCCTCCATCTATCCATCAATCCTTCCCTCCATCTATCCATCATCATCCATCCTTCCCTCCATCCATCTATCCATCATCATCCATCCTTCCCTCCATCTATCCATCATCATCCATCCTTCCCTCCATCTATCCATTATTATCCATCCATCCTTTCCTCCATCTATCCATCATCATCCATCCATCCTTCCCTCCATCTATCCATCATCATCCATCCATCCTTCCCTCCATCTATACATCATCATCCATTAATCCTTCCCTCCATCTATTCATCATCCATCATCATCCATCCACCCTTTCCTCCATCTATCCATCCATGCATCATCCATCCATCCACCCTTCATCCCTCAACCAATTATCTATCCTTTCCTCTAGCTATCCTTCTCCTGAGGTAGAGAGGAGGGTGCAGGGTATTATCTCACCTTTTCATTTCTTTCTAAAAAGGTAAACTCACACTTTATAGCAAATCCATCCCATCCTTTACAGCCTGTCACTTTATGTAGCTGTTTTGGGAAACATTTAAATGGGTTTAGTTCGGCTTGAAATCCCAGCTGTTGCATTACACCTTCTGACCAGTAGATGGTGATAGAGAACCAATCTAGCCTGCGCTGGGTGCTTTAGCTTTTAGCTCTGTGTAAATACTTATTGAGTTCTTTGTATCTGGGGTAAGACAAGAAGGTAAGTAAGGTGTGTTGGGTCATGTACAGCCTCTGAATTCTGTGCACATATACAGGCATGCAATGATTTCTTGGGAGATTAAAATGGATTTCTGACACTCCAGGGAAGATCCCAATGATTCATTCATGAAACAACCCACAGTGATTGTGGAAATAATTCCATACAACCCATTGACCGAATTACTTCTCCGCAGCCGTCTCTGACCTGCAGGACGCCTCCATTCGACCTGACTGCATGTCTTATCCAAGGTTACCTGCTGGCCCTGTAGACTTGTTAACATTGCTCGTAGATGACAGCGTCAGCAGTATTAGAGAGCGTTCCCTCCAGTGTATTTTAGGGTATGAAATATTGATGACACATTTTTCCTGCTCAAAATCTATAAATAATGAGTTCTGTAATTCATTATGAATAAGGATGGTTGAAAAATAGTTAGATGTTGAAAGCTTAAGTGTAAACCACCTCCATTTTGCCTTCACAGGTTCCTCCTTTACCCTCTCATCATAAACATATTACCCGCTTATGGACCAGCCACGGCAGTTATGCAGCGCCAAGTTGGCTCCGCTGTGCTAACCATCGTAAGCTGCATCGCCCCTTAAAGCGGAATAGCAGGCGCGCGCCTGCTGCATCGCGGGGGTGCCGATGCTCATGACCGGTGGTTGCAATGAGCGAACCCGAGCATGAGAGGCAGAACAGTGCCGCCCCCTCTCGCTTCCACACCGCCACTGTTTACAATACATAGATTCATGCATTGCATGAATCTATGTATTGCCGCAGCCGCCGACCATTCAGATGGCCGGCCCCCTGTTGAGCATTGGCCACCTGAATAACGGCAGCTGGCTGGCTGTGGAAGTGCCTGATAGACTTTCCGAGTACAGCCCTCAGGCTGTAATCGGCTTCCAAATACTTATCCAAGGGACGCACGGGGGGTGCATAAGACTGACAGGCGTCTCAGCCAATCAGGTTCACCGGTTCTGGTTACCGGTAACCTGATTGGCTGAAGCGTCATCGAGGCCCGGGAGAAGACATCGAGGAACCATGGAAGGAGGATGGCCGACCCCAGAAAGGTAAGTGCCGTGCCGGATGGGGGCTGCATTTTACAGGGCACAGTGGCAATAATTACTGGGGCACAGTGGATATATTTGGCACAGTGGTGACAATTGGCACAGTGGTGACAAAGGGCACAGTGGCGACAACCGGCACAGTGGCGACAATTGTTACAGTGGCGACAATTAAAGGGCACAGTGGTGACAAAGGGCACAGTGGCGACAATTAAAGGGCACAGTGGCAGCAATTGATGGGCACAGTGTCTGCGTTTGATGGCATGGCACAGTGGTGACAATTGATGGCACAGTGACTGCGTTTGATGGTATGGCACAGTGACTGCGTTTGATGGGCCCAGTGGCTGCATTTGATGGTCACAGTGGCTGCATTTGATGGGCACAGTGAGGCTGCAATTGTTTTGTTTTTGTTTTGTTTTTTTCGTTCGTTTGCGCCCCTCAAAAGATTTTGAGCACCAGCTGCCACTGACAGGGACACAAATCCCTGTTCTGTTCTGCGAGGAAAGGTAGATTGTGAGTTCATAATAGCTAGGAACCATGATCTGTCATTCCCTCTAGGTCAGTCCCCTCCCCCTACAGTTAGAACACACACTAGGGAACACAACCCTTTGATCGTCCCCTAGTGTTAACCTCTTCCCTGCCAGTGACATTTTTACAGTAACCAGTGCATTTTTATAGCACTGATCGCTGTATAAATGCCAATGGTCCCAAAAATATGTCAAAAGTGTCCGATGTGTCCGCCATAATGTCGCAGTCCCGATAAAAATTGCAGATTGCCGCCAGATTTCCAGATTACTAGTCAAAAAAATAATAATAATAACAATGCTATAAATCTATCTCCTATTTTGTAGACCCTATAACTTTTGCGCAGACCAATCTATATACGCTTATTGCCATTTTTATTACCAAAAATATGTAGAATGACTAAGCACTGTTTGTTAGTGTGAAACGTGTCAGCTCTTTTGTTCGTTCTGCTGTGGCATGTATTTTTGATGTAATTTTCTGAATAAAAGGCAAAAACTTTTTTGGAGTGTGGCTGTCCAGAACTTCTACCTGTTTTTTTGCTATATGCATTGCCAGCACCTGGGATTCTAAGCTGGAGGAGAGGTTTTCATCTTTGTTTGACCTACCTAAAGTGGTGATATCCCTTTCCCTAGAAGAATACGTATCGGCCTAAACTGAGAAAAAATTAGCTTTTAAAAAAAAAAAACTGGGGATAATTATTATACCACAAAGTACAAAATATTGTTTTTTTTACAAAATTGTCGCTCTCTTTTTGTTTATAGGGCAAAAAATAAATATCGCAGAGATGATCAAATACCACCAAAAGAAAGCTCTATTTGCGGAAAAAAAGGACGTAAATTTTGTTTGGGTACAACGTCGCACGACTGCGCAATTGTCAGTTAAATTGACGCAGTGTTTTATTTTGCAAAAAATGGCCCTGTCATTGGGCAGCCAATTCTTCCGGGGCTGAAGTGGTTAATGACATTTTACATAAAATCTTTCCATTTTCATGACATGCCTTTATTTAGATCTGGTGACATCATCCCTGGGACTCTTTGCTTTTCTATGTAATGTAGTCAGATATGTCGCCATAATTTCAAATTTGCGCCGGCGTATTTTTGTTTTGTATCCACAAAACAAGATACGCCGGAATTACGCTAAAATACGACTGGCGTAATTCTATCTTAGTTGTATATTTACGCTGGACGCTAGGGGCGCTTCCGTTGTTGTTCCACGTAAAATATGCAAATGAGCTAGATACGCCGATCCACGAACGTATGTACGGCAGGCGCAGTGTTTTTACGTTGTTTGCGTAAGCGTAGGTCCGGCGTAAAGTTACCCCTGCTGTATAGAGGCGTACGTAATGTTAAGTATGGACGTCGGCCCAGCGTCGAATTTTCCGTCGTTCACGTCGTTTGCGTAAACCGTTCGCGAATAGGTATTTGCGTACGTTACGTTCACGACGTTTTCATTGACTATTTTCAACGTGATTTCGCGCATGCGCACTGGGATATCTCCACGGGCAGTGCATGCGCCGTTCAAAAAAAACGTCCTTTACGTGTGGTCAAGCTGATTTACATTAAATCAAACCCTTTCTGATTTGAATTGCGCGGCCTTACGCCGCAACAATTACACTACGCGGCCGTAACTTACAGCGCAAATTGTTTGTGGATAAGGATACGTCGCTGTAACTTACAGCGGCGTAGTGTAACTTAGATAAGCTACGCCAGCAGCACTTCTTTGTGGATCTGGCCCAATGTATTTGCATACAGACCACCCTAGGTAATGTACAGTAGATTACCAGCATAATTTGTTCCAGAAGAATGGTTGCATTGCAAAGCACTCGTATATCAAAGCAAGTTTTCCCATAGGAAATAACGGAAACTCAGATAATCTGTTCCTCAGCCACTGCTTGTCTATGCATTACCGCATGTGGCCAGAGGTGCGTGGGTGCTGGAGATACTCGGAAACACTTGGAAACGCTCGGAGACCACTCAGAAACGCTCTGAGACACTCAGGAAAGGAGTGTTTCCGAGCATCTCCGAGCCACTCCGAGCGTCACCGATGCCCCCGTACCTCTGGCCAAATGCGGTACTGCTTACCCCAGAGGCATGAATCCTGCTCGTCTTGGAGAAGATTCACCCCCAGTTGAGACAGGCTTTTCAGCGTTTTGTGCGTGAGCAGAAAGCACCCGTTGATGGGGTGGGAAGGCTGTGGCGGTTGGGAACTAGAGATAGAACCCTACAACCGAGCGAGAGAGTCTGTTTGAAGGCCACTGTCAAGCTGTCCTGGGACCAGCCGGGTCCATTTGTTGTACTGGAAGCTGATCCACTGGAGGAGAAAACAGATAAAGAATTTAGTCCCAGAAGTTGTGCCTACCAGGATGTTACAGAAGAATGGGAAGATCCCTGTCAGTGTACGGGGAAACATCACCAGTCAGCCGGTCAGCCTTAAACATTCGCCCGTTCGCCGAATAGCGAACAATTTGGGGTGTTGGCGGCAAATTCAATAGCTGCGGAACACTCTTTAAAAGTCTATGGGAGAAATTAAAAATGGTAATTTTAAAGGTTAATATGCAAATTATTGTCATAAAAAGTGTTTGGGGACCCAGGTCCTGCACCAGGGGAGATGTATAAATGCAAAAATAAGTTTTAAAAACTGCCATTTTTTTCCGGGAGCAGTGATTTTGATAATGCTTAAAGTGAAACAATAAAAGTGAAATATTCCTTTAAATGTCGTACCTGGGGGGGGGCTGTCTGTATGCCTGTAAAGTAGCGCATGTTTCCTGTGTTTAGAACAGTCTCTGCACAAAATGACATTTCTAAAGAAAAATAGGTAATTTAAAACTACTCGCGGCTATAATGAATTGTCGGATCACAAAAACAGCATGGGTCCCCCCTCCCAGTCCATTACCAGGCCCTTTGGGTCTGGTATGTATATTAAGGGGAACCCTGAACCAAAAAAATGCATGGGGGTCCCCTCAAATTTAATTACCAGGCCCTTCAGGTCTGGTATGGATATTAAGGGGAACCCTGCCCCCCCCCCAAAAAAAAGTGGGGTTCCCCCCCAAAAATCCATACCAGACCCTTAACCGAGCATGCAAACTGGCAGGCCGCAGGAAAAGAGGGGGGGAGAGAGCGCCCCCCCCTGAACCGTACAATACCATATGGGGACAAGGGCCTCATCCCCACAACCCCTGCCCGGTGGTTGTCCGCAAGCGGGGGGCTTACTAGATCCAGTCCCCCCATGTGAATTGGTAAGGGGTACATGTTCCCCTACCATTGCGCAACATAAATGTGTCAACAATTTAAAAAATCACAGTAGACAGCTTGGGACAAGTCCTTTATTAAAAATAAACAATTGAAAAATTTTCCAACAATGTAATCCATTCTCGAGTGATACAGAGAAAAAAAAGCGAATTGATCCCGCCGCTACAAACGATACAGCCCCCATAGGAGGCACTCGGCCAAATGACCATTGCAGTCCTAGGTGGGTTAAGGTGACCAAATTTTAAAAATGAAATCCGGGGACATATTTTATTTTTTACTAGTAATGGCGGCAATCAGCGACTCTCTGTCCATCACCGCCCGCCTCACAGCCTGTCAAGTCTTATACTCCGGCCCTGGCTACTACTGGGTGGGGAGTGGAGGAAGATCACTCCGCCAGGGAAGGCAAGGGGATAAGCAGGCAGGCGGCTGGGACTTGAGGCAAGGCTGAATGGGAATGCACCCGAAACTAAAGAAATATTCCCTCCGCTCCGACCAGCATATTATCATTAGAAAGGGGCACAGATAATGGAAATAAATGAGCAGCGGAGCGGGGGGGGGGGGGGGTGTAATTCAGAGATTTTTATTTATTCTGCACTGACTGTCTTTGAAATTGCCCCAGCCCCTGTTCAAATCCAATCCGGGGACAAAACCAGGGACACACTTGGTCCGGGGACAGTGTACTCAATCCGGGGACTGTCCCCTGGAACCAGGGATGTCTGGTCACCCTAAGGTGGGGGGGCTCTACTGCAGAGAGACCCCCTAAGTCATGGGAGTTAGGAACCTATTGGCCACACATCCTCCTCCTAGTTTTCGGAGAAGATCTGAATACAAGTTTTTCAGGCTCTTTGGCCCCTCCGGAAGAGGAAGAACCCTTCCCTGACACCCTAGGGCGTAGGATTCATGAGAGGGTTAGGGAACACTCAGGTTCACCTAGCCAAAAGGCCTGGTGGAACCCTCATCTCATAATCAGCTGAAGCTGACCAACGAGTCCTAGGTGGGGGCTCTACTGAAGAGAGACTCCCCAAAGCAGCATAGGAAGAAACCTAATGGCCAGACTTCCTCCTCCAAGACTTCAAGGTAGGCCCAAATAAAGCTTTTTCTGTTTTTTTGACCATCATCAGTGCAGGAAAACCATGGCTTCTACCTAGTGGGACCCAAAGGGACAGTCTGATAATACATGTTATGGTGATAAGGGACTAAAGTAGGGGTCTCCAAACTATAGCCCGCAGGCCACATTCAACCTGCTACATGATTTTATCTGGCCCGTGAAATGTTCTTCTTTTTTGCTCTTCAGTGTTCTATAAGGTGATAAATATTTAACAGATCGGAAAGCATTTTTCTCAAAGTGCAACTAATGGGATTTTTTGGAAATCTGCAAATAAAGTGATAAAATTAAAGAATACTAAACAGAATACTAAACAGTTGAACCGTGGCTCCTCGTTTTCTTTCATTAGGTAAATTCACGGTGTGCATTGTGCTTCTGAGATTTCAGCTGTGCTGGGAGAAGAACATCCTGGTGCAGAATAGGACAGGAGCATCTTCTGGTTCTCATGGGATATTGTAAAGGATTACGTAGTACAGGTCCATTCAGCACAATGTTGTGTACAAAGAGAAGGAACATGCAGCAACCAATCAGAACATCTTTGTTTGTAACTCATCTAAACTGACAAATGGTGCAATCTGATTGGCCGATGTGGATTACTGCTCTATCAATTTAGTTGTTAAAGATATTTTGAGCTTTTATAGGGTTTACAGAGAATACTTTTTTAATTTTGATGTGCTACCTGGAGCACCACCTAGGGTAGCCTTTCTCAGATAGGGTTCCTCCAGAGAATGGTAGGGGGTGCTTGGGAGATAGCTTCTCTGAAATCATCTCAAGTAGCCATTGGCATCAATGATCTTTTAGCTATCTGTAAGTAGGGGAGGGGGGGGCATTCTTCTCAATGACCACCAATGTAAGGAGTATTCTTCCCAATGACCAGAAATGTAAGGCGCATTCTTCCCAATAACCACCAATATAAGGAGTATTCTTCCCAATGACAACTAATGTAAGGAGAATTCATCCCAATGACTACCAATGTAAGGGGCACTTCTACACTGACCAATAACGTAAGGAGTATTCTTCCCACTGACCTCCAATGTAAGGGGCATTCTTCACACTGACCTCCAATGTAAGGGGCATTCTTCACACTGACCTCCAATGTAAGGGGCATTCTTCACACTGACCTCCAATGTAAGGGGCATTCTTCCCACTGATCACCAATGTAAGGAACATTCTTCCCACTGATCACCAATGTAAGGGGCATTCTTCCCACTGATCACCAATGTAAGGAGCATTCTTCCCACTGACCTCCAATGCAAGGGGCATTCTTCCCATTGACCTCCAATGCAAGGGGCATTCTTCCCATTGACCTCCAATGTAAGGGGCATTCTTCACACTGATCTCCAAAGTAAGGAACATTCTTCCCACTGACCTCCAATGCAAGGGGCATTCTTCCCATTGACCTCCAATGTAAGGGGCAATCTTCACACTGATCTCCAAAGTAAGGAACATTCTTCCCACTGACCTCCAATGCAAGGGGCATTCTTCCCATTGACCTCCAATGTAAGGGGCATTCTTCACACTGATCTCCAAAGTAAGGAGCATTGTTCTCATTGACCTCTAGACATGTGCAATTTGTTTTGATCCAAATACAAATTCAGATACATTTTTGGTTATTCGGAAGGTCGGACGTATCCGAATCTCCGAATGAAATAGTAACGAATAGTAATGAATTTAATTGAAATGCATTAAAATGTATTTTGTTCAGGGCTTTTTTTCTGGGGGAACTTGGTGGAACTCAGTTCCACCACCTTTGGCTCAGACCCTTTGGTGCCCGCTCACCACAATCACTTGTGAACACAGAAGTCTGGTTTCTGTGTTTACAAGTGACTGCTTTGTAACCCCCTGAACTCTGCACACTGTATGTAATGCAATTCTGGTATTTAATGCCCCTTTAAGACCCTTCTACTGTTTGTGAAATCTGAACGGGTCGTGGTTGAGTTCCTGCACCTATTTTTTGAGAAAAAAAGCTCTGATTTTGTTTATTTGTTTTCTAAAGAATTGCACATTTTTAGAACGGTTAGAAGCCAGCCGCCACATCCTAAACAACAGATGACTCATCAGCTGTCAGCGGGCTTCCCCACTGCCAGTTGAAATTTAAACAAAACAATGCCTGTCCATACCAGGTCCTTTGGGCTCCCCCACCTCAAAGCACCTTCTCCCCCACAACCACACTTGATGGGGACAAGGTTGTGGGGGTGTGCAGGCAGGGGGGCTTATAGAAATCTGGAAGCCCCCTTTAACAAGAGGGCCCTTAGACCCCACCCCTCCCCCCCCGCCCCCCTGTGTGAATGAGTACCCCTACTCATTCACCAAAAAAAGTGTCAAAATCAAAGAAAAACAGTAGATGCTTTTATAAAGTCCTTTATAAAAAAACAAAAACAAAAAAAAAAACAATGTTCCCTGAATGGCGCCACCACCGCCGAACCCGAAAAAAATAAATAAAAACACTTAAGTTAAGGTTAGGCACATTCGACCGCAACAAAATGAAAATACAGCATTTGTTTATGTCGGATCTTTCGGTTTTCGTTCTCTGTGCTTTCGTTATCGTTTGTTAAAACGATAACGAAAATACCTGAAATTCGGACGAAAATGCATTCAGACGAAAACTAACGCACATGTCTACCTATTACCAGGGACCACAGTGAGTAACTGAAGCAAGTTCCGGAGCAGCATGCTCACCAGATGGGGACGGTCAAGAATCTGGAAACTTCAGTGGAAATCAAGCCAGAGATCCAGCCAGTGTAGGTGACGCTTGCAGAGCAGCATTGTGTGGCCAGCTAGGGACAAAGTGGTCCAACGTGGGTGAAGCTTGAAAGGTATCTAGAGTGCCAAGATAGGGACCCAGCAGAGAAGCGGGGGTGACGCTTGATGGAAGATACCACTGTAAAGATTGTAGGAACTCAAGTAATTCAGTGGCAGTAAATCAGTGGGTCTAGTGAGAGACCGGGAGATCAGTGTATGGAAGAACTACAAGGAGAAGCTGTAGTGAAGCTGAAAGAACTGTTATGCTTTGTGTTAGGAACAGCATTCCTGTACATGCAGATGTGGCTCCTTGCTTGGGCCCCTTTCCCCACACGGCTGTCCTCGTGTTGAATTCTTGGAGTCTGCTAATTGAGTTTGCAACTTATGCCTCGTACACACGACGTCGGAAAAAGTGCAATGAGAGCTTTTGGCCGGGAATTCTGACCATGTGAATGCTCCATCGCAGCTTTCCGACGGGAAAACTGCGAGAAAAAAAAGAGAGCAGGATCTCTTTTTTCCCATCAGGAAAAAATCCTAGCGGGAAAACAATTCGGAAACAATTTGATGCATGCTCGGAAGCATAGAACTTAATTTTTCTGGCTTGTTCTAGTCTTTTATGTCACTGCGATCTTGGCAGTCCAAAGTTCACCGGACTTTGGTGTGACCATCCGTATGCAAGGCAGGCTTGAGAGGAATTCCGTCTGGAAAATCATGTTTTTTTTTTTCCAAAAGGAAAACCGGTCGTGTGTATGGGGCTTAAGGGTGTCTTGGCCCTAACACTCTCTTCCTCCAAAAAAATAAAAAGGACTTTTAAGAGAAATAAAACCTAATTTACATCCAAGAAGTGACAATGACTTTCACCATATTTGCACCCACTATGCCTCACAACCCACTACATACAGAAGGGAGGTTCTCATTAGACCGAAAGAGGCCTGGGACCTTGCTACCTCTCCATAGATACAGTAGAGAAGTGAGCGTAGCCACCTTGGGGCAGGAAATTAATTATTTACAGGATTACCATATAAAAATAAACGGGGGGAAAAAAGACTGGAGAAAAAAAAAAAAAAATAATGTAGTTGACTGATAAGCTGCAATATATTATGATTTTGAGTTTAGATGATACACTTTGTAACCTGCACTGGAAGGCAGACTATAGCTGGTTTCTATGGACAGCATTAGCAGTACTAACTTTTGATTCATTTTAGTTTAATAAATGAAGACACCTTTGGCAAGTCCAGGCAACAGTTAAGCTTCCAGTGACAGCACGTCCATCTGGTGGGGGGGTTGGGGGGGGGGGGGGGGAGTTAATCATTAAAGTCATCTTTTGTGCGTAAAACCTGAGAAATCCATTCTTTGGCAGCTCCAAATATTGAACTTCAGGCTGAACAAACGTGACCTCTCTTTGTCCGCCAAACTAAACTCACAATGATGTCACAATGACATATTCGACGGCAAACCGCTTGGGGTCAAAGAGTGACACTGTGGTTTGTCTTTTCTGATTCCATGAGCCCTTAGTGAAGAGCCGCTGAGATCTCCCATTGATCAATCCAGGAAACAACATTTGTTAGGTTGTCAATGGACCGTCTGCACCTACAAACCAGACTGTGACCATCACAGAAAGGTGTCAGGCTTGTGCAGGAGGGAAATCCAAAGTGCAATCATCCGTAACGCTCATCCATAGCGCTCATCCACAACGCTCATCCACAACGTTTATCCACAACGCTCATCTGTAGCGCTCATCCACAACGCTCATCCGTAACACTCATCCATACCCCTTATCCGTAGCACTCATCCATAGCGCTCATCCATAACGCTCATCCATAACGCTCATCCACAGCGCTTGACCATAACGCTTATCCATAGCGCTCATCTATAGCGCTCATCCATAGCGCTCATCCAAACCCCTATCTATAGTGCTCATCTATAGAGCTCATCTATAGCGCTCATCTATAGCGCTCATCCATAGCGCTCATCCATAACACTCATCCATAGCCCTCATCCATAGCCCTCATCCATAACGCTTATCCACAGCGCTTAACCATAACGCTTATCCATAGCACTCATCCACAGCGCTCATCCACAGCGCTTAACCACAACGCTTATGCATAACGCTCATCCATAGCGCTCATCCAAACCCCTATCCATAGCGCTTATCCATAACGCTCATCCATAGCGCTCATCCATAACACTCATCAATAACGCTCATCCATAGCACTCATCCATAGCACTCATCAATAACGCTCATCCATAGCACTCATCCATAGCCCTCATCCATAACGCTCATCCATAGCACTCATCCATAGCGCTCATCCACAGCGCTCATCCATAACGCTCATCCATAACGCTCATCCACAGCGCTTAACCATAACGCTCATCCATAGCGCTCATCCATAACGCTCATCCATAATGCTCATCCATAACGCTCATCCATAACGCTCATCCATAGCGCTCATCCATAGCACTCATCCATAGCACTCATCCATAACGCTCATCCATAACGCTCATCCATAACGCTCATCCATAGCGTTCATCCATAGCGCTCATCCACAGCGCTCATCCATAACGCTCATCCATAACGCTCATCCACAGCGCTTAACCATAACGCTCATCACATTATAGGGAATCCTTGGGTTCTGTTGGCCCTGACACTCCGAACGTAGATACTGACGGTGACGTTTAGCGCACTCTGGTTGCCCGCCCCCGACGCTTCCGATTCTCCCTGTGCGTCCCCACCCCCCCCCGCCCCTACCCTCCCTCTTGACAACGCCCAGTAAGGGGTCGCAAGAAGTTGTTGTACTTGATAACTAGCAGTAACCTTCAACCTTCGACTTAGCCCGCGACCCGGCCCGATACCACGGCAAGAATTCCATCCTTGGGTCGTTTGCATTGCCTTTCCCTCCCTAGGTAGTCTGGCTGTCCTGAGAAACCCTTTGTGGGGCAGGGAGGCCGAGAACTATTTTGTGGACTCTATGGTATCTACTTAGTCCGCTTACGCCATGTCATTTTCCCCGCTCGTAGTTGGGTTCTCATCTGGGATGCCCCGGCGGGAATAGCATTTCCTTCAAGAAATGTCAGCTCCTTCACTCTTCAGACTTGATACTTTTACCCGATGGGCGTTTGACCGAGCTTTGATAGTTTTTCGCTCTATTGTGAACCCATTCCTCGCGCCCAGGAGACGTTATGCTTAAATGTTCTTGTACTCACTGTGATTTGTACCTGTTACCTGTACTACATCCAAGACTATTGATGTGACGTATCATATTTGCATGCTAGTTACGAATGTTCTATGTTATGGAGGCCTTGACTGTTATGACCTTGTACTGTGAAATCTTTAATAAAATGTTAAAAAAAAAAAAAACATAACGCTCCTCCATAGCGCTCATCCATAACGCTCATCCATAACGCTCATCCACAGCCCTTAACCATAATGCTCATCCATAGCGCTCATCCATAACGCTCATCCATAGCCCTCATCCATAACACTCATCCATAACGCTCATCCATAACGCTCATCCATAACGCTCATCCATAACGCTCATCCATAACGCTCATCCATAACGCTCATCCATAACGCTCATCCATAACACTCATCCATAGCACTCATCCATAACGCTCATCCGTAGCACTCATCCATAACGCTTATCCATAGCCCTCATCCATAACGCTCATCCATAACGCTCATCCATAACGCTCATCCATAACGCTCATCCATAGCCCTCATCCATAACGCTCATCCATAACGCTCATCCATAACGCTCATCCATAACGCTCATCCATAGCCCTCATCCATAACACTCATCCATAACGCTCATCCATAACGCTCATCCATAACGCTCATCCATAACGCTCATCCATAACGCTCATCCATAACGCTCATCCATAACACTCATCCATAGCACTCATCCATAACGCTCATCCGTAGCACTCATCCATAACGCTTATCCATAGCCCTCATCCATAACGCTCATCCATAACGCTCATCCATAACGCTCATCCATAGCCCTCATCCATAGCACTCATCCATAGCCCTCATCCATAGCACTCATCCATAACGCTCATCCATAACGCTCATCCATAGCGTTCATCCATAGCGCTCATCAGCAGAAATAATTTCTGATTGATTGATTTGGGGCTGCTGCAAGTCCACATTTGCTTTAAATCAAATTTAAACCCAATCACAAAAATTTAATTAGGCTTAATGTGATTTTAGGGCGCTTTCAATCTTTTTAAATCTGCAGCTTTCGTTAAAAGAATACCCGCTGATCCTGCCATGAAGGTCCTTGTTCAGGCACTTGTTATAAGGTGACAATTGTCACCCAGATGTGCTTCTGTGTTGTCACTCTGTCACGTGATAGAGACTACAAACAGATGTATTTAGCCAAAGCTGTCATTTGAACCACTTCTGCTCTGGAAGATTTTACCCCCTTTATGACCAGGCCATTTTTTGTGATACGGCACCACGTTACTTTAATTGACAATTGCGCTGTCGCGCGACACTGTAGACATTTACATTTTTACGCTAGAAATAAAGAACCACCATCAATATTTTTTACTTTTAGTTCTAAAACGCGTCCAATAAAAAAAAATTGAACAAATCGAATTTCTTCATCAATTTAAGCCAATAACTATTCTGCTACATATTTTTGTTAAAAAAAAAAAAATCCCAGTAAGCGTATATTAATTGGTTTGCGCAAAAATGATAGCATCTACAAACAATGGTATATTTTTAATTCATTTTACTAGTAATGGCAGCAATCAGTGACTTATGCCCCGTACACACGATCGGAGATTCCGATAGAAAAAGTCTGACGGAATTTTTTCATCTGATATTTTGCGACCATGTGTATGCCCCATCTGACTTTTTCCGTCGGAAATTCCATTCGTCTGTATGGAACTCCGACAGAGAAAAAAAACATGCATCCTCGGAAACAATTTGACGCATGCTTGGAAGCATTGAACCTAATTTTTCTAGGCTCGTCATAGTGGGTACCAAACACTTGGTGTAGTTGGCAGGATATGCCCCACTCAACTGTTGGCATTGATAGAGGAGCGGGGGCCTCCATGGTGCCATTAGCAGCGACCTTAGCTCTGGTGTCTAAATTTAAAGGGTCTAACATCTCACTGCAATCCTTGGTCCCCATGTGCCCTCTCCATGCTCTGCCCTCTTTCGACAATGTCATGAAGGGAAATGGCTTAGCCATGACTCGCAAGTATTTATTTTTAAAGGGGAAACTGCAGACTTTATTCTAGGCATATGCTATGTACAAAGTGCAGATTCCAGGAGTGTGCTATGTACAGGGTGCAGATTCCAGGCGTGTGCTATGTACAGGGTGCAGATTCCAGGCGTATGCTATGCACAGGGTGCAGATCCCAGGCAGGTTCTATGTACAGGGTGCAGATTCCAGGCGTATGCTATGCACAGGGTGCAGATTCCAGGCAGGTGCTATGTACAGAGTGCAGATTCTAGGCGTGTGCTATGTACAGGGTGCAGATTCCAGGCATGTGCTATGTACAGGGTGCAGATTCCAGGCATGTGCTATGTACAGGGTGCAGATTCCAGGCGTGTGCTATGTACAGGGTGCAGATTCCAGGCGTGTGCTATGCACAGGGTGCAGATTCCAGGCGTGTGCTATGTACAGGGTGCAGATTCCAGGCGATTGCTATGTACAGGGTGCAGATTCCAGGCGTATGCTATGTACAGCACAAATCGGACACTACCTGACACTTTTGATACTTTGCTATGTACAGGGTGCAGATTCCAGGCGTATGCTATATACAGGGTGCAGATTCCAGGCGTGTGCTATGTACAGGGTGCAGATTCCAGGTGTGTGCTATGTACAGCACAAATCAGACACTACCTGACACTTTTGACACTTTTTTCGGGACCAGTGACATTATTACAGTGATCGGTGCTAAAAATATGCACTGTCACTGTACTAATGACACTGTCAGGGAAGGGGTTAACAACAGGGTGCCTACCTAATGTTTCAGTGTAGTGGGGGAGGTGCTTTTACTATTGGAAGACATGGATCAGTGTTTCTGCTTTACAGGAACACAGGATCAATGCCGTCTGTACTCACAGAATGACAATCTGCCTTGGTGCAGAACCCAGGCGTGTACAACCCATGTGCATGCCTACGGTGGACAACCCATGTGCATGCCTACGGTCTGTACTCACAGAATGACAATCTGCCTTGGTGCAGAACCCAGGCGTGTACAACCCATGTGCATGCCTACGGTGGACACCTTGCTGATCCCTGATTGCAGGGGGGGGCGCTTTCCCCCCTTGCCCTTTCCTGCAGACGCCCATGCCCACACTTGTATACTGTCCTCTTGGCTAAATTTTGCATTCTAATCTAAAGGAAAGATTGTTTTGTTTTTTTCCGAATGCTATTGACAGCTGCTAGAATAACTGAGAAACAAAACAGGCAAATTGCTTGTCTGCCTTGTTAAAACACAACCCCTAGACTTCAATTATGTCCATTTTTTATTCAACGGAACATTTTCTTTTGAGTACCACAAAGAGGCATCACTCTCTGAAAACGAATTATAGGAATCCAAATAAAAGCTCAGAGAGAATGAACTTTGCAGTTGTTCCTTAGGAATGCCTAAAAATTGCATGCCCGCCATGTCGCACAATGCCATTTCCAACCAGCTTAGAAATATCTCCTGAAACAAAGGCAATGAGCATGAACTCTAAATGCATTCATATTTACATCAAGTTAATTATATTTAATTTGGAAACCAACACAAGAGACCTTGATGAATGTTCTACAAGACAAGATATTTTTAAGTGCTTGTTTTCATTTAGAAAGAAAAAACATTTCTGATGGCAAGATAAATGAGACGCAGCCTACGATTTCTATTTTTACCATGTTTTATAGATATAAATGCGAATGAGATTAGCTCAATGTAAATCATTTTATCAGTGAACATCGATGTTTTGAATGCTTGTTGTTGTTTATAGTTCGTAATTTTACATGTATGCAGGGGCAGCCATTTTTGCTCATTACATATGCATGTGGGCAGGTTGCCTACAGTATACTGGCTTAGCTAGAGAGTTGGCTGGCCCAGACAGGGGAAGGGTTTAATTTTGTGTGCTGCTTTTCCCAGGCTTTTTGGACCCAGCCTACCTGCCTGTGACATAAATAAGGGAGAAGTCGGGTTTTGGAGCTTCAGCCTGCTCAAGAGAGAGAATGACAGGTTGCTGCAGAGGAGGACTGCTGCACCTTGCAGAAAAACCGAGAGTCTACCAATTCCTGGAGAACACAAAACATGGGCTACTATCTTGTGGAGGTATGCCTGGGCAGCCAAGTACAGATAGTCAGGAAATACTCTATTGCAATTGTTCACATTGGACTGCATTGCCAAAGCTTTTCAGTAAAAGTTGCATCAACTGTTCTAAGCCTGGTCTGAAGTTATTTAAAGGGGTGCATGATGATTTCTGGCATATGAAAGAACTAGACTTAGTAGAGCAAATATGGGGTATGAAGTAAAGCCACTTCAAAAAGTCTACTTGGCAAGTCAAGCAGATAGTCAGGAATTAGTCAATTGCAATAGAGCAGTGGTCATCAACCTTGTCCTGTAGGGCCCACTAACAGACCAGGTTTGCAAGATAACTGAAATACATCACAGGTGATCTCATTTGCTGCTCTAGTGATTGCAGTATTCTAGTCTGCATCTCCCCAAGGTAATACATAAAACCTGGCCTGTTAGTGGGCCCTGCAGGAATGGTTGATGACCACTGCAATAGAGTATTTCCTGACTATCTGTACTTGTTGAGGTATGTTTCAAACCCTTATTAGAACCAAATACAGTGGAACCTTGGATTACAAGCATAATCCATTCCAGGAGAATTCTCATAATCCAAAGTATTCAACTATGATTGAAGTCAATTGAAACTAAAATAATTTGTTCCGCATTGACTTCAATGGCATGCAATACCGCATGCGGCCAGAGGTGGGGGCACCGGAGAGCCTCAAAAACGGCCAGAAAGGCCCGAGGACACCTCAGAAAGACTCCGTTCCTGAGGTTTGCCGAGGTCAGCCGAGCTGTCCCTGGGCCTTTCCGAACGGCACTGATCGGCTGCGATCGGTGCTGTTCGGCTCCGTCGCCCCCCCACCTCAGGCCAAACGCGGTACTGCACACCGCTTTGGCCTGAATTGTGCTCGTTTTGCGAGACAACACTTGCAATTGCAACCGAGTTACGATTTTTAAAAATACAGCAATCGTATTTGGATTAGCAGCAAAACATCTTCAACGTTGTAGATGAAGTCCAGTAAAAATTCAACTAACTACTTCTAGCTAAGGTATACAAGGTATATACTGTATATATGCTTGATTAGAATGATCAAGTTAAAGGTGCTAAGGTTTTTTAAAACAATGCATTCTTTTAATAAGAAGTGTGATGCGTTTGGAAAAATCCTGTTTAGTGTAATAGGAAATGGAGTATCTTAATGACACACCTGCTCATTGAGTTAACAAGGAGATAATCAGTAATCAGTGATAATGTGACAAGTATGCCAAGTAGGAAATCTCCCCGTCTTCAAATATCCCCCCAGGACCTCCGGAAGGTGTAAAATCACTGAAAAGGTGAATGAAGAGAAGAAAGTATTCATGCTATTAACTGATTACAAACACGGTGATGGAGTTTTATGTTGTCGACTAGAAGAGACTTAAGAAAAGACCAAGCACCGGGCAACCCCAGACATTCGAGAGCTTTGAATCCATTGCCATGTATGACGTCCCATCCTGTCTCATGGCCCATGGGCATATAACCTGATGTTATGGGTGGCCAAGTAGCTAATGAAAAGCCTCCTCTAGTGGTGGTCATATCAAGTAAACATGTGCACAACAAAAAATTTCGTATTTTTTTGTTCCGTTCGTCTCGTAGATTCGTAAATATTCGTAATTTCCTAAGACGCAAGTTTTCCTATTCAGACCCGTTCGTATTTCATAAGACGCAAGTTTTCCTATTCGGATCCGTTCGTATTTTCGTAACAGTTTTATTTTCGTTTATACTGAATGATTCTTAATTCTGTCTAATTTATTTTCATTGATTCGAAATTCGTAATTTTGTTAGATAATAATTTTTGTTTAGAGGATTCGTAATTTTGTACTTTCGTAAATAGCAAAACGCGGCTAATCCATATTAAGATAGACTTTCTCTTAAAGCGGAGTTCCACCCAAAATTTGAACTTCCGCTAATCCCACTCCTCAACCCCTTACATGCCACATTTGGCATGTAATTTTTTTTGGGGGGGGAGTGGGGGCTTCAGGAGGAGTGGGACTTCCTGTCCCACTTCCTCCTTCCGCCGAGGGGCTGGTTAGGCGATTAAGCTTAATCGCCTACAGCAGCCTCTCCCTGTAGGCGATCACATGGGACACGGACAGGTCCCATGCGATCGCCTGTCCAATCAGCGGCGGGCCGTGCCGCTCGCGCATGCGCAGTGCTGCTTGCGCATGCGCAGTTGGTGCCCGGCCATGAAGCCGAAGGCTGTCATGGCTGGGTGCCCACAGTTGCGATGAAGACGCCGGCCGGGGAGGGGGGGAACGTGTCTGTTTATTAAAAGCCAGCAGCTACACTTTTTGTAGCTGCTGACTTTTAATAAACATATAACTAAGCTGGAACACCCCTTTAAGCCCCGTACACACGGTTGGACTTTTTGCCAACAAAAAGTCAAAATGAACGTTTTCCAAAAAATCGGACAAACTTTTTCGGTTTTAAAAGTCTGGCCAACTCCCTTCAGACAAAAATCCACGGAAAAGTTTGTTTGAAGTCTGATCGTGTGTACGAGGCTTTATACTGTACAATGTGACTCAGCACAAAAGAGATAAGCTGATTGGCTAAGATATTAGGTAAGATACGTCACTCACTAACTATACTGCCCATTGCCCATTCGAAAGAACAATACAAGTACACAAATTTACGAATGGACGAAGAAACGGATTTACAAAACACACAAATGAAAATACAAAGGATTTAAAGCGGAGTTCCACCCTTAAAATCACTTTGTTTCATTACATCCAGCATACTGGCGTCAGTGCCAGTATGCTGTTTTTTTTTTTTTTAATGCACGCACTTACTTTATATAAAATCATTGAATTCCAGGCGCACCGCGGAATGTCGCCACTATAAGGCGTCACGCCTTCCGGAAACAGCCGATTAGCATTCGGCTTTTCTCGGCGCCTGCGCACAGACCCAGGAGCTGACTGCGCAGGCGCCGTATATAGCCGCGTCACGCCCTCCGAAAAAACCCGAACTAGGACCGGCTATTTTCGGCGCCTGCGCAGTCAGCTCCTGGGTCTGTGCGCAGGCGCCGAGAAAAGCCGAATGCTAATCGGCTGTTTCCGGAAGGCGTGACGCCTTATAGTGGCGACATTCTGCGGTGCGCCTGGAATTCAATGATTTTATATAAAGTAAGTGCGTGCATTAAAAAAAAAAAAAAAACAGCATACTGGCGCTGACGCCAGTATGCTGGATGTAATGAAACAAAGTGATTTTAAGGGTGGAACTCCGCTTAAAAATACGGAATGCAAATCGTTCATTATAGATGTAATTTTCGTTCTTTTGGTTTTTCGGTGTTTCGTATTTTAGTAAGATTGTCCAATCGTACGTTCGTATTTCCGCTTGTTCGATATTTTGCTTATTCGTAATTCCGTAATTTTCGTATTTTGGGTCTTTCAGCTTTTCAGATGTTCAAATTGATCCGAATGTACGAATACTAACAAATTTGTACGAAAATCCATTTGTTACGAACGAGAACGCACATGTCCAGGGCCGTCTTTAATATGGTTTGGGCCCTGGGCAAACATTTTTTTTGGGCCCCCCTCCAGCTTGTTTTGGGCCTGACTGGTTCACATGTATGTGTTTTGGCGGCCCTCATTTGTGCAGGCACAGCAGCCCATTGATTTGAATGGGCCGCCATGCCTTTGTTTTCTGCAGATAAAAGGTGCATTCAGCATTTTAAAAATACAGTTGCCTTGAAATCCATTCTGCTTTTGCACCATGCTACTTACCTGCAGTTTTTGCACACACAAACGCACTGTGTTTTTAAAAGCGTGTCATAAAAACGTCTAAAAATACAGCAAGTTTGACAGTGCAGGAACTGCAGATAAGTCACAGCAGACAGCAGAATGGACAGACGGTGCTGTATTTCATTGGGCATAGGTGTGCCGTGTGCACAGCCTATTACATGAGGCGTGCCCTTTTCTTTGCAGGAAATGCAGGCATGGCGGCCCATTCAAATGAATGGGCTGCTGTGCCTGCGCAAATGTGGGCTGCCAAAACACATACATGTGAACCAGCCAGGCCCAAAATAAGCCCATCAAGCAGTTAAATACAGACAGTAATGCCATGTGCTCTGAGGCCTTACTCAGCCTGGACTGCAGGTCTGGTCTGTGATTTAAAGAGTTCCTCTATTTTACACATGGCATGGCATTGGGTCCCATGGTGCTAAAACAGAATGGACAGACGGTGCTGTGACCGCATGCCATGCCATGTGTAAAACACAGGAACTTTTTAAAACACTGACCAGGCCTGCAGTGAATCATCAAATATTATAAAGACTTTGGACACACTCTGCTGAACTATATTGTAAATAGAAGTTTTCTGTAAACAGTGACATACCTTGAGGCGCAGGAAGAAGTCAGCCTCGGGAAGATCAAACTGGGGATGCTATAAAATCACATTCTAATTCACTTTTATATTCAAGCAGCACCCAGTGGCAGGAAGGGAGAAGTGCACGTCTAAAGGGAAGCCAGGGGTTCTGTACATTTTGTAACACTGGGAAGGGAAGCAGTACTGCATGCAGCTGATGATTTTCAGCGCTGATTTGTGGGCAGCACAGGGGCTTAACAGGCGGCTCTGCTTTGAGCCCCCAACAGTGACAGGGCCCTGGGCAGCTGCCCCTGTTTGCCCTATGGTAAAGACAGCCCTGCACATGTCTAATATCAAGGCAGAGGCGGCTTTCTTGCTCTGGTACCTTCCTGTCCACACCACTTATTACTCAAATGGGTCTCACAAACACCAGGGCCACACTTTCCATTGACGTGCCTCCTTCTACATCTACATGCTTCTTTTCTCTCTCTATGGAACAGAACTCTATTTGCATTCCATGATTATGCTCCCAACATTTTTGGCTGCAACCTCCACTCGTCTGGGAAGGTTTTCCACAAGATTTTGCAGTGTGCCAATTGGATTTTTTGCCCATTAAGCCAAACGATTTGAGAAGTCAGGTATTGACATTGAACGAGAAGACAAAGCTCAAATTTGGTGTTCCATCTCAACCCAAAGGTGTTTAGTAGGGTTGAGGTCAGGGTGCACGCCACTTATTTTGTTTGTTTTTTTACAACGGACTCATCAAACCATGTCTTTATGGATCGGCACCCAACCCCTTCAAAATCTTTTACTTGCCTATTTCCATTCTTACTAGATCGAATCTTTAGAACCCATCGGGAGCCACACAGCCATCACTGCAACTCAACCAGCCAACTTCATATTCTATACAACACCAAAAACAATAAGTAGCCATGGACTTTTGAGAACATATAGGTAAAGACACTACATATACTGTATACTGTATTTATAGTTTGTTATAGGGCTGCAACTAATTTTCATAATCAATTAGTTGGCCAATTATTGTTTTGATTAATCGACTAATCGGATAATCTTAAAAAAAAAGTGTGGTGTACAATTTAGTTAATATGTAAATAAAAACAAATGCAATTTATTCTTAAAGCGGTATTTCACCCTAAATATAAGATCTCCCATGTGATCCAGCATACTGGCGTCAGCGCCAGTATGCTGTTTTTTTTTTTTTTAATCGCACACTTACTGTATTATCTTGGAATTTCTTTTTTTTTTCCCGTGGTGGACGGCGCCAGTATAGCGCGTCACATCTTCCGAAAATACCCGATATGGACTCGGGTAATCTCGGCGAAAATGCGGCGCCTGCGCACAGACCTAGGAGCTGACTGCGCAGGCGCCGTATTTCTCCGAGTCCTACGGCTATGGCGCGTCACGCCCTCCGAAATAGGACTCGGAGAAATACGGCGCCTGCGCAGTCAGCTCCTAGGTCTGTGCGCAGGCGCCGCATTTTCGCCGAGATTACCCGAGTCCATATCCGGTATTTTAGGAAGATGTGACGAGCAATACTAGAGCCGTCCACCGCAGGGGAAAAAAATGAAATTCCATCATAATACAGTAAGTGTGCGATTAAAAAAAAAAAAAACAGCATACTGGCGCTGATGCCAGTATGCTGGATCACATGGGAGATCTTATATTTAGGGTGAAATACCGCTTTAAATATCCATATGCAGTGGTAAATATAAATAACCAACTACAGTAATTGTAATGCCTTCTATTACCTCCACTTTCTCTGGGTTCAGATGCTGATCTTCCCTGCACAGAGTCTTTAAAGTGATTTTTTTTTAACTGCTTGGGGACCGCCACATGTACATATACGTCGGCAGAATGGCACGTACCGGCACATTGGCGTACCTGTACGTCCCTGCCTAGACGTGGGTCGGGGGTCCGATCGGACCACCCCCCGGTACTTGCGGCGGTCCAGTTTGCTGTGGGAGCGATCCGGGATGAGGGGGCGGCTGTTTGTTTTTGTCCGCCCCCTCCGGATCGCTCCCAGCCAATCCGCATCCTCCCCACCCTGCACTTCCTCTGCCTGTATAATGTAAACACAGGGGAAAGTGATGTCAGCTCTCCTCTCGGCGGTATTTTCAATCCGCCGAGAGGAGAGAAGACATAACAAGTAAGTCGCACCAACACTACACTGACACCACACACATAGGCACATTTAATCCCTTCCGATCACACCCCCCCACCCCCTGTCACACTGTCACTGTCATATATTTACTGATCCCTGCATTTAGTGTCAGTGTGACAGTTAGTGTGACAGGTAGTTAGACCCGTACCCCCCCCAATAAAGTTTTAACCCCTTGATCACCGCCCTAGTTAACCCTTTCACCCCCTATTGCCAGTGTCACTGATCGCTGTATTAGTGTCGCTGTTGCCGCTAGGTAGCTATTTTTTTTTTATTGCATTTTTTTTTTTACTAAAGACATGTGGCCTAAATGTTAGACTAAAATTTAGTTTATTTGATTTTCTTATAACAAGAAGTAAAAAATATTGGGGTTTTTTCAAAAATGTCGCTCTATTTTTGTTTATAGCGCAAAAAATTTAAATCGCAGAGGCAATCAAATACCATCAAAAGAAAGCTCTATTTGTGGGAAGAAAAGGATGCAAATTTTGTTTGGAAGCCACGTTGCAGGACCGCGCAATTGTCTGTCAAAGCGACACAGAGCCGAATTGTAAAAACGCCTCTGGGCATTTAGCAACATATTGGTCCGGGGCTTAAGTGGTTAAACAAACTTGTTATAATTGCCTGCTCTGTGTAATGGTTTTGCACAGAGCAGCCCAGATCCTCCACTTCTGGGGTCCCTTGCCAATGCTTCCGGCACCTCCTGCCTTCAGAGTGCCTGAATAGCAAACTGCAAAGTATGGTATAGAGCGCCCGCTATAGCAAGGTAAAAAAAAAATCTGCCTTTAGAACGCCTCACTCCCTGCCCAGGACTACATGTCCCATGAGGCATTGCTCCTCACACTTTCACATTTACAAATTCTCACGCACTTAGTGACATGTATGGACGGTGTACTGAGCTGTATGTGTGCTGAACTGTATTTCCTGATATGTAAACAAATAATGCATTCTATATGCAGGCCAACTAATCAACTGGCCGATTAATCGATTATGAAAATAGTTGACAACTATTTTCATAATCGATTAGTTGTCGATTAATCGATTAGTTGTTTCGGCCCTAGTTTGTTATACATAATGTTTTATTTATTTTTATCAAATACAACACATGTCCATTGTAAGGGTTCACACATTGCTTCATCCAAACAACTCACCTGTTTCGATTGATCTTCTTCAGGAGAACGTGTGAATGATACCAATTTAATGGAACCCAATCTAAAAAATCAAAGGCATTCATTGTCTGCTGGATCCAACTTGTGTGAAGCATCTTTTACCCAGAAGGAGGGTGACAGAGGGTGGTAAAATGTCATAGAGCATCAGATCCCTACCCTGGGGGGGGTGCTGTCATAATAACACAGCCCTTTCCTGTTCCAATCTCCTGCAAAGTAATTCTGCCATTATTTATTACCAATCAACTGGTAGTATAACATTGTCCATAGGGGGTCCAGGGTAATCCAATCACATAGATCCAATCCAGTCAGCATACCCCCAGCAGACAGGAGGTATGCTAACTGGGGGCAACATTATAAAACCTAAAGGAGTGCTTTCTTCCCATGGGTAAGGTGACCAGATTTTTTAAATAAAAACCGGGAACATTTTTTTTTACTAGTAATGGTGGCAATCGGCCCATCTGTGCCACCGTCCACCTCACAGCCTGTCAAGTCTTACTCTTCGGGCCCCGGCTACTACTGGGTGGGGAGCGGAAAAAGATCACTCTGCCAGGGAAGGCAAGGAGATAGGCAGGCGGATGGCCGGAGCTTGAGCCAAGGCAGAAGAACATGCCAGCGGAGCTGAATAGGCATGCACCAGAAACTGAAGAAATATCCCTCCGCTTCGACCATCACATGATCATCAGAAAGGGGCACAGATAATGGGGGGGAAAATACACTCCCCCCTAAGCTAGTACGGAGTGTAATTAAGATTATTTTTTTTTTATTCTGCACTGACTGTCTTTGAAGTTTTCCCGAGCCCCTGTTCAAATCCGGGGACAGACTTGGTCCGGGGACAGTGTCCTCAATCTGGGGACTGTCCCCTGAAACCGGGGGTTGTCTGGTCACCCTACCCATGGGCCACAAAACATGGATCTTGCAGGTCACGTGAAGGGTGAGTATAAGATTTTTGGGGGGGGTGCTGGTTGGTAAGGTTCAGTTTAAGAATAATATCCTTCAACATTGCTACATGGCCATCCCTTACGCTGAGCTTTTTTCTCTTGTTCAATTTCATGTACATCCCTCCCTAGTCCCTACTTATCAATTAGCAAAGCAAACACTCCTATTGCAGGCCTGATTTCAGCTGTCATTTGTCATCTGGCATCTAAATACTGTAGTAAACACACTTCACATAAGGCTACAATAATATAAAAAAAGGTCATTGACCCAGTTCACTGCCTTTACATTGTAATGATGCAAGACCATGACCTTTAAACATGACACTCTACCTATATAGGAAGGCCCTAGAATGGATTGACCTTATCACACGCACCTTTGGTGATCCAACTATAAACCAGCTACACATTACTCCCGAGGACAGGTCATCATATATTAACCACTTCAATACCGGCCACTTTCACCCCCTTACTGCCCAGGCCAATTTTCAGCTTTCAGACTTGTCACACTTTGAATGACAATTGTGCGGTCATGCAACACTGTACCCATAGGCTGTTTTCACACTGAGGCGCTTTGCAGGCGCTATTGCGCTAAAAATAGTGCCCCACAAAGCGCCCCAAAGGAGACTCTCCTTTATATCCAGTGTGAAACCCTGAGGGCTTTTACACTGGAACGTTGTGTTGGCAGGACGGTAAAAATAGTCCTGCCAGCCACATTTTTGAGGTGCTGTAGGAGCGGTGAGTACCCAGTGCTTCAGTGTGAAAGTAGCCATATGAAATTTTTATAATTTTTTTTTTTTTTTTACACAATATTATTTTTTTTTACACACAGAGCTTCCTGTTTCATCTATTCACCACTGGGTTTTTTATTTTTTTTCAGCGTCAGCTGTTTCATCAGATCCATCACGTCCGTACAAGACGGACGTATAATATGTGGGCGGAAATGTTGTGATTGGTTGGCAGGCATACATAGGAAAAAACGGAGCAACATCAACAATAACAATGGAGATAGAAAGATAAATAGATGGATAAAACATACTGGCGATTAAGCAACTAATTGAGATGGCAATACAGCATAGTATGGGTGATGATCCATGGAAATATATATTTAAAATATATATTAAAAAATGTATATAAATAATTATACATAAAATTAAGATTAATTAGATAAATACTATTAAATAAATACTGGGAATGCTAGTTTTATACTAAAAAAGTACACAGACATCTAGATAAACTAAGGGCCGATGGTGATATAATATTAAAATTAGCAATGGAAAATAGGTTAAAAATAGATTAAAAATAGATTAAAATGAATGAGTAAATGTGTATGAAAATACATACGAGACGACCTTGACACTCTAAAATTTCTTCTCAAAAAAATATATATAATAAATACACATAGAAAAATGTATAAATATATTCATAATATGGGCCTACCAAGATAAATGTATAATGTAGTGATAAAGGTGACTTTAACCACTTTAGCCCCGGACCATATTGCTGTCCAAAGACCAGAGCACTTTTTGTGATTCGGCACTGCGTCGTTTTAACTGACAATTGCGCGGTCGTGCGACGTGGTTCCCAAACAAAATTGGCGTCCTTTTTTTCCCCACAAATAGAGCTTTCTTTTGGTGGTATTTGATCATCTCTGCGGTTTTTATTTTTTGCGCTATAAACAAAAATAGAGCGACTATTTTGAAAAAAATTCAATATTTTTTACATTTTGCTATAATAAATATCCCCAAAAAAGAAATAAAAAAACATTTTTTTTCCTCAGTTTAGGCCGATACGTATTCTTCTACATATTTTTCGTTAAAAAAAATCGCAATTAGCGTTTATTGATTGGTTAGCGCAAAATTTATAGCGTTTACAAAAAAGGGGGTAGTTTTATGGCATTTTTATTAATATTTTTTTTTTACTAGTAATGGCGGCGATCAGCATTTTTTTTCGGTACTGCGATATTATGGCGGACACATCGGACACTTTTGACACATTTTTGGGACCATTGGCATTTTTATAGCGATCAATGCTATAAAAATGCATTGGATTACTATAAAAATGCCATTGGCAGTGAAGGGGTTAACACTAGGGGGCGGGGAAGGGGTTAAAGCGGATCTCCACCCTAAAGTGAAGATCCGCTGATCCGAACACTCCCCCCCTCCGGTGTCACAATTGACACCTTTCAGGGGGGAGGGGGGTGCAGATAGACAGGTATCTGCACCCACTTCCGGCCCAGCATTCACGGGCAAAAGACGGGCATTGCATCACATCCCGTCGCCCCCCCCGTTGTGTGCTGGGAACACTCGGCTCCCAGCACACAGCTGGAGCCAATCGGCGGGCGCAGCGCGACTCGCGCATGCGCCGTAGGGAACCGGGCAGTGAAGCCGCAGCGCTTCACTTCCTGGTTCCCTCACCGTGGATGGAGGGGGGAACAGCAGAGAGACGAGCGATCGCTCATCCTCTGCTGCGGACGGCGCTGGACTCCAGGACAGGTAAGTGTCCTAATATTAAAAGTCAGCAGCTGCAGTATTTGTTGCTGCTGGCTTTTAATATTTTTTTTTTGTGAACCAACGCTTTAAGTATGTTCCTGGTGTGTTCTAACTGTATGGGGGGGGGGGTTAACTCACTAGAGAAGACCGCAGGGGCAGGAGATACAATAAATAACATATGCCGTGGAACAATTAAAAGCTTTTTATAACTGTTCCACGGCATATGTTATTTATTGTATCTCCTGCCCCTGCGGTCTTCTCTATTTTGGCCGAACGATTAGAGACCTTCGCACAAGATTCGCACATAGACGGGCTGTTCATGCGGCCAATCCCAAATACAGTGTGGCACGCCATTTTGCCACACATCATCGTCAGGATACCTCCTTGCTGCATGTGTGGATAATTGAAGCCATACCTGAGACTCCCACTGCTGTTGAGAGATTCCAGCGTTTATGTAAACAAGAAACCTATTGGATTTATTCCTTGAATACCATGTCACCTCACGGCCTGAATGAAGAAATTGAAACTAATAATATAATCTAATTATTACCTCGGGTTGTTGTTTTTTTGTGCTTTTATAACGACCAATACACATTTCAGGTGATTTTATCACATTAATATATTCTTCTTTTTAATTTTATGTATAATTATTTATATACATTTTTAAATATATAATTTAAATATATATTTCCGTGGATCATCACCCATACGATGCTGTATTGCCATCTCAATTAGTTGCTTAATCGCCAGTATGTTTTATCCATCTATTTATCTTTCTATCTCCATTGTTATTGTTGTTGTTGCTCCGTTTTTTCCTATGTATGCCTGCCAACCAATCACAACATTTCCGCCCACATATTATACGTCCGTCTTGTACGGACGTGATGGATCTGATGAAACAGCTGACGCTGTGAAACGCGTAATCTGATTGGCCGGCCTGGACTCCCATGTCACTTCTGGAGCGACGACGGCACACCGCGTTCCACGGTGAAACGCACGTCGCCTCCGAACGTCTCTTACGGTTTCCGCGTTTGTGTAACAACTGCAGCTTGCTGCCTTGGACGAAGATTCCCATGGATGATGACTATTGTGACTCCGGACCTGCATTTACATTAAGGCCCTTGTTTCTCCTGTGCTTCACAATGCCCACAAGCAAAATGACAACTGTGTGGACCTAGTTTAATAAACTATCTTTTTTGAATAACTATGCGGAGCGGCGGCGAATTGTAAAATAGTAAGTGACCGGATTTATATTCTAAAAACGCAGGATGAAAGGACATGCATTGAAAAAATGCTAATTGTGGTTGGAACTCCGCTTTATATATCCTTTTTTTATTTTTTATTAATACTACACATCTAGCGCCTCCTAGGGGCCAAAGGAAAAAATGCATGTCAGTATTAAAATACCCCTTTGAAGTTCCGGAAACCTATTGTATGTTTTTAGTGAGTGCAATTTTTTTATGTTGCTTGCAGTATTTACCTTAAAGTGTTTGCATTTCCTCTCTTAAGACAAAGACAGAAAACAATCTGACAAGGGTCTTAACCATCCCCCAATCGATTCCAGACTAAAACAATTACGTTTTTAATTTGCTCACGCTTTAAATTAATTTTTAAATGATTTTTACATATTAGCTTTTATACGTTTTTATTACTGCGCTAAATGTAAGAGATCAAGTCAATTACTCACTACATTTATTCTCCCCCACTGCTTAACAACTGCTGAGATAAGATATCAGCCACTCAGGGAGTGCATTGTGTTTTAAATGTGAAGGTTGATTCTTAAGGGTCTGTATAAAAAAAAAAAAAAATTGTTGTGTGGATGTGACAAACATCTGCCTCTCTGGAACGAAAGTTGCCGTATTTTCTCTAATGTATGCAGTTCCTATATCATCAGCACCACCTAGTGGCCATAATGTGGCGGAAACCCCTTTTATAGCAGAGTCAGCCCCTTCACATCCATGTTCCTCCCCTTCACATTAGAATCCCCTCTTTTACATCAGAAGCCAATGTTTACATCAGAGTCCCCCTTCCACTTCAGAGTCCCTCTTTTCACATCAAAGCATCCCCCACTCAACATCAAAGCCAATCTATTCACTTTAGAGCCCCCCTTTACAACGAAAGTGCTCTTTCACATCAGAGTCCCTCTTTTCACATCAAAGCCTCCCTCATGCCACATCAGAGCCCCTCTAGTCACATCAGAGCCCCCCCCCCCTTTTACATCAGAGTTCCCCCTCCACATCAAAGTCTCCTTTTGACATAAGAGTCCCCACTTTCACATCAGAAGTCTCCTTTTATATCAAAAGCCTCTACTCACATCAGAGTCCTTCCTTTCACATCAGAGCCCCCTCCCCCACCTCAAGTCCACATCAGAGCCCCCCCCCCCCCACACCCAGAGGCGTATCTAGTGTAAATGGCACCCATGGCAAGCACTGAAACTGTGCCCCTGTCGAAACATTTGAAACCCATCTTTCGGATAACCTTAACAAAAAAAACAGCTAACAAAACTAGTGATATATTATCATCCCTTGTGATACCTTGGGTAGTGACATATACTCTTTATGGTGAAATCTGGGGTTTATTAGACCCCTGATCCCTCCTCTGCCCTCCAAGGCCAGGTAAATGCAGAACTAATACTGGAAGTGATGAAATCTTCATCACTTAAGGCCTCAGTTTTCACAAAAGAGAGGGAGAAACTGATGTTTTTCCTTATTCTTTGTGCGCTGCCAATCCGACCAGATGGAATGGGAGAGCCCGGGAGAACAGGGGAGGGCTGTGGCTGAACGCAGCAGGGACAGCGCTGCCGTTGTCTATTAGCAAAGGTGCTGAAAAGGAGATCCTGCCTATGCTCGTGAGGAGGAAAGAAGACATCCTCAGACCCTAGTAAGTGCCTTGCTGCCCAGTCACTCAACAGCGCCCCCTTCATATGGCGCCCATGGCACTTGCCATGGCTGCCATACCCTAGATACGCCACTGCCCCCACCTCAATTCCACATCAGAAGCCCCCTTTCACAATAACTCCCTCCACTCCCATCAAAATCCCCCCTTTCACTTTAGAGATCCTCTTTCACAGCAGAATCCCCCTTTTATAGCAGAGTCCCCTCTTTCACATCCGTGTTCCTCCCCTACACATTAGAATCCCCTCTTTCACATCAGAAGCCAATGTTCACATTAGAGTCCCCCCCTCTACTTTAGAGTCCCTTGCTTCACATTAGAGTCCCCCCTTTAACATTAGAGTCCCCCTTCTACCTCCGAGTCCTCTACTTCACATTAGAGTCCCTCCTTTCAGATCAGAAGCCCCCCTATCTCATCCGATCCCCTAACCATCTTCCATCAGAGTTTGTCTTTTACATCAGAAGCCCCTATCACATCAGAGATGCTGCAACTCAGGTAAAATCCGGATGGACATGGCCCCGGGGCCCCATTGAAGATGTTTAAAAGGAAGAAATTTGAAGTGAAGCACGTCCCCCCAGATCACTCATCTACCCAGAGCAGTAGCCATAATAATCGATCAGATCCCATTTTGTATAGCTATGGTCTGTCTATTGAATAAATGCAAACATTTATTTATTTTTCCTTCAATAAGACACAAATGGATGACTGTAAATGACGGACCTCCATGGCACAATATTGTATTCGCTGCGGAAATTATTTTCGACAACTCCTGTAAAACACTTCACAAAAGGTCAAAATGGTGAAATAAATGGAAACTACGGTGAATTTTCAATTATTACACATCCTGAGTTATTCCTGTGTACATGACTTTGATGTGAAAAAATCAACTATATTATGTGATGAAGACTTTACCAAATTTCGATGTAGATCCTTAACCACTTCAACCCTGGAGGATTTGGCTGCCCAATGACCGGCCATTTGTTTGCAATTCGGTACTGCGTCGCTTTAATTGAAAACTGCGCTGTCGTACGACGTGGCTCCCAAATAAAATTTATGTACTTTTTTTTTCCCACAAATAGAACTTTCTTTTGGTGGTATTTGATCACCTCTGCGATTTTTTATTTTTTTTTGCACTATAAACAAAAGAAGAGCGACAATTTTGAAAAAAAATCTATATTTTTTACTTTTTGCTATGATAAATATTCCCCCAAAATATATAAAAAAATAAATTGCAATAAACGTATATTGATTGGTTTGCACAAAAGTTATAGCGTCTACAAAATAGGGGATAGTTTTATGGTATTTTTATTTTTTTTATTAGTAAAGGAATAGTAGTGGTAAAAAAAAACACTTGTCGGTTTAACAAATATTTTTTTTGTATAATTCCCCTTTAAGGGGGAGTAACAGGGGGTGTGTCCTTTGCCTACATACTTTTGATAATAGGTGTCCCTTGTTCCCATTTAAAAAAGTTGGGAGGTATGCATACCCTCTTCACCTGGGCCCAAGTCCTTGGTCACATCTGGACAATCTATGGAACTTGCAGGGTTTGCTGAACTCTCCATAGTTGCTGTACTGGGGCATCCCGAGTCCAGAGGGGCTGGAACAGGGGTCAAGTCCTGTGGAAAAAAGCGTGGGAACTCCCACCCAAGATCCACTCCCACACCAAAAATAAAAAAATTCATATGCATAATTACTAAACTGCATGTTTTTTTTTTCCGATCCACTGTACCTTAGTAATCCTTTATGTTACTAGCTGCTTCCTGTATATGGATTGATCGGGTAGTGTGCGGGTATTCCGTCACTTCCTCGATGCCGCAATGTCTCCTGGGAGCTTTTGTCATTGTTCCCAGGAGACATTGCGGAGGTCTGCCGCGAGTTATCGCGGGAATTAGAAAGAGGTCTGCCGCGAGTTATCACAGGATTTAGAAAGAAGCAAGTTCTTTCTAAATCCCGCGATAACTCGCGGCAGACCTCCGCAATGTCTCCTGGGAACAATGACAAAAGCTCCCAGGAGACATTGCGGCATCGAGGAAGTGACGGAATACCCGCACACTACCCAATGAATCCATATACAGGAAGCGGCCAGTAACATAAAGGATTATTAAGCTTCGCCTGCCCCTGACAGTGACTCGAGCTGGGCATCACCGCTTAGTGAGGGATTGGCTCGGGCAGCTCGGCTGCTCTAGTCCTGCAAAGGGAACTGAAAAAAGTGCAGGAACTCCATTCCCACGCGATCCCGCAGGACTTGCCCTGGGCTGGAAGCTCAAGCAGGAGAGGAGGCAGGTACCATTCAGCGGGAACCTCCTGTACTGGTGGTATGTCCATAAGGTCAAATACTTATTCTCTGGCTGGTTTGACGTGACAGTCGCCAGTTAGCACAGGCCCTCAGAAGGTTGGACTGGAGACGTCTCTTGACAGGATTGGGTCCTTCTGAGACAACGTCAAATATCTGGTGGAAAGGGCTGCCGTTCAACACGACAGGGAATATGTTCCCACTTGGGCTCCTGCTTACTGCCTTGCAAATTTTTGGTATTTTTCACCAACACCCAGTAAGTGCTTTATATGATGCTCAAAGGTCTTGTAGAGAATGATGATGCCATCCATGTAGACCAGCACAATCTTAAAGTTGATGTCTATTAAGCGTTGAAATTTGCTGGGGGCATTACTCAGCCCAAAGGGCATTCGCTTAATTTCAAACAGTTACAGGGGTGTCACAGGGGTATGACAAAGACTTTTCACAATCTTGATCATTTCACTGGGATTTGCCAGTAGCCACTTCAAGGGTGGAGAAGCCCTTGGCTTGACCCAATGCCATAAGTGATTCCTCCCAGTGTAATGGGTAAGCATCCTGATGGAATATGATGGTATCGCTCTCGAATAGGTAGAGCTTCCCCCATATGGATTCCGTGATCGGTGGCCTCAGTGTAGCCATAGTCTTTGGGGCTGGCAGCAAAAAAAAAACTGTTGATGCTTTTTAAGCTGTTGTTAAAGCAGCCTTTGTTGTGGTGAAGGATAATCCCGTAAGGGGATGTCCTGCTGTTCCAACAGTATCTTGTATTGTGTCTCGTCCAATGAGGACATGGCTGCTTGTAGTGGGGCACAAATGCCCTGGGTTTAGCCCCTGAGACCCAGTGACGGGGCACTACGTAGAGGTCTACTAAGGTGGCATGGATCCCTAGGTTGATTGCTGCACCAAAGCCTTTCCTTTGTGTACCTTAGACAAGGTGCATGTGACTAGCTACTCCCCTGGCACCACTGGGTCCTTGCGGGGTCCCACCATTACTGTAACTCCTTAAAGCTTCTTTTTGGCCCCGATAGGAAGAGACCAAACTACCTCTTGGTAGATTCATTTTTGTTTTTGAGGCGTGCGGATAACTCCCACTTGTCCGCGTTGTTTTCTTACTGCCATTTGGTGAGCTTCAGAGGTCCGTATGGTCGCAGACCACAGCCCTGTGCACGCCAGACGGGAAGTTCAAACTTGGCCAGCAAGCGGAGCCAAGTCCAAGTCTTTTAACATGTTCAGGCGTAGAACAAGTCAACACTACCCCTTCTCTGTCAGCCACTTGATCATAAATCTGAATCCACACCTAGGTGAAACCTTCTTCCAGGGTGGGCAAATTGTTGGTTGCCCTGAGGGATAGCCAGGTGGGATCCAGTTGGTCTTGTGTCCACAAAAACTGCTGGGCATAGAAGTCAAACTCTATGACAATGACCTCAGAACCTGTCTAAATTGGGCATCAGACCTCTTGTCCATTCATGAGGGCAGACACACCAGAGTGCGACCATAGACTCTGGTTTGCTGGAACCTTGTGTTAACTCTCTAGAGGGTTAGGGCCAGGACACCCTTAGGTAGTTGCAAGCTTAATTGGTAGACTCCAAGACTTCAACAGGACAGCCATGCAGTAAAAGGCATCCTACTGTCAGACTTTAATTCAAGAGGAAAATATTTTTGTCTTTACAACCCCTTTAACAGTTTCAAACACAAGGCTCAACAGTTCCTTCGATTTCACTACAATCTCTCCTTGTAGTTCTTTAGCCCACTGAGCTCCCAGTCTCTCTCACCAGACCCCCGATTCACTGTCACTAAATCCCTTGGGCTCCTCCAATCTTCACAGTCGTACCTTCCTCAAGCATCACCCCCGCCTCTCTGCTGGGTCCGATAGCTTGGCACTCAAGGTACTTTTCAAGCTTCACCCCACTGGCCTGCTAGGTCCCTAGCTTGACACACAAGGCTTCTCTGCAAGTGTCTTTTCCGCTGGCTGGGTCTCTGGCTTGATTCCCACTGAAGTTTCCAGATTCTTCACCTTCCGCAGTTGGTGAGAATACTGCTCTGGTACCTGCTTCAGTTACTCACTGTAGTCCCCATAGTCCCCATATCCCCATTCACATAGCACACAGGAACAGAGTTGACACTGTCAACCACAGACTATGTGCTGGAGTTCCCTTCTCTGCCCCCTTTTTTCTCTTGGTGTCAGGAAAACTTGTCATAAGCAATTCATTCTGATAGCAGAGGAATGAGGCAGCAGACAGAAGTGACACTTGGTACTCTAGATTGAGGCAAGTACACGCTATAGAGGGATATGCTTTCTTCATATTTCATGTCTGAGGTTTACAACCACTTTAAGCTATTGGTGCAAATTAGTCTTCCAGCACCCAGTGCCAATAACCACTGACTCCACACCCTCCTCCTTTCTTTATAAAATTGGAATCCTGCATGTGTCTTTTAACGGAACACTTGAAGTGTCAGAGAAATATATTTTTGACTTGCTGGCGCTCATTGCTATGGTAATTACATTCTTCACCACTGATCTGTCAAAGACATCAATAGCGCCTTCAGATCTTCAGAGGAGAGCGGATCCAGGCCAGGACACTTTAGAATAAAATTTCAGCCCAAGACCTTTAATCCCTCCTCAATTATCCAGGTGTGTTGTTTACACAGACACATTTATACATACATAAGTGGATTCTATAGTGGTTTTAAAAAGCTTATAAAAATACAGTAAAACCTTGGATTGGGAGCATAATTTTTTCCGGAAACATGCTTGTAATCCAAAGCACTTGTATATCAAAGCGAATTTCCCCATAAGAAATAATGGAAACGCAAATGATTCGTTCCACAACCATTTATTCATAGGTCCTTCAGTTTATAGTCCATATAAAAAGATTATAGGAATGTGATAAGTTGTGTAACCATAAAATGTCCATCCACAAATGGAAGCCTCCACAAGGGGATTAGAAGGAAAATCCATCCGAAGCTCCGCGGCCGTGGGACCAGCGGACCCGATCGCCCCAGGAGTCCCGCGATCGGTCACAGGAGCTTCTTCACTGTGGCGCTGTCATCGATCGTCTGTTCCCTGATATAGGGAAACACGATCAATGATGTCACAAGTCCAGCCGCGCCCCCCTACAAAAATGTGTCAAAATTGTCCAATGTGTCCGCAATAATGCCGCAGTCACAAAATAAATCAGTGATCGCCGCCATTAGTAGAAAAAAAAAATACTAATAAAAATGCAATAAAACTATCCCCTATTTTGTAAACGCTATACATTTTGCGCAAACCAATCGATAAACGCTTATTGCGTATGAGGTGGGGAACGTACTTAGTGCAGAGGTCTGAGGTGGGGAACGTACATAGTGCTGGGGTCTGAGGTGGGGAACGTACATAGTGCTGGGGTCTGAGGTGGGGAACGTACTTAGTGCTGGAGTCTGAGGTGGGGAACGTACTTAGTGCTGGAGTCTGAGATGGGGAACGTACTTCGTGCTGGAGTCTGAGGTGGGGAACGTACTTAGTGCAGGGGTCTGAGGTGAGGAACGTACTTAGTGCTGAAGTCTGAGGTGGGGAACGTACTTAGTGCTGGAGTCTGAGGTGGGGAACGTGCTTAGTGCAGGAGTCTGAGGTGGGGAACGTACTTAGTGCTGAAGTCTGAGGTGGGGAACGTACTTAGTGCTGGAGTCTGAGGTGGGGAACGTGCATACTGCTGGAGTCTGAGGTGGGGAACGCACTTAGTGCAGAGGTCTGAGGTGCGGAACGTACTTATGCAGGGGTCTGATGTGGGCAACGTACTTAGTGCTGGAGTCTGAGGTGGGGAACATACTTAGTGCAGGGGTCTGAGGTGGGGAACGTACTTAGTGCAGGGGTCTGATGTGGGGAACGTACTTAGTGCTGGAGTCTGAGGTGGGAAACGTACTTACTGCTGGAGTCTGAGGTGGTAACGTACATAGTGCAGTGGTCTGGGGTGTGGAACGTACATAGTGCAGGGGTCTGAGGTCGGAAACTTGCATAGTGCAGGGGTCTGAGGTGGGGAACGTACTTAGTGCTGGATTCTGAGGTGGGAAACATACTTAGTGCAGGGGTCTGAGGTGGGAAACGTACTTAGTGCAGGGGTCTAAGGTGGAAAACGTACTTAGTGCAAGGGTCTGAGATGGGGAACGTACATAGTGCAGAGGTCTGAGATGGGGAACGTACATAGTGCAGAGGTCTGAGATGGGGAACGTACATAGTGCAGAGGTCTGAGGTGGGGAACGTACATAGTGCTGGGGTCTGAGGTGGGGAACGTACTTAGTGCTGGAGTCTGAGGTGGGGAACGTACTTAGTGCTGGAGTCTGAGATGGGGAACGTACATAGTGCTGGGGTCTGAGGTGGGGAACGTACTTAGTGTTGGAGTCTGAGGTGGGAACGTACTTAGTGTTGGAGTCTGAGGTGGGGAACGTACTTAGTGCTGGAGTCTGAGGTGGAGAACGTACTTAGTGCTGGAGTCTGAGGTGGAGAACGTACTTAGTGCTGGAGTCTGAGGTGGAGAACGTACTTAGTGCTGGAGTCTGAGGTGGGGAACGTACTTAGTGCTGGAGTCTGAGGTGGGGAACGTACTTAGTGCTGGAGTCTGAGGTGGGAACGTACTTAGTGTTGGAGTCTGAGGTGGGGAACGTACTTAGTGCTGGAGTCTGAGGTGGAGAACGTACTTAGTGCTGGAGTCTGAGGTGGGGAACGTACTTAGTGCTGGAGTCTGAGGTGGGGAACGTACTTAGTGCTGGAGTCTGAGGTGGGAACGTACTTAGTGTTGGAGTCTTAGGTGGGGAACTTACTTAGTGCAGGGGTCTGAGGTGGGGAACGTGCATACTGCTGGAGTCTGAGGTGGGGAACGTACTTAGTGCTGGAGTCTGAGGTGGGGAACGTACTTAGTGCAGGGGTCTGAGGTGGGGAACTTGCATACTGCTGGAGTCTGAGGTGGGGAACGTACTTAGTGCATGGGTCTGAGGTGGGGAACGTGCATACTGCTGGAGTCTGAGGTGGGGAACGTGCATACTGCTGGAGTCTGAGGTGGGGAACGTACATAGTGCATGGGTCTGAGGTGGGGAACGTACATAGTGCAGAGGTCTGAGGTGGGGAACGTACATACTGCTGGAGTCTGAGGTGGGGAATGCACTTAGTGCTGGAGTCTGAGGTGGGAACGTACTTAGTGCAGGGGTCTGAGGTGGGGAACGTGCATACTGCTGGAGTCTGAGGTGGGGAACGTACTTAGTGCATGGGTCTGAGGTGGGGAACGTACTTAGTGCATGGGTCTGAGGTGGGGAACGTGCATACTGCTGGAGTCTGAGGTGGGGAACGTGCATACTGCTGGAGTCTGAGGTGGGGAACGTGCATACTGCTGGAGTCTGAGGTGGGGAACGTACTTCGTGCTGGAGTCTGAGGTGGGAACGTACTTAGTGTTGGAGTCTGAGGTGGAGAACGTACTTAGTGCTGGAGTCTGAGGTGGAGAACGTACTTAGTGCAGGGGTCTGAGGTGGGGAACGTGCATACTGCTGGAGTCTGAGGTGGGGAATGCACTTAGTGCAGGAGTCTGAGGTTGGGAATACACTTAGTGCTGGGGTCTGAGGTGGGGAATGCACTTAGTGCTGGAGTCTGAGGTGGGGAATGCACTTAGTGCTGGGGTCTGAGGTGGGGAATGCACTTAGTGCTGGGGTCTGAGGTGGGGAATGCACTTAGTGCTGGAGTCTGAGGTGGGGAACGTACTTAGTGCTGGAGTCTGAGGTGGGGAATGCACTTAGTGCTGGGGTCTGAGGTGGGGAATGCACTTAGTGCTGGAGTCTGAGGTGGGGAATGCACTTAGTGCTGGGGTCTGAGGTGGGGAATGCACTTAGTGCTGGGGTCTGAGGTGGGGAATGCACTTAGTGCTGGGGTCTGAGGTGGGGAACGTACTCCTCCTCATATCCATTGCATGGGGAGGAGTTGTTTTGTCATTGATGGAGGATAACCAGAAAGGCAGATAAAAGCAATGACTCTGGGTTTCTTTTAGGATCAATATGTATTAAAAGAAAGTTCCCAAACCTCCAAGGTGCCAAAACCTGAATATCTAAAAACACAGACATCATAAACTATATTCAATTCAAACACCGCACAAACTTCATCTTTAAATGATGTTTTAGTAGCAAAGCGAGCGTGTGCGCTATTAAATGAAAAAATCTATGCCACCAGTCACTTTGATCCTAAGTGGGGCAGGTCTCCTTGGAGATGAAGGATTTGCAAACTTAAATTGTTTTCCTATGTTTTTGACGCCGTTCCCTTTGAAGCAGCAGGAAGAATCGAAATTAAAAAAAGTAAATATTGAATAAACACCTAGAATTTGCATTGTTAACTAAGCTCCATTTACCCGAGTCTTCTATTCCAGCCTGACCTAATACAGATAGGCGCTAGCAACAAAATTGCCTGAGCGCCCATTGTGCGTGATTGCTCATCCGGGCCAGCTCGCTACCCGCCATAAATTGTCAGTGTCAGGCGCACTGCTGGGTGACGTGAGATAAGGCTGGCACAGGCCGATACACAAGAATTCTATATGCTTACATAGTGTCTGGTATTGCTGTTTAGCAGGATTTATTAATTTATTCAGCAGTAAATATCACACGACAAACACTAATTATTACTAAATTACTAAGAAAACACCTTTGAGGGGTCTTTTTCTTTTTTCTATACCTATGTGATGACTAAGAGGCTACATGTGTTTTGAAAGATACATATATTTAAATGCCAGTTTGCATTGAATGGGCAGTATTTTTGAGACATTAAAGGTTTAAAGCAAACCTGTGCTTTGTCCATGCAGGGCAAAACAACAGGTTCTCTTTAGGGTGTATTCAGTAGTGTATTTAGGTTTTGTGCTGCCCTAGGCCTGACTAAACTCGTGCACCCCCTAATTTAAATGCTTGACCCACCCCTTCCTGTCAAGGCCACAACCCTTGCTGTTTAAGACCCACCCTGTAATTTTCAACTGGGGGAAAGGGATTCCCTTAATTTGCATAGATTTCCTCCCACTTCCTGTTTGACTATGGGGCAGGAAATGAAGGGAACTCTCCGCAATGGGACATGGATGGTAAAAAATAAACTGTCAGGGGCTATAACCCTCCCTCACTTTATCCAAAATGAAAACATTTCTGATAATTTTATGGAGAGGACTAAGAAGATATAACCATGCCAATGGTGCAGCAGAAAAATATAGCACAGTGAGGAAGGTTTTTGGTCCAGGATGATAGGACAGTCAAAATTAGAAGCGGCGCCCCCTCCCCCCCCCCCCACACACACAGTTGCGGAATGTCGGCCATCTGCATAACGGAAGCAGTGCGGCTGCTATATAGGGGAGCTAGACCAATTTGCCTAACAGTGTAGTGCAAGCCGGTTGGGGACTCTTTTCGTGCTGCCATCCTGGGACGGGTGATCTGTCTATCAAAGTGCCCAGACAAGGGGGAGGGGCTATACATGACGAGGCGCGGCGAGATACACAAAGCTATTCAAATGAAAGCTGTTATGTCCCCCAGCGCTGATTAACTAGACGGCAGCGGCGGGGGGCTTGGCTTTCACTTTGGGGACTAGGCAGCAGCTCTCCTCTCCTCCATACCCAAGGACTGCTCTGCTTCGCTCGCTCTCCCCCCCCTCTCCACCCGATCTCCGCCCGCTCTCGGGGGGGGGGGAAACATCGGGAGAATTTGCGCGAGTACAAGTACTCGCGCAAATGCTCAGTATCGGTCCCGATACCGATACTAGTATCGGTATCGGGACAACCCTATTGAGAACCATTGCTCTAGAGGGCTGTCCCGTGGAAAACTCCCAAATGAGACACCTAATCCAAACCAGGGGTCCTGCGCACCACTCCTCCATCTGTCTACCAGGGTGGCTTCCAGAAGATCTACTAGTTGATATACATCGAAACACATGATTTTTTATTTACTTAAGGAGGAGTTCCACCCAAAAAAACAACTTTTGCTTAATCCCCTCCCCTCCCCCTTACATGCCACATTTGGCATGTAATTTTTTTGGGGGGGGAGTGGGGGCTTCAGTAGGAGTGGGACTTCCTGTCCCACTTCCTGCTTCCGCCGAGGGGCTGGTTAGGCGAATAAGCCTTAATCGCCTACACCAGCCCCTCCCTGTAGGCGATCACATGGGACACTGACAGGTCCCATGCGATCGCCTCTCCAATCAGCGGCAAGCCGCGCCGCGCGCGCATGCGCAGTGGGTGCCCGGCCGTGAAGCCGAAGGCTGTCACGACTGGGTGCCCACAGTCGGGATGGAGACGCCGGCTGAGGAGGGGGGGAGAGGAGCGGAGCCCCGGTCGGCGCGTCGCTGGAACGCAGGAGCAGGTAAGTGAGTGTTTATTAAAAGCCAGCAGCTACACTTTTTGTAGCTGCTGACTTTTGATAAACACAATTTTGGGCTGGAACACTCCTTTAAATAAACCCAATTCTGAATTAAATGGTGTTTCTTTTTAAATTTTTGCTGTGGAGCTCCTTTTTGAATAATTGAGTACTGGAAGGAGCATGCTGACTATCCTGCTGGGAACTGGATGTAGCATTCCCTCCCGCCAGCTGCTACTACAGACTCCCAATTGGCTCAGGATGATGATTTGCATACACTTGTAGCACACCAAAGTCTGCCTGCGGCCACAACTGATTTATATTGGGCTCAAGGCATTTTATGAAGTCAGCCGAATGCTCACTGTGGAGTCTTATCGTAGCTTTACTGTATTCGTTTTTGTTTTTTTTTATTATTAATTGAGTCCAACAGATATACTTTACCAAACAAATTGTTTATCCGCCTCTGTAACTGTATGTTAGTTTATTGTGGTTTATTTATGAGGCTGTGAATTGCATACAAATAATAGTTGATCTCGCTCTTTGTTGATTTCTGTATGAGAAATGACATACATTGCTGTGAAAAAGTATTTGTCCCCCTTCCAGATCCTTTTACATATTTCTCACACGTAAATGATTCAGATCATTAAACAAATTTTAATATTACACAAAGATAACCCGAGTAAATCCTTACTTTTTTCTATAATAAATATTCACAAAAATGTATTTAAAAAACACGTTTCTTCATCGGTTTAGGCCAATATATATTCTTGTACATATTTTTGTTTAAAAAAAAATCGCAATAAGCGTGGATTGATTGGTTTGCGCAAAAGTTATAGCGTCTACAAACTATGGGCCAGATTCAGGTAGATGGGCGAATCTTTAATCTGGAGTAACGTTTCTCATTTACGTTACTCCGCCGAAACTTTAGGAGCAAGTACTGTTATTCACAAAGCACTTGCTCATAAAGTTGCGGCGGCGTAGCGAAAATGAGCCGGCGGAATTCAAATTGGGCGGGTAGGGGGCGTGTATTATGTTAACTAAACGCGATCCCACGGCGAACGCACTGCGCATGCGTCGACTGTCAGTGCGCATGCTCCAAATTCTTTCAGGGAACGTCAATGACGTCAATCCCCATTCACAGACGTTTTACACAAACGACGCAAATTAATTTTTTTTCGACGCGATGACGACCGCCATACTTAACATAGGATACTCCACTAGGGGGCTGCTTTATCTTTGCGCCGCGTATCTCTTACGGAAACGTCGGAAAGTCACTGCGTCGCGCCCGAATACGATCGTGAATTTACGATTCCCGCTGATTAACATATTCTCGGCGTTAATCAGCGGGAACGCCCCGCGCGCCATTTTTAAACTTGAAGTTACGATACGATGGCGAAATACAATTACGCCGCTCGTATAGTAACTCCAACCCGGCGTTTCTTGTTTTCTGCTTACAGAAAACAGAAACACGGGCTCAAATTGAGAGTTATGCTGGAGTATCACTGATACTAACTCTACCTGAATCTGGCCCAATGGAAAAGATTTATGGCATTTTTATGGCATTTTTGTTTACTAGTAATGGCAGTGATCTGCAAGTTTTAGCATTACATTGCAGCGGACAGATCGGACACTTTTGAAACATTTTTGGGACCATTGACATGTATACAGCGATCAGTGCTATACATATGTACTGATTACTGTGTAAATGTTGCTGGCAGGGAAGGGGTTAACACTAGGGGGTGATTAAAGAGTTAAATGTGTGTTCTCCAGATGTGCTCTAACTGTGAAGGGATGTGACTGACTGGGGGAGGAGACATATCGTTGTTCCTACTTAGTAGGAACAACGATATGTCTCTTCTCCCCTGACAGAACAGGGATTTGTGTGTTACACACACAGATCCCCGTGCTGGTGCTCGTGACAGCAATTGTCCAACCCTTTGCAGCTGCAACAGCTTTAACTCTTCTGGGAAGGCTGTCCACAAGGTTTAGGCGTGTGTTTGCTTAAACATTCTTCCAGAAGAGCATTTGTGAGGCTCTGATGTTGGACAAGAAGGCCTGGCTCGTAGTCTCCACTCTAATGCCGTGTACACACGGTCGTTTTTTGCGATGAAAAAAAACGAAGTTTTTTAAAACGTCATTTAAATTGATGGTGTGTGGGCAAAACGTCGTTTTTTGTCTTAAAAAAAACGACCAAAAAAAAATTCCAACATGTTTGAATTTTTTGTGTCGTTTTTCAAAACGTCGTTTTTTGTTTCACAAAAAGTCACCGTGTGTAGCAAAAACGTCGTTTAAAACAACGTTTTTCAACCCGCGCATGCCCAGAAGCTAGTTATGAAGCGAGCTTCAATGGAAAAGAGTGGTGAACGTAACCTCGCTTTTTGTGAAAAAAACGATGGTGTGTATGCAACATTGTCTTTGAAAAGTGACGTTTCAAAAACTTCGTTTTTTACTTCACAGAAAACGTCGTTTTTTTTCATCACATAAAATGATCGTGTGTACGCGGCATAAGGCTCCATTCACATCTGAGCGACAAAACGCCGGACGCCTGTCGCGCTTGTCGCTCGAGATGTGAAATAACATTGCGGTCTATGGAGACTGTTCACATCTCCACGCCTGTCGCCTGAAAAAAAGTCCCGGACCCTTTTTTTCAGGCGACATTGGCGTTCGCTCATAGACCGCAAGATACAGGCGGCAAGATAAGCCGCGTACGCGGCATATCTTGTCGCCTAGGTGTGAATGCAGCCTAATTCATCCCAAAGGTGTTATATCGGGTTGAAGTCAGTCAAGTTCCTCAACCCCAAACTCGCTCATCCACACTATATTGCCAAAAGTATTGGGACACCTTTCTAATCATTTGGTGGAGGGGGATTATGGTGTGGGGTTGTTGTTTTAGGGGTTGGGCTTGGCCCCTTAGTTCCAGTGAAGGAAACTCTTAAGGTGTCATCATACCAAGACATTTTGAACAATTTATGCTCCCAACTTTGAGTGAACAGTGTAGGGATGGCCCCTTTCTGTTCCATAATGACTGCGCACCAGTGACCAAAGCAAGGTCCATAAAGACATGGGGGCAGATTCACAGAGAATTAGATTCTCGTAGAGTATCAGAAATACACTAAGCCGCCGTTTTTTACCTGGCTCTACGTGGAATCCAGGAAGATTTTGTCCAGTAAACGACGGCGGCGTAGTGTATTTCTCCCGTCGCAATCCATCTGCGCGAGTAGGGGGTGTGAAGCATTTAAAATAGGCGCGTTCCCACGGCGATCGAACTGCGCATGCTCCGTTCGCAAATTTCCCGCCGTGCATTGCGCGAAAACACGTTGTCACGTCGTAGTAGCGTCGTTTACGTACATTCCTATTCCCGAACGAGTTACGTTATAAAAAAAAATATATATTTTCAAATCGACGCGGGAACGACGGCCATACTTTACATGGGTTACGCACTGTTAGACCAGCAAAAAGCTCCTCTAACATTACGTAGCCAAAAAATGACGTAGGCGATTGCGAGGGACACTCGTACCTTCGTGGATCGCCGTAAAAACTCATTTGCATATCCCGACGCATGAAAACGACGCAAACTCCTCCCAACGGCCGCAAAAATATCGCAGTGTAGATCCGAAGGCTTACGAGGACGTAAGCCTCTCGGATCGAAGCCCGAAGCCGCCGTATCATGGTTTGAGGATTCAAACTAGTGATACGGCGCGCAAAATTTGAAATTACTCCTGTCTAACACCAGTTAGACAGGCGTAATTGCTCTGTGAATCTGGGCCATGGAGTTTGAGGTGGAGGACGTTGAGTCCGGACCTCAACCCATCAACATCAGTGCCTGAACTCACAGATGCGTTTCTAGAAAAATGGTCAAACACTCCCACAGACACACTCCTAAACCTTGTGGACAGTTTTCCCAGAAGAGTTGAAGCTGTTATAGCTGCAAAGGGTGGGCCAACTCAATATTGAACCCTACGGACTAAGACTGGGATACCATTAAAGTTTATGTGCGTGTAAAGGCAGGCGTCCCAATACTTCACTTCACAGGCAGGTTAAGTTTATCCCCCATGCATGTTGGATTTTAATGTTGATCCTAAAGCATTATTTAAAATCATTGCTCTCTGCTAAACACATTTTACTTTTCTTTTTTTTTTTGCTTTGCTACTTTTTCCGCAGGGAAGTGCCCAATGCAAATTGGGTGCCATGTTTGAGGCACCCTGAGAAAACTCAAACTGCACTGCTTTACAGCTACACTTTTGTAGCATGGCACCGTTCTTGCCCCTTGATAAATGTACACAAGGACAGCATACTAAATTTCGAAGTGTACTATATAACCTCAGGCCATCCCTTGTCACCAATAACCTGGCAAAACAAACTCTAAAACAACATGTTTATCTGACATATAGTCCTAGACTTCCCTTCGAGGAGGTCCGCCTGCCTGAATGAGTAGATTGCAATTAATTTAAAGGTGGGCACCACCGGGTCACAATTTCCTTGTGCTGAAAATAGCTGTGCTCATTAATTCTAACCTTTGTAAAGCTCAGACCAACACAAGCCATGTTTTCCACTCCGACAATGAAAACATTGGAATGCAAAAGTCGCGCCGAGCCGTCTCATCGGATGTGAGTGAAGATTATGAATCTTAAGGCGTTTTTTTTCACAAATGGAAAATAATGAAACATTTTACCAAGTTTTGTAAAGGAAAAAAAGAATTCTTAAGCTTTCTATACTGTTCTGTTTTCAGCAGCTCTTAAAGTGGTTGTATACCCGTACATGGACAACAAAAAAAATCCCTGTAAAACGAATGGATAATGATAATATGCACCGCATAATAGCTCATTATGTATCACGGTCCACACCGAAGGAGCTCACATTTTGCCCTCTGCGTTTCTTCAGGGTTCGTGGCTCCGGCGCTGTAAGTGGCCGGAGCCACTATGACATCACTCCCACGCAAAGGGTATACGACCGAACTTCTGCCGCCACTACGGCAAACTTAAATCAACACAGTGCGTCATGCTGTGTCCTGACTGCACAGGCGTGATATCGGGAGGTGCATGCTGGGTAGCCAGCTGTACCAAATCCCCGAAGAAAGTACGAGTGGGCTTAAGATGGCCACAGTAAGAATGACCACTGTCTGTATACCAGGGACGCTGTAAGTACATTAAGATTTTTAAGCCACATTAATAATTATACTGTAAACAGTATCCAATTTCAATTGTAGTAACAAAGAAAATCATGGGGGGTGCTTTTTAAAAACTCGACATTAAGCAGTTAATCCAGACAATGAGACATACATAAAGAAAAAATATTGAGAAAGAGTATACCTTCCCTTTAATAATCTAATGATAGATAGTTCGATAGATACCATGGCCCAGATTCACATACAATTAGATTTGCGTAGAGTATCAGAAATACACTACGCCACCGTATTTTACCTGGCTCTACGTGGAATCCCGGTAGATTTTGTCCAGTAAACTACGGCGGCGTAGTGTATTTCTCCCGGCGCAAGCCATCTACGCGAGTAGGGGGCGTGAAGCATTTAAAATAGGCGCGTTCCCGCGGCGATCGAACTGCGCATGCTCCGTTCAGAAATTTCCCACCGTGCATTGCGCGAAATCATGTCGTTACGTCATTTGTTGTTTGAGTAGCGTCGTTTACGGACATTCCTATTCCCGAACGAGTTACGTAAAAAAATAAATAAATAATTAAATTCGACGCGGGAACGACGGCCATACTTAACATGGGCTACGCACCGTTAGACCAGCAAATAGCTGGTCTAACAGTACGTAGCAAAAAAATGACGTAAGCGATTGCGAAGACCACTCGTATCTTCGTGGATTGCCGTAAAAAGTCATTTGCATATCCCGACGCTGAAAACGACGCGGACTCCTCCCAGCGGCCGCAAAAATTTCGCAGCGTAGATCCGAAGGCTTAAGAAAGCCGTAAGCCTCTCGGATCGAAGCCCGAAGCCGCCGTATCATGGTTTGAGGATTCAAACTAGTGATACGGCGCGCAAAATTTGAAATTACTCCTGTCTAACACCAGTTAGACAGGCGTAATCGCTCTGTGAATCTGGGCCCATGTTTCCCTTAAAATAAGCCAGGTCTTATATTAATTTCGGCAACAAAAGGCACAGTAGGGCTTATTTTTCGGGGTAGGTCTTACCATGTAATGTGCTGTCATCTCTCCCTCCCTGCCTGTCAGGAATCCCCAGTGTGAACTGAGTTGAAACGCTTGTAAAATCCTATAATCCACTCTATTACAGTATTATATAATGTACAATGTGTGCTTTTTTGTAATATAGTTGTGCCAAACACCTTCGTTATAGAGCCCCAATATGCGCTTCTGTGACCAGCCGGAGTTCTCTTCCCTTTCAATTACATTACAGAAACATTGTACATTATATTCTACAGTAATAGAGTGGATTATAGGATTTTACAAGCATTTTAAACTATGGCCTATTTTCAGGTGGTAAGGCTTATATTGCAGCCCTCCTGGAAAAAAAACCCGCTAGGTCTTAGTTTTGAGGAAACACAGACAGACAGACAGACAGAGCCATCAGTGCACTTTAAGTTACCTTAAAGGATACATTTAGAGCCCTTTCACACTGTGCCGCCCATAGCGTCGGCGGTAAAACGTGCATTTACCCCCGCTAGCGGCCGAGGAAGGTTTAAAAACCCTGAAGCAGCGTATTGCGGGCAGTATAGCCGCGCTGTCCCATTGATTTCAATAGGCAGCAGCGGAGGAGGAGCGGTAAACAAAGATGCAGCTAGCAGGACTTTTTTTACTGTCCTGCTAGCGCACCCCTCAAGCTTTCACACTGAAGTGAATGGGGACAGATTTGTAAGGGCGTATTGTAGGCGCTATTTTTAACTCTATAGCGCCTGCAATACGCTCCAGTGTGAAAGGGATCTTAGGGCCCATTTACGCCAGCCTGGCCCGTTATCACACTATAACTTGTGTTGTAATGGGGTAGGCTATTCATTTAAATAGAGTGCCCGATGGGCCATAAACGAGTGCATTTTCGGCGCACCAAGGCACACATCGTTCAGCAAGGTGGGTTTGGGTGGCATTCAGAATGAAGGACTCTACAAAGTCTACATCATACCAAAGCATTAGCATTGGCCCTCAGTCAATAATTAAATTCAATAGGTATATCAGTTGCAATAAATTGTGCTTATATCAGGTTTGTTCTGGAAAATGTACTGGCGGGTGAAATTAAATTTTTTTGTTTAACTTGCTACACAATAGGCAATTAACGTTATAAAGTAATTGGTTATATGAGTCTCACAGCGCTACAATACAATAATGGTATAAAATAAGTCTAATAAAATGATTTTGGCAATTACCTTCATTTATACAGTTTAATTGCTCTGGTTTCTATTTCTTTGCAAACATTCAATCAGGTATGACAGAATTCTGAAAATCTCTTAATTGTTTCTCGGTAAAGGGGAAGATAATGTCAGTGCAGCGAGGAGCGCCTGCGCCGTACAACAGTTAAAGAAGTGAAAGGTGCTTTCTCTATTAACTTTAACTGATCAATACCCTGACCTTCAGAGACCGCCGGAGATCATACGGCATAACTAAGCTTTATGTAACCTGCCATTGTTTTTCTACAATAGAATGCTGTGTTAACTCTTCTGGGATCTACTGACTGAGATACACATACTGTATAAAACGTGTCGTCCATAATAACCAACCAAACTGCTATTAACCCCTTCCATAGAGGGCATTTTCACCCCCTTCCTGCCCAGACCAATTTTTAGTTTTCAGCGCTGTTGCACTTTGAATGACAATTGCGCGGTCATGCAACACTGTACCCAAATAAAATCTTTGGCCCAGATTCACAGAGCGATTACGCCTGCGCAACTGCTGTTGCGCGTGCGTAAGTCTAAATGTGCGCGTGCGTATAGTTGGACGCGATTCACAAAACAATATACGCCAGAAATCTACGTTTTTTGGTCCGGCGTAATTGAATTAGACATTCGCTTCCCTTCGCGCAAAACTGCGCTAGACACACCATTGATTTGCTAGTCAAATATGCTAATGAGGGAGTTACGGGGATTCACAAAAAAACGCAGTTGCTGCGCAGGCTACGCGATGTGCGCAACTGCAAAATGTTCTGTCTAAAGTTAGAGGACCTAAAAGCTGGTCTAAATTTTGAAAAAAAGTCTAATTGTCAGATAAAGCAACACTGTTAGTGAGGAGTTCAGCAGTCACACGTGTTGCCCAACAATCTGTATGCCAACATGCCAGGGGCATCGTCGCGCATAGCTATACTACTGACTTTAGATGAACAAAGAAGGATGAGGGCACGGAGGATGGCACTAAGGAGGGCACGGGAGATGTTTTTTTTTTTTTTGCTTATATAAAATTTACAATTTAATCTAATCTAATACAATATTCTTATCTGATACAAGCCCCTCACTCTTCACTTGATATATCACACACGCATAGACATCTTTGGCATGAGAGATTCTGAGGTGTCTCGCATCTTCAGATTCACCCCTCATGCCATCATGGAATTACCATAACCTTGCAGGAGGACATCAGCAGCCCAACACATGGCACCACCCATGACAACCCATGACAGCTACATATACAATCACAGCCCCATCCCCACAGATTTCAAACAGAACATGTATGGGGACAGCTGGCTGGTTGGTGAGTGACATGGGAGTCAGGCATGACTATCCCCTCCCGTGATGCACACCTCACAAGTGGCACATGCATGACTAACATCCTCCTGTCTTTTCCCTTCAAGGTGACTCTGCATATGCACTGGTACCCCATCTCATGACCCCATCTCATGCCAGCTCACATTATGCATCTTTGCACGTTAAACACACACATTAATTATGGCACAATGACAATGCATGCATGCACACCACTGTGGTCCCTAGCACACAAAGAGAAAAAGAACACCCAAAAATCACACTAGCACTCAGCAAGAAACAGACACAAAAAAATCAGATGAAAAAATAAAGCCAGAAAACAAACGCTCAGAAATATATCAATCAAACAAACAGTCTCAAACACTTATCAAAACACACTTTCACAAAACTACCAACAAGCACTAGATCACACAGAACACTAATCTGACAACTACAAAACACACTCTAACGAACAACAGAGCAAAAGCACTTGATTCAATGGGAAGGGACACAAAGGGATGTACTTTTGCAATGGAAGGGCGTTTGTGTGTGTCTATTTATGCTGTCTGCGTAGTTCACAACATTGCCCTAGTCCATTTCCTATTTCACTGATTGCGCCGCTCCCGAGTTGTGAGCATGCGCACAACGGAGCTGACATGGTTTCCTTCACGCGCGCATGCGCGAGTCGGCCGGCCCTTCATTTGCATGGGGTCACGGCTCATTTCAATGTAACACGCCCACGTCCCTCCCAATTTGTATTACTCCTCCTTACGCCTCCGGAAAAAACCTTACGCTTGCGCAATCTCTTGCGTAAAAGCTACGTGAATCGCGGGATTACGCGGCTAGATTGCGCAAGTCTAACGGAAAAGTGGTGCGCTACGCCGGACCGATAATGCGCCGATCTACGTGAATCTGGGCCTTTGTGTTTTTTTCCCCACACAAATAGAGCTTTCTGTTGGTGGTATTTAATCATCTCTGCTGTTTTTATTTTTAGCGCTATAAACAAAAGAAGAGCGACAATTTAAAAAAAACACAATATTTTTTAATTTTATTTAATAAATATCACATTTTAAAAAATAAATAAAAATTTTTCCCTCAGTTTAGACCGATACGTATTCTTCTACGTATTTTTGGTAAAACAAACCTGCAATAATCGGATATTGATTGGTTTGCGCAAATGTTATAGCGTCTACAAAATAGGTGATAGATTTATGGCATTTTTTTACTAGTAATGGCGGCGATTTGCGTTTTTTTCTAGGGCGATCTGCGCCCTAGAATGCCAGGAACAAAGGATGTCATATGACGTCCACTCTGATCGGCGAGGGGTTGCTGCCTCTGTCAATTGCCTATGGACCGGTAAGGAAGGGTTTAAAGTGTAGCTAAAACCAACTACAAAAAAATTATATATTGCAACTAACCAGATTTTAGATGTGGTGGCTGCATTCGTTTTTTTTTTTTCTTTATTGAAGCCTGTTGATCTTGCCAGTAACACACATTCCTTCTTAAAGTGACAACACTCTACGTTGTATCATGCCATTTAGACATGTGCATTGCCGAAAAATGAATTTCGTTTTTTTGCTTTTTCGAAAATTCGAAAATCCAATTTTCGAAATTTCACATTTTCGAATTTTAGATTTTTGCAATTTTGAATCTCGAAATTTCCAATTTTCACATTTTCAAATTTACGAATTTTCGAAATTCCGAATTTTGAAAATCTAAGATTCGAAAATCCGGAAATTCTAAATTTTGGAAATTCTAACATTTGTAAATTTGTAAATTCGAAAATTCGAAATTTTGGAAATTGAAAAATTCGGAAATTTGACAAAATTTGTTAAAAAACTAATTTGGAACTAACAAATTGCACATGTCTAATGCCAACAGAAAAGGGACAAGACTACTCTAACCTCCCCCTCACCTCTATTATATAGATGGGTGAGGTTCTGTAGTTCTTAGGGCAAAACCTGGAAATGTCAGATACCAGTAGTGCTGGTACCTCTTTATGTCTTTGACAGGTATCCTATCCCACTTCCGAGAGTCCACTGCGGCCCTGACGTGGCAGTGACGTCACCGCAGGGCTCCCTTCTCCTCCTAATAGGAGAGAGGAGGGGGCCTCGCTCATGCGCAGCAGGGTTCCGAGTGTGAAGCCGAAAGGCTACACTGCCGGGTTCCCTTACCCGCAATGGAGGCAGCAGCATCCAACAGCTGATGGAAACATCAGCTGCGGTGCCGACATCGAAGGACAGCTGGACAGGTAAGTGTCCATATATTAAAAGCCAGCAGCTGCAGTATGTGTAGTTGCTGGCTTTAAAAAAAAAATCCCACGGACCTCCACTTTAAGTTAAACTTTTTGGGAATCAGTGCTAAAAAAAAAAAAGCACTGTCACTGTATAAATGACACTGGCAGGGAAGGGGTTAACATCAGGGGCAATCAAAGGGTTAAATGTGCTCCTAGGGAGTGCTTTCTAACTGTGGGGGGGAATGCTTAGCAGAAAAACAAGTTCTTAATTTTCCTCCCTCACGGAACAATGGTCTGCCTTGTTTACATAAGCAGACCACTGTTCTGCCTCTCCTGTGGACGATCGCGAGTGGCCAGCAGCCATCGTGGCTTCGGCTGACTGGCTCCCGCTGAGTCCAATTTACAGCGGGAGTGGGGCTCCGGTGGCACGTGTACCCCAGAGCCTAGAAGAGAAATCACATAGAGGGACATGAGTTTGCACTTAAGGCTCTATTCACACCTTGGCGACAAAACGCCCGACGCCCGACGCTCGTGCCGCTAGAGGGGCGAATTTCCATTGCTGTCTATGAGATGGTTCACATCTCACGCCCGAACGCCGAAACGCTCTACGCCTGCCGCCTGAAAAAATGTCCCGGACCCTTTTTTTCAGGCGGCATTGGCGTTCGGCCATAGACAGCAATGGAAAGAATTTGTTAAAAAAAAAAAAAAGTTACGCGGCGTTACTTGTTGCCTAGGTGTGAATGCAGCCTAAGGGTCACCCTGCCGCAGTATATGTACGTTAACCTACTGGTAGGTCTTGAGAATTGCATTTATTTAGACTGGTAAAACATTTTCCGTGCATGTGTCAGTGGTGCACTCATCTGGCTGAGGTTACCCTTTAAATTAACCATTAGCACATAACAATGAAAGAAATGTAGAACAAGCTATAAGCATAAATATATATACAGATTAAAGTCTAATGCCGTGTACACACGATCGTTTTTTCCGATGAAAAATGTACAATGGACTTTTTTCATCAGAAAAAACGATCGTGTGTGGGCCCCATCTGACTTTTTTCCATCGGTGTGAAAAAATAGAACTTGTTTTAAATTTCCACGCATGCTCAATATCAAGTCGACGCATGCTCGGAAGCATTATTTTTTCTCGGCTCGTCGTAGTGTTTTACGTCACCGCGTTTAGGACGGTCGGAATTTAGTCTGATAGTGTGTAGGCAAGACTGATGAAAGTCAGCTTCATCGGAATTCTAATGGAAAATTCCACTGGATTTTATTTAATCGGAAATCCGATCGTGTGCACGCGGCATTATGCCACGTACACACAGACTGAATATCTGACAACAAATGTTTGATGTGAGCTTTTGGTCATATATTTCGACCACGTGTAGGCTCCATCAGACATTTGCTGTCGGAATTTCTTGTTGGAAATTCCGATCATCTGTATGCAATTCCGATTGCATAAAAATCCTACTCAGAATGCTCAGAATCAAAGCCTACGCATGCTCGGAATCATTGAACTTGATTTTTCTCGGCTCGTCGTAGTGTTGTACGTCACCGCGTTCTTGGCGATCTAAATTTCTGACATTTGTGTGACCGTGTGTATGCAACACAAGTTTAAGCCAACATTCCGTCTGAAAAAAATCCACGGTTTTGTTGTCGGAATTTCCGATGGTGTGTACGCAGCGTAAGTATTTTTTAACCACTTAAGACCCGCACCTTAAGGCAGCTAAAGGACCCGGCCAGGTTTTGCGATTTGGCACTGCGTCGCTTTAACAGACAATTGCGCGGTCGTGCGACGTGGCTCCCAAACAAAATTGGCGTCCTTTTTTTTCCCACAAATAGAGCTTTCTTTTGGTGGTATTTGATCACCTCTGCGGTTTTATTTTTTGCGCTATAAACAAAAATAGAGCGACGATTTTGAAAAAAATTCAATATTCTGTACTTTTTTCTATAATAAATATCCCCCAAAAATATATATATATAAAAAAAAAAAATTCCTCAGTTTAGGCCGATACGTATTCTTCTACCTATTTTTGTTAAAAAAAAAAAATCTCAATAAGCGTTTATCGGTTGGTTTGCGCAACATTTATAGCGTTTACAAAATAAGGGATAGTTTTATTGCATTTTTATAAAAAAAAATGTTTACTACAAATGGCGGCGATCAGCAATTTTTTTGTGACTGCGACATTATGGCAGACACTTCGGACAATTTTGACAAATTTTTGGGACCATTGTCATTTTCACAGCAAAAAAATGCATTTAAAATGCATTGTTTATTGTGAAAATGCCAATTGCAGTTTGGGAGTTAACCACAGGGGGGCGCTAAAGGGCTTATGTGTGACCTAATGTGTGTTTACAACTGTAGGGGTGTGTGGCTGTAGGTGTGACATCATCGATTGTGTATCCCTATAACATGGATCACACGATCGATGACACTGCCACAGTGAAGAACAGGGAATCCGTGTTTACACACGGCTCTCCCCGTTCTTCAGCTCCGGGACTCCAGCGGCGATCTGGGCCGAGGGTCCCACGGTCATGTCACGGAGCTTCAGACCACGGCTGTGCACTAGCACAGGACATACCTGTACGTGCATGTGCCCAGCCGTGCCATTCTGCCGACGAAAGTATGCAGGAGGCGGTCCTTAAAGTGGAGTTCCACCCATTTTTTTATGTTTGTCTGTGCTGCATGCCCTAATCTCATAGTGTTCAGAATGAACAATTTTTATTTATTTTGTTGCTTGTAAATACCTTTATTTTGTAGTCCTTCATTACTTCCTCCTCCTTATTAGCCTAGGCCAGGGATCTCCAAACTACGGCCCTCCAGCTGTTGCAAAACTACACTTCCCATAAGGCTATGGAAAAATCTGTCATTCGCAGACATTACTAGGCATGATGGGAATTGTAGTTTCTGAACAGCTGGAGGGCCATAGTTTGGAGACCCTTGGCCTAGGCTATTAAATCACTATAGCAATATCACAATAGCAAAGGCTATTTGCAAGGGTTTCTGGGATAGGCATCATGTTTCCCAGTAGTCCTTGCAAACCTGACTGAAACCTATTACATTGCTTGTGCAGCACTGAACATGTGCGAGATATGCAAAGCTGAAATCCAGGAAGTCATACAGTCTGGCTTCATGATGCCCACACTTAAGATGGCCACGGTCTATTTCTAGATTATAATCTAAATGCTGTAACAACCTAACAAAACAGACCTTAGTTTACAGACTAACTTTACTAGAATACATTAAAGTGGATGTAAACCCCCCAAAAAATGTTTTTTTTATTTTTTTTTTATATGTCACAATGTAGAGTATAAGATTTCCTATCATTTGTGCCCAGTCTTGGCACACAGAGTTAATTCAGCGCTGAGTAATCCTCTTTTAAAGTTCAGTGCAAATGAACAGAATTCCAGATAAAAACTTGCCAAATTATAAAGTCTGTTTCTCTGTTATTGCTTTCAGTGACAGGTTATTTACATATCTAGCTTGGACATGTTTATCATAACAAGAGATGATCCAAAGTTCATTGTATATTACTAGGACAGTGATGGCGAACCTTTTTAAGCTCGAGTGCCCAAACCGCGACGCAAAACCAACTTATTTCTTTCAAAGTGCCAACACAGAATTAGACCTACCAGCGGCTCTGTACAGATGATGGGACTGATCATCCCTCTGAATGAGCCCCAAGGGACCAAAAATGTACAATTCTGCCAGATTCCCTCAGAATGCAGGGTTCAGGAGTGCATTGTGCTCAGAATGCACTGTGCAATGTACACTGACCTACCTGACACATGCACTCACCTACCTCCTCGATATCCCAGCCGCCGGGAGGTCAGCCACAAGCCCTGCGCTGTTTAGGGGTGGTGTCAAATTCTGCCCACCCTTCTGCCGACGTCACTGCCACTGATGCAAAGAAGGGAGCCGGTGTCCTGTCGAGTCAGTGCAATTGACTGCCTGGCTGGGGGAATCCCCTGGCGTGCCCACAGAGAGGGCTTGGAGTGCCAGCTGTGGCACCCGTGCCATAGGTTCGCCATCACTGTACTAGGATGTGTTATGATGTTATATCACCTCATGTTATGATAAACAAAACATAACATATGATAAACATGTCCTAGCTAGATATGTAAATAACCTCTCACTCAAAGCAAGAAGAGAGAAAACTGACTTTTTATCTAGGCAGGGTTTTATCTGGAAGGCTGTTCATTTTCACTGAACATAAAAGAGGATTGCTCAGAGCTGGATTAACTCTATGTGGCAAGACTGGGCACAGATGATAGGAAATCTTATACTCTACATTGTGACATCAACATTTTTTTTTGGGGTTTACATTCACTTTAAGCTTGTGTATTACAGGTGTATTTATATTTAAAAAGTGAAATTGTGGGTGGAACTCCCCTTTAAGTGGTTAAAGTAAGTTGAATGGGCATGAATTATTTAATACAAAGTTGTTTTCAAGTTTTTTTTTTTTTTTTCTTATCTTTTACTCCTGAGGTTAGAAAACGCTAAGGGAAGACGCTGTGTGAATTTTGAGCAGTAAAAGTACTGAAGGTGCGAAAGTGGAGAGGATAATGTTCTAGTTATAAGAGGCTCTAGAGATCCTGAGCGCATTGGAACATCGTTCCACCCTGTATACAGGACAGGAGTTGAAGAATTATCACTCAAAATCTAATCACACACATAATCAAATCGAGCTTTGAAGTAGAATTTTTGGTTAGTTTCTGATCATCCGAACATCCTGAGAAATAATAAAACTGATAATACATACAAAGAAGGTCTATGCAAAACTTGAGTGATTTGTTATCATCGGAGCAAAAGAAATACATTTGGAAAAAGAATGATGGCCAACAAGTCCAATTCGGCACAAAGGAAGGCAAAACAAAATCCTCGGGGAACAATTTCACAATTTTGCCACATCAGAGAAAAAGAAAATCCTTCCTAAAGCCTCGTACACACGGTCGGACATCCAACAAACTTTCCCTTGGATTTTTGTCCGAAGGGAGTTGTCCAGTCACACCCATAGCATACACACGCTCGGACCTTTTCGGCAACAAACACGAACAAGTGAAGGGGGTGGTGAGTATACTAGGTTTATATGATCAAACACCATCTAAGAATAAGTTTATAAGCCTAAACAAGGTCCCCACCGGACGTCGACCCGGGGTCCGGGAGATAGTCCTGAAACTGGAAAAGGTAAGTCCACCCACTCTATGGGTCTTATGAACCGAACCTTTCTTCCCACGGTAGGTGTAAGCAGGCTCATACACTCCAGAGGATATAATCTAATAATATGGTAATGTAAGAATAATGAGGTACTCTTACCAGATTCTGTGGACCCGTGACTCACCGTACGGTGGAGGGTCTAGAGAGCATAGATCAATCCATGGCTGACTCCCCTTAGTCCTCTGCGTGATGTCATCAAGGAAATGTCAGGATCCAGAGGGCCTCCGGTGTTTGTAGATTGTATTCACGACCAAGAATTCAGGGATGTGACTCCATAAACCGAAAATGGTGAAATTAATATGGCCATATACCCCTGTAGAAGTCTATCTAAGACGAAACCGGTCGGGTACGCTGGGTTCATTCCCAACTTTTTGCACATTTTCTTTGATATACTCCTACCCAGGGCCGCCATCAGGAATTTTGGGGCCCCTTACATAGCTTCAGGTATGGGCCCCCTGGAGCAGAGAACCGGGGGGGGGGGGGGTGCTGCCGCATGAAGTTGAGAAGCGGGGGGGGGGCTGCTGCCGCGAATTGAGAAGTGGGGGGGGCCTTTACAAAAAGAAGAAATAAAGAAGAATATATATAAAAAAGGGGGGTAGCCACCCGGGGCCCTGGGGACCTCTGTGCCCTTTAATAAAAAGAAAAAAAGAGAGAAAAAATAATAATATATATATATTTATATATATATTTTTTTTTTTAAAGGGTGGGGGCCCCGGGGACCTTATTTTTTTTTTTTTATAAAAGGAAATTACAAAAAAAGGGGGCTTTCCATTCGGGACCTCTGGGCCCTTTAATAAAAAGAAACCTCTGGGCCCTTTAAAAAAAAGAAAGAAATAAAAAAAATATATATAAAAAAGAAATAAACATTTATATAAAAATAAAAAAAAACAAGGGGGTTGCTTTCAGGGCCCTGGGGACCTCTGGGCTCTTTAATAAAAAATAAAAATATAAAAAAATATATATAAACAAAAATAAAAAATACAATTATAAAAGGGGGTTTGACACATGGGGCCCTGGGGACCTCTGAGCCCTTTAATAAAAATACATCTATATATTAAAAAAAAAAGAAATAAAATAATATAAAAAAGTAAAAAAATATAAAAAAGGAGGATTGTCATCCGGGGCCCTGGGGACCTCTGGGCCCTTTAATAATAATAATATAAATATAAAAAAATAAATAAAAAAATATATAAATAATATATATATTTTTATAAAAAAGGGGGGTTGCCATCTGGGGCCCTGGAGATCTCCAGGTCCCTGTGGACCTCCGGACCTCTAAAAAAAATAAAAGAAAAAAAATTGGCCCTTTAATAAAAAATAAAATAAAAATATATTAAAAAAAATATATTTTTTTTATAAAAAAATATATTTTTTTATAAAAAAAGGGCTTACCATCTGGCGCCCTTGGTGGCCTCCGGGCCCCTGGGGACCTTCGGACCCCTAAAAAAAAAAAAAACAATTTTTTTTTTTTTTTTTTTAGGGTGGTTCCCATCCGGGCCCCTGGGGACCCCCGGGCCCCTTACAGGTGTAATGCCTGTACCCCCCTGATGGCGGCCCTGCTCCTACCTATCCAAGGTGGTGGAGTTAAGGTGCTTATTTATTCTGTGATTTGGTTTCCTATTGGGACCAATTTATATCTTTGGATTGGAGTGTGATATTTTGCTGTGGGATGCCAATTTTTTAAGTTTTTAATTTTTTATACATTTTCACACTATGAGAATTTTTTCTCTTTTTTTGGGTGTGATTACCCACTGATTGATTTCACCATTTTCGGTTTATGGAGTCGCATACCTGTATTCTTGGTCGTGAATACAATCTACAAACACCGGAGGCCCTCTGGATCTTGACATTTCCTTGATGACATCACGCAGAGGACTAAGGGGAGTCAGCCACGGATTGATCTATGCTCTCTAGACCCTCCACCGTACGGTGAGTCACGGGTCCACAGAATCTGGTAAGAGTACCTCATTATTCTTACATTACCATATTATTGGATTATATCCTCTGGAGTGTATGAGCCTGCTTACACCTACCGTGGGAAGAAAGGTTCGATTCATAAGATCCATAGAGTGGGTGGACTTACCCTTTCCAGTTTCAGGACTATCTCCCGGACCCCGGGTCCGGTGGGGACCTTGTTTAGACTTATGAACTTATTCTTAGATGGTGTTTGATCATATAAACCTAGTATACTCACCACCCCCTTCACTTGATTGTGCACATTGTTTGGAGGTGTTACTGTGATCACTATTACAGACTAATATCTTTTTATCGGTCCAAGTTTTGATACTTGTGGCCCTTGTTTACACTGTTTGTGCAACACGAGTTTTATTATTATTTTCATATTTTTATGTTTTTATTTTATTTTTTTGTTCATGGTAAGGCAGATCACGGCCATACATGTTGATACTATTTTGATTATTCACTCTTGATATGCAATAATCACTTAAGGGAGAGACGCCCCTAGCACTAGTGGGAAGGGGGACTGGAGTCCCTGTCTCCATTTTCCACCTCACAAGTGGATTTATTCTTTTTGGCGCTACACTTATTTTTTTATAATACCTTTTACAACTTTCTTTGTTGTGTTGGCTGTCTACACATACACCCAGGATTTGCGCAATACTTACACATAGACAACAAACACGAACGTAGTGACGTTTCAACGTACTGACGAGAGTTTAAAAGAGGAAGTTTAATTCTCCGGCATCACCCTTTGACCCCTTTCACACTGAAGCGTTTTTACGACGTTTTAGCATTAAAAATAGTACTATTCAAATGCTCATAAAACGCTCTCCATGCATCTCAATGGACCCTTTCACAAGTCCAGCAAGCAGCATCTTTTGGGCGCTGAAAAAAACGCTCCAAAAACGCCCCTCTCCATTGAAATGAATTGAAAGCGCTGTAAAAACGCCTTACCCTTTCACACTGAGGAACTGCAAAAACGCCCTAAACCGTTAGGGTCTTAGACCCCTTTCACACTGATGAGTTTTTCAGGCGGTACAGCGCTAAAAATAGTTTTTTAGGTTTATCCTCATCCCCGGGCCCAGCTCCTCCACGATAGAGCTCCAATCTGCTCGGTGCTGCGGGGTGTGTAAAAGTAGAGAGCGGTGCGGGGTCACTGCGCCTGCAAGGATTTCACTACCCCCTCCTTCCTGGCGCCATAGGCGGCTGCCTGCCCCACCTAATGGTGACAGGCAGACTGCAGCAAGTGATTCTTGGGACTTCTTACAGACTTGTAATGCATCCCTATGGGATTGCAGACGTTAGCAGATGATGCATCCGCTAACGTCCACGTCCGTAAAGATCCGGTTTTTCGGATGGAAGAAAACCCTATTTTTCTTCCGTCCGGGAGATTGGATCGGATGAATACGGACAGACGGTCCGTATTCATCCGATTCCCCATAGGGGAGAGCGGAGGAAAGACAGGGCGGTCTCTGCACAGTGTGCGGGGACCGCCCTGTCCGCCGACAGCTCAGCGGGGATTACGGATGATCCCCGCTGAGCCGACGGACACACACGGAGCAGACACAAAAACGGTCCGCTCCGTGTGAAAGAGCCCTAAAAGTTTCTTGGAGCTTACACAGGGCCTCCTCCATTCTCTTCATCTGGTAAATGGAGATGCGGAGGAGCTAAGGAAAGGTAAGTATAACAAGATGCGGGGGCTGCCATTATTAGGAACCCACTGCTGTGCTCTGAATGGGCAAAGCACCGGTTCACTTTAAATACACCAAAAATCCCATTACATTCCTCTCAATGCACTTGCTGGTAATTTCATTATTTCCCTTTATTCTCTAGCTTCCATGCTTCCATATCCTGTTGGGAGAAAAATGTTTGAGACAAACTTATTATTATCCAAACGGTAAAATGCTATTAAGAAAGGAGGCTCTATCCATTTCGCAATATAGATTTAGTTAAATACCGCCGCACAATTACTTCCTTTCTATGGCTGAATATTGTCATTGTGAGCTCTTTATCCCTCTGTCACCATTCCGGGGGGAAATGCTGCACTGATGGGACACAATTAAGTCGATATGGGAGGTCTTGTACTAAGAAAGGAATTTATTCAATTACTTGGAGAGTTGAAGTGCAAGTAAAATAAAAGGACTCAATAATTACAAGCTGTTCATTTAGAAACAAAAATATTCATTACATACTTATGTAATTAAAGTGATTGTACTTTTCTTTTTTATTTTTTTTATTTTAGCTTGCAAAAAATAAATAAATACAAAAATAATGCCCAGAAACCTGCTTTTAGTGGTTAACCACTTAAGGACCACTTTGCGCCGATATACGTCGGCTGGGCACAAGCACGAACATGTACTTCGCCTTTAACCTCCCTGGCGGTATGATTCTGTCTGGAATTACGTACCAAAAGCGGTACAATTATTTTGCATGGAAATTCTGCGTTTTATACTGTAGGCCTGCAATTTTTAGGAATAACTCACTTAAATTTGTCCAAACCAGAGTCTAGTAGACATCCCGGGTATGATAAAGTTTGAAACACAAAATCATAAAATTATAATATAATAAATAACTATAAATAATTATAACAAATAATAATGTAATTATAATAAAAATTATTCACTAATGTAATCAAATCAAAATCACTGAAATTTGCTCAGTTGCAGAATTGTCGCTGTCATTACTTTTATTTTTTTATGACGAATTTCCCCACAAATCGCTATCGCTCAATTCTGCGAGTGATTATAATTTATTATTGCTGTTTTCTAGCTGCTCTAAAATCACTTTTGACATAATCGAACACTTTTGGTTGCTATGGACAATCTACAGTTTCCAGGCACAAAAAAAATGTTTTTATTATGTAAAAGAACATGCAGGGCACTGGGCAGACCACTAGGGACAGGGGGGGTGTGTACTTTTTACATACAGTACTGTAATCTATAAGATTACAGTATTCTGTATGTAATGTGTTTGTTTACTTTTTTGAATTTGCCGCCGGTCTCCGCCCCCGTGCGCCGTTACGTCGCAGGGAACGGAGATCGGCGGCGTGCGGGCACTGTGAGTCTAATGGAGGACGCCACTTGCTCACACAGCGTGGATGCATCGCTGGATCCAGGGACAAGGTAAGTACAGTACCCTGCCTGGATATAAGGTAAGCCAGCGCGCGCTGCAGGCTCTGCATATTCACCCCGAGCGCGACTCGGGGATATCGATATTTTCATAAAAAATCCAACCCGAGTCGCGCTCGGGGATACCGGCAGGGGGGTTAAGAGCCCAGCCGCGGGTCGCGAGCGCGACACGGCGGCGCGCTTGCGACCTGGTTCTGTGCTCCGTGACCGCGCCCGCGGGACCCGATCGCAGCTGGGGTCCCGCAATTGGGACACAGAGCTGAAGAACGGGGAGAGGTGAGTGTAAATAAACCTTTCCCCATTCTTCCTAGTGTGAGTGTCACTGATCGTCTGTTTCCTGTCATAGGGAACGACGATCAGTGAGGTCACACGCCAAGCCACACCCCCACACAGTAGTAAACACTCCCTAGGAAACACTTAACCCCTTCAGCGCCCCCTGCAGGTTAACCCCTTCACTGTCAGTGTAATTTTCCCAGTTATCAGTGCATTTTTATAGCACAGGTCGCTGTAAAAATGACAATGGCCCAAAAATAGTATCAAAAGTGTCCGATGTGTCCGCCATAATGTCGCAGTCATGATAAAAATCGCTGATCGCTGCCATTACTAGTAAAAAAAAAATTATTAATAAAAATGCCATAAAACTATCCCCTATTTTGTAGACGCTATGACTTTTGCGCAAACCAATCAATAAACGCTTATTGCTATTTTTTTTTTACCAAAAATATGTAGAAGAATACGTATTGGCCTAAGCTGAGGAAAACTTTGTTTGTTTTTTTATAGATTTTTGAGGCATATTTATTATAGCAAAAAGTAAAAAAAAAATATTTTTTTTCAAAACTGTCACTCTATTTTTGTTTATAGCGTAAAAAATAAAAACTGCAGAGGGGATCAAATACCACCAAAAGAAAGCTCTATTTGTGGGGGAAAAAAAGACGTCAATTTTGTTTGGGAGCCACGTTGCACGTTGCACGATCGCGCAATTGTCAGTTAAAGCGACGCTGTGCGAATCGCAAAAAGGGGCCTGGTCCTTTAGCTACAAAATGGCCCGGGGCTTAAGTGGTTAAACATCAATGTTTAGTCACTGAAGTGCAAAAATGAAATATCTTTGAAAAAACAAATATAGCGGGGTCCTGCCATCATGGACTATTACTAATAGCGATGCAGAATTGAATCCATACCGTTGTACTGTACATAAGTTTATATTTGTTGAAGCAGTGCATTGTGGGACCAGAGGAATCAGGAGACACGGACTCCTTTGACAATTGGTAGAGATAAACTACCCTCTCCCACAATGCCTCGCTTTTTCTCAGCACATGTCACCCCCGCACAGCCTTATGGGGAAGGTTACTTAAAGGCAGGGTGTGGTGGAATTCGCTCTCTCGGGACCTGCGCTTCTTCCTCTGCGGACCTGTGGAGAGCACTACAGACAAGCTGTTAGGCCCAAAGCCTGGGCCTGGATCCACCGGAAGACCAACCACCCGGAAAGAAGAAAGTTCAAGTGTGCCCAGCTAATGTTCCAGGAGATCGGACAGGCGGATCGATTGCTGACCGGAGCTGTGGAAAGCAGGACATCAGAGGCCTAGTATCGTGTTGTGGCTGCAGAGCAGCTCATCTTTGCGAGAAGCTCAGGCGGACTAGGCCTGTTCGGGTAAGAGGGCACTTGGGCAAGTTTCCATACCCAATAACTTTGTTATCTACTGTGCCTCACATCTTAGTAAGGGCACACTGTTTGTTGGCCCACTGAGGAATATCTGAAAGTCACACTGGCCATATTGACTGTTGCTGATAGGAGGATCGGTACATTACGCTTATGTCAATCACACCTTAGACTGAGTTCAAAGACCCCTGTGGATTACAAATATTTTTAAAAGTGCACCAACGAGCCTACAAATAGACTCCGTCGCTGGGGAACTTGTTTTTACTTTTAGCAGGCTAGGCCTGATCAAGACCTGTTAGCAGACGCACTTCAATAGGTTACCCACTAGGGGGAGCTTGCGAGCATAGTCTTTTTAAAGTTGATTATAGAGTTTAGTCTGTTGAAGTTTCTTCTGTCGTTTCGCTGACTCTCGCAAAGGGCCCTTTGCAGAGACAGATAGATAGAATACTGTGTGTGTTATTCATTGCTTGTTCTTTTCATTAATGCATAACAAGTAAAACTCTTTTTGATTCAATTGCATTTACTGTGAGGTGTGTTCTTCTCTTGAAGTCTGCAATCAAAAGACAAAGGTAACAATAATATTGCATGATATTTCTAAATGTTCTAATTGTGTTACTGGAATCTCATAGCCACACGAGAGATTCGCAATATATTTGCAGCTTGCTGATGTGCCAAGGGCGGGTTCGAGCCACTTAAAGGGGGTGAATATATTACTGAAAGTAGATCCCAAATCTAACCAGCGGCTCCTGCGGGGGTAGCGCTACACAAACAAAAGAACTTAAACTGAATAATTGAGCTGGGTCCACATAAAAAAAAAAACCTTCAAACACAGTCCTTTCATTACAGCACATCTTCCCATGATGTTGTTTCAGTTGGGCCACCAGGCCTTGCATCTCTTTGTTGTATTGATGGCATTTTGCACCCATACCTGCTTTACCCCATAGATAGAGGAACTTCATTTACCACTTCTGGACCAAGCCTATATCTGACACATGGTAAAATCTGTATTTTTTGCTAGAAAAACATTACAGTATATATATCTATATTTTTTTTACATATACAGTGATAATATGTTTACAATACAGCTAACATCTCTGGACCCCTATAGCTCTTCACTATTTAATGATGTAGTCACTCATTTCTAGCGTTAGGAGTGTGGTAAATATTTGATGATTTTGACTGCTGGTGGCGGCAGTAGCGGCTTATGTGCCTTGTGTGTGTTTTTGTATTTTTGTGGTTGGTGCATTAATGCACTTCACTTCACCTCTTAGCCCTCCCGAATTCCATCCCATGGGAGGGGTCATGGCTTTCACGTCGTGGATGTGTCTGTAGGGTAAGTACTGTGAATTAAAGGGATACCAAAGCTTTGTTTTAAAAAACAAACAAAACAACAAACATATCATACTTACCTCCACTGTGCAGTTCGTGTTTCACAGAGTGGCCCCGATCCTCATCTTCTGGGGTCCCCCCGGCGGCTCTCGCGGCTTCTCCCCGCAAGAGCTAACTCCTTCTGGGAAGAGCTTTCCCGGGGGGTTACCTTGCGGGTGCGCTCCCGTGTGATACACTCGGCGGCCATAGTCGCCAAGTGTATGACTTGGCCCCGACCCCGGTGCGCGGCGTCATTGGTTTTGATTGACAGAAGTGCGAGCCAATGGATGCGCTGCTATCAAACATACAATGAAGAGTCGACAAAAGCTGCGGGAAAGCAACACGTGATCGAGCCCATGGAGATTTGGAGCTCAGGTGAGTAAAATGGGGTCTCGGGGGGCCAGTGACTGCAAGGTGTTTTTTCACCTTAATGCATAGGATGCATTAAGGTGAAAAAAACACGAAGCTTTACAACTCCTTTAAAGTGGATGTAAACCCCCCAAAAAAAAATTTTTTTTGATGTCACAATGTAGAGTATAAGATTTCCTATCATCCGTGCGCAGTCTTGCCACACAGAGTTAATCCAGATCTGAGTAATCCTCTTTTAATGTTCAGTAAAAATGAACAGAATTCCAGGCAAAAACCTGTCTAAATAAAAAGTCAGGTTTCTCTCTCCTTGCTTTGAGTGAGAGGTTATTTACATATCTAGCTTGGACATGTTTATCATATGTTATGTTATGTTTATCATAACATGAGGTATAAAAAGTGAGAAATCCACCCCTCCCCCACATAACACATCCTGGTAATATACAATGAACTTTGGATCACCCCATGTTATGATAAACATGTCCAAGCTAGATATGTAAATAACCTGTCACTGAAAGCAAGAAGAGAGAAACGGACTTTATAATTTGGCAAGTTTTTATCTGGAATTCTGTTAATTTGCACTGAATATTAAAAGAGGATTATTCAGCGCTGGATTAACTCTGTGTGGCAAGACTGGGCACAGATGATAGGAAATCTTATACTCTACATTGTGACCTCAAAAAAAAAAAAAAAAAATCCAATTTAAGCTATTTCTAGCTAGGCTCTATAGAAGAAGGTCAGTCCTGCGAAACGCGTCAACCTTAGGTTCTCATCCAGGACCTCCTACTCCCAGGTCGGTGATTTGAGCAACCGATGAGAGATAGCTACACCTGTGGCCTGACAATCATGTCTTTAGATTATGTTTGTGAGTAGACATCTTTATGATGTTATTCATCTCTTTTAATAAATCTGTTGGATAATGCACTAGGCCAGTGCGCCTTTTTTTCTTTTTCTATTTTCAAAGCACCGTTAGGATGACCCAAGTCCTAGAGGGTAGCAAGTCATCTATTAGATTTTTCATGATTTGACCAGGCACCTGTGACACTACACAGTCAGCTGACTCTAGCGCAGGAGTGTGTTGTTCCTTTTGCATGCATACCTGCTTTACCCATAGGTAGAGGAACTTCTTTAACCACTTCTGGACCTATTTCTGATGCTTTTTGTTTACAAGTTAAAATTAGTATTGTTTGCTAGAAAATTACTTAGAATTCACAAACATTATTATCCAGGAGTGTCCTGGATGGCTGAGGGATCTTGGACATCGCTGGAGAGAGATGGGGCTCCGGTAAGTAATTAGGGGGGTGCTGAGGGAGGCTGCTACACACAGAAGGTTTTTCTTCTTAAAGAGGAGTTCCACCCTAAAAATTTACTTTTGTTTAATCCCCTCCCCCTTACATGCCACATTTGGCATGTAATTTTTTTGGGGGGGGAGTGGGGGCTTCAGAAGGAGTGGGACTTCCTGTCCCACTTCCTGCTTCCGCCGAGGGGCTGGTTAGGCGATTAAGCTTAATCACCTACACCAGCCCCTCCCTGTAGGCCAGGGGTCTCAAACTGGCGGCCCTCCAGCTGTGGCGAAACTACAAGTCCCATCATGCCTCTGCCTATGGGAGTCATGCTTGTGCCTGTCAGCCTTGCAATGCCTCATGGGATTTGTAGTTTTGCAACAGCTGGAGGGCCACCAGTTTGAGACCCCTGCTGTAGGCGATCACATGGGACACATGACAGGTCCCATGCGATCGCCTCTCCAATCAGCAGCGAGCCGGGCGTGCATGCGCAGTGCGGCTCGCGCATGCGTAGTGGGTGCCCGGCCGTGAAGCCGAAGGCTGTCACGGCTGGGTGCCCACAGTCGGGATGGAGACGCCGGCTGGGGAGGAGGGGAGAGGAGCGGAGCCAGCAGCTACACTTTTTGTAGCTGCTGACTTTTAATAAACACAATTTTTGGCTGGAACACCCCTTTAATGCATAGAATGTGTTAAGATAAAAAAAACCTTTGGCCTTTACAACTCCTTTAAAGGGTTTGTAAAGGATTTTTTTTTATCTTAATAGCTTCCTTTACCTTAATGCAGTGCTGTTTTCATGTCCTCATTGTTCGTTTTTGCTCTCAAGTTGCTGTAATTCTTCTCTGATCTCCACACTTCTTGGTTGTCTGTTTCCTGATAACCACAATACTGGGAGCTTTCTCTCTGTGTTTACTAATCAAGGAGGTGTGATTACTGTGTGTCTAAAACCCCTCAGCACCAATCCAGTTTCGTTTTCCAAACCATCACTGCCCTGTATTGGCTCTGTACATCACAGACAGGAAACAACATGCAAAAACGAAACTGGAAACTGCAGGTACATTATATGATTGATTTTTATCTATTTTTAATCATTCTTAAAAGGAATCAGTTAACTATTATGTCTCTATACCCTGTAAACAGTCATTTCAGCAAAAAAAAAAAATTGTGTTTACAACTCCTTTAACCACTTAAGCCCCGGACCAATATGCTGCTAAATGCCCAGAGGCGTTTTTACAATTCGGCACTGCGTCGCTTTAACAGACAATTGCACGGTCGTGCGACGTGGCTCCCAAACAAAATCGCATCCTTTTCTTCCCACAAATAGAGCTTTCTTTTGATGGTATTTGATTGCCTCTGCGATTTTTATTTTTTGCGCTATAAACAAAAATAGAGCGACATTTTTGAAAAAAAAACTATATTTTTTACTTTTTGTTATAAGAAAAATTGAATAAACAAAATTTTAGTCAAATATTTAGGCCAAAATGCCTTATCTGAAGTGATGAGTACCCTCGTCTTTTTCTGTACATGAAATCTTTATTCAGCAGCTGTCAATCTCTCTCCCTCTCTCTCTCTCCCTCTCTCTCTCGCTCTCTCGTTTACTAGAAAGAAAAAAAAAACTTCCCTTATTAAATCTAGCAAAGGATTTCAGAGCTCCCAGGCAGACCTACAGGACATAGAGTACAAACAGGGAGAGAACTACAAAGCTGCTTTACTTAGGAACTCATTCAGTACCACAGAGACTATAAACAGCAGGAGAACGTATTGATTAGTAGCTATACCACCATATATCCGCCATACCTTTCCACATAATAAAGATGTTAGATATTGTTTAACATTTATTGACATAGGTTTTATAATGCATTGCCAAGAAAAAATAGAATAGGAAATCTATTGTGAAATTTATAGGTGGTAACAGCAGAGTTTATTGACGAGAATATCCAGTGATGTGAATATCCAGTTGCTTAAGGGGATCAGGTAAGATTTTGATCATCAGCTGGGACCTCGATGGTCATGCAGCAAACCTCAGCAGGCTGGGGCTCCTTCCACAGGATAAACACCTGGCTGCTCCAGGCCTCAGACTATATATGTTCTCTTCAGCCACCTACTGGGTACACCTCCCCAGGGATTGGTTGAAGTCCCATAAACATTCACACTGCTTATTTGACTTTCCAGCCCACTCAGATTTTAGCCTACAATGCAGGGGAAAATTATCAAACCTGCAGCCTGTGAAACACAGAACAGCCCAAAGCAATCAAAAACTGTTCCACTGATTACAAAAATATTTTAATTTGGTTAACATCCTAGCAAACTTAACTAGGAGGGTGCTACATCTTCTTTTCATTTTGGATACACTTGGGGAGATTAGAACTTCTGCCATTATTTTATTGCTGTCTGGAAAGATTTCCTCTCAGACTTTGCTATCAGCTGTTATCACCCGAGATAAACGTACCAATCCATCACTACCGTATGAAGAATGGAAAAGCAAAGTGCTGCGTATGTCATTATCCGCATCAAATAAAAATCATGCCTTGTACTGTCACTCAATCGAGCTATCTTCCACTCTGTAAATCTCAGGCCTCGTACACACGACCGGTTTCCTCGGCAGAATCCATCAAGAAACTCGGTGGGAAACTTTTTTGCCAAGGAAACCGGTCGCGTGTATGCTTTTCATCGAGGAAACTGTCGAGGAACTCGACGAGCAAAAAAGAGAGCAAGTTCTCTTTTTCCTCGACGGGAGTCAAATGGCTCGTCGTGTTCCTCGTCGGGCTTCTTTTCGACAAGAAACTGGAGCATGTGTATGCTAAGATACCCGCGCACCTTCGGTTAAAATAGCGTTTGTAATGGAAATAGCACATTTGTCTGTAACAGACTGAAAAGTGCAAATGTCTCTTACCAAACTTTTTCCTAACACGCAGTAACATGAGATTAGCAAAATCAGCCCCTACCGTTGTATGTGTTGAAGTCACCGTGTTTGAGAACGAGGAGATTTGGTCTTTAACGTGTGTACGCAAAGCAAGCTTGTCGAGTTCCTCGACAAGCCTAACAAGGAACTCGACGAGAAAAACGATGTGTTTCGCCGACGAGAAAAACGATGTGTTTCGCCGACGAGTTCCTCTGTCGTGTGTACGTGGCCTTAGTGTCCATGGCCTCTCTTTTGGCACTGTTGATTTGGATGGACTTCAGTTTTTTATTTTATTTATCATCTTCACTGTTAACTATGTTATGTTTCCACTTTCCTGCAGCAAGGAACATATTTGATAACTTTAGGCATTCTCTAGATTAGGGGTGTCACGCTCAATTCTATCGTGGGCCGCATCAGCATTATGATCGCCCTTAAAAGGGCCGGTTGTATCTGTAAGATTAGATGTCCAGTGCATACCCTCCCCTTATATTACGTGTCAAGAGTAGGGTTGAGCGAACCTGAACTGTAAAATTCGGGTTCGTACCAAACTTTATTTTTTTTTGGACCCGAACCCGAATCCGAATTATTTGCTAAAAGTTCGGGTTCGGGTTCGGCACGGCAGCCAATCGCCATTTTTTTATTTTATTTGTGTGACCTAGAAGCCATAACAGCCATGCCTACTAATGGCATGGCTGTGATTGGCCAGTGCAGCATGTGACCCAGCATGTGACCCAGCCTCTATATAAGCTAGAGGCAGATAGCACAGCTCATCAGTCTGTTTTAGCTAGGGTAGGGAAAGGCTGCTGCTGATCTGAGGGAGAGTTTTAGATAGGACTATCCTGCTTTGAAAATCTACACCAGCACTGTTTCTTTCTGCGAGATCTGCATCTTATAGTTTAGGGCAAGGTTTCTGCTTGTTCTTATAGGAATAGAATTATATAGGAGTCAGTCCTGGTTCACAAATTAAATTGCAGCATCACTGTATCTGTTCCTGTGAGATAGTCTGTATATTGCACCAGCACTGCATTTCTTTCTGTGAGATAGTCTGCATATTATAGTTCAGGGCAAGGTTCCTGCTTGTTATTATAGAGGGAGAGAATTATATAGGAGTCATTTTTTTTTTTTATGTTACCGGTATTTTACGTTATTTCCCTACCGACATTTTGCAGCCCTCTAACCCTTTCCCTTAGTCTTTTAGAGACATTTTAGTAGTCAAAAGTCCGGGTCCCCATTGACTTCAATGGGGTTCGGGTTCAGGGTCAAGTCCAGGTCAAGTTCCGGTCCCGAACCCGGACTTTTTTCCTGAAGTTCGGCCGAACCCGCCGAACCCGAACATCCAGGTGTCCGCTCAACTCTAGTCAAGAGCCACCCCACCATGAGAAGTTGAGTCCCCCACTCTCCCTTACATCACAGTGCACCCCCCTTTCCTTATGCTGCTGCTGGGAAGAAGCTGGATGCATTGCTTTTAAGCAGAAAGTAAGGGACTAGAGGAGGGCTGGAGCTCTCCTGCAGCTGCAGGAGAGGTGCGACTGCCACATGGAATAGCCTGGAGGGCCGGATTCGGCCCACGGGCCTTGTGTTTGACACCTGTGCTCTAGATTATAAAAATCCTCAGTTGTGTATTGAAACAGAGCTTTATAGATCCATATTCTACAAAATATTCCCTTGTCTCATTCATATGATAATTTGGCTAGATTCACAACCGATGCCTTCCACCGCGCAAAACTGTCATCTTTGCATGAGATTTTCAGCACATTTTTAGATGACATGAATTCTAATGAAGCAATGTTGCATAAAATAGGCCTTTTGTGTTACAACTACAAAGCCTGATTTCCCTTACATGCAAGCTACAAAAGAAAGGAAAATGTGTCTGTCACTGGAAGCTTCAAACCTCAAAAATGGCTCTTAAAGGGCAAGTGGATTTATTTTGATTTTAATTTTAAAGTTACAGTTTTAATTTTTAAGTTGATTTGGTAGGCATGATTAGTTCCACTCTTGTATTTCTTTTGTTTTTTTCCAGTGCTCTTTTTTGCCAGACCAGCTATAGGTAGGGGCATGGTCAGGTGATCACCTGCCCCTTATCTATTGATTAGCACTCCTGTGCTCCTATTGAGGAGACTTTAAAATTCATAGTTAGGACTGCAGTACACAGAGAGCCTTGATGGGGCCTGCAGCTTACACAGGTATTTGCAAATGCGTGCAACTAAACCTCTGTTTTTAATGCTTACAGCTAGACAGGTTAATTTGGTTTGTTGCTTTTTTGGTCGGAAACTTTGAGCCCCCCCCCTTTTTATCAATTTTAAAGTTAGATTGCTGTCACATACAGTAACTCCCAACTGTCTCGGATTTAGAGGGACTGTCTCTGATTTGGAGCAATGTCCCTCATTCCTCCCCATTTGTCCCTCATTTTGGTCTGATCTATATAGTTGTATATAAAATGTACTATTTATCTTTCAAAAAGTGTTTCCCAGTGCTAAACCTTTCATCCAATTTCTAAATTGCTACACTTCTAAATTTCAAAAGCCAATATAAAGTAATAGTAGTGATAAAAAAAAAAAGCCCTTGTATAATGATAACCAGAAAATGCCTCTTTTCTATGTATCTTTTCTATACTATAAAGTCTATATTGCTTTTGTATGTACACAACGTTTCCTTACTTAAAGGGGAGTTTCACCTAAAATAAACTTTTAACATTGCATTTATGAGATTAATGACAATTAGAATCGGCTGTTTTTAAAAAAAAAAATACGTCCGTACATACCGTTTCCTATACAGTATGTATTCTCATCGCCGCTTCTGGGTATGATCGTCGAGGCTGGGCGTTCCTAATTTTTTCTCATCGAGTTCCACGTCAGTTTTCTCGACGAAAAACATACACACAAGCGTTTTCCTGTCGAAGAAAACGGTCGTGTGTACGAGGCCTGAGACGGGTAGCGGCAAGAGGAAAGAAGCAGAGTAGGGGGCGTGTCAGCCTCCTGTCCCTCTGCATTCCTCTTGCTGCTGCTTATCCTAGGAAGTTTTCCAATCAGGAACAAGCTAACCTAATGAAAGCAGTTGTTTCCTTCCTGGCTATGTTGTTGGGTAGTCATGGAGATGGGGGGATGGGGGGGTCCTGTCTGACCTTATAGCTGCACTTTGCCCCATGGGGGCAGACAAGTAAAAAGAAATGCAGTGTCAGTAGTTTTTTTAAAGTGCATTTTTTTTTTCTCGAAAGGAAAGTACAACAGTTTTATATATCACTGTAAATTAAATAGATTTTTTTTCACCGCTTGACATAATTTATATTTTCATTCACCCTCCATTCTCAAGAAGCTGTGTAATCTTCCGAAGGGTTGCCATGGTGAAATGCTAAAGTCATTGCTGCTCAAGATGCTGTAATGATCAAATTCCCCCTCTTTATAGGGGAAAAAAAGCTTTTTTTTTAAATAAAATTAAAAATAATTACTCATTAAGATAATTACAACTGCTTGAGATTTGAGGTAAGGTGACTGTGACATATTTTACACAGATGGGAGAAAATTAATGGAACAGAGTTTAGTGTCAAAGAGGTAGTTTGGTATTACTGAGTTTTAAAGGGGAACTCTGCTTGTTAAATCAAAAAAATATTTTCAAGCGCTTACAGGATGCAGTCAGCCTGGAAAAAAAAAGTCTCTGCAGTCAGTGAACTCTCCTTATGATGAGTCTGACAACATGTCTGTCTGTCTAATCTATCTATCTATCTATCTATCTATCTATCTATCTATCTATCTATCTATCTATCTATCTATCTACAGGGAGTGCAGAATTATTAGGCAAATGAGTATTTTGACCACATCATCCTCTTTATGCATGTTGTCTTACTCCAAGCTGTATAGGCTCGAAAGCCTACTACCAATTAAGCATATTAGGTGATGTGCATCTCTGTAATGAGAAGGGGTGTGGTCTAATGACATCAACACCCTATATCAGGTGTGCATAATTATTAGGCAACTTCCTTTCCTTTGGCAAAATGGGTCAAAAGAAGGACTTGACAGGCTCAGAAAAGTCAAAAATAGTGAGATATCTTGCAGAGGGTTGCAGCACTGTTAAAATTGCAAAGCTTCTGAAGCATGATCATCGAACAATCAATCGTTTCATTCAAAATAGTCAACAGGGTCGCAAGAAGCGTGTGGAAAAACCAAGGCGCAAAATAACTGCCCATGAACTGAGAAAAGTCAAGCGTGCAGCTGCCAAGATGCCACTTGCCACCAGTTTGGCCATATTTCAGAGCTGCAACATCACTGGAGTGCCCAAAAGCACAAGGTGTGCAATACTCAGAGACATGGCCAAGGTAAGAAAGGCTGAAAGACGACCACCACTGAACAAGACACACAAGCTGAAACGTCAAGACTGGGCCAAGAAATATCTCAAGACTGATTTTTCTAAGGTTTTATGGACTGATGAAATGAGAGTGAGTCTTGATGGGCCAGATGGATGGGCATGTGGCTGGATTGGTAAAGGGCAGAGAGCTCCAGTCCGACTCAGACGCCAGCAAGGTGGAGGTGGAGTACTGGTTTGGGCTGGTATCATCAAAGATGAGCTTGTGGGGCCTTTTTGGGTTGAGGATGGAGTCAAGCTCAACTCCCAGTCCTACTGCCAGTTTCTGGAAGACACCTTCTTCAAGCAGTGGTACAGGAAGAAGTCTGCATCCTTCAAGAAAAACATGATCTTCATGCAGGACAATGCTCCATCACACGCGTCCAAGTACTCCACAGCGTGGCTGGCAAGAAAGTGTATTAAAGAAGAAAAACTAATGACATGGCCTCCTTGTTCACCTGATCTGAACCCCATTGAGAACCCGTGGTCCATCATCAAATGTGAGATTTACAAGGAGGGAAAACAGTACACCTCTCTGAACAGTGTCTGGGAGGCTGTGGTTGCTGCTGCACGCAATGTTGATGGTGAACAGATCAAAACACTGACAGAATCCATGGATGGCAGGCTGCATGAGTGTCCTTGCAAAGAAAGGTGGCTTTATTGGTCACTGATTTTTTTTTGTTTTGTTTTTGAATGTCAGAAATGTATATTTGTGAATGTTGAGATGTTATATTGGTTTCACTGGTAAAAATAAATAATTGAAATGGGTATATATTTGTATTTTGTTAAGTTGCCTAATAATTATGCACAGTAATAGTCACCTGCACACACAGATATCCCCCTAAAATAGCTAAAACTAAAAACAAACTAAAAACTACTTCCAAAAATATTCAGCTTTGATATTAATGAGTTTTTTGGGTTCATTGAGAACATGGTTGTTGTTCAATAATAAAATTAATCCTCAAAAATACAACTTGCCTAATAATTCTGCACTCCCTGTATCTATCTATCTATATCTGCTGTCTATTGATCTAATTCTATGTTATACATTTACCTATCCTTCCATTTTTATCTATCTATCTATCAATTGTATCTGTATCTCTCTCATTTTCAATGTATATAGAGTGAGCCAGATTCTTGTACATTTGCGGCGGCGTAGCGTTAGCCATTTACACTACGCCGCCGCCTCGTACTGGAGCAAGTGCTTTATTCCCAAAGCACTTGCTCCGTAGTTTGCGGCGGCGCAGCGTAAATGGCCCAGCCTACGGGCGCGTAATTTAAAGGGGGCGTCTTGTATTTACTGTAAATTAAGCGCGCCCCCGCGCCGATTGAACTGCGCATGCGCCGGCCGCGATTAAATCCTAGTGCGCATGCTCCAAAGGACGTCACATTTTCTCAATGTAAACAACGCAATCGTAGCGTACGCCAGCCCCATTGAGAATCGACGTACGCAAACGACGTAAACGACGCACAACACAACGCGGTCCCGAGGCCATACAGTACTTAACATGGCATCCGGCGGCAGCCGACGGCATCCGACGGGACTTCGTAAGGTTACTCCACATCTTAGCAGGGGTAACCTTACGCGGACGAAAACGACGTTAACCACGACGGGGAGGCGTAAAAGCGTTCGGAAATCGGCGTATTAGCCTCATTTGCATAGGCAAATGAGAAAACAACGTAAAGGCCACCTAGCGGCCGGAGTTGTCATTACATCTACGATCTGCCAGTGTAATTGTTTTACACATGGAGGATCTTCGCCTGTATCTATGCGTAAGTGATTTTAGGAATCACACGCATACATACACGGGCAAAAAAACGGCGATACGAAGGGGTATCTGTGATACCCCGTCGTAGCGCTTCTGAGAATCTGGCCCTATATCTTCCCTCTCATTCTAAGTCTTTATCTCTATCTATCTTCATATCTGTAATCTATTTTACACCTCTGGTAGTATCATGTTTCATACACTGGTGGGCAGTACAAAGCACACATAGGAAAATTAGAGGTTTACAGATCTGTCTATCCAATCTATGTATACCTTTCATCGGTTACCTGCCTATTTCTCGGTCAAATGTTTATCTCTATTATCTGCCTAATAATTCATCACTTCAATATCTGTTTATTGACCTACTTCTTTGTTATACATTTGTCTGTCTATCTTTTCCTCCAGTATTTATCTATCTATCTATCTATCTATCTATCTATCTATCTATCTATCTATCTAGTTATCTGCCCATCTCTCTGTCTATTATTTCTATCTTTATTATATGTCTGTTGATTTATCTATTTCTATATTATACATTTTCTTTCTTTCTTTCTTTCTTTCTTTCTTTCTTTCTTTCTTTCTTTCTTTCTTTCTTTCTTTCTTTCTTTCTTTCTTTCTTTCTTTCTTTCTTTCTTTCTTTCTTTTCAGTTATTATTATAATGTCTACTGATCTATCTATTTTTTATTTTTATTTTCTCAATCAAAGGTTTTATTAAAGCTTATTACAAAACATATAATAAGGCAAAAGTAGAACTGGGGCATACATCTTTGACCAACAGTTGTCACAGTACATAAAATATAAACAAATCACACGGTCAGATGCATGTCTAGACAGTATGTAAGGCATATATATGCTATATAAATATTATAAGAAAGGGAAGAGGAAAGGGAAGGTAATAGGCTAGGGAGGGGAATCGAAAGAGGGATGGGGTAGTAGGAGCAAAAAGTACTTAGCCCAGATGGTAAAGGTAGAGGTGGTGATCTATCTATTTTTATGGAAAAAAAGGGGGTGATAAGCGCTAACACTTAAGTGAGGTAGACACCCAGAGGGAATTCAAATGAGTGTCCTGTGTGGACGTGTATTAGTGGTAACTACAATGTAACACAATGTATCACAATATTGACACAGTGACATAAGAAAAAAAGGCCCAGATTCATAAAGCAATTATGCCTGTCTAACTGGTGTTAGACAAGATTAATTTCAAATTTCGCGCGCCGTATTACTAGTTTGAATCCTCAAACCATGATACGGCGGCTTCGGGCTTCGATCCGAGAGGCTTACGTCTTCGTAAGTCTTCAGGTCTACGCTGCGATATTTTTGCGGCCGCTGGGAGGAGTTTGCGTCGTTTTCATGCGTCGGGATATGCTAATGTGTTTTTACGGCGATCCACGAAGATACGAGCGGTCTTCGCAATCGCTTACGTCTGTTTTTTTTTACGTACTGTTAGACCAGCTTTTTGCTGGTCTAACGGTGCGTAGCCCATGTTAAGTATGGCCGTCGTTCCCGCGTCGAATTTAAATTATTATTTTTTTTTTTTGCGTAACTCGTTCGATTTCTCGCAATGCACAGCGGGAAATTTGCGAACGGAGCATGCGCAGTTCGATCGCTGCGGGAACCCGCCTATTTTAAATCCTTCACGCCCCCTACTCGTCTAGATGGATTGCGACGGGAGAAATACACTACGTCGCCGTCGTTTACTGGACAAAATCTACCTGAATTCCACGTAGAGCCAGGTAAAAAACGGCGGCGTAGTGTATTTCTGATACGCTACGAGAATCCAATTCTCTCTGAATCTGGGCCAAAGTGTATAAGTAAAAATGAATATGCAAAATAATCACAAAATAGGAGATGTGACTGTGACCAATAGGGTCTCAGAAAGGGTATGTGAAGGAATGATGCCAAAAGAGAACATAAAAATGAATAGAAATAAAAATAAAAATAAAAATGAAAATAAAATACAATATATTATATTGTATAAAAGAATAAACAAAGTCCAAAATAGTGTCCAAAAGTCTTCAACTGGTGATAATAGATAAATGCCAGAATCGTGAGAAAGTGATCCACTAATGGTCTCCCAGAACTCTTACCTTAACCAGGTAAAGGAAATGCATATAGCTCAAATGGCTGTATCTCCTGGACTCTGCCTCATCTCCTTCCACACTAATGCCGCGTACACACGGTCGTTTTTTGCGATGAAAAAAAACGACGTTTTTTAAAACGTCATTTAAATTGATCGTGTGTGGGCAAAACGTCGTTTTTTGTCTTCATAAAAACGACCAAAAAAAAATTCCAACATGCTTGAATTTTTTGTGTCGTTTTTCAAAACGTCGTTTTTTGTTTCACAAAAAGTCACCGTGTGTAGCAAAAACGTCTTTTAAAACGACGTTTTTCAACCCGCGCATGCCCAGAAGCTAGTTTTCAATGGAAAAGAGTAGTGAACGTAACCTCGCTTTTTGTGAAAAAACGATGGTGTGTATGCAAAATTGTCTTTGAAAAGTGACGTTTCAAAAACTTAGTTTTTTACTTCACAGAAAACGTCGTTTTTTTTCATCGCAAAAAACGACCGTGTGTACGCGGCATAAGTGTTCTCCCAATCCCCCTTATTGCAGGTCAATGCACCCAATGATGGATGGGGAGAGCTGTATAAAATGCTCTTTATCAAAGGGAGAGAAGAAAACAAATGGAGTACCTCAATGGTGAAGTAAGTACAATAAGGGAACAGTTTATTAAAACCGCAAAATGGACTCTTAGGCCGCGTACACACGATCAAATCTATCTGCTGGAAACGGTCCGATGGACTGTTTCAGCAGACAAATTCAATCGTGTGTACGGGCGGACAGACAGGTTTTTCCAGCAGACAGATTTTAAAGCATGCTTTAAAATCTGTCTGCTGATAATCCGTCCGTCCGACATGTCTGCTGGTTAGTACACTAACCAGCGGACATATCTGCCGCACATGGAATGGAATGGATTCGACGCATGCGTGGAAGTTTTTTACTTCCTGGTGCGGTGACGTGGCGGCGTCAACGTCACCGCGCTGTCTGCCGGCGGGGGTTTTTGGTTTGATCGTCTTTCCTTCACTCTTTTGTTTTTTTCTCTCGCTCTTTCTTTCCTTCTTTTGCACTTTCTTTATTTTTCTCGCTCTTTCTTTCATTTTTTCTCTTGCTCTTTCTTTCCTTCGCTCTTTCTTTTTTTTCTTCCTCTCGCTCTTTCTTTTTCTCGCTCTTTCTTTCTCTCGCTCTTTCTTTTTTTTTCTCATTCTTTCTTTCTTTCTTCCTCTTTCTTTCTTTCGTCCCCTAGCTCTATCTTTCTCTTGCTCTTTTTTTTTTCTTTCTTCCTCTTGCTCTTTCTTTCTTCCTCTTGTTCTTTCTTTCTTCCTCTCGCTCTTTCTTTCTCTCGCTCGTTCTTTCTTTCTTTCCTTCTTTCTTTCTCTTGCGCTTTCTTTCTTTCCCTCACTCTTTTGTTTTTTCTCTCGCTCTTTCTTTCCTTCTTTTGCACTTTCTTTATTTTTCTCGCTCTTTCTTTCATTTTTTCTCTTGCTCTTTCTTTCCTTCGCTCTTTCTTTTTTTTCTTCCTCTCGCTCTTTCTTTTTCTCGCTCTTTCTTTCTCTCGCTCTTTCTTTCTCTCGCTCTTTCTTTTTTTTTTCTCAGCTCTCTATCTTTCTCTTGCTCTTTTTTTTTCTTTCTTCCTCTTGCTCTTTCTTTCTTCCTCTTGTTCTTTCTTTCTTCCTCTCGCTCTTTCTTTCTCTCGCTCTTTCTTTCTTTCTTTCTTTCTTGCTCTTTCTTTCTTTCTTTCCTTCTTTCTTTCTCTCGCTCTTTCTTTCTTTCTTTCCTTCTTTCTTTCTCTTGCGCTTTCTTTCTTTCCCTCACTCTTTTGTTTTTTCTCTCGCTCTTTCTTTCCTTCTTTTGCACTTTCTTTATTTTTCTCGCTCTTTCTTTCTTTTTTTTTCTTGCTCTTTCTTTCCTTCGCTCTTTCTTTTTTTCTTCCTCTCGCTCTTTCTTTTTCTCGCTCTTTCTTTCTCTCGCTCTTTCTTTCTTTCTCTCGCTCTTTCTTTTTTTTTTCTCACTCTTTCTTTCTTTCTTTCTTCCTCTTTCTTTCTTTCGTCCCCTAGCTCTATCTTTCTCTTGCTCTTTTTTTTCTTTCTTCCTCTTGCTCTTTCTTTCTTCCTCTTGTTCTTTCTTTCTTCCTCTCGCTCTTTCTTTCTCTCGCTCTTTCTTTCTTTCTTTCTCTTGCTCTTTCTTTCTTTCCTTCACTCTTTTGTTTTTTCTCTCACTCTTTCTTTCCTTCTTTTGCACTTTCTTTATTTTTCTCGCTCTTTCTTTCTTTTTTTCTCTTGCTCTTTCTTTCCTTCGCTTTTTCTTTTTTTCTTCCTCTCGCTCTTTCTTTCTCTCGCTCTTTCTTTCTTTCTCTTGCTCTTTCTTTCCTTCGCTCTTTCTTTCTTTCTCTCGTTCTTTCTTTCCTTCTTTTGCTCTGTCTTTCTTTCTTTCGCTTTTTCTTTCTATCTTCCTCTTGCTCTCTTTTGCAAGCATACATAGGAAAATTAGAGGTCAGGGAACCCCAAAAGGCAGATATGAGATCCCTACAGAGGTGACTGTGGGACCAGATAATGGAAGTTTTCAGGTCTTCAGAATAAAGCAGAAAAAAGGACTGCCTGTGAAAAAAGGAAACAATTTTACAAGTAAGCAGAGTCCATAGCTGTCTAATTTTTTTGTAATACTTTTTGCCAGAGGGACTTATTAATGGAAGAGACTCCATTGGTAACAAAATAATTCAGCAGCCATTTGATTACATGGAGTCGTTGAGGTCTTTGTATAACACAAACCTTGAATGCCGAGGCAGTCGCGGTCCCTTCTGCATCTTTACAACATGGGCTTGAAATCCAGGAGCTCTACATCTAATTACGAGCTTAATAACTAGAACAGAGAAGCAACAGGAGCGTGGTATTATTTCCAGAAGCGTTTTGTACTGATTCTCATTATCAGAAGTCCTTTGTCCGGGATGCTAAAGGACAGCTTGTTACCGTGTGCAGAAGAAGCTTGATTGACCAAAGCTTAAGCTTGACTTTTACTGATAAACGAGGTATTAAAGGGACACTGAATTCCATCAGTAATAGTGTAAATGGAACAGCCCTCAAGCCCTTGCCTGCAATTTACCGTAAAACAGGTGTTTTTGGGGGAAAAAATGATAGAATTTGCCTGAAATGAAGTGGAAATGAAGTCCGCTTTAGACACCAACTAGACATTATATGTGGTTCTGAAGTGTTATAATTTTTTACATTGATGCATTCCCTGCATTAACCACTTAAGACCCGGACCATTATGCAGGTTAAGGACCTTGCCCCTTTTTGCGATTCGGCACTTCGTTGCTTTAACTGAAATTGCGCGGACGTGCGACGTGGCTCCCAAACAAAATTGGCGTCCTTTTTTCCCCACAAATAGAGCTTTCTTTTGGTGGTATTTTATCACCTCTGCGGTTTTGATTTTTTGCGCTATAAACAAAAATAGAGCGACAATTTTGAATAAAATGCAATATTTTTTACTTTTTACTATAATAAATATCCCCCAAAAATATTTAAAAACACATTTTTTTCCTCCATTTAGGCCGATACGTATTTTTCTACATATGTTTGGTAAAAAAAAAATCACAATAAGCGTTTATCGATTGGTTTGAGCAAAATTTATAGCATTTACAAAATAGGGGATAGTTTTATGGCATTTTTTTTTTACTACTAATGGCGGCGATCAGCGATTTTTTTTTCATGACTGCGACATTATGGCGGACACATCGGACAATTTTGACACATTTTTGGGACCATTGTCATTTTCACAGCAAAAAGTGCTATAAAAATGCACTGATTACTGTGAAAATGAGATTGCAGTTTAGGAGTTAACCACTAGGGGGCACTGTAAGGGTTAAGTGTGACCTCATATGTTTTTCTAACTGTAGGGGGGCGGGGCTGGACGTGTGATGTCAGTGATCGTCGTTCCCTATATCAGGAAACAGACGATCACTGACATTGCCACAATGAAGAACGGAGAAGGTGTGTTTAGACACATCTCTCCCCGTTCTTCAGCTCTGGTGACCGATCGCGGGACACCGGTGGCCATTGGGTCCTTTGGCCGCGGTCACGGAGCTTCAGAACGGGTCGCGTGCCTGACCCCACAACTGGGCTTAGAGAGACACGTACAGGTACGTGATTGTGCCCAGCCTGCCGACGTATATCGGCGTGAAGGGGTCCTTAAGTGTTAAGGGAAAAAAAAAAGGTGCACTATTAGTTGTGCCTATCCCCAAACACTTACCTAATAGACATGTGCACTGCCGAAAAATTATTTCATTTTTGTTTCATTCGTTTTCATTTTTTTCGTAAATTGGTAAATTCAAAACTACAAAAAAATTGGGAAATTTGAAAATTCTAAAATTCTGAATTAGCAAATTCATAAATTCGAAATTCGTAAATTTAAAAATTCGTAAATTCGAAAATAAGAAAGGAAAATCCAACAATCCAAAAACTAATTGTAACTGAACGAATTGCACAAGTCTATTACCTAACTCCTCCACCAATCCAGCGCTGTTCCATCTGCAGCACCGCTGCTCTCTCCTCTTCTCACAGGAGACACAGGATTTATTGGCTCCTGCTGCTGTCATTCAAATCATGTGAGGGGGTGGAAGAACCACACTGTGTGTGTCTATGGACTCATACAGCCCAGCTCGGGAGCGTGCCCACATGGGTGCCCTCTCAGTACCCGGCTTGCTGAAGGGGCACTGAGGAGAGAGAAGCAGGACAGAGCTGATGGGGGGCTCCAGAAGAGGGGGTAGAAGACCAATCGCATACCTTTGCACAGAGCAGGTAAGTATTACTTGTTTTTTTAATTTAAGACAAAAATAAATGACCTAAAGGCTTCCTTGTGTAGACATCCAAAAGCCATTGGACTACTTCTAGATGCCGCCATCTTGGATGTGATGATGTGAAGCCCCAGCAGACTCACAACTGTGACTCAAGTGCAGCGTCGGTGCATCCATAGTGGGCACAGGAGCGCCGCCCCCTTCTCTCCTGCACCCGTCACTCAACAATAGATAGAGTCATGCATGCATTGCATGAATCTATTGTCGTCGCTGCTGCCCACTATTAAGGTGTCCAGCCCCCTGTTGAGCGCCGGCCATCTGAATAACAGTGGTGGGTGTGTTTTGAAAGTGCCTGATTAGAGCCATTGGCTCTAATAGGCTTCCTGATTAGAGCCTGTGGGCTCTAATCGGCTTCCAAATGGTTAAACAGAGGGCACACTGCTGTGCGTTCCCTGTTTAAACAATGCTGTGTTAGGGAATCACTTCCCTAACACTGACCCGCCTCTCAGCCAATCAGGTGCACTGGGTCTGGTTACCGGTCACCTGATTGGCTGAAGGGACAGACGAGCAGAGATGACATCGAGGACTCGGATGGAGCGTGGAGGAGGACGGTGCTGACCCGAGAAAGGTAAGTCCTGGGCGGGGGGGCAAACTGGCTGTATGTGAGGGGGCAAACTGGCTGCATTTGATGGGCAAATAGACTGTATTTGATGGGGAAACTGGCTGAATTTGAGGGGGCAAACTGGCTGCATTTGAGGGGGCAAACTGGCATCATTTGAGTGGGCCAAATGGCTGTATTTTATGGGGCAAACAGACTGTATTTGAGGGGGCAAACTGGCTGCATTTGATGGGGCAAACTGGCATTATTTGAGGGGGCAGAGTGGCATCATATGAGGGGGTAAATGGGCTGTATTTTATGGGGAAACTGGCATCATTTTAGGGAGCAAACTGGCATTATTTGAGGGGGCAAACTGGCATTATTTGAGGGGGCAAACTGGCATTATTTTAGGGGGCAAACTGGCATCATTTGAGGGGGAAAACTGGCGGCAATTGATGGGGCAAACTGGCGGCACTTATGGGCACAGTAGCTGCATTTGATGGGCACAGTGAGGCTGCAATTGATGTTTTTTTTTCAGTTTGCTTTGGAGTAACGTTTCTCATTTACGTTACTCCGCCGACACTTTCGGCGCAAGTACTGTAATTCACATAGCACTTGCTCCTAAACTTGCGCCGGAGTAACGAAAATGCGCTGGCGTAACCCCAAGTGGAAGTGGGTGTGATCATATGTAAATGATGGGCGGAGCCCAGCGCAGAGGCTTACGTTCAGCGCATCATCCACGGAGCATGCGCAGTAAGTGAGGCTTCACTCGCCCCCTTGTGCGCATGCTCACAACTTCCGTCGGCACCACTTCACGGGAAACGTCAGCGCAATGCGTTCCGTTGGGCGTTTAAATGCGCCCAAAACTGTAGATGCGCCATTCCGGCACTAAAGTATATCCTGTTCCCCCTCCCCGCAGTGAAGTTACTTTTGTTCTGAGATGGCTGCTCCCGTTCCTGCAAACACACAGGAGAAAGCTGAACTCTAAAGGGTCCCCAGGAGCTGTCAGCCGTCATCTCGGCTATGGAGACCTATGATGTCTTCCTCCATGGCTGTCCCCAGGGGAGTTGACATCACAAGCAGGGACAGAGGTGTTGTCCTGCAAGTGGGGGTGCTCAGCTAGCTCTTACATCTCAGGTAACGCTGCCCCAGGGGAGTGCCTCCTTACATCTGTGGCCGTCTGGAGTAAAGCAGCTATTTGTAGAAATGTAGTCCCCAGGGGTGCTAATCCGTTCAGTGAATTGGGAAATCTCCCTCATTTGCATATTTGTCCCCAGGGGAGTGCCTCCTTAATCAATCAGGCGCGACTGATGCCCAAGCGAAATTATGCGCTTACGATCTCAGGCGTCCCCAGGAGTGCCTAACATTTCAGGTGATCGGAAATGTGCCCGTTTTCTGTCCCATCTAGTTTGGTGGGTACGGCCTCCTTACATCTCAGAAACGACTGCGCATCTTCACAGTTACGCGGCGCATATCGAATTACTCCAGCGCAACTCTTACCTGAATCTCAGGTGTCCCCAGGGGAGTGCTTCTTTAATGGAAGGAAAAGGTAAGTGCACATCAACAATGCACTGGCTTAAAGGGACCTATTTCAAACCTTTACAAGTTCAGGTGTCCCCAGGGGAGTGCTCGTTAGGTACACCCTAAGGGGAGTCGCTTCACACTGGGGCGACTTGGGATCAGACTTGAAGTCGTCTCAGTCGTCCCAGGGGAGTGCGTTCTGTCCAGAAAAGTGTAAGTGAATGGGAGTGTTCCTTACACACTACTCATGTCGCTCCGACTTCAGAAGAGGTTCCTGTACTACTTCAATCAGACTTCTAGGCGATTTGTCCCCATTGATTTCAATGGAAGTCGCTTCCAAGTCTGATACTGTTTTAATTGAAGCAACTTTCCAGCAAGATAACATACATTTCTCAGGCAAACCCCTCCCTCCCCTTCCCTCTTCCAGAGCTGATTGTTGTTTTATTGGCCACTGGAATGTCTCCTGACCTGAAAAGGACTTCAAGTCGTGTTGTAAATCGCCCAGATGCCTCTGTGGTTCATGCTCAAATCGTGTTGTAAATCGCCCCAGATGCCTCTGTGGTTCATCTCAAGGTGTTGTAAATCGCCCCAGGGGATGCCCTGTGGTTCATCTCAAGTCGTGTTGTAAATCCCCCCAGGGGAGTGCCCTGTGATTCATCTCAAGTCGTGTTGTAAATCGCCCCAGGGGATCGCCCTGTGATTCATGCTCAAATCGGTGTCCCCAGGGGAGTTGCTTCTGAAAGTCGTGCTGGAAGTCGTGTCGCCCCAGTGTGAACCGACCCTAAGACTGAACTGAAGCTTGTTTTGATCGTCTTGCTTCCTATAAATACCTGTTTGTGTTGGCCGGTGAGCCAGAATACCATAGTGATGGGCCACTAGGAAAGCATGGGGGCAGAACTGGGACTGGGCCAATTTCAGAACTTTGCTTCTAGAACAGCAAGGCACCACAATTACCACAAGCTACGGAAAATACTTCAACAATACCACAATACAGCGGGATATAAGCTTTTATTCCATGTTTTGAGACATTTTAAATTGAGAGAAGCTGTAGTGATTATAAGAGAGGAAATCATGTGCCTGCCTAACTGCCTCTTGCTAAATGTACAAGCTTTGGAAAACAATAAAATCACATATTTCCCCCCAAAAAATGACCTACCTTTTAAAGCTGAAAACTGGGGAAAACAACATTTTTCGCTTGCAGTAGGTGTTCCGTTTCATATGCCGCTTTATAAATTGAGAATTACCACCATAGATCTCATTGTGTCCAGACAGAATGGCCACTTGCTGATTCAGCACCCTCCACAGACAGCTAAACTCCCCAACAAGACATGGAAGAAGAATCCATACTTCCTTCAGAATACATTACAAAGGATGTTTTTCCAGTCCTTTAACCACTTCCATACCAGGCACTTATACACCTTCCTACCCAGACCAATTTTCAGCTTTCAGCGCTGTTGCACTTTGAATGACAATTGCGCGGTCATGCTACACTGTACCCAAAACAATTTTTTTAGCATTTTGTTCCCACAAATAGAGCTTTCTTTTGGTGGTATTTGATCACCTCTGGGTTTTTTTTTTTTTGCGCACCAAACAAAAAAAGAGCAATATTTTGGAAGAAAACTATGTTTTTCTTTGTTTCTGTTAATTTATTTTGTAAATAAGTACCTTTTCTTCTTCAATGACGGGCACTGATATGGCTGCACTGACAGGCACTGATAAGGCAGCACTTTGACAGGCACTGGTAAGGCAGCACTGACGGGCACTGATAAGGCGTCACTGACGGGCATCGATAAGGCGGCACTGATGATGGGCACTGATAGGCAGCACTAATAGGCACTGATAGGTGGCACTGGTATGCAGCACTGATGGCCACTCATAGACAGCACTGATGGGCATTCATAGGCAGCACTGATGGGCACTCATAGCTGGCACTGATAGGTGGGCACTGGGGCACGGATGAGCACTGATAGGTGGCACTGATGGACACTGGTGTGTGGCACTGATGACACTGGTGGGTGGCATTGCTGGGCATCACAATTTTTGTTTCTGCCATGATGGTGCCAGTCAGTGCCCATTTGTTATGTATACATTTTTACATGTGGATGGCCATGGGGACTTACCTGGCCATCCACATGTTGGGTGCTTCCCTAGTGGTCCTGGGCGGCATCCTGGTGGTCCAGTGTGGGCATCCAAGGGGGGGCTGCGCTGATTAACAATCGGCTCTCCTCCATTTGCGTCTGTCGATCAACGGCTCTTTCGGTTTACATCGTGATCAGCTGTGATTGGACACGGCTGATCACGTGGTAAAGAGCCTCCGCCGGAGGCTCTTTACTGAGATGGGTGTTGCGGTGGGTCAGATTAACACACCACACCACCGATCGCCAAGAAGCGTGCCCTCACGGGCTCGTGGGGGCTGTTATCCTGCAGGATGTCAATAGACGTCCAGTCAGGATAATACAACCACTTCCCGGATGTCAATATGCTATTGGCGGGCGGGAAGTGGTTAAACAGGACAATGACTTTCTCAGTTTAAAGCGGTGTATGCCCGCAAAAAAAAAACAAAACCTGTAAAGCAAATGCATAACGAGCTAGTATGCACAGTATACTAGCTTATTATTGAATACTTATCCGAGAACGAAGCACCGGCATCATCTCCCGTTCACTGCTGAAAGGAGCTGACATGCGTCCCTCTGCGTTTTTTCCTGACAAGATTCTGGCTCGTGTGTACGAGGCCTATGATGTGGGCTTGGTACCATTTTAATGCACAGTTTACATGTCTATGTTATTGTAGTGCCCCCTTTCTTTTTGCATGGGCGCTGCGTTTAAAACTAGTTGGACTAGGAGAGTTAAGTTGCTCCTAGTTGTGATTTGTTTAGGTTGTTGACCTATGTCATTCTGGAAGGGTCCACTGGCTCGGACTGCATTCTGGGGATGTCATTTCATCCTTGGCCGGCAGTGGGAGCCAGCGGGCTTCTGGCGGAGTGGAGTCTTCCTCAGCAGCCAGTTGAAGAGGGTTTTTCCTCGCTGGGCATGCTGGGGAGGGGTATATCTGGGACCTAGGTCGGCTCTTCGGGGTTCTTCTTCAGGTGTGCGGGGTTCCCGGACTCGGGGTGCGGCATCCACCTTCAGGGTGTGCGCGCCCATGGACCTCGCCGGCGCGGCCTGCCTGGCCAGGTACCTGGGCCTTTCTGAGTCTCAGCCGGAGACGAGAATCAAGGGACCTCAGTGATTTACTGGGTTCCCGAAGCCTAAGAGAATCCCAGAAGGGGATTCTGGCAGGTATGCTCTACTGCCGCTCGGTGACTTATGCTGAGAAATTACTGGGAGGATTCGCTCTGTTCGCACATTGTAGTCTATCCAAATTAACTGGCCTGTGGCAGAGGCCTAGAGCCGGGCCTGTGAGAGAGACCCGTTCCTCTCAGCCAAATTTCTAGGTGGAGCCTCGGCTTCCAGGTCTGTGTGAGAGACACCTGTCCGGGGGCACCTTACCCACTCAGTCTCATAGGAGTGGCGACGTGTGAAAATTTGTGCTACTAAGGGCTGATCTGCCTTGTGTATATCCAGGCCTGACATCGAAAGTTTCTCTTCTCTCATCAATCTATACTCCCGTCACCAAAGTTGATGTTGGCTAATGTTGGCCTGGAATTAAAGCATTGAGAAAATCTTTATTGACTGTGTGGACCTCCGTTTACTACTTAATTCTTCTGGTGCATCCCTAGACCAAGCTGGGGTAACATAATTTGCCGATCCCAAATCAAACCAGCGGTTCCTGAATGGGGTAGCCCTACATTATATTTTTGATTACTAAAATATGAGTGAAGTTAAATATATTCTATATCAGCCTTTCTAAACCTTTTTACTGCTGGGGTACCCTAAAAATTATTTTCAGGTCTCGGGGAACCCATGATAAAACCCATTCATTAGGGGTCAGTGGGAACAATGCCCCTTACTTTGGTGGTCAGTTAGAAGAATGCCCCTTTTTACAGTAGTGGTAAGAATGCCCCCCTTACAGAGAACTATGAAGATCATTGGTGTAATACCACTGGCTCCTCCAAGTGGAATTGGCTCAGAACTATGTAGGCACCATCAAACAGGAGCTAAATCAGCCACAGCTCAAGGAACCCCTAGCCAGCTCTGGAGGAACCCTAGGGTTCCACGGAACCCTGGTTGAGAATGGCTGTTCTATATAGTTTTTTAAAGGTTGAGTTTAAAGGGGTGTTCCAGCCGCAATTATTTTTTTTTTTTAAAGTCCGCAGCTACTAACAGTGTAGCTGCTGACTTTAAATAAGTTACCTTGTCCTACTTGCCCGCGCTGATGGGCGATACGATCCTCCGGGTCCCGCGCCGCCATTCACACTATGGGAAACAGGCAGTGAAGCCGTACGGCTTCACTGTCCATTTCCTACTGCGCCTGCGTGAGTCTCACGCTGGCTTGTGAATGGGCGCGCTGCTCTCTGAGAACACACACAGTTCCCAGAAAGCAGCGCGCCCCATTCACAAGGAGAAGGACAAGAAGAAAAGGCACCGCGGAGTGGAAGAGGCAGATTACGGACTTCCGCATAGCAACAGGTATTTCGGGTGAGTATTTTTTTTTTTTTGTCAGGTTTTTTTTATTACATTTTTTTAAACAATATGGGAAAATGTTGTTTTCCTGGGAGGAGCTCCGCTTTAAATCAGGCTTTTTTAACTCAGTTCCTCTACTTGATGATGCCAGAGTGCCTGCTTACCTTTTCTTTTTTACCCCATAAAGCTATAGCACGAAGACACAAGGGTTTTGCCGGATAAATGGTTCAGCCAGTAAATACAAGCAGATTCTTTCAATAGACTGCTATATTTATCTCAATAACACTCATCCATACAGAGCTTTGTCTTTGTAATTCCAACAAAACTCAAGTCATAATGCACAGCTCAAGCCTCCAATTCAGATGTACAAGAAAGAACGATTTCCAGCATTAATCACATGTATTTAAGCACTTGAGATGAGTGGGTATTCAGAAATGCTAATAATGGAATTGAGTGTCATTTCAGGGTAATGAACTTATGGAATATGGATTTATAGCTAAACTCAAGTGACTGTTTGCAGCCCAACCTGCGACCTGGATGTACCCCTTGGCACTTATTATGTTGCCGTCAGAACCTCTGCAAACAGTAGTCTGTTGAATGCATAAAAGATTTGTCAACCTTGGTCCGTTAAGACACAAAAACTGTGTGACGTGGGTTTAAATGGGCACAGCAGACCTTTTATTAACAAACAAATAACATCAATTAAAACAATTCAACCAGGAAGAGGTCTTTGGGTGTCCTTAAGGCAACTGCCCATGTCCTCAGCTGCATCCTGCCTGGCTTGAAGATGTCACAACCTCACACCCAGGGGCGGACTGACCATTGAGTCACACGGGCACTGCCGAGGGCCCCATGCCACTAGGGGGCCCCATCAGGGTTGCCAGGCTCAGTAAAACCAGGGACAGTATGTACAAATCTGTGGTTTTTTTTACATCTGTCCCTGATATGTCCAAAACTGACATGCAATTTGCTGTGAAAATCCAGAGATTTTAGCTGCCCCACCTCTGCACTGCCTCCTGGAGTGGTGGCCATCTGTAAGCCCGGGGGCCCCATAATCTTCTATTGCCCGGGGGCTCCATGAGTTGTCAGTCCGCCCCTGCTCTTCTTACATTTTTCCCCCAGGTGATCTAGCTCCTGGGATAATCACAGATAACCAAGCCAGGTGGGAGCGTCCATACCCTATGTAGCACCCTGATGTTTAGGCAGGGTGGCTACTAAATGTACCTGCCAAGTTATAGTTGCATTGGCCAATTGATAGGGGGCCAATTGATTTTACCCTAATTCTGGAATTGCTGCACTTCTCTCTTCTGTCAATAGATGCCCGGGTATCTGGTGGGCATTAGATAAGACAAGGGCATTGCAAGGACAGATTAGGAATGAATGGGCTGTCTCAGCCAATACACAGGGATTTTCTTGGGTCCCTTGGCCTGCTGGGAAAGCCTATTTATTCGGGTGGAGTCAGGTGATCAGGGTTCTGTGCCATGTGGACAGTTGTCTGGGTGGAATCTGGGGGCCCCCTTATGTAATTGGGTAACGGGTACATCATACCCCTACCCATTCACCTAAAAAATGTAAAAACCACAAGAGACCGTTTTCAAAAGTGCTTTTATTAAAGCGGGGTTCCAACCACAATTAGCATTTTTTTTAAATGTATGTCCTTTCATCCTGCGTTTTTATAATATAAATCCGGTCACTTACTATTTTAAAGTACACTTTTTTTCAATAAAATAATTGTCAAAAGCTGTCTCTTTCTGACATAGCATTTTTTAAAAAAAAAAAAAATGGTAACTAATGGGTAGGGGCGCTCACGCACATACAATGTACCCGATACCCATTGCACTGGCTGATGGGGGGGGGCGGGGTCATCTGGGTGGCCCCACCCTTGCCTATATAACAGATGTCAAAACGAAAAGACAGCAGTCGACGGGAGGCCTCACATCGAGGTGGAGCTTTGTTAGTTCTTTCTATTTTTAGGGTCCGCCAGACATTGGATGTACACTTTTTTCAATAAAATAATTGTCAAAAGCTGTCTCTTTCTGACACTTTTTTTGGTAACTGGGTAGGGGTACAATGTACCCGATACCCATTCACATGGGGGGGGCGGGATCTGGGGGCCCCCTATGGACACCATCCACTGCCCTATAGACACCATTCACTACCTTACTGCCACTGTCAACACACCATCCACTGCCCTACTGACACTACCCAAACACTGTCCACTGACCTACTGACACTGGTCAGACACTAGAGCTACAAGATTCTGGATAAAATGAGAATCACAATTTTTACTTAGAATAAAGTTCACAATTCTCTGACAATTCTTGGTGTAACATCACCTTTCACATTATACAAAAAAAATGGGCTAACCCTTGTAATTAACCCCTACTGTTTAATTATTAATTGTTCAATTCATTGAAGTGTACTTTTTTCCCAAAAAAATTGCGTTTGAAAGGCCGCTGTACAACTACAGTGTGACATAAAATATTGTAATGACCATCATTCTATTCTCTAGGGCAGGGGTGGGCAAACTTTTTGACTCGAGGGCCGCAATGGGTTCATATATTGGACTCGGAGGCTGGACCAAGATGGACGGTGTGTATGTGTGAATTAATATAAATTAAATTTAAATTTGTAACAATAAATGTTTAGATTAATTTAAGGTAGAAAAGCATAAAAATTGGTATTTTACAAAACTTTTATTCAATGTATTTCTTTCATAAAATAGTACCTTCAATTTCAGTGGGAACAGTGTTGTTGGTCTCCCTTTTTTGTTAAGGCATCAAAGTCAGGAGTTAGCTTTGTTGCTGCAATTCGCAGCTCTGGAACCCCTTTACATTACACATCACTGCACCTCTGGAACCCTTTTACATTACACAGCACTGCACCTCTGGACCCCTTTTACATTATACAGTACTGCACCTCTGGACCCCTTTACATTACACAGCACCCTGCACCTCTGGACCCCTTTACATTACACAGCACCCTGTACCTCTGGACCCCTTTACATTACACAGCACCGAACGTCTGGACCACTTTTACATTACACAGCACCGCACCTCTGGACCCCTTTTCATTACACAGCACTGCACCTCTGGACCACTTTTACATTACACAGCACCCTGCATCTCTGGACCCCTTTACATTACACAGCACCCTGCATCTCTGGACCCCTTTACATTACACAGCACCCTGCACCTCTGGACCACTTTTACATTATACAGTACCACACCTCTGGACCTCTTTACATTACACAGCACCAAACGTCTGGACCACTTTTACATTACACAGCACCGCACCTCTGGTCCATGTTATGGCAACTTGCAAGTCGGTGATACAACATACACATGATCATACATGTAGGTACCTGGTCTCACCTGCTGCTGCAGTGTGTGCTGCTGCGGCTGCCTGGGCCTGGCTTTGGGGTTCCCGGTTTCCAATCACGTCACTCACCGACCCGCTCGGGGAAGAGATGAAGGTGCGCAGAGGAGGGTAGGCGGAGATTTAGGCTCTGCCTACGCTAGCTGGTTGGGTGAATGAAGCAAGCTGTTCTGGCCGGTCACACTTTTTACCAAGCATGGGGGCGCCTGTCACACTTGGCTCCTCCATGCTGCCAGACACAGGGGACTGCTGAGCTATTGTTGGAAGGTGAAGACGTGCCGTGCCGCCGCCGGGAAAAGCAGGGATTTCTTTTTTTTTTTTTGGGAGCCCCCCTATGGCGTGGATGGCACTTCCCATGGCTGAATGCAATGCAGATAGATCATATACAGACACACAGCGGCGGTGAAAAAAAACCTCAGTTTTCCGCCCTGTATCCAGGGCCAGATTAAAAGTCCGCCGGCCGTATACGGCCCACGGGCCGTAGTTTGCCCATTCCTGCTCTAGGGTCTCTGCTAAAAAAATCTATAATGTTTGGGGGTTCTAAGTAATTTTCTAGCAAAAAATACAGATTTTAACTTGTAAGCAACAAGTGTCAGAGAAAGTCTTTAAGTGGGTAAACTGACCTCATTTACAGACCGAAGTACAGTACATTCCTTTGATCTCAAAAAGAACAGAAGGATCGTGAGGGAGGTTGAATCGAGATCACGATTTCTTAACAATTAATCATGCAGCTCTACCAGACACTGTTGCTTACAACTCTGCCCTACTGACACTGTGCAGACACCGTCCCTTTCCCATACTGACACTGTCCAGACACCGTCCACACACCATCCACTGACCTACTGACACTGTCCACTGTTCTACTGACTGAGGCCGCGTACACACGATCAGTCCATCCGACGAGAACGGTCCGAAGAACCGTTTTCATCGGTTAACCGACGAAGCCGGCTGACGGTCTGATGTGCCTACACACCATCGGTTAAAAAAACGATCATGTCAGAACGCGGTGACATAAAACACACAATGTGCTGAAAAAGATGAAGTTCAATGCTTCCAAGCATGCATCGACTTGATTCTGAGCATGCGCGGCCTTTTGACCGATGCCTTTGCATACTAACGATCGGTTTGGACCCATCGGTCAGGCGTCCATCGGTTCAATTTTAAAGCAACTTTTTTTGGACCGAAGGACAACTGACCGATGGGGCCTACACATGATCGCTTTTGACTGATGAAACAGAACTTCAGTCCATTTTCACCGGTTTTGACCGATCGTGTGTACGAGGCCTGATACTGTCCACTTTTAGGGGAGGCTTTGTTTTTTATTTTTACAGTGACATTTGTTTTTTTATATTTTTCAGTTTTTTCCTTACTATTTAATTAGGCCTTGCTAGTTAACTTCTTACAAAAAAAGAGGGGCGGATCTGCACCCCAATGATCTTTGATCTTTTTCACGTAGATCTCTCCACCTCTCAAAGGTTGCCTACCCATGCTCCAGGGTATTCAAAATAATTGGAGAGGTTTGTCAAAACGTGGGGGCAATTCCTGTAAAATCTTTTGACATGACCACAGTCTCTGCCTGGTCCCGGGCACTGATGAGCATGCATCGTACGAGAAGTTCCCCCACGTGCATGGGTGCAGATTGCCGTCCTCCAACATACACCCTGTCAAAATGCAAAAAAAATGGTGGAGAGCTTCATCTTTTTCTAACTACTTGAGCCGTCTTGTAAAAGCTTCTCCATGTGTACGAGCCTCCCATCCAGCGTTATTCCACTCTACCGTATTTACTCCCTATTACAAAGTTACAGTTCTCATTACAAACCAACCAGAGGCTCTAACCCTACTTTATCTGAAATAAAATAAAAACTACTTGGCTGGAGTTGGGCTTTAAAAATTATCCTTGTTATCTAGAGAAAAAAAAAGAAAGAATCAGAATGCGTTGCAGCTGTGTTTATTCATCCTCCATGCTAAACAAAAACTACTAAGCAAGTTGTCATTTTTATTTATTACTCTCAATTTGCTCCAAAATTGCTCAGCTAATTACTTGCTTCTCTGAGCACAAACAATCGCAGATGTACTGACACTTCCACTAATGCTGCACTTTTGACAAATAAACATCAGCGCACCCTTTGCTCACGCAGGCCGCGGCGGAAGATGTTTAATGTGTTCTGGCTCTTTCACTGAGGATCAAAAAATTATGTTTTAATCCATCACCAGTGGTCTCTTCTTAGTCTGCTATGGACGCTAGAGGCTTCCGGCTTGACTGAGCCGGTGTTTGAGGGTATTGTGAAAAACCAACATGCCGGGAAAATTTAACCTTTTGTTTTTTCGTGCGTTAAATTAATCAAAAAAATATCACAGTTGATCTACAGTGACACTATCGTTTTTTTTTTTTTTTTTTTAACTAACAAACATGTCACCACATCAGATAACCCCCTCTGGGAAGCATTCTCCCAAGGGGGTTACCTTGCGGGCGCGCTCCTGAGTCATGCTTTCAGCGTCCATAGCTGCCAAATGCAGGACTCGGCCCCACCCCCTGTGTCATTGGATTTCATTGACAGCAGTGGGAGCCAATGGCTGCGCTGCTATCAATCTATCCAATGAAGACCTGAGAACCCCGGGCAAAGATCCAGCGCATTCTCGACGCGGGACATTTCAAAGCTGTCCTGTGGTTTTTTTCCCCTGATGAAGTCACGTGACTCGTGACGCAACGCTGTAGGGATTTGGGATTACGTGCTACCATCGCTACTAGAGACCAACAGACAGACGTAAGACGGCGCTGTACACGCCGCGTCCCCATATGTTTTATGTGCTTGTTGTATTTTACCTGATGTAAGAGTCCACTCGTTTTTTAATAAAATTCCCCATTTATTTTACATACTGGGGCATTCCTTTGTTCTCTCTCTTTCTCTTTCCCTTGTGGCAAGCATTTAATATAGCCCTTTCTGCCCATCACTTCTGTGAACTGAACCAGCGGTAAGAGACCACTCAAGAGGATTGTATTGCAAAGTGCTTCGAGGTCCAGTTCAGGATACGCTTACATCCAGGCTACATGCACATACCCTGCCTTATTGAGGTGAGAGTTTTGGGAGACCATTTGTGGATACCTATTCAGCGCCATTGTATTTATCTGCAGCCATCATTTGAAGATCACTTACCTGTTACCAGCTGGTCATTGGACATTTTTCTCTCCCTAGGATATTGCTCTCCTTCATGCATCTTTGACCCGTTTATTATGCTCACAGTCACCTAGTGACTTATGGTTTTACATATTTTTGTGTATTTTATTTTTGATTTTATTATCGCTCACTGGCATTGTGTTACATTGTTTCACCAGCCACCTGATCCACACTAGTTATTGGAGTTAGGATGGTTATTGCAGCATTCACTTATCTAGTTTTTGCCTGAGTGTTAGCGCTTATCACCCATTTTTATAATTTCTGTCCTGTGGTCTGATGAGACCAAGATAAATGTATTTGGTACAGAAGGTGTCAAGTGTGTGTGGCGGCAACCAGGTGAGGCGTACAAAGACACGTGTGTATTGCCTACAGTCAAGCAGGGTCAGGCATGGTGGTGGGAGTGTCATGGTCTGGGGCTGCATGAGTGCTGGCGGCACTGGGGAGATACAGATCGTTGAGGGAACCATGAGTGCCAACATGTACTGTGACATACTGAAGCAGAGCTTGATACCTTCAGAGACTGAGCCGCAGGGCAGTATTCCAACATAACAACCCCAAACACACCTTCAAGATGACCACTGCCTTGCTAAAGAAGCTGAGGGTAAAGGTGATGGGCTGGCCAAGCATGTCTCCAGACCTAAACCCTATTGAACATCTGTGGGGCATCCTTAAACCAAAAGTGGAGGATCACAAGGTCTCTAACATCCACCAGCTCTGTGATGTCATCATGGAGGAGTGGAAGAGGACTCCAGTGGCAACTTGTGAAGCTCCGGTGAACTCCATGCCCAAGAGGGTTAAGGCAGTGCTGGAAAATAATGTTGGCCACACAAAATATTGACACTTTGGGCCTAATTTGGACATTTTCACTTAGGGGTTACTCACTTTTGTTGCCAGCGGTTTAGACAATAATGGCTGTGTGTGTGTGGGGGGTTGCTGTCAGTGCCACGCTGCCTGGCGGGTGGTAGCTTTCTCAGTGCCGCACCACCAGGGGGGATGTTGTTTGTTTGTCGCCCCCATAAGAAGCACCCACCGGCTACCACTGGTGGCTATGTTAGATGCACAGGAGGGTCACACACTGAATACAAGGGGAATGTTAATGTTTTTTTTGCAGGTATCGCCTTTGTCAGGCCACCTACTCACGATCAAATTTGTCCGCTGAAAACGGTCCGATGGACCGTTTCAGCAGACAAATCCGATCGTTTGTACGGGCTAGCGGACAGGTTTGTCCATCGGACAAATTTCAAAGCATGCTTTGAAATTTGTCCGCTACAAACCTGTCCGTCGGATATGTCCGCTGATTAGTACGGCAAACCAGCGGACATATCTTCCCGCACATGCGTCGTACCCTGTGAATGGATCCGACGCATGCGCGCGGAAGTGTTTACTTCCTGGTACGGTGACTTAGCGGTGATGTGGCGGCGTCAACGTCACCGCCGCGTCACCACGCTGTCTGCCGGCAGGGATTTTGATCCGATGGTGTGTACACGCCATCGGACCGAAATCCGATGAGACATGTCCGCTCTAAACTGTCTGTTGGACAAGTTTGAGCGGACATATCTCATCGTGTGTACGAGGCCTTAAAGCTGTTGAGATATTGGCTAGAAGGGCATCATGAAGTAGGGTTTTGCCTGATCAGAAGGGGTGCTGTGTTGGATGGCAGGTAGGGTGTCAAATATTGAATACAGGGGAATGGAAGTGGGGTTATTTTTAGGGGTGACTGTGTTAGAAGCAGTAGAGATATTGCATAGAGGGGAAGTATAGGGGTTCAGGGCAGAAGGTTGGTCCTGTTGAGTGCACATGGTAGGGGGCCATATTGGATACAGGAGAATAGGGGTGGGTTTTCTAAGGAGAAGGGCTGTGTTGAATTGGAGAAAGAGTTTCACATATTTATTATAGGTGGGAGGGGGAGGCATAGAGGTGGCATATGAAGGTGGGGCTGTTTTAAATATATACAACATTTGCAGAATATATATTCTGTTTGGGGAGATATGATATATACTGTAGGTAGGGTGTTAGGTGCAGGGATATCATTGAGCTGTAGAGGTTTCAGAAATCGTATTAGTAGAAATTGATTGCGTTGGGTGGCAGAGACCCTGACTCATATCATCAAACAGTGCCCTGAAGCTTAAACCTACTTGTCTGTAAATAAGCAAGCTTGTGCAAGATTGAAAAAAAAAAAAAAAGAAAGAAATTTAGATGTTATAAAGTAAATGGATTCTCAGGTTTTGCAATTGAATTCTTGGAAATAGAACGAGTAGACTCGCATTCAAGCAAGTAAAATGTAATTAGACAGTGTTTGTAACAGTGCATTGCTCCCTCCATCAGTGCATCACTCAGACCATATTTGCATGCCTTTGATATTTGCTAACAGCGGGGAGTGCCGCTCCAGGCCGGCATCCTCCTTTCATCTCCAGTGAATTTCCTTCTCAGTAATACACACAGGTTGTAAGCACATCTTCAGATAAACATCCTGCTGATGATTTGTAGACTTCTGGTGCAGCTTCTATTAAAGCATCGGATAGTTTCAGACGGATCAGTTCCTCGATTCCAGTGATAGTAAATAGCTGTAGACACAGCCAGATTAAGCCAGCCGTGAGATGGGATCCAACAGCAAAATACATGGTATGATTAGGTCAACACATCAATTTCATTATTGCTTTTCGGTTTCATAGTCTGCAATCTATGTTGTCAATCCAAGTCAAGCAGCTGTTGACCGGCATAGTGTTTGTTTTGGCTTTGTTGCATTTGAGGGATTTTTTTTTGCTTGGGACCTTTCACTAGGTTGGGACAATTTCCTTTACTTCCCGCCCCAGAGATGCAACAGGAAGCGAGAAGAAATACCCCCAAAGTAAAGGAAATTCTCTTTGAATAATGGAAGTGTAATATAAAGGGTCCATAGAGTTATCTACTTTACGGTTAACACAAAGGACAAGGGGGCACTCCTTACGTCTAGAGCAGGGGTCTCCAAACTATGTGTAACGAAACGTCCCCCACTCCGCTTGAGTGGTTCCGTCATATACCACTTCCTTCCAGTCTGGATATAGATATCAGATATTCCAGCTGCTCTCAAGCACACAACGAGACAAGACTTGTTTGTCTGCTGAACATGGAGGGCCAGATTCTCTAAGATCCTGCGGCGGCGTCGCGTAAGCTATTTACACTATGCCGCCACAACTTACTGGAGCAAGTGCCTTATTCTCCAAGCACTTGCTCCGTAATTTGCGGCGGTGTAGTGTAAATGGCCCGGCGTATGGCCGCGTAATTCAAAGGGGGCGGCTTGTATTTAAATTAAGCGTGCCCCCCACGCCGATCGAACTGCGCATGCGCCGGCCATACAAATAGCCCAGTGCGCATGCTCCAGCTCACGACCAAAAAACGTCAATGAAGCCGACGTGAGTGTCATTGACGTAAAGCCCTATTCGCGAACGACTTAGTAAAACGACGTAAACGACGGAAAAAGACGACACTGTCCCGACGCCATACTTAACATGGCATACGACGGACCTTCGTAAACTTACCCCTCATATAGCAGGGGTAGGTTTGCGCTTACGGAAACGATGTCAACGATGACGAAGCGGCGCAAAAACGTCCGGGAATCGGCGTATCAGGCTTATATGCATAGTCAAATGAGAAAACAACGTAAACGCCACCTAGCGGCCAGAGAAGAATTACATCTAAGATCCGACGGTGTAAGTGTCTTACACCTGTCGGATCTACGCCGTATCTATGCGTAAGTGATTCTAGGAATCACACACATAGATACCCGGGCCAAAAAACAGAGATACGACGGTGTATCTTGAGATACACCGTCGGATCTCTTTTGATAATCTGGCCCGGAGTGTGTTATAGAACCAAGAATACAACCTTATATACAGTTAGAGGAGGTAACCAGAACATAAATTAACATGAGCTAATTAACTAATCATTTACCCAGACTAGGCGACTCATAGGTAGACGTCACGTCTTCTCGCTCACCTGCTATACAATACACATTATTATAAGTGTAAACACAGGGCATCTTCACACAATAGCAGGGTCAATTAGCACAGAGAACAGACAGATGGATGGAGGTGAGGATATTAGCATCTAACAGTATGTGTCCCAACAGTATGAATGAGTCACTCTTACAATTAACCTGTTGAGTTCAGAATCAACAAACAGTAGATAGTTCTTTACAGATATCCTGGAATATATTGTGGATAATAATTACATAATAATCCCATCTCAGGAAGTCCAATATATCATTTCTTAGTCATCCTATGCCCCTAGTGGACATAGGGGGATTTTAGACATAAGAGGGTCTGGGGAAGTCCCGGGTGAGTTTGCCACACTATGGCCCTCCAGTTGTTCAAAAACTGCAATTCCCATCATGCCTAGTCATGTCTGTGAATGTCAGAGTTTTACAATACCTCATGGGATGTGTAGTTTCGCAACAGCTAGAGGGCAGTAGTTTGGAGATCCCTGGTCTAGAGGAAAAGAGATTTTCACTTCCAAATACGGAAAGGTTTCTTCACTGTAATGCCGCGTACACAAGGTCAGAATTTCCGACAACAAATGTTCGATGTGAGCCTTAGGTCGGATATTCCGACCGTGTGCAGGCTCCATCGGACATTTGCTGTTTTGTTTCCGACAACAAAAATTTGAGAGCTGGTTCTCAATTTTCCGACAGCAAAAATTCTTGTCGGAAATTAGGATCGTCTGTAGCCAATTCCGACACACATAAATCCTACTCATGTTCGGAATCAATTTGATGCATGCTCTGAATCATTGAACTTCTTTTTGCTTGGTTCGTAGTAGTGACGTACACACCGCGTTCTTGACGTTCGGAATTTCCGACAACATTTGTGTGTATGCAAGGCAAGTTTGAACCAAAACACAGTTTTGTTGTCGGAATTTCCGATCGTGTGTACGCGGCATAAGAGCTGTGAAAATGTGGAATATACTCCCCGCAGAGGGTTTGCTTTAACCACTTAAGACCCGGACCAATACGCTGGTAAATGACCCAAGGTGTTTTTGCGATTCGGCACTGCGTCGCTTTAACAGACAATTGCGCGGTCGTGCGACGTGGCTCCCAAACAAATTTTGCGTCCTTTTCTTCCCACAAATAGAGCTTTCTTTTGGTGGTATTTGATCACCTCTGCGATTTTTATTTTTTGCGCTATATACAAAAATAGAGCGACATTTTTGAAAAAAAAACACTATTTTTTACTTTTTGTTAAAAAAAAATCAAATAAACTAAATTTTAGTCAAACATTTAGGCCAAAATGTATTTAGCCACATGTCTTTAGTAAAAAAAAAAATCGCAATAAAAAAAAATAGCTACCTAGCGGGAACAGCGACACTAATACAGCGATCAGAAAAATGATCGCTTAGTGACGCTGGCAATAGGGAGTGAAAGGGTTAACTAGGGCGGTGATCAGGGGGTTAAAACTTTATATGGGGGGGTGGGGGGGCTATCCTGAACCTAACGCTAACTGTTTTTTACACTGCCTGTCACACTGACACTAAATGCAGTGATTAGATCACTGCATTCAGTAACACTGTGACAGGGGGGTGGGGGGGGCGATCACAAGGGGTTAATATGCCTATGTGAGTGTGTGTCAGTGTTGTGTTGGTGCACACTTACTTGTGGTGTCTTCTCTCATCAGCAGCGCTGGGAAACAGCGCTGCGATGAGAGATTACATCATTTCCTCCTTCCTGTGTAAACACAGGAGGAGGAAGTGACAGGATGGGAGCGCGCTCCCATTGGCTGGGAGCGATCGCGGGGGGGCGGGTATTCGCCGACATCCGCCCGCAGATCCCGGATCGCTCCCGGAGCCAGGGGGACCCCCGCACGCCGCGGAGGGGGTCCCGATGGGACCCCCGAACCGCACTTAGGCGGGGACGTAAATTTACGCCCTTGTGCCTGTACGTGCCATTCTGTGGCCGTATATGTGCGTGCGGGGGTCCTTAAGTGGTTAAGAAAGGCCTGGATACTTTCCTAAATGTACATAATATAACTGGGTACTACTATTTATAGGTAAAGAAAATCCGAATGCCTCTCGGGGATCGGGAGGGAATTTTTTCCCCTGCTGTAGCAAATTGGATCGTGCTCTGCTGGGGTTTTCGTCTTCCTCTGGATCAACTGTGGGTATAGAATTGGGTATATGTGACTGCATGGTATTATTTATTTTTTATTTTTATTTTTATTTTTTATGGTTGATTTGGATGGACTTGTGTCTTTTTTCAACCTGAATAACTATGTAACAGTTATCAATGGTAAAACAGTTTACATAAACACGTGCTGCACTAATCAAAACTCATACAATAACCCATTAAAAAATAAACATGAAAAGAAGAAAGGATATAAAATAAAAACAAACTCTAATGTGCACAATAAACCCCAAGAAAAGGGTCAAATCCTCACAAGTCCATTCATAAAAATATGTCATGCAATTTGCTGGCAAAAGTGTCCTAATAAGCGTAACCATGGAAGTGCAACTCTTCAAACTGCGAAGCACATAACCAGTCTTCCTCCACCATATGCCATATTAAACATGCTTACCAGGAAGACTTGGCCCTCTGTATTAGAGAAGTCACACAGTGTTTAATATAAAGGAGCTCTTGTCAAGAGGTGCAATGTTCTTCCCACTCAGGTCTACTGGTCATCCTCCAATTCATAACCATACTCACGGGGAAAAAAAGCTAGGGGCATGACATAGAGTAAAACCATCCAAGCTGATTTTATTAAACCTAATTGGAATACTCACATAGATTAAAAACAAACATTGTATATAATAAAACAGCCAATGACATCATCACACAATCAGAGTCCGGAAGTGGTTCGCGTTACTCCCGGGAATGGCCGTTTTACTGCATGTTTGATTTTAATTTATGTTTTTAATCTTATCTGAAGTAAAATTGTTTTGCATTCAACTGTGTCTTATTAAAGAGTTAAAGAGGAAGTAAAGTCTTCCTGTTTAATTGTACCTATAGGTAAGCCTATAATAAAGCTTACCTGTAGGTACTGTAAATATCTCCTAAACTTGCGCCGTTCAGGAGATATTTACTATATACGCTGCCGCCGACAACATCGTCACATGCGCACTGACGGAACGGCCCGCTCGTGCCATTTTTTTAGGGCCCGTGCTGTGGTGGGAGTGACGTCATCGCGGCTCCGGCCAATCACAGCACCCGGAAGTAATAGCCTGACGAGAAACACAACGAGGAAATTGAGACTCCCAGCGAGAAAAAAAAAGAGAACTTGTTCTCTTTTTTTCTCGTCGAGAACCACGACAGTTTTCTCAACGAAAAACATACACACGACCGTTTTCCTCGGCAAAAAAAGCTCTGCTACCAATTTTATTGATGGATTTTGTCGAGGAAAACGGTTGTGTGTACGAGGCCTCAGTCTCAGTTTTTGCGGATGACACAAAAATAAGTAGAGCAATAAACTCACATTAGGACATAGAAATTTAGCAGAATGACCTGAACAAAATAATGAAGTGGGCAGACAAATGGCAAATGAAGTTTAATGTAGAGAAATGTAAAGTAATGCACTTGGGGGCAAAAAACATAAATGCTAATTATCACTGGATAAAAACCTCTGGGAGAATCAAGGATGGAGAAGGATCTAAGGGTCCTAATAGATGACAGATTGAGTAATAGCATGCAATGTCAAACTGCATCTACCAAAGCCAGCAGAATATTAGCATGCATTAAAAAAGGGATATAAACCAGGGATAAAACTAGGGTTGTCCCGATGCCTCTTTTTTAGGACCGAGTACAAGTACGGATACTTTTTTTCAAGTAGTCGCCGATACCAAATACCGATACTTTTTTTAAATGTGTCCCCAAATGCAGCCATGTCCCCCACATATGCAGCCATGTCCCCCCACAAATGCAGCCATGTCCCCCACATATTGCAGTCATGTATGTCCCCCACATATTGCAGCCATGTCATGTCCCCCACATATGCAGTCATGTATGTCCCCCCACATATGCAGTCATGTATGTCCCCTACATATGCAGCCATGTATGTCCCCCACATATGCAGTCATGTATGTCCCCCATATGCAGCCATGTATGTCCCCCATATGCAGCCATGTATGTCCCCCATATGCAGTCATGTATGTCCCCCACATATGCAGCCATGTATGTCCCCCATATTGCAGCCATGTATGTCCCCCATATGCAGCCATGTATGTCCCCCATATGCAGCAATGTATGTCCCCCATATGCAGTCATGTATGTCCCCCATATGCAGCCATGTATGTCCCCCATATGCAGTCCCCCATATGCAGCCATGTATGTCCCCCACATATGCAGCCATGTATGTCCCCCATATGCAGCCATGTATGTCCCCCATATGCAGCCATGTATGTCCCCCATATTGCAGCAATGTGTCCCTCATACCTTTTAGATATGCTGATGCCGCCTCTGCCGCATACCGCCGTATCCCCTGCACAATCGCGTAGCGCATTACAAGCTTTCATTCTAAAAACTTGTAAATGGCCGCGCTCCGTGTATTAAAACTCCCCTTCTCCGGATTGGAGGGATCCGTCCAATCCCACGCAAGGGGGAGTGTCTATACGCGGATTCGTGCATAGACACTCCCCCTTGCTCGGGATTGGAGGGATCCCTCCAATCCGGAGAAGGGGAGTGTCAATACACGGCCATTTACAAGTATTCAGAATGAATGCTTGTAATGTGTGCTATGCGATTGTGCAGGGGGATACGGCGGTATGCGGCGGCGTCAGCATATCTAAAAAGGTATGAGGGACGCATCGCTGCAATATGGGGGGGAAGTATTCTATTTCAGTATCGGGGGTATTTGCGGGAGTACAAGTACTCCAGGAAATACTCGGCATCGGTCCCGATACCGATACTAGTATCGGTATCGGGACAACCCTAGATAAAACTATAATTCTGCCACTCCTGGTTAGGTCACATCTGGAGTATTCTGTCCATTTCTGGTTACCAGTCCTCAGAAGGAATGTGCTGGAATTGGAGAGAGTCCAAAGAAGGGCAAGGAAATAATAAAAGGACTGAAGGACCTCAATTACGACGACCGGCTGCAAACACTACATTTATTCTCGCTGGAGAAGCGACTCTTGAGGGGGGACATGTTAGCGATCTACAAATACCTCAATTGGGGTCCCAGCATAGGAAAAAAAACGTTTCAGTCCCAAGGGACTGTACGAGTACACAGGGCCACACATTGAGACTGGAGGAAAAGCAGTTTAACCCTTAACAGCGCAGAGGGTTCTTCACTGTCAGGGCAATAAGGATGTGGAACTCTCTCCCACAATCAGTGGTGGCAGTGGGGAGTATGGATATTTTTAAAGGTACACACGACCGTTATTCATGTCATGGAAATAATGAAGTTTTTCTCAACGTGATTCCTCTCAAGCCTGCTTTGCATACACATGATTGTGAAAAAAAAATGCTTGAGCAAAGCGCGGTGACGTACAACACGTACGACCAGTGGTGTAGCATGGGGGTGCCAGGGGGTCCACCGCCCCGGGCACAAAATTTCAAGGGGCGCTGTCACAAGTGTGGACAGGAGGGAGCACCAACAACATATGGAACATATGCATAATGTCACCACTCCAGGCTTTACCAGCCATTATCAAGCACACTCTCCTCTTCCCTACAGCCACCGCTGTCTCACACAGATGACCAGATTGGAGCTAGCTGAAAATAGGTAAGTCCATGGGTCAGGGAGGTGCAAATTACTTGCCTCGCCCCAGGCACTGACAACCCACGCTACGCCACTGCGTACGACGGCACTATAAAGGGGAAGTTCCATTCGAATGGCGCCACCCTTTGGGCTGCTTATGCTAATTTATCCGTCTCATAACTTGCTTCTGAGCATGCATGTTTTTTTCCCCCTCGTTAAAGCCTCCTACCTACTATGTCATTCTCCAAACTTTTGGCCACAGCTGTACTTCCCATTCATTCACTGTCCAGTGCATCTGAGACTGCAGAGAAAAGCATGTATGTTTGAGCTTTGGGGTGTTCACTTATGTCTAAACCCTAAAGTGATAATAAAGCTAAAAAAAAAAAATTTTTGTTTATAGTGCTTTTTTGCACTATAAACAAAAATTATTTTTTTTTAGCTTTATTATCACTTTAGGGTTTAGACATAAGTGAACACCCCAAAGCTCAAACATACATGCTTTTCTCTGCAGAGGTAATCAAATACCACCAAAAGAAAGCTCTATTTGTGGGGAAAAAATGTCACGTGGCACGACCGCGTAATTGTCAGTTAAGTTGGTGCAGTGCCAAATTGCAAAAAGTGCTCTGGTCTTTGGCCAGCCAAATGGTTCGGGGCTGAAGTGGTTAAAAGAAAAATGTACTTTAGTAACATTTTAAGTGTACATGATCAGGTTCACTTTAAGTTCATAAAATGTTAATATTCTTTGCCATTAAAGCTTTTAAAACTGTTTTAAATTATACAAATGTAACCTTTAAAGTAGATATAAACTCAAACACATTTAGTTTTCTAAAGGACCGGGTAACGTAAATAAAATTGCCACTTTCTATTTGTATAAAAGATTATATTTTCATATTTTTTCATCCTTTTTTGCATTTCAACTTCCTATCTTCATGGATTCGCTCAAAAGTCAGCTACACTAGACAAAAAAATGTGTTTTGTTTTGTTTCGATTCGTTATTTACATGAATTTGTTTAGTTAAATTTGTTACATTTGTTTAATTTGTTTTTGGGATTCGTTTTGTTTATTTGTTTTCAAATCGATTCGAAACGTTTTTGAATCAATTACGAATAGTTTTCGAATTTGAAAAGTTTTCGAATTCAAATAGTTTTTCGATTTCCAAAAGGAATTAAATAGAATAGAAAATAAAGGAATAGAATAGATTTTTTTTCTCTATTTTATCCTCGTTGGAAATTGGAAAATAATTTGAATTCAAAAAGTTTTCACATTTGAAATTTGAATTCGAATTTCGTTATTTCAGATTTTTTTCAATTCGGTACTATTCTAATTCGGAAATTCATCCGAAATTGAATTCAGAAGGAAACAAACTGCACATGTGTCATGAAGGGCAAGCCAGAATCCAACATGGCGGCAGTGGCGCACGGCGCACGTGGGTGATAATGGCGCATCGGTGTGCGCTAGTGTGTGTGAGAGCGGTAGCGGTGCGTCGGTGCACGCTTTTGCGCGCGTGCACAATAGCGGCGTGCGGGCGCGCGCTGATGGCTCTTGCCACCATTCGGGGCTATGTAAAGGGACGGATGCCTGGGCCTCTTGCTGTTCGGTCTACAGCGTTCCTGAGACCCACCTGCTACTCGTTAACCTGCTACCTATCCGTTCCTGAGACCCGGCTTGTTCCTGATTACTCCTGACTCCTGCCTGCCCTGACTTCGGCTTGTTTTGACTACGCCTCTGCCTCTCCCTCTGATCCGACTGCGGACCGCCTGTTGCTGACCCGGCCTGCACCATGACTCTGCCTCTGCCTATTGTACCTGTACTTGATCTGCCTGCCCGTGTATTAGCCAGCCTGTTTGGACTTGCTTGTGTCATGTACTACAGAGCACCTTCCCCGCTGCTGCAGCTTCCAGCTTTCTGCAACTCCGCCTCCTGTGTATCAGCTGTTACAGTCTACACCTGTACCACTGACGCATCCCCGGAGATCCCGGAAGTCCAGCTCAGCTCCAGCACCAGTGTTCCTATCAGGTGCTTGTGCGACTCTGCACTATCGAGCTCCCTGCCAGGGATTCCAGAGTCAGAGGAGTAAGGCCGCGTACACACGATCGGTTCAAACGGATGAGAATGGACTGAAGTCCAGTTTCATCAGTCCAAACCGACCATGTGTACGGCCCATCGGTCTGTCGTCCTTCGGTCCAAAGTTTAAAAACTTGCTTTAAAATCGGTCTAATGGACGCCTGACCATCGGTCCAAACCGATGGTTAGTACGCAAAAGCATCGGTTCAAAAACCTGCGCATGCTCAGAATCAAGTCGATGCATGCTTGGAAGCATTGAACTTCGTTTTTTCAGCACATCGTTGTGTTTTACATCACCGCATTCTGACACTATCGTTTTTGAACTGATGGTGTGTACGCACATCAGACCATCAGGACACTTCAGCGGTGACCCAATGAAAACGGTCCGTCGGACCATTCTCATCGGATGTACCGATCGTGTGTACGTGGCCTAAGAGTAGCCGCTCTCTACATATCGGGCTCAACCACCAGGTATGTGACAACATGTCTAAGCTACACATCCAGATTGGCTTCCTGATAACAGCGGCCCATACAATATTTGGCAGCACTGCCACTTGTAGTGTCCACCAGAGATGCATGTGACAGAAGCATGTGACAGAAGCACAATTGGGAGACAGTTGTCACCCCGTAACAAGGAGGGCCTGAACCAGGACCTTCATAGCAGGATACGGTTTCCTTCTAAATTAGATTCTTTTAATGAAAGCTGCAGATTTAAAAGATTAAAAAAAATTTTCCAAATGATGTTACATGTTAAAGCCTATTTGATATTTTAATAATTGGGCTTAGATCTTCTTTAATATACCGTATGTCGTGCAAAGCAACTTTCAATTTGGGATTGTTGGTCTGGTGACAATTGAAGAAATGGAGCTCCGGGGTATATATTGTATCTGTACAGTGAAGAGATGACAGATTTCCATGGCTTTGAGCCGTACAGCTTCTGATAAGAAGAGGTCTTCGCTTTCTCTTAACATGTCTTTTCTTTTGATCTTGCTACTCTTGTTTCAGATCAGAGATATTTCATTAGATTGTTTGACGGGACTAATCTACATAATTCTTATTTGTGCAGGGAAATCGTGAGGTCGCCTTCTCCGATATTTTATATGTGGATGTCAGCCGACTCTACAGGCGAAATAGAGACTATTTACATCCAGAAGGTTTTGTTGATGTGGCCTTAAATTAAACCGGGGCAAGATCGAGATCTTACCAGGGAGACACTCGTGGCAGCTTAATTATTAGAGTTTGCAGCCTGAGCTCCTTGTTGTGACTCCTGCTAATAAGGTGTCAGTGCTTTGAGGTAAAGGGGGGTTGTGGAACGAAGGAAGAGGAGGATGGAAGGAAAGATAGGTAGGCAGGCAATAAGAGAGTAAATAATGAAGGGAAAGAAGGAAGGAATGTAGAAAGAAAATAGGAAGAAAGGATGGAAGTAGAAGAAAGGATGGGAGAGAGTAAGGATACAAGAAAAAAAAGCATAGAAGGGAGGTGAGAATGAAGAAGGTGTAAAGGGGGGGGGGGGCAGCAGGAAGAAAGAAATATTGTGGAAGGAAGGAAATAAGAAAGAGGATTGAAGAAAAGAAGTAAGAAAGAGGATTGAAGGGGGACAGGAAGGTAGAAAGAGAATGAAAGGGAGGTATGAAAAGAGGATGGAAAGGAGGCAGGAAGAAAAAAATAAAATAAAAAGGGTCAGGAAGAAATAAAAAGGTAGGAAGGGAGGCAATAGGAGAGTAAATAATGAAGGAAAAAGGAAGGGATGCAAGAAGAAAGATAAGAAAATAGGAAGAAAGGATTGAAGTAAGAAAAAGGATGGGATGAAGTCAGGCTAGAAAAAAAGGCATAGAAGGGAGGTGAGAATGAAGAGAATGGAAGGGGGGGGGGGGGCAGGAAGAAAGAAATCGGGTGGAAGGAATGAAAAAATTAAAGAGAGGAAGTAAGAAAGAGGATGGAATGGACGAAGGAAGAAAGAAAATTGAAGGGGGACAGGAAGGAAGAAAGAGAATGAAAGGGGGTATGAAATAAAGATGGAAAGGAGGCAGGAAGAAAGAAAAAAAAGGGGCAGGAAGTAATAAAAAGGATGAAAGGGAGGCAGGAAGGAAGAAAGAGAATGGAAGGGAGAAGGATGGAAATAAAGAGGATGGAAGGGGGACAAGAAGGGAGGAAGAGGATGAAAGGAAAGCAGGAAGGAAGAAAGAAAGAGAATGGAAGGGACGCAGAAAGAAGGAAAGAGGGCATAAATGAGACAGTAAAAAAAAAAAAAAGAAAGAGTGAAAGGTAGGCAGGAAAAAAGAGAGAAAGGAAGGGAGGCAAGAAGGAAGAAAGGATGAAGGGGAGGCAGAAAGGGGGAAATAGGATAAAAGGGGTCAGGAAGTTAGAAAGAGAACGAAAGGGGGGGCAAGAATGAAGAAAGGTTGAAAGGGAGGCATGAAGGATTAAAGACACGGGAAGGCAGACGGAGAGGAAGTAAAGGAATGGAATGGGGGCAGGAAGGAAGAAATAGGATGGAAGGGGGCAAAAAAGAAGAAAGAGAATGAAAGGTGGCAGGAAGGAAGGATAAAAAGTGTAGAAGGGAGGCAGGAAGGAAGAAACGGTAGAAGAAAAGCAGGAAGAAATAGATGATGAAATGGAGGCAGAAAGGAACAGAGGGTGAAGGGGGGCAAGAAAGAAATAAGAAAGAGTGGAAGGGAGACAGGAAGGAAAAGAAAATGTATGCAAGGGGAATAGGAGGGTAAGAGAAGAGTCTGTATGGGAGGCAGGAGGAAGGAAGAGAGAGTAGAAAGACGGGAGTATGGAAGGCAAACAGGATGAAAAGAAGAGAGGGTGGAAGTGAGGAAGGAACTAAAGAAGAGATGATGAAAGGGAGACAGGAAGAAAATAACAGAAGGTGGAAGGGAGACAGGAAGGAAAGAAGAGAGTACGGAAGGGAGATAGGAAGTAAAACAAAACGTATAGATGGGAGCCAGAAATGGAAAGGGGCATAATTTTTAATTTTTTTTTATAATTTTAAGCGATTATTGCTTATTTATGTAATTATATGAATGCATAATCATATTAAATGATGATCATTTATATCTGTGTTCAGCTTTAACAATGTGGGATGACACTGTGCTGAGTTGTGTATTTTACACCTCTTTTCTTAATTGCCTTTGGAGGGGAGAGGTATAAGAAAATAGCTTTCTTCGGTTCTTTATAACTGTTAAAGTCATTTCTTATTCTTTTGCAATTAATTTGTACTTTCAGCTATTTTAAGGGCCCAAACAGTCAATCAGCTTTGTCTTGCCTATTGTGTTGTAAGTGTGTCTCTGGGGAGATCTGCAGAGGTAGTCAGAAAGTTACAGCAATGGGAAGACATGCTGATGGGATCCTGACAACTTAATTGCGCACCGCACAACATGACTTGGGGTGGCTGAAGTTTGCTCATTTACAGAAACGGGCTTTGAAAAAGCTCCTATTTATAGTCCCTTTTATTGGCCCCTTTTCATGAACTATTTTCCACACTTTGTACAGTAGATCACAAAAGTGAGTACACCCCTCACATTTTTGAAAATATTTTATTATATCTTTTTATGTGACAACACTGAAGAAATTACACTTTGCTACAATGTAAAGTAGTGAGTTTACAGCTTGTATAACAGTGTAAATTTGCTGCCCCATCAAAAAAACTCAACACACAGCCATTGGCAACAAAAGTGAGTACACCCCTAAGTGAAAATGTCCAAATTGAACCCAAAGTGTCAATATTTTGAGTGGCCACCATTATTTTCCAGCACTGCCTTAACTCTCTTGGTAAAAAAATTATCTCAAAGAACCATGTTGTGCATGTGGTTAGTATCGTCTGTCACCCAGCCCCAGATAAGAATATAAATACCAGTCATCCCAAACAGAGGACAAACAAGAAAAAGAGGGGCTTATAGAGTGACAGAAAGCACATCACTAGTGAAGTTGAATATAAACATTTTATTCATAAATATAAAACATGGTAATTAACAGTGGTTAATGGTGCAGGACTTGCTCATAAATGGTGTATCTGGTCATAATAGACCAGTCAACCAAAAACAACCTATATGTGGGACAGTACAATATAAAACATAAATTACAAAAAACGTCCGGACACCAGGTATATTGGAACTGGCTGCTTACATAAAATTGTCGCCACTGTGCCATAAAATTGTCACCACTGTGCCATGCCATTAAACGCAGCCACTGTTCCATGCCAATCGAACGCAGCCACCGTGCCCATTAATTGTCGCCACTGTGCCCATTAATTGTCGCCACTGAGCCCATCAATTGTCGCCACTGTGCCATGCCATTGTCGCCACTGTGCCCATCAATTGTCGCCACTGTGCCATGCCAAACACAGCCACTGTGCCATCAATAGTCGCCACTGTGCCATGCCAAATGCAGCCACTGTGCCATGCCATTGTCGCCACTGTGCCCATCAATTGTCACCAGTTTCCCCATAAAATGCCACCGGATTGCCCCCCCGCCTGGCATTTACCTTTCTCGGTCAACCATCCTCGGATGCTCCTCCACAATCTCTTGATGTAGTCCAGCCCTCGTTGGCGCTTCAGCCAATCAGGTTACCGGTAACCAGATCCGGTTAACCTGATTGGCTGAGATCCGTGTCAGTGTTAACCAAGGAACGCACACCCCGTGCGTCCCCTAGTTAACTATTTGGAAGCTGATTACAGAGCCGCTGGCTCTGATAGATACTTCCACAGCCAACCAGCTGCCGTTATTCAGATGGCCGGCACTCGCCAGGGGGCCGGCCATCTGAATAGTATTGTTTTCAGTGGCGGTGCAGGAACGAGAGGGAGCGGCGCTCCTGCGCCCTCTATGGATGCACCGCCACTGGGTTTAGTGGTAATTAGTCTATCTAAGACAGCACCCCATGTAGTCATTGGCATCAAAGTGACAATAATTGACTGATAAACCTTTCCTGGTATAACAAGCTCTAATCCGAAGTGAGCTTAATTAAGTTTTACTAAGAGCTTAATTAAGGTGTGTGGGTATGTGTGGGTAATGACATATTAGTCATACATTACCGCTCCGGTTAAATACTTAAACCGTGTCAATATGCCAAATCCATTTCAGGTTAGCACAGCTTGAAGTGATCCTGAAGGCTCGTGCCCAGATGCACGGCCTAGTGTCATCTGCATGTTTGATGTTAGGATGCTCTGTAGCCGCTGCTTCTCCTCATAAAGAGGCTGGTGCAAGGCTGTATGTATCAGGTCCTCATGCTTTTCCCCATATAGGAGGACTTCTCATCTGTTCCTGTATGGTTCGCCAACACAGCGGGGGATTCTGTGGTACCGTGGCATGAGACCGGAAGTGACGTCAACGCGTTTCACAATGCTATTATGTAGTTTCGTCTGGGATCATCATTGTAAGCACTTCTGTCTGTGGTAAATGGTTTGTCTCAACACTGTAACTGCTACATGTGCAGGACAGCTTGGTTGGTTGAAAAATAACAGGCTTTCTGGCTGGATCACTAGGCAAAAAAAAAAGAAAACCAATGCAGCCATTATATCGAAAAAATTTGTTAAACTGCAATATAATAAATGTTTGCTTTTGGGATTAATACTGCTTTAATGAGAAACTGTAATGGTTTGGGTCAATTTTATTTTAATGCTTTTTTAAATTCATATGTCTCATTTTATTTCCTTTTTTTATCATTTATGTAAAATCTTTTAAAAATCAATATTTAATACAGAGAGCACCAATGAACCAGGATACAGATTGCGAGGGACTCATGGCAAGGTAGGGCAAAACAGGAGAAATGCCGCTCACACACGACCGTTTTTAATGGTCTAGAAAAAACAAAGGCCCAGATTCATAAAGCAATTACGCCTGTCTAACTGGTGTTAGACAGGAGTAATTTCAAATTTCGCGCGCCGTATCACTAGTTTGAATCCTCAAACCATGATACGGCGGCTTCGGGCTTCGATCCGAGAGGCTTACGTCTTCGTAAGCCTTGGGATCTACGCTGCCATCTATTTGCGGCCGCTGGGAGGAGTTTGCGTCGTTTTGATGCGTCGGGATATGCAAATGTTTTTTTACGGCGATTCCCGAAGATACGAGTGGTCGTCGCAATCGCTTTCGTCTATTTTTTTGTACGTAATGTTAGAGCAGCTTTTTGCTGCTCTAACGTTACGTAGCCCATGTTAAGTATGGCCGTCGTTCCCGCTTCGAATTTTTTTTTTGTTTACGTAACTCGTTCGGGACTAGGATCGCCCGTAAACGACGCTACCTAAACAACGAATGACGTCACGACGTGATTTCGCGCAATGCACGGCGGGAAATTTGCGAACGGAGCATGCGCAGATCGATCGCCGCGGGAACGCGCCTATTTTAAATGATTCACGCCCCCTACTCGCGCAGATGGATTGCGACGGGAGAAATACACTACGCCGCCGTCGTTTACTGGACTAAATCTACCTGAATTCCACGTAGAGCCAGGTAAAAAACGGCGGCGTAGTGTATTTCTGATACGCTACGATAATCCATTTCTGTGTGAATCTGCCCCAAAGTTTTTTTCAACCCTATTATTGTTAAGCCGGCCTTGCCTACACACGATTGTGAAATTGAAATGCTCTAGCAAAGCGCGGTGACGTACAACACGTACGACGGCACTATAAAGGGGAAGTACCATTCAGATGGCGTCACCCTTGGGGCTGCTTTTGCTGATTTTGTGTTAGTAAAACTTTGGTGAGAGACGATTCGCGCTTTTCAGTCTGTTACAGCGTGACGAATGTGCTATCTCCATTACGAACGGTAGTTTTACCAGAACGAGCGCTCCCGTCTCATAACTTGCTTCTGAGCATGCACGTTTTTTCACGTCGTTAAAACCCACACACGACCATATTTTACAACGTTAAAAACGTCGTGAACATTTAGAGCATGTTCTACATTTTTTATGGCCATTTTTTACACACGATTGTTTTCAATGACATTTTATTAATTTTTTACATCCCGAAAAACGGTCGTGTGTACGCGGCAAAAGACTCTAAAACAAAATTGCTAAAAAATGCAGCTTGATTTGAAAATTCCTCAGTAAAATGGCACTGCAATTATAGAAAAGCTGCCCCTGATTACTTCCTAATTGCGCGTGTGCTTGGATTAAAAATATGTCTATTCTAGAGTGATAAATCCATTGCGGACCCTCACAAAAAATGTCTTAGCTGTCTGCCCAGAATTGCATATGCAGTTTCTACAAATGTAAATGCAAAAAATACAAAAAATAAAAATATACTTTTTTAAATGAGAGAAAGTCTAACTTGCAATAGATGTGTTTCTATTTTTGTTGCTAATTTACATGATATCCCTAGATTGTTGCTCAATGTTCTTTTCCTAGGAGAGAGCACAGTAGCAGCTGTTTTCTTGACTATCCCTCTAATTGAAAGCAAGGAATTGGAGGAGAAGGTGTAAGTCAGGTAGTGGTTAACGCTGCCCCAGCTGTGAAATCGTGTTTCCCAGGGCTTTTTTTTTTTTTTAATTCTTTATTTAGATGTATGGAGTAAAACATTACAGCTTCACATGACAAACCATAGATGAGGATATCTGTTAACCACTTTATTACTGGGCACTTAAACCCCCTTCGTGCCCAGACCTATTTTCAGCTTTCAGCGCTGACGCATTTTGAATGACAATTGCGCGGTCATACAACACTGTACTCAAATTATATTTTTATCATTTTTTCCCCACAAATAGAGATTTCTTTTGGTGGTATTAGATCATCTCTGCGGTTTTTTTTTTTGCGCTATAAACAAAAAAAGACAGAAAATTTGGAAAAAAAACACAATATTTTTTACTTTTTGTTATAATATCCCAATTATTTTTTTTTAAATATATTTTTTTCCTCTGTTTAAGCCGATACGTATTCTTCTACATATTTTTGTTAATAAGCGTATATTGATTGGTTTGCGCAAAAGTTATAGCGCCTACAAAATAGGGGATAGATTTATGATTTATTTTTTATTTTTTACTAGTAATGGCGGCGATCTGCGATTTTTTTTTCTTTGTCAGGCCTGCGATATTGTGACAGACATATCGGACACTTTTGACACAAATTTAGGACCATTCACATTTATACAGTGATCAGTGCTATAAAAATGCACTAATTACTGTATAAATGTGACTGTCAGGCCCCGTACACACGACCGAGTTTCTCTGGAGAATTCAGCCAGAAGCTCGCTGGGATCCATATTCTGCCGAGAAGCTCGATTGTGTGTACACTTTCGTCGAGCATCCCGTCGGGAAGCTCGTCGAGCCAAAATATAGAGCAGGTTCTCTATTTGCTCGACGGGCCATTGGGACTAATGGCTCGACGCCTTTTTCGACAGCCTGGTCGACGAACTCGACGGCCGGCCGAGAACCTCGTCGGGCGGAACGATGGGTTTAGCCCGACATGGTTCTCGGTCGTGTATACGGGGCCTCAGAGAAGGGATTAACACTCGGGGGTGAGGAAGGGGTTAAATGTATTCTCTGGGTGTGTTCTAACTGTGTGGGGGGAGGGGGCTGACTGGGGGAGGTAACCGATGCTGTGTCCCTATGTACAAGGGACACAGATCAGCCTCCTCTCCTCTGACAGCACGTGGAGCTCTGTGTTTACGCACAGAGCTCCACATCCCTGCTGTCACCTGCTGTGTCACCGCCGATGGTGTGTACCCGCGGACATCGTGGCCGCCAGGTCCACGCTTAGGCTCTTCAGCGATGCGCCGACACTGTGTTTACCTGCTGCGCGCCCCCCACTGGCGCACACGGGTAATGCACTTAAAATGACATCCAAAGCCGTCCACTTGGCACTTGAGAGCTGCGCTGTGGACGTCTTTTGTCCATAGCGCGGATCTCAAGTGGTTAATTAGGGCTGTACTGATTAAATTTTTTGTGTTCGATATCGTAATCGATTTTTTTTTATTGGTTAATCGACTAATTTCTATTAATTATAAAGCACATACAGATCCAACTACTTTTAGCTGATCTCCTTGCAGGCTGATTCCCAATGCAGCTCCAACCACTGGGAAAATGGATAGCAGGATACAAAAAACACACAAAGGCAGCGCTCGATGGGAATAGCATTACAACTTTTATAGTCTTCAAGTAGGTAACAAAATAAATATTGTACTGGAGATAAAATCGATGTAGCTACATAAACTGTAAATATAGTGCGAGTAATACCAAACGGTAGCAGTCATAAGAACATGTAGCTAAGTATGATACTGGTATAAAAATGTGTACAACTACACCACTGCTGAATCCAGGTGAGGAGAGGTTGTCATCAGTCCGTCGGCATGTAGATGTCCCATGAAGGGAATTATCACAACTCCCAGTGGATGGCTGTAGAATTATAGGTTGATAGAGGGAAGAGTAACAGCCCTTGCGTGTGGCAGATAGTAAGGTCCCACCAAGGGGCGGACTGACCATTGAGTCACTCGGGCACTGCCCAAGGGCCCCATGCCACTAGGGGGCCCCATCAGGGTTGCCAGGCTCAGTAAAACCGTGGACAGTATGTAAAAATCTGTGTTTTTTTACATCTGTCCCTGATATGTCCGAAACTGACATGCTTTTGATGTGAAAATCCCGAGATTTTAGCGGCCCTGCCTCTGCAGGGGCCCCATAATCTTCTATTGCCCGGGGGCCCCATGAGTTGTCAGTCCACCCCTAGTCTTGCTGGCATTCAGATATGAAGGCCCAGCAAAGGAGCTCTTCAGATGGACACGGCAAGCCCCGCCGTTTTTTGGGGGGGGAAATAACTTGATTGGGGAAAGGGGATATGGGATGCCTATAGAACAAACTCTTTGCCATCATACTTAAGAATTGATTGAAATGAATTGAGCTGTGAAGAATTGATGGAGGCTGGAGCATACACACGGTCAGGATGTCCGATGAAAAGCTCACATCAGACTTTTGCTGGTGGAAATTCTGCTCATGTGTACAGGGCATTACAGTCACTTCCCCTGCATAACGCCCGTGCAGACCGTTGCTCCTCCTCTGCATCGACTCCTGCAAACTGATACTCCCAGGACTTCTCTCCTCCTGCACAAAACTTCCACTGTAATTCAGCGTACACACGATTGGAATTTCCGACATGGGAGCTTTTGGTCAGAAATTCTGACCGTGTGTATGCCCCATGTTACTTTTTCTGTCGGAATTTCCGATAGCAAAAATTTGAGAGCTGGTTCTTAAATTTTCTGAAAGGGGAGAAGTTCTTGCCAGGAAATTTTCGATCGTCTGTGTGCAATTCCGACGTGCAAAAAAACACGCCTGCTCAAAATCAAGTCGACGCGTGCTCAGAAGCATTGAACTTCATTTTTCTCGGCTCGTCACAGTGTTGTACGTCACCGCGTTCTTGACGGTCGGAATTTTGTGTGACCATGTGTATGCAACACAAGTTTGAGCCAAAATTCATTCGGAAATAATCCACGGTTTTCTTGTCGGTATTTCCGATCATGTGTACGCATCACAACATGTTAGTCTTTCCTCCCCATCATCTTCTTATTACACCAGGGATCACTCTGAATAATCCCAGGTGCTAGACACCTGCTCCATGACCGTGTATGGGTAAGGCAATCCTCCCAGCTCCTGGGCTCCTCCGCCAAAGCGTGCACCCCCCTGGTGGGGATGGGCCTCCTTGCTTGTAATCTAAAACTCTTTACTTCTCCCAGTTGACAACTCCCTCCAATAGGCTGGACCTGAGCTTATAGGGGAGGCCTGTCCCCTGCCAATACCAATTGGGGATTGGTCAGAGCTCCCCACATGAGTTCCCTGTAATTCCAGACCCCAGCCCTGCCCCTCTTCTAGAACATTCTCCCTGGAAGCAGGGGAGGCGCCCAAGGGATGAAGCACAGGTGGTCACACCCACTGCTACACTAACCACTCCCTGCCCTCCAGGTCAAAAACAAGCAGCAAGCCTAGCATGCAGCATAGGCCTGCCTAAAGTTATCTGCCTGACAGCTATCACAAAAATCCTACTTCTAACACCTACCTAAAGGTAGAGGATGCTACATCTATAAGGTGTCTATAAACTTCACGCAATAGCCTCTACAGCAAGTACTGTATATCCTACATTGTGATGGAAAACATATACAAAAACAAAAATGACATGCTATACTGAAAAAATTGAAAAAAATGGCACCAACTAGCATGTATGGAACCCGTATGGGGTGGGGAGCGGAACATGGTGAAGGGCCCCTTGTCACCTTCCCCATGCTAGTTGGACCTAACAACCAGAGCATAACAAGTCAGAAGGCTGGCCGGAGGCCGGCCTGTATTTGTGGGAGGAGTCTGAGAGTACTTAAGACTCCCTCCCTGTCGGTGCTGGGTCGGCGTAGGGTTCTGGGTTCCCACCCACCCATTCCCCCAGCTTTCATACATTCTCATTGTACTTTTCTTGTTCAGGGTATGCCCTCTTTCAGGCCTTAGTTATTAGGGTCAACGCATTCCTTTCTCGAAGACTCTGATTACAAGTAATTTTTGGGGGGTTTATAGAAGGAAAGAGTAGACACCCTAGTTGTCTAGATAAAGGGTGAAAAGAAAAAGGACAGAAGGAGAAAGAGAGGAGGGAGGATGGGGTGCTTCGGAGGAGTCGACGGCACAAGACATCAAGTCCCCCTAAGAGTAGGTCAAATCTGCCTTGTCCCTAAGGGCAGATGTAATATGTTCCATCCATTGAATGTCATTCACCCTGGCAAACCATTGTGGCACAGTCAGCGGGTGGAGTTTGTTGTTTCCACATGCTGGCTGCATTGGAGTCAATTTAAAGAGCACTGCCGCTGGATCGTCCAAAGGGCGTACCCGCCTGAGTACCGCATCGCCAGCTCAATGGGCTGTGTCCAAGGAATATTGACGCTAGTACAGCTGGGGTCCGGTACCAACACGACAAGATTTGAAATGTCAAACTCTGATATTTGCTATAAAGAGAGAAATTGTGAACAAAGAGGAGAGTCCGGTTCTTTTGGTTCTCCGAGAATGTAGTGTTAAGATCTCTTTCCCATTTGCTCAGATATGAAGGGTTACTTTGAGATGTGATCGCAAGTAAAATACCGTAAGCTTAAGAGAGAGATATTTCCAAAAAGGACCATCTCCCAGACTACAGGTTTTTCTTGCCGGGTTTTCCTGGATCCAACCCTCACCCTCGTTCCTGTGTTCTATAAAAGAGACTGGATGTCCAGTGATGTGCCAAAGTCAGAGTTCCCATTGCCCAGGAGGATTGCTAGGGCTTGCAGTCCCTCTTGAACATGTCAACCATGGACTCTACCAAGCATGTACTCTTTCCTATGCAGGTATGCTGGGGCAGCCATAAACCCGAATTAGGGATTAGGGAGTTAGGGAAATGTTTACACTTTATTTCAAACTGTTGCATGTCATTGTCATCATGTTAAGTAAAGCTTTTGAAACTTTGCCTCTGTCTGGTCTGAAGTTACTCACGGGGTGCAATGATATGTAATTCACACACATAGTTAGTCTACAGTCAGGTTACTAAACACATTAGGATATGAAGACAGTGGTACCAGAGTTAATATAGTGTGAAGATACAAGTGTATACCAAGAGTAACAAAGGTTTCTCTAGCCGCCTGTCGTTAAGCATCTACATGTGGCAGGTGAGACAAATATCTTGCAGTGAGGAAGATGTTGTCGGTACTCCTTCACCAGCGATCAATCTCCCATAACAATAGAAGCAGATCTGCACCACCGGGGGCCCTAATCCTGTACACGGGTATAAAGGAGAAAGAGTTAAGTGCATTCAAAGAGTCATTGCTATGTGCATGGCGGGACTCTATACCAATACTGGGAGTTAGGAACCGGTGATATGCTGGACAGGTGGAGAGGGCATTGGCTCTACATGTCCCTCCTAAATGGACGAGTAACCATAGTCAGGGCCGCTGTTAGAAATTATGGGGCCCCCGTACAGCCTACCTGACGGGGGCCCCCATCGACCACACCCTTGACCCCACCCCTAAGCCTGTGTTAAAACAAAAGGCAGGTTTGTTGCTGTTTACACGTGGCTTTCACAAGGAATGAATAACATCCCTCGTGATAGCAGAGCCATGACAGGTCCTCTTTTTTACTTTCTGCCAAATCACTGGGGCTAAAAAATTATATCCGATCATTGCTGCAGTGATGGGGGTAAAATGCAGCTCCACGGCACATGTTTACTGCTCCCCCAACTGAAGTAGCATTACAATCATCATCACAGGCAGCACAGTAAGCAGGGGCTCTATCATGGCTGTATGTGACATGGCTGTGTGCTGACTTTGTTAACTTATGTCTGTACTGTATATAACAGACTGTAACACAGCACAGCCATAACAAAGTCAGCAGCCATGAGACAGAGCCAGGATAGAGCCCCTACTTACATAACTGTGCTGCCTGTGAAGACTATTGTAATGCTAATGATACCCTGCTGAGTTGTATTCTAAGGACACAGTGAGGTTTCTTTGCTTTATTCTTTACTCCCTGTGCCCATTGCTGCCACGCTCTTCTCTCCTTCATGTCATCCTCCTTGCATCAGAGCACCTGAGAACGGCCGGCGCCGGGAGCACAATTATAGTATCACACCGCCGGCCGGGACTAATTGAGTGAGTGGTGGAGTGGAGTGGCTGCATATCAGGCATGGACTGGCCATAGGGACTACAGGGAGTTTCCCGGTGGGCCGATGGCTCAGTGGGCTGGTTTCAGTGACAGCCTGTCAAAGTAATGGCTGCGCAGCTCGCCCTCACTTCATGCAGTGATGTGAGAAGGATGAGAAAAATACAGAGGAGAATAAGTGAAAAAATAAGAGGTGAGTGAGGGCTCCTTATGTTATGCTACTTATGTTTTTTTGCACAATTGCGTATAGTTTATATACTGTTTTTGTTCTTGTTTGCAAACATATAGTGGGCCGGTCTGGATAAAGTCCAGGGCCAAATTTTGGTCTCAGTCCATCCCTGCTGCATATACATGAAGAAATAGTCCCTTCTCTGTGTGCACCTGGGCCCCTCTGTTGACCTGAAGGGGCCCAGGAAAATGGTATAACCCCACTCCATAAAACAAGTAGGAGCGGGGGAGAAGTTTAACAAGCTTTATTTTTATTTTTTTTATTAAATGCAGCAATGAGCTGTAATTCCTGTCCGGGCCCCTCTATGCAGCTGATAGGGTCAGGCCCTGTACAACAGGGCTGGTTGTACTGCCCTATCAGCGGCCCTGACCATAGTGATGTAAAAGTTCATTGAGAGAGTTTAATAGAGTTCACCTGTCTGTTCAAGTATAGATGACCTGTGTTTAAGGCAGTGGCTCTGTACAAAAGGGCCTAGCATAGCCCAGAAAAACCCATCCGGGGTAGTCCTCACAGAGGCGTATCTAGTGAAAATAGCACCTATGGCAAGCACTGAAACTGCGCCCCTGTCGAAACATTTGAAACCCATCTTTCAGATAACCTTAACAAAAAAACAGCTAACAAAACTAGTGATATTTATCATCCCTTGTGATACCTTGGGTAGTGACATATCCTCTTTATGAAGAAATGTGAGGTTTATTAGGCCCCCTGATCCCTCCTCTGCCCTCCAAGGCCAGGTAATTGCACAAATCTTCATCACTTTAGGCCTCAGTTTTCACAGAGGAGAGGGAGAAACTAATGTTCCTTCTTCTTCTTTGTGCGCTGCCAATCCGACCAGATGGAATGGGAGAGCCTGGGAGAACAGGGGAGGGCTGTGGCTGAACACAGCAGGGATAGCGCTACCATTGTCCATTGGCAAAGGTGCTAAAAAGGAGATCCTGCCTATGTTTGGGAGGAGGGAAAAAGAGATTCTCAGACCCTGGTAAGTGCCTTGCTGCCCAGCCACTCAACAGCGCCCCCTTCAAATGGTGCCCATGGCACATTCCATGGCTGCCACACCCTAGATATGCCACTGCTCTCATGTGAGCTTGCCGCTCAACTAGGAGAAAAGCATGGAGGACGTGACCACCAACTAACCACTTACCCCCCCCCCCTTCCAATTTCTCTAACATTAAGCTTTATGTGTAAATTACAGCCGGCACAAAGTTGCTGATGCAGTGATATTGTTGGAGAATCCATACAACCAGGTTTTCAAAGCATGTGAGCCAGATGGGGGTCTTTTCAGTAGCAGAGAATACAAACTCTCCATAGGATCCTGTGGAGAGTGCAGAGGGCATGCGTCCTCCTTTCAAAAATAAGTGTGATCCTATCTATTCAAACTAGGACCCTTCAAGCAATATTCAAACATATTTTAGAAAACAGGGACAAACCAAGAGACCACTTCAGGTTTGCAAGATGTATTACAATGATATTACACTCAACACAGCATGGTGGTCACTCTTATGCCATGTACACCTGATGTTTTTTTTCCGAACGTGATAAACTCCATCAAAATTTTCCGTCAGAATTCCGTTCAAGCTGTCTTGCATACACACTGTGATGCCAAATTCCGACCGTCCAAAACGCGGTGACGTACAACACCACGGCGAGCCAGGAAAAATGAAGTTCAATGCTTCTAAGCATGCGTCGACTTGATTCTGAGCATGCATGTTTTTTTCTCCGTCGGAGTTCCATACAGACGATTGGAATTTCCATTACAAAAAAATAGAACATGATCTTTTTCTAAACTCCGACGGAAAAAAAATTAAAGATGGGGTTCACCCCAATTCCGTCTGACTTTTTTCATCGGAAATTCAGATCGAGTGTACGAGGCATTAGAACCAAGGGCTAGCTGCAAAGAGGGGAAAACAATCTTTACATGGAAGCAATGATATTATCACAGCTTACAGTAAAATTATGTTCCATAATAATTACAACAATACATTAGATCGTTATTAGAAAAACAGCATCATGTGTGTGACTCATTAGGATAAAACCATTCTCTGCATAGCGGTTACCTTTGCGCTTGTATCTCCTGGAATCCAACTTTATCCAGACTTCCCATGAAGAGACAAACAAGTTCAATGCTCAATTAACCACCCGCAAGGAACTGATCCCAATATATAGATCAATATATTGCGCTGCCAGCTGTTTTCTGTGACGGGTCAATTCTTCTCATGCGAAGCTTTGATGCACAGAATCATAGTTTTTATCTGATGCTACTGGCTGTTTTCAGTGCCTGATCAATCCTTCCCAAACAAAGCTTTGATGCATAAGATCATAGTTTTTTCCTGACTATTCTGGAGTTCATCCTTCCAGGCTTTGCAGCACATTGGTCCCCTGCAAATCGCTTACCACTATAAAGAACTAATTTTGTTTAAAACCCAGGAAAGAAAAAAGAGCAAACTTACAATAATGTTTAATTATTTTCAGATTTTTCACTTTATATGAGGCGGCGTACACACGACCGAGGTTCTCGCTAGAAACCAGCGAGAATCTCGCTGGAAGCTGCATTCCAGCGAGAACCTCGGTCGTGTGTACGCTCCTGGCTCGCCCTGCCCGTCGGGAATCACGTCGAGCGAATAGAGAGCAGGCTCTCTATTTGCTCGACGGCCCGCCTGGATGAATGGCTGGTTGCCATTCCTGACGGGCGGGTCGCCGATTTCGACGGCCGGGTGAGAACCTCGACGGGCGGAACGATGTGTTCCGCCTGTCGAGGTTCTCGTACGTGTGTACGCCGCCTAAGTACGTGAAGTGTATTTCAACCCAAGAATTTTGTTTTCTAGTTTTAGGTAAAGTGGGGAGGGATTTGAACGTCATTTGGGTTTTTACTGCTATGCAAATAGGGCGATACCCCCTCAGGAGCCACTGGTTGATTTGGGATCGGCGTATTAAGTTACCTCTAAGGCCGCGTACACACAATCGGTTTGGTCCGATGAAACTGGCCTTAACCACTTGCCTACTGTGCACCTACACCCCCTTCCTGCCCAGACAAAATATAAGCTTCCGGCACCTGCGTCGCTTTAACTGACAATTGCGCGGTCGTGCGACGTGGCTCCCACAAAATTGTGTCCCGCCACAAAATTGAGCTTTTTTTTGGTGGTATTTGATCACCTCTGCGGAAGAGCTTTTTTTTGGTGGTAAACACTTCTGCGCTATAAACAAAAATAGAGCGTAAATTTTTAAAAAAATGCAATATTTTTTCCTTTTTGCTATAATAAATAACCCAAAAAATATATATAAAAAAAATATTTTTTCCGTCAATTTAGGCCGATACGTATTCTTCTACATATTTTTGGTAAAAAAAAAATGCAATAAGCGTTTATTGATTGGTTTGCGCAAAATTTATAGCGTTTACAAAATAGGGGATAGTTTATGGCATTTTTTTTTTACTATTAATGGTGGCGATCTGCAAATTTTTTTTGTTGGGACTGCGACATTATGGCGGACATTTCGGACACTCTTCTGACATTTTTGGGACCATTTACATTTATACAGTGAAAAATGCTATAAATATGCATTGATTACTGTATAAATGTGACTGGCAGTGAAGGGGTTAACCACTAGGGAGTGGCTGGCAGTGAAGGGGTTAAATGTGTGTCCTATGAGTGTTCTAACTGTGGGGGGAGGGGGGGTGACTGGGGGAGGTGACCGATTGTGTTCCTATGTACAAGGGACACAATCGATCTCCTCTCTCCCTGACAGGGACGTGCAGCTCTGTTTACATACAGAGCTCCACGTCCCCGCTCAGTTACTGAGCAATCGCGTGTGCCCGGCGGGGATCGTTGCCGCCGGGCACTCGCACGGGATCCCCGCAGAGCGCGGCTTTAAAGGGACATCACGTCATATGACGTGATGTCAGGATAATGAAGTCGTCTGCCCGCCGTCATTTGACGGTGGGCAGATGACAAGTGGTTAAGGCCAGTTTCATCGGTCCAAACCGATCGTGTGTACGGTCCATCGGACCGTCATCCGTTGGACCAAAGTTTTAAAACTTGCTTTAAAATCGGACCGATGGACGCCTGACCGTCGGTCCAAACCGATGGTTAGTACGCAAAACCATCGGCTCAGAATCAAGTCGACGCATGCTTGGAAGCATTGAACTTCGTTTTTTCAGCACGTCGTTGAGTTCTACGTCATCACGTTCTGGCCCGATCAGATTTTGGACTGATGGTGTGTACGCACATCAGACTATCAGGCCAATTCAGCGGTGAACCGATGAAAACGGTCCGTCGGACCATTCTCATCGGGTTAGACCGATCGTGTGTACGCGGCCTAAGTGTTGTCCAGGGGTGAAGTCAGTGAGTAGAGCAGTAAGCGAATGTCCAATCAGTAGTTAAGATTTTCCAAATGCTTTATTTCTTGGGTCCAACACAACCAACATCAACAGGAGGTAGATAGGACAGGTTGATGAAATATAGAAACCCTTGCAGTATCAGGCTTGGATGAACAGGAAGGCAAGCCTGCTTTCAGTAACTGTATATTGCGTCGCCAGTCTAGCCAGAGTGGGTGAAGTGCCCCCCCGGACAGACTTCTGCCACAAGCCTGGCAGCCGGAGTGCCACTTTAGGATTGCTGGAAGGAACAGGTCTTCACCATGGACCTGGCTCTGATTTGGTTTAAGGCTCAATGCTGACAAAACAGCAGAGTGAATCCCTCCAGTCAATTACATTTGGGTCACCGGTTGACAGTAGAAATGTACCTGTCAGTGTATCGGCCACCAGATCCCCGATGGTTTGTTCAAGTCTCTCAGATAACCTGCCTCCGGGTTCTCCTTGAGCCGATCCCCACCGTACAGCCAGCAGCTTAGGATCTCTTTTATAGAAGTGGGGGACCCAGTAAGTCACTGGGGCCCCTCAGCATCATCTGCAAGGAACTCTGCATAGCTTGCGACCCCGGCCTGGTAGGCCATATCGCTGGGGTCTGTTGGATGCGTGCACTCTAATGGTGGGTGCCGCACCTGGAACCAGGAACCGTGAAGAACCCCGAAAAATGGCGTCTGCCCCAGATATACCCCTCCCAGCATGCTCCGTGAGGGAAAACTCCTCCAATTGGCTGCTGGGAAAAAGTGTCTCTGCCTAAATCCCTTTTGGCGCCACCCGCAACCCAGAGATGGAACTACATCTCTGGAGCACAGAATGACCCACAGGATAATTCAGGAATGACAGCAGCCCAAATTTAGCAAAATTAAGAGTGGAAGCAACATAACTCTCCCACTAACTTTAGCCGTAGTCCATACTGAAAGTAAGGGGGCGCTACATACTCCCCTACTTGAAATGATACTGTCCCCAGTGTCCTAAAGCATTCAAGCCTGAATGCCAGCCTGATACCTGATAAATGACAGAAATGTAGGAAAGAAGGAAAACATAATTTAAAACATGAAATTACAATGCTCCAGCCCTCCTCTGGTCCTTCTCCAGACCCTGTACGTTCTGCTTTTAAGCAATGCATTCAGCAAAGTCAGATCACAGCAGCAAAAAATAAATAAAATAGAATTTGGAGATTTGGAGGAGGCTGACATCAACAGAAAGGACTTTTTTGAGTTAAGAATACATAATTGAATATAATTTTTTTTTAAATACCAGAGTTTAGTTTATCATCAACCTCCTGCGTCTTTACTGTTCACAGCGGACCACAAAAAGCAAACTTTTTATTATTTTTTGCCTTATCTACTTATTGCAAACCCCAAATTGAAATCTATTTATAGGTAATAAATTAAAAGAACCAACATTGCTCTATGCGAATAGCATCGCGTTGCCCGAGCGACGGTGACTCAACCACGGCGTGTAAATTGAAAAACAAAAATGTAATTCATTGATAATGAGGAGGGAAAATAAAGCAGGCTGTGTAATTTGGAATAATGGCCATGCATTAGTGTTGGGATTGGCTGCCTTTTTCCTCATCTTCTGCTGTTGAGCACAAACACAAAAGGCCGTGTTTTAGGGACCCGAACGGTTTAATCCTCCACTGTTAATATAAAAGATTGGTAATATCAGAATGCAATCATTCATCCTCTCTTAAAGTGCCATTCCAGTAAAATTTTAACTAAGCCCAAACCTACACCCACCCTCGTTCCTAGGCTCTTCTATCTACCCTGTGAGGCGGCGTACACACGTACGAGAACCTCGACGGGCGGAACACATCGTTCCGCCCGTCGAGGTTCTCGCCCGGCCGTCGAAATCGGTGACCCGCCCGTCGGGAATGGCAACCAGCCATTCATCCAGGCGGGCCGTCGAGCAAATAGAGAGCCTGCTCTCTATTCGCTCGACGGGATTCCCGACGGGCGGGGCGAGCCAGGAGCGTACACACGGCCGAGGTTCTCGCTGGAATGCAGCTCCCAGCGGGGTTCTCGCTGGTTTCTAGCGAGAACCTCGGTCGTGTGTACGCCGCCTCAAAGAAAGGATGCCTATATTTACCTATTCTGGCCACATGACTGGATCCCCGCACCGGCTTCAGTGTAAAGGAGGCACTGCAGACAACAGCTGTCATGTTTAGTATGGTCAGTTTTTAATAGGAAAGCAGAGGGACTAGCAGGAACACCAGAGATTTCACATAAAGGAAGCAAAACAAAGAGAACAGGATCAGGGGTCAAGTCCTGGGGAAAAAAGTGTGGGAACTCCCACCCAAGATCCACTCCCCCACGATCCACTGTACCTTGGTAATCCTTTATGTTACTGGTCGCTTTCTGTATATGGATTCATCTGGTAGTGTGCGGGTATTCTGTCACTTCCTCAATGCCACAATGTCTCCCGGGAGCTTTTGTCATTGTTCCTAGGAGACATTGCGGAGGTCTGCCGCGAGTTATCACGGGAAGCAAGTTCTTTCTAAATCCCTCGCGGCAGACCTCCGCCATGTCTCCTGGGAACAATGACAAAAGCTCCCAGGAGACATTGAGGCATCGAGGAAGTGACGGAATACCCGCACACTACCCGATGAATCCATATACAGAAAGCGGCCAGTAACATAAAGGATTACTGAGGTTCGCCTTCCCCTGACAGTGACTCGAGCTGGGCATCGCCGCTTAGTGAAGGATTGGCTCGGCTGCTCCAGTCCTGCAAAGGGAACTGAGTTCCTGCTGTGAAAAAAGTGCAGGAACTCCATTCCCAGGCGTTCCTGCAGGACTTGAGCCCTGAACAGGATACTTTCTTATACAAGTACATGGTACAGCAGCCATATATCAGGAACACGAAGTGTTGGGTTTATATATTCTGGGTTGTAATGGTAAAAAAAAAATTCACCTTAATGCATTCTATGCATTAAGGTGAAAAAAATTCTGACTATACCGGCCCCCCATTATACTTACCTGACCCAGGACTGATGTTAACCCCTCCTAATCTGGATTCAGCTATGGTATCGTTGTACACATTTGTATACCAGTATCATACTTGGCTACATGTTTTTATGACTGCTTTTGTTACCGTTTGGTATCGCACCATTTTTACAGTTTATGTAGCTACATCGATTTTATCTCCACTGCAATATTTATTTTGTTACCTACTTAAAGACTATAAAAGTTGTAATGCTATTCCCATTGAGCGCTGCCTTTGTGTGTTTTTTTGTATCCTGCTATCCATTTTTCCAGTGGTTGGGAGCTGCACTTTGGAATCAGCCTGCAAGGAGATCAGCTACAAAGTAGTTGGATCTGTATGTGCGTCATAATTAATCGAAATTAGTCGATGAATCGATAAAAAAAAAAAAACAATTAATCGAACACAAACATTTTGATCAGTAACAGCCCTAGTTTGCACAAAAGATATGGGCCTAGATTCACGTAGGGTGGCGTATATTTGTGCGGGTGTAGCGCATCTCATATACGCTACGCCGCCGTAACATAGAGAGGCAAGTACAGTATTCACAAAGCACTTGCTTCGTAAGGTGCGGCGGCGTATCGTAAATTGGCCAGGGTAAGCCCGCCTAATTCAAAGTAGGAAGGAGGTGGGCGTGATCTATTTAAATTAAAATTAAGCGTGACCCCATGCAAATGAATGGCCGATCGAACGGCGCATTCACACGCATGTTCAGAATCACGTCGCATATACTCCCTAAGATACGACGGCTCAATGCCTACGACGTGAACGTAACCTACGCACAGCCCTATTCACGTACTACGTAAACGGCGTACGCGATGTAAAATTCGCCGGCGTTGTTCCCTGGCCCATACCTTTGCATTACCTGCGCCTCATAGAGCAGGGGTAACTTTACGCCGGACGTACGCCTTATGTAAACGGCGTAGATTACAGCGACGGGTGTAAGTACGTTCGATTAATCGGCGTATCTTGCTCATTTACATATTTGTGGCGTAAATCTATGGAAGCGAACCCTTGCGGCCAGCGTAAATATGCGCCCAAGATCGACGGCGTAGGAGACTAACATCGGTCGGAATAAGCCAAAATTTCAAGAATAAGGCGCATAGATACGACGGCGCATCCGTGGATTTACGCGGCGTATCAGGAGATACGTTGGTGTAAGTCCTTTCTGAATCCGGGCCATAGCGTCTACAAAATAGAGGAATAGTTTTATGGCATTTTTTAATTATTTTTTTATTCAAAATTGATTGTTAAAGTGATTTTTATCGTGACTGCGACATTGTGGCGGACACATCGGACACTTTTGACGCTATTTTGGGAACATTGTCATTTATACAGCGATCAGTGCTATAAAAATGCACTGATTACTGTGTAAATGACACTGGCAGGGAAGGGGTTAACCACTAGGGGCGCTGCAGGGGTTAAGTGTGTCCTAGGGAGTCAGTCTATTCTGTGTGGGGCCTGGGCTACAAGTGACACGACAGTGATTGCTGCTCCCGATGACAGGAAGCAGTAGATCGCTGTCCTGTCAAAAGTTTACACTGGCATCTACCCGTTCTGTGTGACGCGATCGCTGGACACCGGTGGACATCAAGTCCTGCGGGCACGGTCATGGAGCTTGTGGTGCGCGTGCACGCCTGCATGCCGGGAATTTCAAAGGAGCCATTCTGCTGACGAATATCTACTGGCGCCGGTCGGCAAGTGGCTAAAATGTTGCAAAATGGAAAACCGTTCTGTTGTCAGACGAATAAATTCTTTTTAGCAACTATCCTCCAGACTAAAGAAGAGAGCGACCTTCCAGTTTGTTATCAGCGCTCAGTTCAAAGGCCTCCATCTCTGATGGTATGGGGGTGCATTAATGCATGTGGTACGGGCATCTGGAAAGACATCATCAATACTGAAATATTTAGTATATCCAGGTTATAAAGCAGCATATGCTCCCATCCAAACAACATCAATTTTTTAGATGAAAACAATATGCGGGGATATGGGAAATTATTTTTCTACACTCACACACACACACACAGGTTGAACTGGATGGACTGTTGTCTTGATTCTACCTTACCTACTGTGTAACTATTTCAGGGAAGACTTTGCATATTTCAGCAGAATAGTGCTAAACCCAGGGCATTTTTTCAGGGGGAACTTGGGGGAACTCAGTTCCACCACCTTTGGCTCAGGCCCTTTGGTGCTTGCTCACCACAATCACTTGTAAACACAGAAGTCTGGTTTCTGTGTTTACAAGTGACAGCTCTGCACTCTGTGTGTAACCCCCCTGAACTCTGCACTCTCTATATAATGCAATCCTGGTATTTAATGCCCCTTTAAGACCCTTCTACCATTTGTGAAATCTGAACGGGGTCGTGGTTGAGTTCCTGCACCTATTTTCTGAGAAAAAAAGCTCTGGCTAAACCACATACTGCATCTATGACAACAGCATAATAAACGAGTCCGGGTGCGTCACTGGCCTACCTGCTGTCCAGAACCTTTCACCAATTAAAAATATTTAGTGCATCTTGAAATTAAAGGGGTTGTAAAGGTACAATTCCCCCCCCCCCCCCTAAATAGCTTCCTTTATCTTAGTGCAGTCCTCCTTCACTTACCTCATCCTTCTATTTTGCTTTTTTTTTTTTTTTTCACAAGAAATTCCATTTTGCTTTTAAATGTCCTTATTTCTTCTGAGAAATCCTCACTTCCTGTTCTTCTGTCTGTAACTCCACACAGTAATGTGAGGCTTTCTCCCTGGTGTGGAGTGTCGTGCTCGCTCTCTATGTTGCAGATAGAGAAAAGAGCTGTGTGTTAGTGGTAGGGTGACCACATGTCCCGGATTGCCCGGGACAGTCCCGCATTTTGCAGGTCTGTCCCGGGCACCTTCATTCCAGGACAATACAGTGTCCCTGAATGAAACTGACACAGTCACCCCCCGGGCCAATCTGATGCCCCCAAAAAAGGCCGCCACATCACTGCTTTACTCACTGACAGTACTTGTCCTGGCCGGGAATGCCTGGAGAAGCACAATCCCCGCCCCCTGCTTGTGATTGGAGAAATCATAAATCCCACCTCTTGTGTCCAATCACTGTGCTGTGATTCGTTACAGCACAAGCTGATTTTTGCGAAGGGGGGGTGTCCCTGAATGGCAGTTTGGAAATGTGGTCACCCTAGTTAGTGGGCGTCCTGACTCTCCTGTAGTCTAAGGGAGGGGGCGAGCACGACACTCCACACCAGGGAGAAAGCCTCGCATTAGAATTTTTTTGCGTAAGTCGTCCGTGAATAGAGATGGACGTTATTCACGTCTATGTTAAAAAAATGACATCGTTGTGACGTCATTTAGCGCAATGCACGGCGGAAAATTTCGGAACGGGGCATGCGCAGTTCGTTCGGCGTGGGGACGCGCTTCATTTATGAATTATGCGCCGGAGATACACTACGCCGCCGTAACTTACGGCACAAATTCTTTGAGGATTGAAAGATTTAAAAAGTAAGTTACAGCGGCGTAGCGTATCTCACATACGCTGCGCCCATCTATTTCTATGCAGGGCTGGACTGGGACAGAAATTTGGCCCTGGAATTCATCCAGACTGGCCCACCTTTGACATGTCTCTCCTATGGCAGCCGGACAACTCCCGCAACCCCCCCCCCCCCGGCCATCCAAGCCTACACTCCCCCTTCACTAGCCACTAGCCGTTTAGAGTAGAAAGGCTGGTACTGGTACTCTTATAAGCAGTACCAGTGGGGAAGCTAGACATTATTTCACCCAGGGCAAAGAATCAGTTCGGTGCCCCCCCTTATGGAACAGAAGTGAGAAACTCCCAGGCCATATCTGTTGAGTCAGCCGTCTGTCTCCTCCCCCATGCTCCTCTGGTCCTCCCCCTGCTTCTTTGTCCCCCCCAGGTGAGCGCTGAGGGAAGGGAGAGACAGAGGAGCGGAGAAGGGCGGCGGTCCGCTGTCACTGAAGCCGGCCCACTGAGCCATCAGCCCACCGGGAAACTCCCTGTAGTTCCCAATGGCCAGTCCATCCCTGTTTCTATGTGGATCTGGCCCCATAAGCCTTCAATGACAGATTTGAGCTTAATTAATTTGGATTTTTGGATAAATGCATTTTTTTTAACAAAAAACGAAATAAATAAAAACAAATTTCGAACTAAATTTATTTTTCGGACGAAAACGAAATTACGAAATTAAATATTTCAGTGTGCACATGTCTATTCCTCACTGGTTGCACCTAGATATTGTATAAATGCGGAAACTGAATCCTCAATGACGTGTTGCACTTCATTGCCTTGTTATTGTAAGAAGTTTGTCAACCAGCTGACTGTAGTTTGGCGCTTTGTAGTTGGCAAGAAAGTTCTCAAGGAAATCCTTGAATTGTTTCCAAGCTATTTTCTCTATCCCCACTAACAGATCTTCAAATGCTTGTCAATGGTGACGTATCTAAGGCGGCGTACACACGACCGAGGTTCTCGCTGGAAACCAGCGAGAACCTCGCTGGAAGCTGCATTCCAGCGAGGACCTCGGTCGCGTGTACGCTCTCGGCGAGCTTCCCGTCGGGAAGCCCGTCGAGCAGAAATAGAGAGCACGCTCTCTATTTGCTCGACGGCCCGCCTGGATGAATGGCTGGTTGCCATTCCCGAACGGGCGGGTCGCCGATTTCGACGGCCGGCAGGGAACCTCGAAGGGCGGAACGATGTGTTCTGCCCGTCGAGGTTCTCTGCCGTGTGTACGCGGCCTAATATGTGGAACAACAAAAATGCTGGTGCATCCCTCCCATAGGTGGTGCTGTGTTCTTTTTCTGCATAATATCTCACTCCTATAGGTGGCGCTATAAACCCTATGATCAAGACTGTGGAAGAGCTGTGTCTGTCAATGAACGTAAAAAAGAAAAAAAAAATTTTTTATTTTACTATTTAAGTTGTTTTAACCAACATTGTTTGCAGATTGAAGCTCATCTATTTTGATCTGCAAATAAAACCATGTTACTTCGTATCTCTTTATCGCTTGTCAGAAGAATGTATAAACACTGTCAGACAGTCTTGTTTATTGAAAGCAGCAATTTGTACAGCTGTTATATTCACATTAACATTTTGTCAGTTGGGAATTACCAGCAGATGTGAGGAGGATAGTGGAAGCAAGACAGTAGAATTGCATTTATTACGAGTACAAGCACTACAAGGATTAACCACTTGACGGTTTTACCCCCTTCATGACCAGGCCATTTTTTTTGTGATACGGCACTGCATTAATTTAACTGACAATTCACCACAAATAGAGCTTTTTTTATGTGGTATTTGATCACCTCTGTGTTTTTTTTTTTGTTTTTTTGCACTATTAACCACTTAAGACCCGGACCAAAATGCAGGTAAAGGACCTTGCCCCTTTTTGCGATTCGGCACTGCGTAGTTTTAACTGACAATTGCGCGGTCGTGCGACGTGGCTCCCAAACAAAATTTTCCCCACAAATAGAGATTTCTTTTGGTGGTATTTGATCACCTCTGCGTTTTTATTTTTTGCGCTATAAACAAAAATAGAGCGACAATTTAAAAAAAAAAATGCAATATTTTTTACTTTTTGCTATAATAAATATTCCCCAAAAATATATGAAAAAAACATTTTTTTTCCTCAGTTTAGGCCGATACGTATTCTTCTACCTATTTTTGGTAAAAAAAATCGCAAAAAGCGTTTATCGCAAAATGTATAGCGTTTACAAAATAAGGGATAGTTTTATTGCATTTTTATTTTTTTTTTTTTACTACTAATAGTGGCGATCAGCGATTTTTTTCGTGACATTATGGCGGACACTTCGGACAATTTTGACACATTTTTGGGACAATTGTCGTTTTCATAGCAAAAAATGCATTTAAATTGCATTGTTTACTGTGGAAATGACAGTTGCAGTTTGGGAGTTAACCACAGGGGGCGCTGTGACTTTGAGTGTTCCCTGGGTGCGGCTGTAGGTGTGACGTCATCGATCGCGTCCCCCTATAACAGGGATGACGCGATCGATGCTGCGGCCACAGTGAAGCACAGGGAAGCCGTGTTTACACATGTCTCTCCCCGTTCTTCAGCTCCAGGGACGGATCGCCGCACTGCAGCAGCGATCGGGTCCGCGAGTCCCGCGGTCCCGGTCCTGGAGCTTCGGACCGGGTCACGGGAGCACGCTGCTGGCGCGCCCCCGGACCCACGGCTGGGTACTAAAACCAACGTATATATACGTTGATGTGCCCAGCCGTGCCATTCTGCCGACTTATATGTGCAGTAGGCAATCCTTAAGTGGTTAAAAAAAACATTTTTTTTTACTTCCTGCTATAAAACACATGCAATAAAATAAAATCAAAAAATCAAATTTCTTGGTAAATTTAACCCTATATGTATTCAGCTACATATTTTTGGTAAAGAAAAAATCCCAATAAGCTTATATTGATTGATTTGCACAAAAGTTATATAGCCAGATTCAGAAAGATGGCGTATCTTTAGACGGGTGTAGTGCATCTCATATGCGCTACGCCGACGTAACATAGAGAGGCAAGTACAGTATTCACAAAGCACTTGCACCTTATGTTACGGCGGCGTAGTATAAATTCGCCTAATTCAAAGTAGCAAGGCAGTGGGCGTGTTGTATTAAAATGAACCGTGATCCCATGCAAATGATGCACCGTCCGTGGACGTATCCCAGTGCGCATGCTCAGAATCACGTCGGATACGTCGAACACTGCCTACGACGTGAACGTAACTTACGCCCAGCCCCATTCACATACGACTTACGTAAACGACGTAAAAAATTACGGCTGTTCCGACGTCCATACCTTTGCATGGGATGTGCCACCTTTTTGGTGGTTTATCTTTACGCCGGAAAAACGCCTTACGTAAACGGCGTAGATTACTGCGTCAGGCGTGTGTACGTTCGTGAATCGGCGTATCTTGCTCATTTACATATTTGGCGCGTAAATCAACGGAAGCGCCCCTAGCGGCCAGCGTAAATATCGCCCAAGATACGACGGCGTAGGAGACTTACGTCGGTCGTATCTTGGCAAAATTCAGGCGTATCTGATTTAAAAAATCAGCGCATAGATACAATGGCGCACATTTGGACTTACGACGGCGTATCAGTAGAGTCTTTGTGAATCGGGCTAATAGTGTCTACAAACTGTGGGGTATTATATTTATTTTTATTTATTTTCACTAGTAATGGCAGTGTTCAGCGACTTATAGCGGGACTGTGATATTGCCGCGGACATTCTGACACTGTTGACATTTTTTGGTGACCGGTGACACTAATACAGTGATCAGTGCTAAAAATATGCACCGTCACTGTACTAATGACACTGGGAATGGGATAACATCAACTGTGTGCCTAGCCAGTGTTTCACTTTACTGGGGAAGGTGCTTATACTAGGGGAAGAGATGGATCCTAGCCCCTGCTTTGCAGAGACACAGGATCCTTTCTTCCTGTCAGAACGGCGATCTGCCTTGTTTACATAGACAGACTGCTATTCTGCCTCTCTGCTCGATTATTGGTGGGTGTGATCACAGCAGAAGCGAGCCGCCAACGGTGCACTTGCATTCCCCCTACCCGTGATCCAGTGCACAGGTGTCCCCCTGTAGCAGTAAAACTGCAGTAGTTAAATACTTTTTTTTAGGGCATGTGTAGCATGCCCAGTGTCCATAATTGGTTAAAAGGAAAAGTGAGCCTAAAGTTGAACTTTAAAGACAGACTCCGTGAAAATGTAAAATTATCCCAAACTGTACGGCTATGGTCTTGATGCCATCATGATCCTAGACCATGGGTCTTCAAACTACAGCCCTTCCAGTTGTTCAGGAACTACAATTCCCATCATGCCTAGTCATGTCTGTGAATGTCAGTGTGTTACAATGCCTCATGGGGTGTGTAGTTCTACAACAGCTGGAGGGTCGTAGTTTGAGGATCCCTGTCCTAGACTGCTGGAGCGTGGGGGAGAAGATGCTACAGGGACCAGTCTAGCTGTGGGGAGGAGTAGTTGGTAATCTTCTTTTATTGTTCCCCTAGACCTAAACAAGCAGATAACATTTGCATTCGGACACAGCCCCATTGCAAAGGACAACTTTTTAGTTGCCTGGTCTGTAATGGTGACCCAACACCAGACCCCCTCCCCACCCTCTGGTCCGTGCTGTACTTACCTCCTACAATCCCGAGCTCTCAGGGCTCCCGTAAACCACTCCACTGGTCTGAGATTTTAAATCCCTGCTGCTTTATCTCCTCTATGTCCAGTGCCGCCAGGATGGACCAGAAAGATTCTGATTGGTCAGTGCTCTCCATAGGAGGGTGGAGTTGGGCTTTCCTCACCAGACTCTCCCAGAGAATTCTATATCGATGTGTGAATCCACCTGTACCAATAATTTACAGTTTATAACACTTTAGTAAATTCAATAACACCAATGTTCTAGCTGCTAATTATGTTTTCAGCACCATAGACAGCTCCAAGCTCACTATTCGGCACAGATCCAAAGATTCAGTAAATATCTGCAAATAGAGTAAAACCTTGGATTGCGAGAATAATTTGTTTCAGAAACATGCTTGTAATCCGAAGCACGTGTATATCAAAGCAAATTTTCCCATAAGAAATATTAGAAACTCAGATGATTTGTTCCACAACCATTGACAGCACAATCACAATACAGTTCAATACAGAAGGTACAGGGGGGCCTTGCTCGTGAGGTTACATTCTAAGGCCACATACACACGATCAGACCGGTCCGACGGACCGTTTTCATCGGGCCACACCGCTGAAGTGGTCTGATGGTCTGATGTGCGTACACACTATCAGTCCAAAATCCGATCGGGTAAGGCCACGTACACATGATCGAACATGTCTGCTGATACTGGTCCGCAGACCAGTTTCCGCGGACATATCCAATCGTGTGTATGGACTAGCGGACAGGTTTCCAGCGGACAAAAGTTTTAAAACATGCTTTAAAACTTGTCCGCTGGAAACATGTCCGTCAGACATGTCCGCTGGTTAGTACTACTAACCAGCAGACAGAAATCCCCCGAATGCGTCGAATGGATTCGACGCATGCGTGGAAGCATTGAACTTCCTGGATTGAGCACGTCGGTGACGTAAACTTCACCGCGTTCTCTGTCCGAGGGGATTTTCGTCCGATGGTGTGTACACACCGCCGGACCAAAATCCTGCAGGAGACATGTCCGATGAAAACGGTCCGCGGACCGTTTTCATCGGACATGTCTCCTTGTGTGTACGGGGCCTCAGAACGCGGTGACGTAGAACACAACGACGTGCTGAAAAAACGAAGTTCAATGCTTCCAAGCACACGTCGACTTGATTCTGAGCATGCTCGGGTTTTTGGTCCGATGCTTTTGTGTACTAACCATTGTTTTGGTCCGACGGTCAGGCATCCATCGGACAGATTTTAAAGCAAGTTTTAAAACTTTGGTCCGATGGACAAGGGTCCGATGGGCCACACACATGATCAATTTGGTCCGATGAAACTGGCCTTAAGGCCAGTTTCTTCGGACCGGTCTGATCGTGTGTACGCGGCCTCAGAGTCAAGGATTACACCCAGCACCCTGGCATGTGTGGAGGGACCAATGGTTGTGCTGTTGATCTTAATGGTAAAGTCATAGGGGGGGGCCAGAAAGTAGGATATATAACAAGCTCAGTTTTAGAAAGATTGAGTTTGAGAAAGTGGTGTGACATCCATACCGATATGTCATTCAGTAAGTTTGTGATCCATGAGGAGATTGTGGGGGTGAGTTGAGGAGTGAAGAGATAAATCTGGATGTCATCGGCATTGAGGTGGTATTGGAAGCCATGGAAAGTTTTCAACTGGCCCAGGGAAGAGGCATAGAGAGAGAATAGGAGGGGCCCAAGACGGAGCCTTGGGGTACCCCAACAGAAAGAGGAACAGGAGCGGAGGAGATGGAGTTGTAAGTGACACTGAAAGTGCACTGAGCAGAATCACGGAGTCAAGGGGAGTGGAGTTTTCTGAGGAGGAGGAGGTGGTCAACTGTGTCGAAGGCAGCAGAGAGGTCCAAGAGTATAAGTATGGAGTATTAACCATTTGTTTTAGCGGTTAGTAGCTCGTTGATGAGTTTTAGTAGGGCAGTTTCGTTGGAATGTTGTGGGCAGAAGCCAGACTGTAGGGGATCGAGAACTCATGTGAAAGGACCCTTAAAAGTTGAACGCTACATACAGTACACAAGTATCTAAAGAGCAGTAAATAAACATTTTTTTCTGAACAAAAAATGTTGGCTTTAGATACTGTGACAGACTCACCCGGGACATCCCCGAACCATCTTATGTCTAAAATCATCCTATGTCCACTAGGGGCAATGGATGACTGAGAAATTATATATTGGACTACCTGAGATGGGATTATTTAATTATTATCCACAATATATTCCAGGATATCTGTAAGAACTATTTACAGGTTGTTAATTCTGAACTTAACGGGTTAATTGTAAGAGTGAATTATTCATCATGTTGGGACACATACTGTTAGATGCTAATTGACCCTGCTATTGTGGAGTTGTCCTGTGTTTACACTTATGATAATATGTATGGTATAGCAGGTGAGAGGAGCCGGGATGTCTAACTTGAAAGGTCATATCTCGGAGTCACCCGGTCATGTCTCGGAGTCACCCTAGTCTGGGTAAATGATTAGTTAATTAGCTCATATTAATTTATGTTCTGGTTACCTCCTCTAACTGTATATACAGTAAGGCTATATTCTTGGTTCGATTAAACACTCCGGGCCAGATCCACAAAGCATTACGATGGCGTATCTCCAGATATGCCGCCGTAATTTCAAATTCCCGCTGGCGTATCTTTGTTTTGTATTCTAAAAACAAGATACAGCGGAATTACGCTAAGATACGACTGACGTAACGTTATTACACCGTCGTATCTTAGTTGCATACTTACGCTGGACGCTAGGGGCGCTTCCGTTGTGTATCCACGTAAAATATGCAAATGAGCTAAATACGCCGATTCACGAACGTACGTACGGCCGGCACAGTGTTTTTACGTCATTTGCGTAAGCGTAGGTCCGGTGTAAAGTTACCCTTGCTGTATAGAGGCGTACGTAATGTTAAGTATGGACATCGGGCCAGCGTCGATTTTTCCGTCGTTCACGTCCTTTGTGTTAACCGTTCACGAATAGGGATTTGCGTAAGTTACGCTCACGTTGTTTTCATTGATGTTTTGCGACGTGATTTCGGGCATGCGCACTGGGATACCTTCACGGCAGGCGCATGCGCAGTTAAAAAAAAAGCATCGTTTGCGTCGGGTCATTCATAATTATAATAAAACACGCCCCCCACTAGTTAATTTGAATTACACCCGCGTACGCCGGCCCATTTACGCTACGCTGCCGTAAGCTACAGCGGCATTTCTTTGTGGATAAGGATACGCCGCTGTAACTTACAGCGGCGTAGAGTAAGTGGGACACGCCGCGCCGGCGGGGAAGCTTTGTGGATCTGGCCCTCCATGTTTAGCACACAACAAGTCTCGTCTTGTTGTGTGTTGAGGGCAGCTGGGATATCTGATATCTATATCCAGACTGATAGGAAGCGGTATATGACGGAACCACTCAATCAGAGTGTGGGACGTTCCGTTACAGATACACTTTAAGGACCGCCTACTGTACATTTACGTCAGCAGAATGGCACGGCTGGGCACATCAACGTATATATACGTTGGTTCTAGTACCCAGCCGTGGGTCACGGGCGCGCGCCCGCGGCGCGCGCCCGTCACCCGGTCTGAAGCTCCGGGACTGGGACCGCGGGACCGCACTCCAGCGGCGATCGGTCCCCGGAGCTTCCCCGTGCTTCACTGTGGCCGCAGCATCGATCACGTCATCCCTGTTATAGGGGGACGTGATCGATGACGTCACACCTACAGCCACACCCCCCTACAGTTGTAAACACACACAGGGAACACATAACCCCTACAGCGCCCCCTTGTGGTTAACTCCCAAACTGCAACTGTCATTTTCACAGTAAACCATGCAATTTAAATGCATTTTTTGCTGTGAAAATGACAATTGTCCCAAAAATGTGTCAAAATTGTCCGAAGTGTCCGCCATAATGTCGCAATCACGAAAAAAATCGCTGATTGCCGCTATTAGTAGTAAAAAAAATATAATTAATAAAAATGCAATAAAACTATCCCTTATTTTGTAAACGCTATAAATTTTGCGAAAACCAACTGATAAACGCTTATTGCAATTTTTTTACCAAAAATAGGTAGAAGAAAACGTATCGGCCTAAACTGAGGAAAAACAAATGTTTATATATATTTTGGGGGGATATTTATTATAGCAAAAAGTAAAAAATATTGAATTTTTTCCAAAATTGTCGCTCTATTTTTGTTTATAGCGCAAAAAATAAAAACCGCAGAGGTGATCAAATACCACCAAAAGAAAGCTCTATTTGTGGGGAAAAAAGTACGCCAATTTTGTTTGTGAGCCACGTTGCACGACCGCGCAATTGTCAGTTAAAACGACGCAGTGCCGAATCGCAAAAAGGGGCAAGGTCCTTTACCTGCATTTTTGGTCCGGGTCTTAAGTGGTAAAAACTGTAGATATGATTCTGTTAGCTTTGGCAACCATTGCTTTTTTATAAAGTGGAACTAGAGATTTTTTTTGCTTTGAAAAAAAAAAGTATTTGCTGTAATGCTCACCTTTAACCTGGAACTGTCCCCTGCAGTAATTCTTTTTAGCCACTATATACCGCTAATCTTCTGCGTCTTATACTGCTAGTCTTAAAACTTTCATATACACAAGCTTCTGGGGTTCCATTCTCATGCAGCCTGGGATCACACAGTAATTTGGGACCCACGTGTCATTACATGAGTGCAGAAGGAAGGAACACCCACTGCCCCTGAGGAACCAAGACATAACTGGGCTGCCCTGAAAAGTGCAGGACAATAAAGGTGTAGGGTAATAAATAAATTGAATTGGGCTTCAGGTGGGGGAGATGGAGTTCTGCTTTCCATGTTTTAATCTGGCTAAATTTAAAATGAGAAATATGACTGATTACCGGGGGGAACACATTCTATTGGACACTTTGTTCTGTGAGCAATAAAGGAAATTACCATAAGGCAAAACTAAAGCAAGAAGCGGTAGGGAAATAATTTGTGTCAGGTCTTTGCTGAACAATCCTGTGATATTATTTATTCATTAAAAGAGATCCAACAACATGTCACTATCCATTGAAGTAATCTGCCACTTAGTGAACATCTTTGTTCAATATAGATCTATAATTGTCTACGGAACTCTTATTAAATATGGATACATTTTCTGTAATAATTAGCAAAGAAAGGAGCAATGTCACTAACAATATTGTGTTCTGACAGTTGTACGTGTTTAACAAATAAATTGATAGTGTTCAGTAGTGATGAGCGGAATACGCCATATTCGATTTCGCGATATTTCGCGAATATATAGAAGAATATTCGCGAATATTCGTTAATATCGAATATTCGTGATATTTTATCAAAAAAAAAAAATTGCTAGTGCGAATGCGAAATTGATTGCGAAATTCTCGTCAACACGCGAAAACTAATACTAATACTAAACTAATATGCACTAAACACTAACTCTACTTACACAAATTTATATGACTAAAACTAAAGCTAATTTTATTTTATTTTTTATACACAAAACACAGAAGGGCAGAGAACGTATTCGCGAATATTCGTAATACGAATATTCGCATTGCGAATATTCGGCAACATAAAAGGATCGCCTCAGCTACTCGGCCCAGGGCCTCTAATCATACCAGCAATGCTTTTAGACGTCGATGGAGATCACTAGGATGTGATCTGTTTTAAAAATAAGTTTGAAAAAATATGAATATTCGCAATAGCGAATATTCACCGCGATATTCGAGTTATTCGAGAATACTCGAATATGCAATATTCGTGAGCAACACTAGTGTTCAGTATACAATTTTTTTTTATCCTTATGTATTTATAGTTTTATCCTGGCCATGCTGTCCATGAAAAAATAAGAATGACGGGTTGAAATGAACTATAACCCTGCCAAGGGGCAATCTTGCAGTTTTATAGAATGTTCGAACCTCTGGATTCCAGAGCACCATGACAGCGGTCCCCTGTGTTCTGGCACTAAACTCCAAGTGAATAAGGATATGAATGTTGTGGTCTGTAAATAGGGTGATGTATCGCCATCCCTGTATATTATATAGTACCAATATGGGGCAGGTAGACACAAATTGTGAGCGCTACAATGTTCAGGTCTGGCCACTGACCTGCAGTGAAATAGAAGTACATTGTGTATATATATATATATATATATATATATATATATATATATATATTTATATATATATATATATGTATATGTATGTATATATAATCCACCAGGTGCTAAAGGCTAGTCCCTATTTAAGATCGTTTGCATTTTGCAGAGTAGAGTAGGGACTGGCCATTGAAGGATTACGTTGATGCAGTTGGCCAGTTTAAAGATACACTATATTGTCAAAAGTATTGGGACGACTGCCTTTACATGCACATGAACTTTAAAGTCATCCCAGTCTTATGGCCCATACACACGATCCGAATATCGGACGAAAACGATCGTCCGATGATGGATCGTACGATTTTCGGATCGTGTGTACACTACTTTCGAGAGCCGATCACGACCGTTCATCCGATATTTTTCGATCGGACAAGCGCGAAAATTTTCCTCGTACGATGTCAGATCGTACGATTTTCGTTTAGTCAGTACAGCCGTCGTCCGACAATACAATACAAATACATTACAACACGTGACATCACTTCCGATCTTTTTTTTTCTGTCGTACGAGAATTTTCGTGAGTTTAATAACCTATTTTATTTTACTTGCGATTATTAAGCGAAAAAAGTCGTACGATCCATCGGCCGATATTCGGATCGTGTGTATGGGCCATTAGTCTGGTTCAATCTTGAGTTGGCCCACTCTTTGCAGGTATAACAGTTTCAACTCTTCTGGGAAGGCTGTCCACAAGGTTTAGGAGTGTGTCTATGGGAATGTTTGACCATTTTTTCCAGAAGTGCATTTGTGAGGTCAGGCACTGATGTGGACGAGAAGGGCTGGCTCGCAGTCTTGGCTCTAATTCATTCCAAAGGCTTTCTATTGGATTGAGGTCAGGACAGGTGCAGGCCTGTCTTTATGGACTTTGCTTTGTGCACTGGTCCAAATCATTTGGTGGAGGGGGGAATATGTTGTGGGGTTGTTTTTCAGGGGTTGGGCTTGGCCTCTTAGTTTCAGTGAAAGTAACTCTTTGGGTGTCAGCATACCAAGACGTTTTGGACAATTTCATGCTTCCAACTTTGTGGGAACAGTTTGGGGATGGAACCTTCCTGTTCCAACATGACTGCACACCAGTGCACAAAGCATGGTCCATAAAGACATCGATGAACAAGTTTGGGGTGGAGGAACTTGACTGGCCTGCACAGAGTCATGACCTTAACACCTTTGGTAAGAATTACAGCGGAGACGGCAAGTCAGGCCTTCTCATCCAACATCAGTGCCTGACTTCACAAATGCGCTTCTTGAAGAATGGTCAAACATCCTTATAGACACACTCTTAAACCTTGTCGACAGTCTTCCCAGAAGAGTTAAAGCTGTTATAGCTGCAAAGAGTGGGCCAACTCAATATTGAACCCTACAGACTAAGACTGGGATGACCTTAAAGTCCATGTGCATGTAAAGGCAGGCGTCCCAATACTTTTATTTTCCAATGTTTTTATTCAAATTTCAGAAAAACATACAAAATTAGCATTTACCCTTGTAATGAAAAGTAATTATAGAGTGAGTGAGTGAATAACTTGTATAGCGCTACACATGCAAACTAAATCGCCTCAAGGCGCCTTTTCCATCCGGTGTCGTCCTTATCCTTCACAAAGAGGTGGGTCTTAAGTTTTTTCCTGAAGGCCCAATGGTTTGCTTCCATGCGGATGTCCGTTGGTAGAGCGTTCCATAGCCGAGGTCCTTGGACTGCAAATCTTCGTTCTCCCTTTGATTTGTAGTTGTACTTGGGGATGTAGAGTAGGTTTTGGTTAGTTGAACGGGGAGAGTGCGATGGGCGGAGTAGTGTTTTATTTTCTCGCATAAGTATTGAGGAGCCTTTCCTTGTGTGCATTTGTGGGTGAGGCAGAGGGTCTTGAATGTGACCTAAATGTAATTAAAAATTAACAAGTTGTTGAAGATTCAGTTACATAGCTGTTAAACCTATATGCACTTGAGGCCGCGTACACGCGATCGGTCAAAACTGATGAATACGGACTGAAGGTCCATTTCATCAGTCCAAACCGATCGTGTGTGGGCGCCATCGATCAGTTGTACTTCGGTCCAAAAACAGAGAACTTGCTTTAAAATTGAACCAATGGACGCCTAACCGATGCAAAGGCATCGGTCAAAAGGCTGCGCATGCTCAGAATCAAGTCGACGCATGCTTGGAAGCATTGAACTTCGTTTTTTTTAGCACGTCGTGTGTTTTACGTCACCGCGTTCTGACACGATCGTTTTTTTAACTGATGGTGTGTAGGCACATCAGACCGTCAGTTGGCTTTGTTGGTTAACCGATGAAAACGGTCCTTCAGACCATTCTCATCGGATGGACTGAGCGTGTGTACGCGGCCTCAGTCTTAATATTGCATTATTCACCTATTAGGGTCGCGTTTCAATACTTTTGATAATATAGTGTATGTTGCAATATGTGTAAACTAAAAATCCCTGTTGTTTGCAAAGTTTGCTAGAAAGGGTTTATAGCAGTGTGCAGAGGGTTCATGCAGAATTTTTTGCAGAGTAGAGTAGGGACTGGCCAGAGAGTGATTACTTTGATGCAGTTGGCCAGCTTAAACATATACTGTATTCCAATGTATGTGAACTAAAAATCTTTGATTTTTTTTTGCAAAGTTTGCTAGAAAGGATATATAGCAGTGTGCAGAGGGTTCATCAATACTTTTTACTTTTATATTCAATCTTTGCAGAAAGGAAAATTGCCTTAGGCTAGGCAGTAAGAATTTCAAAATTGCCTTATACTAGGTAATATGAATTTAAAATCCCGACTACCATAGATAGCACTAACATATGCCCCATATAGTCAAATAAGTTACATATTCACTGCATAAGATACAACATGTCAATATAAATTAACTCAGGATACAGGCTGTCCACAGACAATCTCAGAAACCTATATGCAAAATCCTTTATATTCATATAAGCATATAGCAATCTCTTGTCCTAGGCCTATGGTTGAGCATAGCGATAACTTGAAAATATCTGCATGTAATATATCATTTTCGATTATATTTTCAATCAAATCAGTCTGATTGCTTAATATTTTAATTGCAGTGACTTGTTCTTAAAGTGGAAGTAAACCCTTCTATCATTTTCAGCCAAGGAAGCTGGCCATCTTGGCCTATGTTTAATCTTCAACTGCCGTGGTGCTGCACATGTGATCAGTTATGACACCAGCCATTGGATGGTTTGACAGTTTAGTTAAGAGCACAACCAATGTGACAGTTGGCAATCTGGCATGCTGGAAATTTAACTGCTTTTTGAAACTGTTAAATCGATGGGTTTACTTCCACTTTAAGTCATTTACAAATCATTAGGGAGTCTAGTTATGAAAAAAAATTGTTGTGAATGTCTCAGCATTCACACAATGGTCACAAATAATTCCAGTATTGTGTCTAATAGGTTTATTTCCTATGTTTATTAGCTCCACCTAATGGCAATAATGCAGTATTTTCTTAAAACACCTCAAAAAGGAAAATACCACATTATGGCCAACAGATGGAGCTGACAATCATAGGAAATACATATTGGAATGATTATTTGTGAATACTAAGGCATTTGTCCAGTAAATTCTTTATTTATAGACTCCATACTTCTACCCCTAACCACTTCAATACTGGGCACTTTCACTCCCTTCCTGCCCAGGCCATTTTTCAGCACTGTCACAATTTGAATGACAATTGTGCGGTCATGCAACGCTGTACCCAAATTACATTTTAATATTTTTTTCCCAACAAATAGAGCTTTCTTTTGGTGGTATTTGATCACCTCTGCGTTTTTTTGTTTTTTTTCCGCTATAAACAAAAGAAGAGCGACAATTTTGAAAAAAAAAGCAAAAAATTTTACTTTTTGCTATAATAAATATCCCCAAAAATATATACATATATATATGGAAAAAAAAAAATCCTCAGTTTAGGCCGCTACGTTTTCTTCTACATATTTTTGGTAAAAAAAAAAATCGTAATAAGCGTATATTGATTGGTTTGCGCATAACTTTTTTTTTTTTTTTACTAGTAATGGCGGCAATCAGTGATTTTTATTGTGACTGCGATATTGCGGCGGACACATCGGGACACTTTTGACACTATTTTGGAACCATTCACATTTATACAGCGAACAGTGCTATACATATGCACTGATTACTGTGTAAATGTGACTGGCAGGGAAGGGGTTAACACTAGGGGGGATCAAGGGGTTAAATGTGAATCCTAGTGAGTGATTCTAACTGTAGGGGGGTGACTGGGGGAGGTGACCGATCTGTGTCCCTATGCACAAGGGACACAGCATCGGTCTCCTCTCCCTGACAGGACGTGGAGCTCTGTGTTTACGCACAGAGATCCACGGTCCTGCTTAGTTACTGGGCAATCACGGGTGCACGCCGGCCATCTCGGCAGTCGGATACGCGCATCGTGTTCCCAGTAACGCGACAGGGGTGCGCGTGCCCCCTAGTGGCTCTGCAAGGCGAGGACGTCATATGACGTCCTCTCAGAACAACAGAGCTATCGTGCCGCCGTCAATTGTCGGCGGCTGGTAGTAAAGAGGTTAAGCCTCGTACACACGATCGGATTATCCAACGGGAATTGTGTGATGACAGGCTGTTGTCGGAAAATCCGACCGTTTGTGTGCTCAATCGGACAATTGTTGTCGGATTTTCCGCCAACAAATGTGGGATAGAATGCCTTAAAATTGTCCTCCAACAATTGTGTGTTGTCAGATTTTCCAATCGTGTGTACACAACTCCAAAGTACAAATATGCACGCTCGGAAGCAATGCCCACCATAACACAACATTAGCAGAAGTTGCCCAAAGGGTGGCGCTAAAGAGCTGAAAACCCATGTAGTTTTGTGTTTGTTGGCCAACAATTCTTTGCCGTTTGTATGCAAGACAAGTTCCTGGCCAACGCCCTTTCGGACAAAAGTCCTATGCTTTGTCCGATGAAAACCCAATCGTTTGTACCAGGCTTTAGACAGATATCTTTGCAATCAATGGGTCCAAAGAAAAGGCAAAAATGGTGATGGCTTATAGCTAAAGCTCATCTCTCTCTGTTTGTACTGAAACTAAATTAGACAAGAATGATTATGAAACTTATCTCAGCAAACTTTTTTTCAGTCAGTAATCACAGGGTACTCAATACATGTCTTTATTCACAGCGTTTATATAATGTGCCTAATATCGTTGAAATGTGTGTCTATTGTGTAAAAGGCATATCTCTTGAAAAGAAAGATCATTATAAAATCGGGTTACTATTGATAGTATTGTAATGGGTGTTTGTATGACACACACAAAAAAAGTATAACCTGCCCAATGTATCAGAACTTTTAGTCCCTGCAATAGGACAATGAAAAGTAGGCCATTATTACATCACATTAGGTAACTCACAGCACACAGTGAAAGCCTAATTACCGTCATAAGCCTCATTTTAACAAGTCCCTGTGGGTTTCTGAAAATTTTAAACTCTTCAGATACAAAATGCTTATTATATATTCAAGTTCTATCCATGTAACATCTCCTTCTGAAACGTTACCTGTCTGTAGGGATGAGGTCTGAAATTTATGGCGACATAGGATTTGCTGGGAATTCTGTCCCCTTACCAATAGAATGAACTAAGTAGTCTGCAGAAGTGAACCTTCAGTTACTGCATTAAGTCATATATTTACTAGTACCATTAAAAAAGTCAGCATCCGATTCAGTCCTCTGATGAAGTCACGTGTCGTGACGTAACATGTAGGGCGTGGCCGGATATACAGAGCAGACCGCAAGTGACATAAGAGGCGTCTATAACGCAGTGTTTGCACTTTATCTGCTTGCATTATCGCTTTTAAATGTAAGATGTACAGGAACGTCCCACACTCCGCTTGAGTGCTTCCGTCATATACTGCTTCCTATCAGTCTGGATATAGATATCAGATAGATAGATATTCCAGCTGCCCTAAAGACACAACGAGATGATACTTGTTTCTGTGCTAAACATGGAGGGCCAGATTCACAAAGCACTTACTCCGGAGTATCACGAGTTAGGCACGCGTAAGTCTAAAAATGCACACGCTTATCTATGCACCGTATCCCCAAAACGATATACACCTGAAATCCACATTTTTTAGACCGACGTAATTTGGATAGACCGGCGCAGAGTGCGTGCAAAACTGCACTAGACACACCATTGATTTGCTATGCAAATATGCAAATGAGGGAGATACGCCGATCCACAAAAGTAAGTTTGTGCGGTGCAGTCTACACGATGTGCTTATCAGCTGCACGTCCTGTCTAAAATTAGACCATATAAAAGCAGGTTTAAAATTAGACAATTCGTCTACATGTCAGCTAAAGCAACACCGTTAGGGACGAGCTGAGCACCCACACTTGCAGGACAACAATCTATATGCCAACATGCAGGGCTGCCATCAGGGGGGTACAGGCATTACACCTGTAAGGGGCCCGGGGGTCCCCAGGGGCCCGGATGGGAACCCCCTAAAAAAACAAAAAAAAAAGTTTTTTTTGTTTTTTTGTTTTAGGGGTCCGGAGTTCCCAAGGGCCCCCCCTTGTAAAGCCCCCCCCCCTGGAATTAACCACAACCCTGCAGGAGGACATCACCAGCCCAACACACCGCTCACATGCAGTGCAGCCACTGGGCAAGGTCCTGGCAACAATCCATTTCCTTGCCAGTGGCTCTTTTTAGCGTACAAGTGGAGTGGTGGCAGGAATGTCACCCCACATTCAAAAATCATTCACAAACAGAAAAAAAAAAAAAATGCCCAGAAAAAAATAAATGCCCAACAAAATAAAAATAAAAAAACAGCAAAAAACACTCTCCAAATCACTCTCCAAAAATCTCAGACACGTCACAAACCAACAAACACTAACAAACAACAGAACAAAAGCACCTTGCTGTAGGAAGGGAAAAAAATTGGATGTACTTTTGCAATGGAAGGGCATTTCTCTTGGTCTATTTAAGCACTGTGCATAGCTCACTAAGTCTGACGGGCCTAGTTCCTATCTAACTGATTGTGCTGTGCCGAGTTCTGAGCATGCTCAGAGAGGTGCTGACCATAGTCTGCTTCATGTGCACATGCCCAGTCTGGCCGGCCCTTCATTTGCATGGGGTCATGGCTCATTTCAATGGAACACGCCCACATCCTTCCCACTTTGAATTACACTGCCTTACGCCTTGGAATTTACATTGCACCAGTGCAAATTTGGCTGAAAATACTACGAGAATACGGTACTTGCACCTTAAAATTAAGCCGGTCTAACTTAAAGGAGTTGCACTACGCCGGTCCAAAAATGTGCCAATGTACGTGAATCTGGCCCTTAATATTTATCACATTTGTCTATATTTGTTTTTAATATTGAGATTTAGAAAGTTGCGCTGATCACTTTTAGGTCCAGTGGCAGTTTTCATTATATTCATTTATTTTAATTATTTAGTCACTTGGTACCTTTCATCCAATTCAGGGCCGTACATTCGCCCCCTTCTTGTTGGTTGCTAGGACGCTGGCAGCCACCTGCGTTCTAACAACCAAGGATGCTTTGCAGGCTGGTCGGCCACATCTTAGCAACCAGTGACATAGTCATTGCTTGTTATGGTTGTGGTGTACCATACCAAACAAAGATGCTGTCACAGTTAGGGGTTATGCTCAAAGACCAGTGGCTATAGCAGTAGAGAAGCTCCCACTGACCAGCAGATAGGTGTACAAGCAGGTCACCCAAGCAGGTGTACAAGCAGGGCACCCGATGTGCAGAGTCTAAGCACTAATGGGTATTCTCCAGAGCTCCTGACAGTGGAGATAGGTGTACATGTTAGTATATAGTTACGGTGCTCAGGATCGCCACACCAGGAGATGAGCATGCCTGGGTCCAGTAGCAGATCTAGCAGGTAGGGATCAAGCAGAAGCATAGTCAGGAAGCAAGGAAAGGTCGGTAACAAGTGGTTGCAGATTGGGATCAAACAAAAGTGTAGTCAAGAAACAAATGTAACAAAAAGTGAAGCGCTAGAATACATTTATTCTTTAGGGATTTGAACCATTGACCTTTAGTACTCAGCAGGGGTTATTTGTATTGCGCTGGTTGGTTTTCTCTATATTTATAGTCAAAGAACAAGCCAAAGGTCAGTAGTAAAGGTACGGATGGCAACAGGAGTGACAAGTACGAGATATTGGCTAGCGAGAGCACATTGGTCTGGCAAACAGGAAGTGCAAAAGGCATAGCTTTAATAGGAAGTTCATGGAAGGGGCAAAGGGTTCAAGAGAAACAAGACACAAGGCAAGCATGTCTAAGGAATCAGGCAGGAAGCTGTCCAGATTCTCAGAATAGATACTGCCAGACATGGCAGAGGTTGCAGGTTAAGATCCAGGTCCTGACAGATGCTGTGCAAATAAGTCATTTGTATGGAATCAGTTAATGATAACAAAAAAGGCAGTAACATGGATCCTCTGCAGCCAGCAAAAATAGAACAACTACAACAATACACCCCAACGCAGCAGTAGATCCACCCCAGCAACAATAGAACCCATCAGCAACAATAGATCTCCCAGCAGCCTGCATCAATAGACCCTCCAGCATACTCCAGGACACCTTACCCTTACATACCTGCAGTGCTGGGGGTACTAAAACTGCATTCCCTGCACTCCAGCTGAAAAAAAGCCATATATATATATATATATATATATATATATATATATATATATATATATATATATATATATACAGGGCTTTTTTTCTGGGGGAACTTGGGGGAACTCAGTTCCACCACCTTTGGCCCAGACCCTTTGGTGCCTGCTCACCACAATCACTTGTAAACACATAAGTCTGGTTTCTGTGTTTACAAGTGACAGCTCTGCACTCTGTGTGTAAGCCCCCTGAACTCTGCACTCTGTATGTAATGCAATTCTGGTATTTAATGCCCCTTTAAGACCCTTCTACTGTTTGTGAAATCTGAACGGGGTCGTGGTTGAGTTCCTGCACCTATTTTCTGAGAAAAAAAGCTCTGTATGTATATATATATATATATATATATATATATATATATATAGTATACTGTATACAGCCAAACCAATATGGTCGCCAGCTCTTCAGACACAAATTACTCAATTGCATATGCAAGCAGTTTTTTGTTGGTCATGGGTCCTCTTTAAAAGGACACTAAAGTCAGGACTTTTTTTTTTTTTTAAATAACAAACATTTTATACTTACCTCCACTGTGCAGCTTTGTTTTGCACAGAGTGGTCCCTGAAAGCTGTCTTCTGGGCTCCCTCGGCGGCTGTCTGGGCTCCTCCTCGCAAAAGCTTTCCATCTTAATGCGAGGGCGCTCGCACGGTGGAAAGCTTTTGCGAGCGCGCTCCCGTGATACAGCGGCGGCCATAGCCACCGACTGTATCACTCGGCCCCGCCCCCCTGGCGCGCCCCGTCATCTGCTGTGATTGACAGCAGCGCCAGCCAATGGCTGCGCTGCTATCAATCTGCCCAGCCTAGCCAATCAACGGCCAGGCTGGGAACCGAAGAGGATGACGTGGACGCGCCCGGGAGTTTCGAACGGTAAGGTAAGTAAAACGGGGACTCGGGGGGGGGGGGGGGGGCGGTGCTGTGAGATGTTTTTTTACCTTAATGCATAGGATGCATTAAGGTAAAAAAAAATTTACCTTTACAACCCCTTTAAGCAGCATATGTAGTGCAACACAGTTAAAGGGGTTGTAAAGCGTTGTGTTTTTTCACCTTAATGCATCCTATGCATTAAGGTGAAAGAACACCTTGCACTCTCCGGCCCCCCCCCCCCCCGAGCCCCTGTTTTACTTACCTGAGCCCCGAATCTCCGTGGGCGCGATCCCGTGTTGCTTTCCCCCAGCTCTTGTCGGCTCTTTATTGGATGATTGATAGCAGCGCAGCCATTGTCAATCACATCCAATGACACAGGGGCGGGGCCGAGTCATACAATTGGTGTCTATGGGCGCCGATTGTATGGCACGGGAGCGCGCCCGCAAGCTAACCCCCTTGGGAGAGCGCTTCCCATAAGGGAGTTAGCTCTTGCAGGGAGGAGCCGAGACAGCCGCTGAGGGATCCCAGAAGAGGAGGATCGGGCCACTCTGTGCAAAACAAACGTGCACAGTGGAGGTAAGTATAACATGTTTGTTATTTAAAAAATATTTTTTTAAACCTTTACAACCCCTTTAAGAAGGACCCCATTTGAACATACCTCAGATAGTGGTGTTGTATTGCAGCTGTTCCCTCAGTCACTACAAAATGATGTTAATTCTTCCTGTCCAGTTCTCACCTCCAGCCTGCACACTTCTGCCTCCTCAGTAATTAAATGTGTTGATATTTATGTCAAGTTGGGTCTGACGCGCTGTAATTACTTTCACCTCACTCGACCTGTGCACCTCTTGTGATGCAAAAATAATAAAGTATCTGTTTATTAACGCTCACAAGGTGAGGAAAGTCATCCAAGATGAATTGATTGTTTAATTGGGAATCCCTAAACGCCTAATGATTTGTAAACAATAAAGCGGCAATTAATCATATGGACACACAATCCTTTCTCACAATGAAGGGGCATTGATACATTTATATCTGAATTCTCAATTCTACATGTGTAATTAGTTACCAGATCAGATTCTGGGAGAGATACCCACCCAAAACATTCATCTCCATGTGATAGCTTTGCATGCTGATACCGTACTTGGGGTCAAACAGATGATTAAAGCATGCAAATATGGAATTGACTGATGGTTCAATTAAAGCATTGGAAAGGATTTTTTCTTCTTTCTCCTAAATTCTATTGGGAGTGTCTTTTGGTTATACTGTAGGTTCTAGTCAGGTTGGGTGCCTCTAAAGCAGCGGCGGTGCATCCATAAATGGCGCAGGAGCGCCGCCCCCCTTCGTCTGCACCACTCTAATCTCTACAGATAGATTCATGCATTGCATGAATCTATCTATGGTCGCTGCTGACACCCCCTATTCAGGTGTCCGGCCCCTTTTCAGGCACTGGGCACCTGAATTACAGCAGTGAGGGTGTTTTTTAGAAGCACCTAACTAGAACCATTGGCTCTAATAAGCACCCAAAAATGTGAGAAGCGGGGGTAATGATGTGCGCTCGCTTTTTACTCATCTGTATGTTAGCAAAGGAATTCACTTTGCTAACATTGAACCCCCTTTTAGCCAATCAGGTGCGCTGGGCAGGGCTGTCTGAATGAGAGGGCACACCTGGGGACTGCCCAGGGGCCCCAGCTGCATGGGGGGCCCCTGCACATTTCCCAAAGCAGCTGGTCCTTGAGCCTACACTGTCCTTAAATTGGGGGACCCATGATGGCACTGAGAGTGATAGATGCAAAGGGGAGACAGTCTGCCTCCTACCTACATAATGTCTGTTTACCCGCACTGTCATGATTGTAGGGGTCCCAGAGCATTACTTTGCCCAGGGGCCCATGATGCTATTAAGACAGCCCTGGCGCTGGGTCTGTGTTACCTCTCACCTGATTGGCTGAAACAACAGGTGCTGTGATTGGACGCCTATCAGGCATCCAATCATAACAGAGGACGAGAGGAGTAGCAGGCGGGAGAAGACATCATTGGTCGGGGAAGAAATGGAGGACACCGGAAACCGCTCGCTGCCTGCCGCCATCACCTGCTGCCCATTCGAGACAAGGTAAGTGCCAGGCACTTTTGGCAGTGGCAACATTTTAGGCACAGTGGCAGCATTTAATAGGCACAGTGGCAGCATTTAAGGCACAATGGCAGCTTGACACTTGTGCTAACACTTGATGGCCAATGGTAATGTCCAACATATTTGGGGGTTTGTAGTAATGTCACACCTACACTTAAAGGTTCATATTGTTGGCTGGCACAATGACACTTAGGGGTTTATAGTATCGGCACACGGACATTTGGGAGCCCACAGTAACTGTACACTGACAGCTGGGGGGCAAAAATAATGTCACACATACTTGGGGTTTGTAGCAAACCCCAAGTATGTGTGCTTACTTCATTACGAATGATAGTTTTACCAGAATGAGCGCTCCCGTCTCATAACTTTCTTCTGAGCATGCGCTGATTTTTCACGTCGTTAAAGCCCACACACGACCATTTTTTACAACCCGAAAAAACAACAATGTTAAAAACGTAGTGAAAAAATAGAGCATGTTCGAATTTTTTAATGCCAATTATTTAGATTGTAAAAAATGCTCTAAAGCCCACACCCGATCGTTTTTAATGACATAAAAAAAAACGTAATTTTTTAGAACCCGAAAAACGGTCGTGTGTAGGCGGCATTAAGGTTTATTGCTCAGAATTGCACTGTAAATGTCAGGTTAACAGAACAATAGTATACAGCGCATGGGGGTTCCAAAAGAATAACATATTGAAATACGAGGGTCCGGAACAATGGCAGACTGACAATAGAGAACAAAGTCAAGATAGATATTCATTGAAGTAAATGTAGTTTGAATTTTATTCTAATTTATCTTTCCTGTTACCTGAAATGCCACAAGAGCTGTAACTCTCATTCCCATCTTGTTTCCACTTTAATAAATATCTCTGTGCTAAATGAATCTGTACATTCTGAAGTGACCTTTCGATCCAATAAAAGGAGATGCACCCCCCTTCACAACTGCTGCAATTTTTGTCTTGTTAAGAATCAAAATATATGTAAATTTAAATCCCAAGAAGTCAGATAGCGGAGTGTAGGATACCAACACCAATCTCTAGTAAACTGATTTCATTTTATTACAGATGCAGAATTTTCCAGAGACTCTGAGAACTCTGAGATCTCATTCGTCCTCAGCCCTACTTCAATAAACATGAAAATGCAATCAATATTTTACACCTAGACTAAAGTAGATTTTGCACTCTCCAGGTATGGTAAATAAACCCCAATGTGGCTTATGTGGTAAGGCAAAGAGCAATGTGCAAAGTCAAGTTAGCAACCAATCAAACTTTGAACATCATCGATGTGACAGCGGCATACTGAATTCTGATTGGTGCGTGAGATTTATCCCCTTTGCATATCACAATCGCTCTTTGTAATCTTTTGTTTCTTGAATCTATTAAAAGCTGATTTTTAAAATATAAAATTATGGGAAAAAAATGAAGAGAGTTATTATTAGTTGTTAACATTAAAGTAGATATTGGTAAATCCCATCATTAAATCTCATATAAGCTTTTAATATGTTATTATTTCTCATTTCAATTACCGTATTTATCGGCGTATATCGCGCACTTTTTTGCCCTGAAAATCAGGGCAAAATCGCGGGTGCGCGATATACGCCGATACCCGCTTTCCCGCGCCGAGTTTTGAATACTGCGCCGACATATACCGAGCGCCGTACACTTGGGTATATTCGGCCAGTCTCGGCTTCTTCCGCGACAGTTGCCGAGCCTGCCCGAGTGTACTGCGCTTGGTATATGCTGGCGCGGTATTCAAAACTCGGTGCGGGAAACGAGCGGGGAGGACGCGAGGACGCCGCAGAAGGATGCCGGACCCGCCGAAGAGGATACCGGACCCGCCGAAGAGGACACCGGACCCGCCGCAGAAGGACAACCAAACCGCAGAAGGACAACCGAAGCCGCAGAAGGACGCCGGACCCTCCGAAGAGGACACCCTAAGCCGCAGAAGGACGCCGAACCCGACGAGGCTGCCGATGGACGCCGCGCAAGACACCAAAACTGTAAGTACAAAAATAACTTTTTTTCCACAGGATTGGAGGTCACTTTAGGGGTGCGTGGTATACGCCGGAGCACGTTATACCGCGATAAATACGGTAGTTGTTTTCAGTTGTTTTGGACGCAGCTTTCCTTAACCACTTCAACCCCAAAAGGTTTTACCCCCCTTCATGACCAGAACATTTTTTGCAATACAGCACTGCGTTACTTTAACTGAGAATTGCACGGTCGTGAATTTCTTTCTTTTGGTGGTCACCTCTGCGGTTTTTATTTTTTGAGCTACAAACAAAAAAGCGTGACAATTTTGAAAAAAATATATATTTCTTACTTTCTGTTATAAAACGTATCCCCTAAAAAAAAAAAAAAAAATCTAATTTCTTCATCAATTTAGACCAGAGGTCTCCAAACTTTTGAAACAAAGGGCCAGTTTACTGTCCTTTCCGACTTTAGGAGGGCCGGATTGTGGCCAGCGGGGGGTAGAAAATGTCCCCCATCCAGCATTAATGAGAATAAATATTGCTTCAGGGTTGGTGGTCAGTAGGGTTGAGGAGTAGTACTACTAATAGGGAAGGAATAGTATCCCATTTTTGGTATTAATGAAAGAAATAGTGACCCATTGTTGGTGTAAGTGTGAGGATTCGTGCTTCATATTGTTGGGAGTAATAGTGTCCCAAGGGCTGGATAAAGTCTAGAAAAGGGCCACATCTGGCCCTCGGACCACAGTTTGGAGACCCCTGATTTAGACCAATATGTATTCTGTTAGGCCCCTTTCACACTGGGCACAGGAGGTGCGCTGGCGTCATAGCGGCACTAGCTATACTGTGGTTTTTATTCGACCGCTAGTGGTGTGCGGTTTTAACCCCCGCTAGCGGCCGAAAAAGTGTTAATACCGCCAGCAATGCGCCTCTATAGAGTATAGGTATTACTGCGGTTTCCCATTGATTTCAATAGGAAGGCGTGGTGTAGGAGCGGTAAACACCCCACTCCTTCACCGCTCCAAAGATGCGGCTAGCAGGACTTTTGCAGCGGTCCTGCTTTTTTTTACTAGTAATGGCATCAATCAGTGATTTTTAGCAGAACTGTGACTTTGCAGCAGACAAATCGGACACCTAACTGACATTTTTGACAATTTTTTTGGAACCAGTGACATTAATACAGTGATCAGTTCTAAAAATATGCACCGTTACTATACTAATGACACTAAAGTGTGTCCCTAGGTGGTGCATTTTCAGCACAAAAAAATGTGCTGGAAAACTCGGCTTATACTCGAGTATATACGGTAAATAGTTTATACATAGGGCCTCTACGGTTTTTTTTTTTCTTTTTTTTCTCTGTATGGTGGAAGAATTGCCTTTTGTACATTTTTTTCTGCTTTTTTAAATAGAAGTCTGAAAAAGTAATTTAAATGATTAGATTTACACATATTCAAAAAGGATGCATGATCACCAGGTATTATATTTTAACAAAATGATAACTTTTGCAATGTCATTAACATATATATCGTAAATGAGATTATAGTAATTGGATTGACATTATATGCAATTGGGTTTCGATATGAAATATGGTGCAAAGACAATGAAAAAAATATAATTATTGTTTTCTTCTTCAAAATTCAGCAACCATAGTTATTTAAGAAAAAATTATTATTAAAGTCAATTTTCAATTGCATGTATTTTATCAAATGTTTAAAGTATAAAAGCTTTGTGAATTTCTGATATCTGTAATGAATCATTGTTTGGCGTTATAGAAGTTTGGCATTGTGACTTGAGTTGCTATGTGAGACATGGAGACAAACTGAACTGCCAGTTACTAGAGGTCACAAACATTCCAAGGTCATGACATCACAGTGCGACAGAACAAGTCCAGGCAAGAGAGCTATATATAGAAAAAGTCATTTCTTACTACAATGAGGAATATTTATTATATGCACGAGTGCTAAAAATCAAACGGTTTCTGCAATTTTCTGGACAAACACTATTTTCCAATTAATTTACATATAAAAAAGAAAAAAAAAATGTTCAGTGGCATGTTGTAAAAAAAATGCAGTACTAAGAAAACATACATTTTATGGGATGTGCTCCTAATATGTTTACATTGATGGCACATATTTACAGCGCTGGAAAAGTGGGCCTTCTATTTACACACCAGAACAGAGACTAAGCTGTCAGTGACAACTTCTGGTCTTGTACTAACGATCTGAAGCCATGAGAACCGGTTCTCAATCATGTGATCACTGTGATGGTCTGTGATAGGTTATGACAGTGATCAATTAGTAAAACCTGCCCCTCTACTCTATTTCTCTTTCTGAATGGAGAAAAGGATTCATTTTGTATCTTTTTCTCCTGGTCAGAAGAGAATGCTAGGGACACGGGGGTTAACCAAGTGTTTCCCATGGGACTTTTCGCCCCCTATTTGATGGCACAATGGCTGCATTTGATGGTCACAATGGCTGCAATTGATGGCACAGTGGCTGCATTTGATGGGCACAATGGCTGCAATTGATGGCACAGTGGCTGCATTTGATGGGTACAATGGCTGCAATTGATGGCACAGTGGCTGCATTTGATGGGTACAATGGCTGCAATTGATGGCACAGTGGCTGCATTTGATGGGCACAATGAATGCAATTGATGGCACAGTGGCTGCATTTGATGGGTACAATGGCTGCAATTGATGGCACAGTGGCTGCATTTGATGGGCATAATGAATGCAATTGATGGCACAGTGGCTGCATTTGATGGGCACAATGGCTGCAATTGATGGCACAGTGGCTGCATTTGATGAGCACAGTAAGTCTACAATTGATGTTTTTTTTTCAGTATTTTTCAGTTTGTTTGCATTCCCCCAACAATTTTTAGCACCAGCTGCCACAGGTATGGTGAGTCTAATGCCGCGTACACATGGTCGTTTTTTGCGATGAAAAAAAACATTGTTTTTTAAAACGTCATTTAAATTGATCGTGTGTGGGCAAAAAAATCCAACATGCTTGAATTTTTTGTGTCGTTTTTCAAAACGTCGTTTTTTGTTTCACAAAAAGTCACCGTGTGTAGCAAAAACGTCGTTTAAAACGACGTTTTTCAACCCGCGCATGCCCAGAAGATAGTTATTAAGCGAGCGTCAATGGAAAAGAGTGGTGAACGTAACCTCGCTTTTTGTGAAAAAACTATGGTTTGTATGCAACATCATCTTTGAAAAGTGACGTTTCAAAAACGTCGTTTTTTACTTCACAGAAAACGTCGTTTTTTTTCATCACAAAAAATGATCGTGTGTACGCGGCATAAGACAGGAATACTACTTTAGTAGTCAAGTACTACTACATTTACTTTAAGTATTATTAATCTATATCCTACATCCTGTTTTAATCTATATCCTGTGACAGCTTTCTTGCATAATCATTTTGTGTTTGCAGTTTGTGTTCAGGGAGTGCCAACTACTAAGCTCTATGAATAAATGATCAGATATCAACAAAACCCAATTGTTATGCCCCTCACTACACGTGACTGATGTGTATTCGGGCACACTGTTAACTCCTCTCATACCAATGCATTCCAGTAGGCACAGAATATTTTTGAACTTTTATTGATATAAGACAGAGTAAAACTGAAACAGATACAAACAAATACAATTAATAAATAATCATATAATTAGAGCCTTCCTATCTACCTAGCTGAAGACACAAAAGATAAACATACCGGAGATGGATCGGGAAGGCTGGCATGGGATAGAACTCAGCAGACATGTGCTTGCTTCCAGTGAGAAAAAGGAAAAGACTGGAGGGAGATGATGCAAGGCCTCATGGGATTGAAATACGGAGGCTTGCATGGACCAAACTAATAAGCTATTCTAACTGATTGTATTAAGATAGAACTAGTGCAGTTAAACAGAATGGCCATTAGATGGCAGCATTGATTTAATTCAAACAAACCAAAAGTTAATTTAGACTATAAGCCTTATTTAATGAAGGCATGACACCAATGTTTGTGGATAACTACCCTGAATCAAATGTGCACATCAATCTCTGACAAGTGCTTGGTTTGCATGCTTGAAATCATGAAATAGTTAGAGAATCAAGGGTCACAGCCTTGGAGTTTGAGTCTTCAAAGTCAGTTAATGCTCCAAGTTCCTATATTTGTTTACTAATAGGTTCTCTTTGACGTAATGCATATTGAGTCAAATGCTTGGCTTTTTCCCAATTGCACCGTTTTCTGGACTCATTATTCATTCAATGGCTGACTGTATCAGTCGTGGAAGAAAGGCATAAAAAGCCAACACAGGTTACTCCCCATTTCAGCAGACTCATCTAGAATTTAGTATTCACAGGGCACGCTTCCATAAACTCCAGTTAGAGACCCAACAAATCCATACAGTATCACAAGAGTCACCACTTCACTGCTCCAGTGCTTCTACGAGGAACATTTACATTGAGAATTCTCTGTTTTTTAATGAGCTTCAGGCTACTGCCTTGGAGTCTCACTGCAACACCAAGGGTCATCAAGAATCCAAAGCACAAGGACAAATTGTCTCGTCTCAGAAGAAGGGAAACCCAACAACTCCATACCAAAGCAGGAACAAGAAATGTCTCTGGACAGCCGCACTCTGAACAAATTGTAGCCTTTATTAAAAGAAGGGCAGCACCACAAGTTACAGCAAAAATTAAAATAAAACCTGGCTGCTGGAGCGTTTTGCACTGGAACTAGTGCTTAATTATGACTAAGTACTAGTTCCAGTGCGAAACGCGTCAGTGGCCAGGTTTTATTTTCATTTATGCTGTGACTTGAAGTTCTGTCCTTCTTTTAATAAAGGCTACAATTTGTTCAGAGTGCGACTGTCCAGAAACATTTCTTGTTCCTGCCTTGCCGAGTGCATTGCCTGCACCTGAGTTATCTGCAACGCTGGATCTTCATTTGGATTCCCACCTGTAGCGGCTACTCCCTTTTTCCTAACTCCATACCAAAGCATTGGCAACCCTAGGACGGGCCAACTACCCCTTTGCCACAGAAATCCAATCAGGCATCGGCTTAGCCGCCTACCTATATAGGACAAAGGGAGGAAACAAAATTACGACATTTACTTCAAAACCTCCTTTTACATCTTCATGCCCTTTACTTAGGTTTAAATAAATAACTCTTAGGCCGCATACACACGATGAGATATGTCCGCACAAACTTGTCCGGCCGACAGTTTAGAGCGGACATGTCTCATCGGATTTTGGTCCAATGGCGTGTACACACTATCGGATCAAAATCCCCGCCACGTCACCGCACCAGGAAGAAAAATACTTCCGCGAATGCGTCAAATTCATTCGACGCATGTGCGGGCAGATATGTCCGCTGGTGAGTGTACTGACCAGCGGACATATCTGACGGACATATCTCCGGCGGACAAATTTTAAAGCATGTTTTAAAATTTGTCCGCCGGTCAGACATGTCCGCTAGCCCATACACACGATCGGATTTGTCCGCTGAACTGGTCCGTCGGACCAAGTTTCAGCGGACAAATTTGATCGTGTGTACGCGGCCACATTTTTTGGGGTAAATCTAATGCCCTCCCTTTTTCCTGTATCAGGTCCGGGTCCTCTTGACAAGGCTCTCCAAGGATAAACACTTAAGAGAAGCTAGACTCTTGGCTACTCCCAAAGGTCCAATAGACACCCTCCCTTCCCAAAAATCAGCTTGTGCTGTAACGAATCACAGCACAGTCACAATCTCCAATCACAAGCAAGGGGCGGGGATTGTGCTCCTCCAGGCATTGCTGGCCAGTACTGTCAACGAGTAAAGCAGTGATGTGGTGGCCTTTTTTGGGGGCATCAGATTGGCCCTGGGGGTGGCTGTGTCAGTTTCATTCCGGGACACTGTATTGTCTTGGAATGAATGTGCCCGGGACAGACCTGCAAAATGCAGGACTGTCCATGGCAATCTGGGGCACGTGGTCACGACACATGTGGCCCCCGGGGGCCACAAAATATCCAATGGACAAGTAGGCTCAGCTATATCCAAACATAGGAGTATACCATACTCAGAGCCATGCTATAGTCCTCACAGTAAATCTCAAGACAAACTGCAAGGATAAACTGGATTAGTAAGGACCCTCCAAGGGAGAAATAGTTGGAGTATGGACAAGGAAGAAAAAGTGCTTACTGATGGTGTAAAAATATCGAAGTAACCCCCTGGGAGAGAGCGGAATGCTATACACATTATTGAAAAGAAAAAGAGGACTACTTATAGCTCCCTTTGGTACCACAAATTCGTGCCACAGAGAGGGTTGGTCTCCCGACAATTACGTCATGAAGCCGCGCCTCTTGTAATCCTGAGACTTATTTAGTGTGGGGAATGCTTCAAATGGCAGCAGCTTAAAGTGGATGTAAAGCCACTCTCATCCTTTCTAAACTACTGCCATAGTGCTGATCTATAAGGATATAGATGCCTCCTGCATGTATCCTCACCTGTCAAATATCTCCTCTCTGTCTGTTATAAGAACTGAAAAACTGCAGATTCTGTGAGTGGGTCTGTCGTCCGGAGCTCGGTGGGTGGAGTTGTGATGTCAGTAGCCTCCCCACCCACCTCTAAACTCCACTTACACTCAATTCTGCTATGATCACTAACATCCAGTCAAAATCCAGAAAAGTAACCACATGACTTCAGAAAACGAGTGGGGGTGGGAAGTAAAAAATAATGCCTGTCTCAGGCTAGTGCATGTAAATAACCCGTCATTCACAGCAAGGGGGAAGAATGGACAAAAGTTTTCTCCTGCTTGTCGGTTTTATTTCACTGAAAAAAGAAAAAAGGATTGCTCAGAGCTGGATTAACTCTGTGTGGCAAGACTGGGCACGGATGATAGGAAATCTTATACTCTACATTGTGACAGCAAAAAAAGAAATACAAAAATGTGGGTTTACATCCACTTTAACCAGCATCTGGAACGATCATAATTGTTACCTCTCAAGATCTATGCCCTAATGAAGGGGGACCTATTGAACCTTTAACATGTGTTGGATTTTTATGATACAACATAAAATTAAAGTGGATGTAAACCCAAATTTCCTATCATCTGTGTTCAGTGAAATAAAATGGACTTACAGAGAAAAACCTTAGTCTGTTCCGCCCCCTTGCTGTAAATGACAGGTTATTTACATATCTCATGCACTAGCCTGGAGACAGGCATTATTTTTTAATTCCCACCCCCACTCCTTTTCTGAAGTCATGTGGTTACTTTTCTTAATGTTAGTGATTATAGCAGAATTTAGTGTAAGGCCACGTACACACCATCGAATTTATCTGCTGGAAGCGGTCCGACGGACCGTTTCAGCAGATAAATTCGATTGTGTGTATGGGCGGACAGACAGATTTTTCCAGCAGACAGATTTTAAAGCATGATCTGTCTGCTGGGAACCCGTCCGTCCGACATGTCTGCTGGTTAGTACGCTAACCAGCAGACATATGTGCCCGCACATGCGTCAAATGGATTCGATGCATGCGCGGAAGGGTTTTACTTACTGGTGCGGTGACGTGGCGGCGTCAACGTCACCGCCACGTCACCGCGCTGTCTGCCGGTGGGGATTTTGGTTTGATCGTGTGTACACGATCAAACCAATAAATCCCAGCAGACAAATCCGATCAAATCGGACAGACCGATTTGAACGGATTTATTTGGTCGTGTGTACGCGGCCTTAGGGTTACATAGGAAAAAATGCATATTGACAAGGGGAGTGTAGAGGAGGGCGGGGAGTCTACTGACATCACAACTCCACCCACAGAGCTGCAGACAACAGACCCACCCACAGAATCTGCAGTTTTTCTTTTTCTTCTTTTAACAGACAGAGGGGAGACATTTGACAGGTAAGGATACATGCAGGAGGCATCTATATCCTTATAGATCAGCACTATGGCAGTAGAAAGGATAAGAGTGGGTTTACATCCACTTTAAATCAAGAGCTTACTGTATATATTCTGCTTTGCACTTTTCTCCATACACCTAGTGCTTTTATTGGTTGTTTTTTTTTTTTTTTTTTACAGATTTGTAAATCATGTTCAAGCAACTAACAAGGCAAGAGACCTTTAGTAGAACGCTGTCATATTGATTTGTCTTTTTTTTTATACAGTTATTCTTCAATATCCATTAGCCCTGAAATTGGAATTGTTGGCTTTCAGTCTTGTCATCCACTCTCCTCCCTCCATATTTGGCTGAAACGCCTTCTATATCTCTCTGCTGGCTGCACTCATACCCTGCAATCACAGCTCGCTTCCACAAAGAGCATCAGTCAAGTTAATCAGCAGCTGTCACTGCCCTCCTTGTCAGCTCATCATCTTAAGTGTCTTCCCATCAATAGGTCCAACCACATCTGCTTGCCAGATTAAAAACTGGGGTCAGTTTTGCATATTTAATTATGCTAATGTGCAGGTCACCGTGTCAGTTTTGCGCTGAAGTCCGTGCATTTCTGCAGGCAAATATGCTTTATTCATCAATACAAGCATGAGTATCACAGATAGGACAAGATTGGACCTCACTCTAATGCCGCGTACACACGATCATTTTTCAGCATTTAAAAAACTACGTTTTTCAGCCTCTAGAAAAAAACTAAGGGCCAGATTCAGATACACGTAATCGAAATACTCTACGCTGCCGTATTTTACCAGGCTCTACACCGAATTCTGGTAGATTTTTACGGCGGCGTAGTCTATTTCTCGCCGCGTAATCGAAATACGCGATTAGGGGGCGTGAAGCATTTAAATTAGGCACGTCCCCGCGGCGATCGAACTGCGCATGCTCCGTTCAAAAATTTCCCGCCGCGCATTGCGCGAAATCACGTCGTTACGTCATTCGTTGTTTGAGTAGAGTCGTTTACGAACATTCCTATTCCCGGACGACTTACGTCAAAAATAAAAAAAGACGTCGGAAAACGTAGAAATTTGACGCGGGAACGACGGCCATACTTAACATGGGCTGTCTAATATTAGAGCAGCAAAAAGCTCGTATAGTGTTACGCAAAAAAAAGATGACTAAAGGTGCCGTAAGATAGACGTTCGCAATTTCGGGGATCGCCGGCAAAAGCTCATTTGCATACCCCGACGCGGAAAACGACGGGAAGTCCACCCAGTGGCCGCAATTTTATTGCAGCGTAGATCCGAAGGCGTACGAACACGTAATCCAGTCGGATTGAAGCCCGCGGCCGTCTTTAAATGGTTTGAGGTTTTCGACTAGCTAAAAAACGCGCGTAATTTGAAATGACTCCAGTCTAACACTAGTTAGACAGGAGTAAGGGCTCTATGAATCTGGCCCTAAGTTTTTTAGCCTCTAGAAAAAGGGCCAGATTCACAGAGCCCTTACTCCGGTCTATCTCGCGTTAGACCGGAGTACTTTCAAATTACGCGCGTCGTTTCATTAGTCAGAATCCTCAAACCATGAAACGACGGCTTCGGGCTTCAATCCGACTGGCTTACGTGTTCGTACGCCTTCGGATCTACGCTGCAATAAATTTACGGCCGCTGGGTGGAGTTGCCGTCGTTTTCCGCGTCGGGGTATGCAAATGAGCTTTTTCCGACGATCCACGAAGTTACGAGCGTCATTCGCAATCTCTTACGGCATCTGTAGTCATCTTTTTGCTGCGTAAAGTTATTCCAGCTTTTATCTGGTCTAGTATTAGACAGCCCATGTTAAGTATGGCCGTCGTTCCCGCGTCGAATTTCAACGTTTTTTTTAATATTTTACGTAAGTCGTCCGGGAATAGGAATGTACGTAAACGACGCTACTCAAACAAAAAATGACGTAACAACGTTATTTCGCGCAATGCACGGCGGGAAATTTCTGAACGGAGCATGCGCAGTTCGATCGCTGTGGGGACGCAACCTAATTTAAATGCTTCACGCCCCCTAATCGCGTATTTCGATTCTGCCGCGAGAAATACGCTACGCCGCCGTACCTTACGGGCCAAAATCTACATGAATTTGTCGTAGAGCCAGGTAAAATACGGCGGCGTAGTGTATCTCTGATACTCTGTTCTAATGTAATTGTACCTGAATCTGACCCTAAGTTTTTTCCAACTTCATCATTAAAACGACGTTGCCTACACACGATCGTTAAAAAAAAAAGCTCTAGCAAAGCGCGGTGACGTACAACACGTACGACGGCACTATAAAGGGGAAGTTCCATTCAGACGGCGCCACCCTTTGGGCTGCTTTAGCTGATTTCGTGTTAGTAAAAGACGATTCGCGCTTTTCTGTCTGTTACAGCGTGATGAATGTGCTTACTCCATTACGAACGGTAGTTTTACCAGAATGAGCGCTCCCATCCCATAACTTGCTTCAGAGCATGTGCGGGTTTTTAACATCGTTTTAGACCACACACGATCATTTTTTACAACCCGAAAAACGGCGTTAAAAAATGCAGCATGATCGGGGAAAAAAAAATGTTGTTTTTCAGAACCCGAAAAATGATGTGAAGCCCACACACCATCATTTTAAATGACATTTTTTTAAAAACATCGTTTTTTACATGCCGAAAAATGATCGTGTGTACGCGGCATAATAACCATGTACAGTGTCTTGAAAAAGTATTCACACCCCTTTGACATTTTCCAAATTTCTCATGTTACAACCAAAAACGTAAATGTATTTTATTGGGATTTTATGTGATAGACTATGGCCGCGTACACACGGCAGAGATCCTCGACGGGCAGAACACATCGTTCCGCCCGTCGAGGTTCTCTCCCGGCCGTCGAATTCGGCGACCCGCCCGTCGGGAATGGCAACCAGCCATTCTTCCAGGCGAGCCGTCGAGGAAATAGAGAGCGTGCTCTCTATTTCGGCTCGACGGGCTTCCCGACGGGAAGCTCGCCGAGACCGTACACACGGCCGAGGTCCTCGCTGGAATGTGCATTCCAGCGAGGTTCTCGCTGATTTTCAGCGAGAACCTCGGCCGTGTGTACGGCGCCCAACACAAAGTGGCACATAATTGGGAAGTGGAAGGAAAATGATAAATGATATTCCTTTTTTTTTTACAAATAAATATGTGAAAAGTGTGGGGTACATTTGTATTCAGCCCCCCTGAGACAATACTTTGTAGAACTACCTTTCGCTGCAATTAGAGCTGCAAGTCTTTTTGGGGATGTCTCTACCAGCTTTGCACATCTAGAAAGTGAACTTTTTGCCCATTTTACTTTGCAAAATAGCTCAAGCTCTGTCAGATTATCAGAGTGTCTGTGAACAGCAGTTTTCAAGTCTTGCCACAGATTCTCAATTGGATTTAGGTCTGGACTTTGACTGGGCCATTCTAACACATGAATATGCTTTGATCTAAACCAGGGGTCTCCAAACTTTTCCAAGCAAAGGGCCAGTTTACTGTCCTTCAGGCTTTAGGGGGGCGGACTGTGACCAGTGGGTGTGGAAAATACCCCGACATTAGCACCCCCATCATCAGTTTAAATGAGAAGAATAGTGCCCCATTGTTGATATCAATGAGGAGGCTAGTAGCCTATTGATGGTGTCAGTAGGGGGAATGGTGCCCCTTCATTAATGTCAGTTGTTGGAATAGTGCTCCAACGCCGTTAGGTAACGATGAGCCTCCTGAGGGTAACGAGTATTCTATCAGATTACTTTTGTCCTCTCGGCAACGCCGTTCCCATTACTGGGCGGCGTTACCAAAATTACTTAGAGCGCACTGAGAAGACATGTAATGCCGCTTACACCGGGTGTACCTGTGCCTCTCCATCGCTGACAAGTATCGCATTCGCCGGGCAGTCCGATATTGGTGGCTGGGAGTGTACGGAGTGACGTTTTCGACATGGCCGCGTCAGGTGGTCAGGTGGTCGGACGGTGAGTCACAAGCAGCGTCACGGGGGAAGGCAGAGCTGGGAATGGAGGAACGACCTGGCAGTGGAGGGGAGACCTGGTAGTGGAGGAGAGACCTGGGAGTAGGGGAGAGAGCCGGGAGTAGAGGAGAGAGCCAGGAGTAGAAGAGAGAGCCGGGAGTGGAAGAGAGATCCGGGAGTGGAAGAGTGAGCCGGGGAGTAGAAAAGTGAGCCGGGGAGTGGAAGAGAGAGCCGGGGAGTGGAAGAGAGAGCCGGGAGTGGAAGAGAGAGCCGGGAGTGAAGAAGTGAGCCAGGAGTGGAGGAGAGAGCTGGGAGAGCTGGGAATGGAGTAACGACCTGGGACTGGAGGAGAGACCTGGTAGTGGAGGAGAGAGCCGGGAGTGGAGGAGAGAGCCGGGAGTGGAAAAGAGTGCAGGAAGTGGAAGAGAGATCCGGAAATCTCAACACAAGCATGTACACAGTGTTAAAATTAAGCGAGAGAGGACTGCTGGCCTAAGATCCCCTGAGCTACCACATCATGAAAGGTGGGGCTGCAGGTTGATTAGCTGCAAAAAAAAATCTCAGTTACTTTTCCGAGTAACTAGTTACATTGCCAATAAAGTCACTAACTCAATTACTTTTTCGGGCAAGTAACTTGTAATTGTAACTAATTACTTTTTTAAAGGAAGATGAGCAACACTGCCCAAGGGCCATATAAGGGAAAGCAAAGGGCCACATCCGGGCCACTGATCTAAACCATTCCGTTGTAGCTTTGGCTGTATGTTTAGGGCTATTGTTCTGATGGAAGGTGAACCTCCACCCCAGTCTCAAGTCTTTTGCAGACGATAACAGATTTTCTTCTAAGATTGCCCTGTATTTGTCTCCATCCATTTTCCTGTCAACTCTGATTATCTTCCTTGTCCCTTCTGAAGAAAATAATCCCCACAACATGATGTTGCCACCACCATGTTTCACAGTGGGGATGGTGTGTTCAGGGTGATGTGCAGTGTTCGTTTTCCACCACACATAGCGTATTGTTTATGGGCCAACAAGTACATTTTTTGGTCTCATCTGACCAGAGCACCTTCTTTCACATGTTTTCTTTGTCCCCGACACAAACTGCAAACAGGACTTCTTATGGCTTTCTTCTAAACACACATAGAGGCCAATCTGTGGAGTGCAAAACAATTCTCCTACCTGCTGTGGAGCTCCTCTAAAATGGGTCTCTTGGCTGCTTCTCTACTCTCCTTTTCCTGCCTGTCAAAAAGTCTTGCAGTTTAACACAACACATATAAATAAACAACTGTTTAAGGATTTCTCCACAAACCCCTGTAATTGCGTTTGCAAAGTGTTTTCTAATAAGACCTCACAAGATGTTAGATATTAATTTGCAGAGTGATTTTGCAGGTGACATATAAATCAATAGTGCCAAATACACTTTAGTGCCAGATACTATAAAGTGCAGACAGAGTCCATGATGTTATTTTTCCCTAGAAGGTGTTCCAGCATACCCGCTTGTTCCGTGAAGCAATCACGGGTGTGTGGCGGATATCGAGCTCCCCCACTAGCGAATGGGCACACAGATCGCCTGGCGTACAATGACGGTGATTTGCGCAGGAGAGCTAACCTGCCACAGTACAACTGCGGCGGATAGTCGGGAACCAGTTAAACACTTTGTGAGAGATATTAAACAAAAACAGCCCCCAAAAAAAAAAAAATATATATAGCCCCTGCAGTAGTTTTTTATACCATTAGATGTCCTCAGTCTGATGACCAGCATCATTTTACCCACGTCCTTTGAACTCCATTTGTCCTATACCTGCTCCAGCCTTTGAATATATAGTTACAGGAGAAGCAGCACAGTGATGAGTTCATCTCTCTGTCACAGCTTTCTCCTGCTACTGATTGGCTCCTTGTGCTGCCTATTAATTTTACACTTCAGCCCTGCTGTATAGGGAGTGATACCAGGTTAATTTATGAAACTTTAAACTTCTTGGCCCGGATTCACAAAGCACTTACGCCGACGTATCTCGAGATACGCCGCGTAAGTGTAAATATGCGCCGTCGTATCTGTGCGCCGTGCCCACAGAACTAAGATACGCCTAAAAACTGACTTCATCCGACCGACATCACTTGCCTACGCCGGCGTATAGTGGGCGCATAGTTACGCTCGACGCATTTGGCACTCCCATTGATTTACGATGCAAATATGCAAATGAGGGAGATACACCGATTCACGAACGTACTTGCGCCCGGCGCATGTTTTACGCGATTTGCGTAAGGTTTACGTCCGGCGTAAAGTTATTCCCCATATTGGAAGTGCAACTCATGCAAATGTATGGACCAGGGAACGAACGCCGTCAAATTTTACGTTAGGGCTGGGCATAGGTTACGTTCACGTCGTAGGCAGTGATTCAACATATCTTAGCCAGTTGTTTTGACGTGATTGTGAGCATGCGCACTGGGATGCGTCCAAGGTACGACGCATGCGCAGTTCATTTTAAGTACTTGTCTGAAGCTCAGCCCATCATTTGCATGGTGATTAGGGAGTGACCCTCACATTTGGGTTGGGGCGTGGGGCCACCCTACCCCTCTCCAGCTTGGGGGGAATGCCTGCCCACATGGATCGAATGTCTGGGGCGGGCGGGATGTTCCCTTGCCCACTTTGTATCAAGAGCTGTTGCTCCCTGCTGTGACGATTGATTGTATCTAGACTATGTTATATATACGTGTATGTATGTATGTACAGTATATGTATATATATATATACATATATTTTGTTCCCTTCCTGGTATCCCTCTCCTCCCCTTCCCACCTTCCTTACCCCCCCCTTTTTTTTTTTATGTCTCCTTCCACTTCCCCCCCAGTTTGTCCTGGCTTTGTGAATTCAATGGTTCATGTCTAGCACTTTGAAATTGAAAATAAAAATTATACAAAAAAAAAAATGTATCACGCCCACTTCCAGCCCACTTACGCTGCCTTACACCTACGACTATACGCTACGCCGGCGTAGCATTTGCTTTGTGAATTCCATACTTCCCTCTCTGCGTTGCGCCGGCGTAGCGTAACGTAGATACGCTACGGCGGCATAAAGATGCGCCGATGTACGTGAATCCGGGCCCTTGTATTTACAAAATGTATTCATAATGTATTAGTGATTACAGAGCTGCATTCATTTATGTCTTTTATATATGTTTAGAGTTCAGCTGTATAGTAATGTATGACTGTGTGCGCTCTGCTTTGTCCTGGAACATGTAACACCAACAGTTTAGCGATGACAGCCACATTGGCGGCGTGTGTAATAAATCATCATTAACCTCACACCTGCTGCAGTCGTTAAGTCTTTAATCACACAAACAATTTTCCCGGAATCACATTGCCAAGCATAGTGTTGTTCCTTGGCACTGCCCATCTTCCAGCAGGATTTGGACGATCACTTGGGCCTTACGTGAATATTCTCTGGCACTTTGCGGCAGGCTTCATCTCTAAAACATGAGCCCAGGCAGGGCGATCTGTCGTCTGTTCATGGCACTCGATTCAGTAATCCAGCCCCTAATGCTATCTCTGGACTAGGTGTCTTTGTTATTGCAATCAATCCATTGACTTGTAAAACAAATTGGATGCTTTGCTCTCCGGCTCTTTTTCCGTAGCTTAGCTCCCACTGAGATGGATGAGTTTTAGATTGGAGTAAGTGATCAAGACTGGTATAGGGGTGGCCACCAATATAGAGGAGGATATTACTCTGACAGTCCATTATTTCTGCACTGTCCTGCGCTCCAGAAGCTGTTTAACTGTTTCTTGGTTATTTGGTGGTTTCCTATATAGCGCTCACTCTTGCAAGGGCCGCTAGATTTGACTCAGTTTCTTCTAACAAATAGGTGCAATTGCAATCATGCCCATAGCAACAGCCACTCCTCTGGCTCAGTAAACAGTCTAGAGCACAGGTGTCAAACACAAGGCCTGCGGGCCGAATCTGGCCCTCCAGGCCATTTCATGTGGCCCTCGCACCTCTCCTGCAGTTGCAGATTAGCTCCATTCCTCCTCTGGTCCTCCTCCAGACCCCTAATGTCTGCTTTCAAGCAATGAATCCAGCTTCTTCTCAGCAGCAGCATAAGGAAAGGGGGGTTCACTGTGATATAAGGGACAGTGGGGGACTCAACTTCTGATGGTGGGGGGGCTCTTGACATCTAATGTAAAGGGGAGGGGATGCGCTGGACATCTAATCTTACAGATACAACTGGCCCTTTTGAGGGCAATCATAATGCTGATGCGGCCCACAATGAAATTGAGTTTGACACCCCTGGTCTAAGGGTTGCCTTTTAAAAATGTATTGCTAATTAAGGCAGAGTTCCGCCATTTTTTTTTTAAGTCAGCAGCTACAAATACTGCAGGTGCTGACTTTTAAAATAAGGACACTTACCTGTCCAGGGCGCCTGCAATGTCAGCACCCGAGGCCGATATGTCCCTAGGCTCTCGCCACCATCTTCGGTAAGAGAATCATGAAGTGAAGCCTTGCGGCCTTACTTCCTGGTTCCATACTACACATGCGTGATTAGCACTGCGCAATCTCACTGGTCCCTGCTGTCTTCTGGGACACGTTTGCAGGGGTGGACTAACAACTCATGGGGCACTGGGCAATAGAAGATAATGGGGCCCCTGGGCTTACAGATGGCCACCATGCCAGGAGGCAGTGCAGAGGCGGGGCAGCTAAAATATCGGGATTTTCACATCAAAAGCATGTCGGTTTCGGACATATCAAGGACAGATGTAAAAACATAGATTTTTACATATTCTCCCTGGTTTTACTGAGCCTGGCATCCCTGATGGGGCCCCCTAGTGGCATGGGGCCCTCGGGCACTGCCCGAGTGACTCAATGGTCAGTCCGCCCCTGCCCGTGTGTATCCCAGAAGTCAGCGGGGGGAAAAGGCGCCGGAAGTGGCATAGATACCCGTGGGTGGCTCAGGAATCTATGTCCGGAAGTGGGAGCAAAAAACCTGTATTATACAGGTATATGCTCCCCCCTCCCCCTGAAAGACAAATGTGAACACAAAAGGGGGGAATCCGAAAAGCAAAAGTAAAATTTTTGGGTGGAACTCCGCTTTAACTTTGATAGGGTAGAAGGAGCTGGGGGATACTACAGAACACTGAACAGTAAAAATGTGCTTGTGCTTTAATGTGGCAGTTTTGGTGGTATGCAGAGCACACCGCCATCCTGCCTTGTGCTATAAGCACACACTTCATCTTAGTGAAATAATCCATCTTAAAACTAAAAGGTTCACTCACCATTCATCCCCTTCCATTCATTCAATAACAGACCATCAACCCCAGCTTGTTCTCATCTCAGCATCATCTCAAGACCCATGCCGACGCCCACACGGAGTCCTTTTATTACAATAAAAGCCTTCACAGACCACAGCTGATTGGAGGAGATCACAGCATGTGACCATAGGAAGTGATGCCACAGCATGTGACCTCCTCCATAGGAAGTGAGCTCCACCCAGAAGATGCCCATAAATGGATTAGGCAGCACATGATAAACCCTTCTGACAGGGATACATACAATAATGATACAGTAATAATTCAATAACAATACGATACAGTAATAATACAATAACCAATGAACACAGTTCCTGATGAGGGGAGCTTATCTGCAGGTGTATGCTCACATGACAAAACAGTGTTGATCAGGCACCGAGAGGTGACAAGAGCCCACACCTGCCAAACCGACAATGCATTTGCTGAGTGGACGCATCCGACAGGCAAATATCTGTGCATGACACAGGGGCCCTTTTGCCAGCCGACACCCCCACTCCACAAACACCCTTTTTCAAATCAGGAAGTGTCTCAACCAGTCTCAGTCCGCCCCAGTCGGCTCTTTAGAGCGGGCAGCGGGAGAACCAAGAATGGGTGACACTATGACAATACATATTAAATACTAGACATGTGCCATCCGACATAAAAAATGCTTTATTTTCATTTTCGTTGCGGTAAAAATTCGATATAGAAAGATTCGACATTACAGTATAGAGAAAAGATTTGACATCATAGAGAAAAGATTCGACATTATAGGGAAAAGATTCGACATCATAAAGAAAAGATTCGACATCATAAAGAAAAGATTCAACACTATAGAAATAATAGATTCGACATTACAGAGAATAGATTTAGATTTATGAGAAAATAGATTCGACATTATTACTAGTCATACAACATTAGAATTCTTGTAGGCAGAATATTCAAACGGAAATGTACGATTCAACGTAAAGTTTCGACGTTCCGTCGAATCTTCTTTTGACCATTCGACAGAAACCAACTATTATTGGATTTTCGGATGAAAGCTATTCCCCAACGAAAAACGAAATAAATCAAAACGATTTTCAGGAGTAACTAAATACAATTTATTTTCCAAACGAAAACGAAAAAACAAAACAAAATATTCCAGTCTGCACATGTCTATTAAATACATCTTCATGAAATTCCCACAACAGCTTCAAGTGTTCTGCAAGTGTAAAACTTGCCTGGGGAAATGTGCAGCAAATAAACAGACTTATGCCGCATAGACACGGTCAGAATTTCCAACAAGAAAAGTTCGATGTGAGCTTTTGGTCGGAAATTCCGATCGTGTGTAGGCTCCATCGGACATTTTCTGTCAGAATTTCCGACAGCAAAAATTTGAGAGCTGGTTCTCAAATTTCCAGACGCTAAATTTCTTGTTGGAAATTTCCGATCGTCTGTATGCAATTCCGACGCCCAAAATCCTACGCATTCTCGGAATCATTGAACTTAATTTTTCTCAGTTCGTCATTGTGTTGTACGTCACTGCGTTCTTGACGTTCCGAATTTCCGACAACATTTGTGTGACCGTATGTATGCAAGACAAGTTTGAGCCAACCTCGGTTGGAAAAAAATCCATGGTTTTGTTGTCGGAATTTCCGATTGTGTGTACGTGGCATTGCAATTCAACACTGTCACAAACTTGTGACAAGTTATCCTTGCTATCTGGGCTGCAGCCTGATACCGGTCCATCGCCCAGTGCTTGAGAATCACTGTTGATGCTGAAAGTACTAAGATCCAATGAATGAAGAGGGGGAGGGTGGCAGAGCAGTCCGGTTGGGGAGGTAAGGACTAGATCAGGCATCTCCAATTCACAATCTACTGTTGTGTGTTGACATGTGATAATGTTCATTGTACCGTATAAAAATTCAGCAAATTCAGTTCATGGTGTGAACAGGCCCTTGTATTAATCCAACGTAGGTCAATGATGATTAACGCAACTTAAAGTGGTTGTATATCCTATACTCAGGTGATACACAGAGATAAAACAAATCATTTCACATAAGTTGTACCCAGGACTTTTTTTCTCAGACAATAGGTGCAGGAACCCCCCCCCCCCTTTCCGAGTCACCCCCATTCTCCGCCCCCTACCCACCTCCGAGCACCATCTCTTGGTTCTATCCCCCTACCCATCTCCCAGTACCGCCCCTTTAGACAATACAGAACCAAGTATCATTTTTTTAAAGTAATTTGTATGGAATTTGGTAATGATATCAAGAAAAGCCGGATCCCCTGCAGCCAGCAACAATAGACCCTGCTAACAGCAAAGGATCAACCCACATTAACCCCCCCCCCCCAGCAACAATAGACTCTCTGAAGCATCAACAGATCTCTGCACAGCCAGCATTAACAGACTCTCTGGCAGCCATCAGCCAACAATAGACCCCTCCCCCCAACAGTAGATTTCTTTCAGCAACAACTGACCCCCCCCAGCAACTTAAGATCTCCCACCAGCAACAATAGACCACACCCCAGCACCCCTTGTCATTACATACAATCAGTCCAGGAGGGGCCGGAACTGCATTCCCCCACATTCCCGCTGAAAAAAAGCCCTGGTTGTACCTGTTTTCTTCCCTTCTCTACATCCAATTCTAAGTTCTGAATTTATAAATCTTGTATTAGGCCCTGTACACAAACGATCAGACATGTCTGATGAAACTGGTCTGCAGACCAGTTTCATCAGACCAGTTTGATGGTGTGTACGGCCCATCAGACCGTTGTCCGTCGGACCAAAGTTTTAAAACATGCTTTAAAACCTGTCTGATGGAACCTGTCCATCGGACAGGTTCGATGGTTAGTACACAAAAGCATTGGAAGCATTGAACTTCGTTTTTTCAGCACGTCGTTGTGTTCTACGTCACCGCGTTCTGGTCTGATCGGATTTTGGTCCGATGGTGTGTACGCACATCAGACCATCAGACAAGTTCAGAGTTGTCTGATGAAAACGGTCCGTCAGACAAGTCTGATCGTGTGTACAGGGCCTTAGAGTTTAGAAACTAGGGGACGGAGATCAAAAGTTACACTCTGCAGAGCTCAGTGAGGAGAGCTCTGAGAGCTGATTGGAGGGAAGGGACACACTCACCTCTACAGAGCACACAGAAATGGATCTGAGGCTGGAGATCACTCCTCTGTCTCCATTTTCTCTTGGTGTCAGGACCACCAAGAGTCAGGAGTGGATTCATGCTGATAGCAGAGGAACAAAGCAGCAGACAGAAATGACACTTAGTGCTTTTTAAACGAAATGCTTTGTTTGTATTTCATGTCTGAGGTTTACAACCACTTTAACCCATCTGGTGTATGAAAGAAGATGTAAACCTCAACTGAATGACTTTGTGATTACTAAAGTGCTGTGAAATAACAATTGCTTTTTTTTTCTTAATAAAATACTCTTTTCATTCTTCAAAGCATCTCAATGCTGCAAGTCTCTCTGCAACCTCAATGGGAGGTAACATGTATCAGCTCTGTCTGCACACATAAATATCAGTCTAGAATTCCCTCCAGCAGATTATAGGGTGAGAAGAAGAAAGCTACTATAGTAGTTTTCATACTAGCTCTAAAGTATGGCACTACAACCCAGTATTACCTGCTGTAATTTCCTGAGATTCTGATGTGTGCTATCTAAGCACTGAGAAATTTCACCGCCCATAATTCCACTCCATTTTTATAGACCTTTAATTTGCTGAATTTATAAGCTGAATTTATTAATCACAATAATGTTCCAGTCTATAAGTGCTATGTCTGTCATTTGGAATCCAATGGAAAGGGACGTTACACTACATATAGCTACAAAGCTATCTAGACACAAGACCTTAGCGAAGTGGGATATGCTACAGGATTTGTACCAGGCTTTTATGGTGGAGAAAATCTTTATCTTCTTGGGGGAATGCTATGATTGTAGAAGAGGTCATTCAAAGCCAGCACCTATCGGCCCATAGAGTGCCTTGCGCAGAGTAACTTAGTTTGTAGAACAATCTGGTTTATATCAAGGAAATATCCTCAGTTAATTCCTTTTTATTTTTCCTAATCCGTTCTATTACTGTCAGGACCTGGGCTTGAACCTGGGACCTCTTCTGTGTCTGGCATTGACTCTTTCCATTGAGCTATCTGGGATGCTGGACAGCTCCCTGTCTGATCTGCTGGACAACCCTACCTGATCCATTGGAATACTCTGCCTTGTGTCTTGATTGTTGTTGAACCTTGAACCCCTAGCTCCTCCCATGAACTTCCTATAAAAGCCTTGTCTCAGCACTTCCCCATTGCCAGGTTATTGTGCCTTCCCAGCCAGTCCCTTGCGATTTGTCTGCTCTGCTGCCATTTGTACCTACAACCTGTTCCTGGACTACTCTTCTGCCTGATCCTAATCTGCAACCACTCGTGTTTGACCCTCAGCCTGTTCCTGGACTACTCTTCTGCCTGATCCTAATCTGCAACCACCCGTGTTTCACCCTCGGCCAGTTCTTTGACTACCCTTCTGCCTGATCCCAACTTGCAGCCACTCGTGATTGATCCCTTGTTTACTGACCACGCTGCTGTTTCATCCTTGTCTGCTCATCCACTACTTTTCCCCCGGCTTGCTCACACCCTGCAAAGCAGGAACAAAAATTGTTTCTGGACAGCCGCACTGTGAACAAGTTGTAGCCTTTATTAAAAAAAGGACAGCATTACAAGTCACAGCAACATACAATAAAACCCGACTACTGACGCGTTTCACACTGAAACTAGTGTTTAGAAACAATTTTTGTTCCTGCTTTGCTAAGTGCATTGCCTGCACCTGAGTTGTCTGCAACGGAGGATATTCATCTGGGTTCCCACCTGGAGCGGCTACTCCCTTTTCCCTTGCTCACACCCTGGTGGAGCAAACTTGAGGACTGTGACTTGGTACTAGCTTGCAGCTAAGTCCATCTCCACCATAGGAGCTCTGGGGAAAACCAGCTAGTACTTAGACTCCGCACCTCAGGGGAGCCTGTATTATCTGCCAGAAGTGACTGCCTGAATACCTGTCATCAACTGCTATAGCTACTGGCCTCTGAGCCTGACTCCAGACCGTGACAATTACACTTGCCGAACTTAGTTTTATATAAGATTCTACCCATTTCTAAAGATCTTTCTATGTTTTCATATTTGTAGACTTGAAAGGCTTCCTCTGTCGAAGCCATATAAGAAATATTGAAGTTTGATGTCAACTCGGGTTTGGTAATTGGTGTTAGAAGGCAACATGAATTAAAGGGGTTGTAAAGGTTTGTTTTTTATTTTCTAAATATGTTCCTTTAAGCTTGTGCATTGTTGGTTCACTTACCTTTTCCTTTCGATTTTTCCATCTAAATGTTTTTTTTCTTTGTTTTCTTTGTCTGAATTTCTCACTTCCTGTTCCTCCTCAGTAAGCTGTTCTGACTTTGCACCGCTCGGGTGATGGTGGAAAGCTTACTGAGGAAAAACAGGAAGTGCGAAATTCAGACAAAGAAAAAAAACACTTAGAAGGGAAATCGAAGGAAAAGGTAAGTGAACCAACAATGCACTAGCTTAAAGGAACGTATTTAGAAAATAAATAACAAACCTTTACAACCCCTTTAATATAATTTCTGGATTTTATACATATCTGTTTTCATTCCCGACAGTCAGCCAGGCTGAGGCTTGCAGTTTCCTGGAGGACAGGATGCCCCCCAGGTTGGAATGTAGCCAGTTAAGCCTCTAAATTTACATAATACTAGCGGCTCCAATCTGTCTGCGAAATTCCTTGATTAGCCCCTCTGCAAATAAGCTTCAAAGGGAGGTGTAACTGCCAACATTAGTAACGGCAATGATCAAAGGTCAGCAAGCTATTGGATATGTTATGGGCAATAGTGCCCCCAGAGGCCAAGTATGGCAGGACAGTCAGTAATATAATCTATTGAGGAGGATTGTCCTGGGAACACTATGATTGGTCCAAAGGAAAATGGGGCAATGGGGGGGGGGGGGGGTTTGAATGAGGTACGACTGAGGTTCTTTAAATAGGACTGTTTGAAACAGAAAGCCCTTTTATCCCTCTTGAGCTCAGCCAATAAGGATTCTACCTAGAGGAGGCGATAAGTATCTTTTATTATTGTTACAGGCTACATAGATATCTGCTGTTTAGTTTGTAACATTCCTATTTTCTTGGGAAATAAATGTAACATTGTTCACTAAGCAAATGTGTCTGTCTTCATAGCTAACATTATATCATTAGGCCTAGCATACTCTAGCTAATTATAGGGATTATACAATTGATACATATATGCAATAGCTATATAGGTTACAATAAAGAGTATAGTATTGCAAGTTTTACTTCAATTGGGCTATGTCCACATACTCAGTGATACTAAGATACAAGTCTTGCGAGATGAAAAAAAAAAAAAAAAGAGTATTGTAATGGGCATAAGACATAAGTTCATGTTCTTCATCCAGCAAAAATGCTTTCAAACACTTAACTGGACTATACAGGATTTTAACACAAAGCCATTGAAATTTTGATTCTCTTTATGAGTTGCATCCTCAACTGTCCTGTGAATTTAAAGCACTGAACAAGGCAGTCTTAGCTTCTTGCCATTAGTTCCTCAGGGTCCACCTGCTACACCAGTCCTATGACTTTTTGTTGGAAGAACATGTTTGCTGAGCTCAGTCCTTCTAATGCTTGTACATGGGAGGATCTCAGGTACTAGTTTTTAGGGTTTACTAACCAGTTTCCGCTTCAAACAAAAAAAAAAAAAGTCTCAACCTTCTGTTGAGAAATCCCACTGGTCTGGTGGGATCACGATTTCCCCATTGAAAGGATAGCCTGCACTGACACCTGCCCTCACCGAGTCGACCCTTTCATAACCTGCCATCTCAGATACCACGGAAACATAGATGTGTTCTTTCATACTTTACGTTGTGAGCTGTCTATTGACATGCTTACTTAACAAGATCTAAATCTCCCTGTAACTGTAACACTAATCATTACACTGCATCCTGTGGGACCCTGATAAGTCCAAAGCAATCACACACTGCTCCACTGATTACAGAGCAGCAAAAAAAAAAAAATTTACCTAACCAACTTAGCAACCTTATTAAATGACACTACTGACAAAATATAAGAAAAAATATAATGTACCGTCGTCCTATCAATTCAGACCAGAAAAAGCTGAGGTTCTGAGGCAAATTTGGACTTTCACGGTACGGCAAAGACTCGCATAGACAATGTGTACAAAAATATACTATATTATATCCACATAAGGACCTTGCCTGTTTTTCAGATTTGGCGTTTACAAGATTTTTTTTATTTGTTTTCTTATTTATTTTTATTTATTTTATTAATTTTTACACAAATGTTTTTTTTATCACTTTTATTCCTATCACAAGGAATTTAAACATCCCTTGTAATAGAAAAAAGCATGACAGGTCCTCTTAAATATGAGATCTGGGGTCAAAAAGACCTCAGGCCATATTCAGAAAGCTATTTACGCAGCGTATCAAGAGATACGCTGCGTAAATACTAAGAATAGCTGGCGTATCTTTTTTTGCTATTCTGAAAAGATACGCCGGCTTTCTTCTAAGATACGAGCGGCGTTAGTCTGTTACACCATTGTATCTTAGTTGCATTATTACGCTGGCCGCTAGGTGGCGCTTACGGCGGTATTTGCGTAATATATGCAAATTAGCTATTTACGGCGATTCCCGAACGTACTTGCGGCGGCGCGTCGTAGTTTACGTCGTTTGCGTAAGCGTTCGAGCGGCGTAAGGTTACCCCTGCTATAGGAGGCGTAGCCAATGTTAAGTATGGACGTCGGGACAGCGTCAATGTGCGTCGGTTACGTCGTTTGCGTAAATCGTTCGGGAATGGGGCTCGACGTTAGTAACATTCACGTCGTTTTCATTGAGGAAAAGCGACGTGATTTCATGCATGCGCACTGGGAACGTCCACGGACGGCGCATGCGCCGTCCAAAAAAAATGTGAATTACGTGGGGTCATGATTCATTTACATGAATCACGCCCCCACTTCAGACATTTGAATTGCGCGGCCTTATGCCGCCACACATACGTTACACCGCTGTAAATAATGGCACAAGTTCTTTCTGAATAAAGAACTTGCGCAAATATTTACAGCGGAAGTGTTGTTTTGATGTCGCTTCCGCCCTGCTATGCTATGAGGATGGGTGGGGGCCATCTTGCCCTCGCTCGTTTCCCTGCGAGCAGGACCCGATTGCCTCCGCCACTGCCGACAGCTCCGGTAAGCGGCGGAGGGTGCGGGAGAAAGCCGGGAGGGATGGCCCTCTGCCGCCGCCGCTAACGGTGATCTCACGGCGAACCCGCTGCAGAGACCACCGTTATCGTTTAAAGGACAGCTCACTGAAAAGATGTATATCTCACTTGTGGCAGCATCTGCTGCCGTTACCGAGATATCCATCTTTAAAAAAATGACGTACAGTATATATACAGTGAGGGGTCCTTAAGTGGTTATGAAAACACAGACGTGAATCCATTCTGTGTTGGAGGGAGTAGGATGTTGGTCCCTTAACAGTTCCGCCTCTACATGCTTCTCGGTATAGCCGCTTCTTCAGGAGTATATTTTCAAAGTGACTTAGCAATCCTTTGTAAAGAGCACTACACCTAGATCAAGAGATGTAATAGTGAATTATCCAATTTTATTCTATGAAAAGCAGGTAGATCATGGCTGGTGTGAGGGACCGACAGACCACAGTTGGTGCGAGGGTCACTCCCTGTTGCGCGATTGCATTTTGACAGCGGGGACTCCTCCGCCATCAGAACACACAATAATGGGGCATTATTCCTTCCCCACCAGGTCATTTCTTACTTCCACAGCTCACCAACCACTCTACTGTTGGCTGTGCTTACCAATATATACATTTTAACGTCATTGTTTCTAAGTTTTTGTATTATTTGGATTTTGGTGCAATTTGCCTTTAAATGTAAATTTCACATTACACAGTCGCTCCTGCATTCAGCAGATAGCACTAGACTAAGTAATGAGTCTGTTTAGCAGAGGTTAAGATCAGCAGCTGGTCTAGCCCGGTCATCCTGCGCTACTGTTTCTTCCCAGTCCACTTGGCAACCAAATTCATTGTTTCCATGACAATAGTAAGCAAAGGAAAATAATGATGGCACTGATTTCTTTTTAATGGGAAAAATGTAATGTAAAAAAAACATCTCTAGACAGGGGTCAGCTGAACACGGCAAACAATCTGCATAGAAATGACCAAAGCAGAACCTGTTAAATGATACTTATTCCAGCAGACCATTATACTGTAGATGTTCACCTAAGGAATGTTCCATATAAACAGTCTGTTTTCAATATTACCAGTACAGACCAAGGACTTTGGCCATGTTATAGTAAGGTTAAAAAATAAAGAGCAGCTGTTGATTGGTTGCTTCCATTAACCCCTATACGCTGCCTCTCAGCAACCGTTTAGGTGGTTACATACTGTTGTGCTCATAAGTTTACATACCCAGAATTTAGAATTTCTTGGGCAATTTTCCAGAGAATATGAATGATAACACGAAAACTTTTCTTTTACTCATGGTTAGTGTTCGGCTGAAGACATTTATTATCAATCAACTGTGTTTATTCTTTTTAAATAGTAATCACAATAGAAACTACCCAAATGACCCTCATCAAAAGTTCACATGTCTCAGTTCTTAAAGTGGATTTAAAGCCACTCTCATCCTTTCTAAACTACTGCCATAGTGCTGATCTATAAGGATATAGATGCCTCCTGCATGTATCCTTACCTGTCAAATGTCTCCCCTCTGTCTGTTATGAGACCCGAAAAACTGCAGGTTCTCTGGGTGGGTCTGTTGTCTGGAGCTCGGTGGGTGGGGTCGTGATGTCAGTAGACTCCCCGTCCTCCTCTACACTCCCCTTGTCAAAATGGATTTTCTCCTGTGTATTCTTTACACTAAATTCTGCTACGATCACTAACATCCAGTCAAAACCCAGAAAAGTCACCACATGACTTCAGCATGCCCAATCATGCTGAGGTGTGGAGCAGCCAATTCTGGAAGAGCTGGAGAAAAAAGGAGGAGGGGATCTGAAGTACACAGAAAGCCTGTCTCAGACTCCTGCATGAGATATGTAAATCACCTGTCACTCACAGCAAGGGGAAAGAACTGACTCCTATTTCTCTGTCAGTTTTTATCTCACTGAAAAAAGATAAGAGGACTGCTCAGAGCTGGATTTACTCTTTGTGGCAAGACTGGGCACAGATGACATGAAATCCTATGCTGTACAAGGTGCAAGCCTTAATTTAAAAACATTATTTTTGGGTTTACACCAACTTTAATACTGTGTATTGCCCCGTTTAACATTAATGACAGTTTGAAGTCTTTTGTGGTACTTGTGGATGAGTCTTCAGTTCCTGTAAATTTTTGGGCTGTCTTGCATTAACGGCGCGTTTGAGATCTCCGCAGAGTAACTCAATGATATTGAGGTCAGGAGACTGAGATGGCCACTTCAGGACCTTCACTTTATTCTGCTGTAGTCAATGACAGGTCGACTTGGCCTTGTGTTTAGGATCATTGTCATGTTGGAATGTCCAATCATGTTCCATGAATAGCTTCCAGTATTTTTTGATAACATACTGCATTCAACATTTCCTGTACCTTTTGTAGCTCACACATCCCCAAACCACATTCTGGAATACATACATTTTCAGCCATTGTGGATAATTTGGAGCTGTGTCAATATAGCATAGGAGGCAGTGTGGCTTCTTTATTATGTGACTGCTGTGATTGGTGCTCACAGTGGTCACATGACCGAAAGCCCCTCCTGCTGATCAGAAGCAATGACTGAGAGAAGTCAGTGACAGCTTGGTCAGTGTGCAGTAAGCGTGGTACCATCACACAACCTTTGGCCACTGAAAACAGTCGCAACTAGGCATTAAAACCCACTATTCCTGCTGCTGCATATCTTGCGGGTTGGCAAAAAGTTAAAGATAAAGAGTCATGGCTTATGCAAGTGTAGAACCCTCTAGTGTGTGCTACTAGAATAGAGTAGGAAAGTTATAGTCTGGCCCAGGGATAAACCTGAGTCACTGAATCTGGGTCAGGGCTATTAGAGGCCAGGGCTGGATGACTGATCCTGGCAACTCTCTGGTGCCTCCCCCTGTTTATAGAATGTTAGAGAACACTCTAGAAGATAGTGGGTGGAAGCTAAATATTTTTTGGCCCATCCCCATGATTGGGCCTGGCAGGGGACTGAGAAGTTCATAAAAAGGAATGAGCCATGCCAGCAGGGGAGTTGGGTGGAAGATCGAGAAGCAGCGCTGAGGAAAGACTGTCGGTGGACCTTAAGGGATTTTACCTAGGGCTGGAGCTCAGGAGGCTTGTCTGGAAGGATCCCACCACAGGAGGCAGTTGGAGGGATTCAAGCCAGAGAGGCAGTGCAGAGAGCAAGGAGAGACAGTGAGTAGATCAGCACAGAGCAGTGACAGACAAGGGCAGCTGTAGCAGGTTGAAGACAGCGGTGTACCATGTCTTCATCCAACCTTTCCCATAAGGCAAGTAAGCCTACCGGTACTCGGTTGCCCCCAGATCTTATGCACAATGTTGTAGTGCCTGGCCACCACACACCGGGGCGGGCACAAGCATAGCACAGAAAATAGGTACTTGTGGCTGGCAGACGGGCAGAGAGAGGTCAGAAGGCAGTCCAAGTTTAGCGCAGGCAATATTCAGAGAGTAACCCCATTGCTCCTTTGATGACATCTGTTAAAACAAAATGTTTGTCGGGTAGAGGAAATAGCGATGACGTCAGCATGCCTGCTGGGTTGCAAAACGAGTGTACATACTGAATGCTGTATAATTCTGTGGATCTGTAAAAAGAATCTTAAATAAATCGTTTTTAATCCTATGTGAACGCTGCGCAATGAGCGTTTCTTCTTGTTACCATGCTCCATGTTATCCGGTTTGAGTTTCCATAATGAAGAGTTTGAATGTTACCTCTAAACAATAATATCAGAGGGCGGCTGGAAAAGCAAAGATAATACATACCCAGAGTGAGGGGGGAGCTCACTAAGGTGATCACCTACCTGAATAGGGTCTATTTTTTCCGGTAAGTAGCTGATTTTGCTCACCTTGGCGGTGATCACCTGCAGAATTAAGAAATTTCAAGTGCACACTTTAGATATCACTTTAAGGACCTAATATTGGACTGTCTTATGTCTTTTTGCAATGTATTATTTTTTCATGCATGATGGGGCCGAGGTTATGAATTGTTATATTAATTCTTTATGAGATTATGTGTTACGAAATAATTATTTTTCACTATATCCACTTTAATATATTATTGATGACAGTGCAGCATTTTCTTTTTTCTAAATTTAATGTTCAGAACCTATGGTCAAACGAGAGGCAGAGTTCAAAGAGTAAAGTCTAATCAAATTAGGAAATGATCTGTGTTTTTTTAGCTTGTTTTGTTTTGAAATTGTTTTACGGAGTGGGAATTCATGGGAAATGTATTGTTTGTTTGTGAGTCTCTCTTTTTTATTGTATAATGAAAAATCACAAAAAATGATTTGATTGAAAAAAAAATCTGAGGTCAATAACAAGGAAATCCAAACTTACTGGCAAAGGTAAAGGTCGAGGCACAGGAACAAGGTAGGAAAACAGGGAGCTTGAAGCATCTGTTGCAAACAATATCACAATCATGACACTAAGGGCTTGGCAGGCTTAAAACAGGTTTGGACTTCACCCAGAGTGTCTACAGCAATCACCCTGCAGGTGGACAATCAGACTGTAACAGCTCTGGTGAACGGAAGTGAACCACAACTGCGGCTAGCAAGGAATTTCAATGCACCTCTCTATGTGAGAATTCAGTATTGGACCCCAGGCGTCACTCCACACAAACAGGAGTTTGGGGGTTCTCTACATCATCTCTCTCTCTCTCACATAAAGGGATGCGTTGAGCTACTAGGGGTGAGTGCATTACAACATGCAACCTTACCCTAGACTTAAAAAAATACACTGCACTTGGAGATTCCAATGCACAGCTGTATGCAAGGGATTATCAGTATTGGACCCCAGGCATCACTCCAATCTGAGAACAGGAGTTTGGGGGTTCTCTACATCATATCCCTTAAACACACAGTAGTGCATTAGGCCACTAAGGGAGTAGGTATAGAATACCTTCAACCCTTAGCATAGAAAAGTTAGAGCGAACATGTTCTGTAACTTAGGGCAAGGGCCCTTTAACAAATAGGAACTTATGTCAAGTACGTAGTTAGTAAGCATAGTGGAAACTAATAGCAACAGCATAAGAGAGGCATATATAGCTCAGGTTATTGGAAGTATGTTCCTTTAAGATGTTCCTCACCAACCAACCATAGCACAACAGCAAGTCCCAAGTTAAGATGATAGTTTACAAGCCAACATTAGATAGCCGTTGTTAAGCAACAATATCTGCAGCAGATCTTCCTAAAGTAATACAAGTAAAACATGTGCTACTTATCCGTTTGTAGGGCTTGAGACAAGGGATTCCATAGTGTAGGATCTACCAGGAATTTCTCTTACGGTGCCAACAATAATAGTTGTCTGGAGGTAGATAGCATAATGGCTATGTAGATGTGGAGATTCTTAGTAAAGTTGATCTGTAGCATGGAGAGCACTGGCAGCAAGAATATAGCAAGGCCGAGCCACGTCTGACAATAATAGATCGGCGTGTGTCAAACACGCCGTTCTGTTTATAGTAATGCAGCATGTGTGCCGAATGCAGCTGATTGCATTCAGCACTTCCCGCGTTCCAGGCTGGAACGCATGCGGCGCCGGGCGATGATGTCATCGCACGGTCGCCACGCTGCACTCCAGCGGGGAACGCATTGCCGCGCCAGGCGCCTGTTACACAGACAGGGAGAGTGCAATACTCCTGACATGAACACTATTATTTCAGTTACACATATTTTCCCTATTCCCCAGAGATAAGATACACTTTTGCAGCATGGCACCAACAGGCTAGTTAAGTCTGTAGAGCAATGGTGAAGCGAGCAGGGCTGTACGTGGTTTGTAAAAGTGTGCCTCCCACCCCACCTGAAATTCATGGCTATTCAGTTAGCAAACCACAGTAGACACTGATGAATCCAATATGAAACACATTTGATTGAATTGGTTGTGATTTTTAAGTGAATTGTGACCTAACCGTTTGGCACTGCTCTATTCTTTCTGCTTCAATGGAACACAAGCTATTTAAATGCATATTACTCTTCCACATTGTTTGGCCTTTAACCACCTGTTAGATTGTATTGTACTTCTCCCTGTACAATACAAAAGGAGGCAAAATTACTTACAGACGTGCATGCATTACTTACATCATTTAGAAGTGAAGGCGCTATTTAAAACTAAGCTACAGAAGTTTTATTTTTTATTTTTAAAGTTTAAACTGATGCTTTTTATCTATGTAAAAAAAAACAAGCAGGAGGGAGATTTGTAAAATGGAAACCAGGTGGATCTATAATATGAAAACATATAGCTCATATGACTATTGATTACTTTATAAGCAACAACTGATGGATTTTGAGAGTTTTGTAAAAAATTAAACCACCCTGTACTTGTTACTTTATCCAGGCTTGCCATACATTATACAATGTTCTTATTCAATTGCCTTTAGATTTACCTTTAACTATGTAGTACAGGGGCCTACCTGATTGCATACAAATTGAAAGGGTTTAGATTTGACCTCATATTATATGGTTTTGGATAGGGTTGCACCAATGCCACTTTTTTAAGTCCGATACTTTTTTTCGCCTATACCGATTACCAATACTTTTTTTAATGACGTGTGACAGGGGCACAAATATGCAGCACTAATGATGCGTCGACTGTGTCAGTATTTTTTTTTTTTTTTTTTTACATTTTTTTTTTTTTACAATGCTTTCTTTTTTTGGGTGGGGGTGTCAGTGTGTCAGTGTGTTTTTATTTAATTTTTGATCATTATTACAATTTAACCCTTTAAATATTTGTTACAATTCTTTTTTTTTTGTTATCAGCTGTTAGGGGGCTTTAGTGAGAGATAAGGGGTCTTAACAGACCCCTGACATCTCCATTTTGAGACAGGGAAAAGGGCTGAGGATTGTATTAAGTATGTTCAATCTTACTCTATTTTATTGTTAGCTTTTTAACAAGTTTTTCCTACAAAAATAATTTGATAAATATTATATATCCTCCTTTACCCCAGATGATATTGTGTAGTTAGATCTCATTTTTTACTATTAGATGGTGGTCTTGCCCATCATTTATTTTTAAAAAAACGTTAATTTCAGTTTTACATTCTTTTTTTTTTTTTTGCAGGAATTTTAAACTTTTTTTTAAACGTAATACATTTTATCTTTTGGATCTTAAAGCGGAGGTTCACCCAAAAATCAACTTTCCGTCACTACAGAAGATCCAGCATACTGCTGACATCTGCAGTATGCTGGAATTTTTTTTTGGACTTATCGTTTTAGCCGTCTTTCTTCTCCGGCACGAGCGGCATATCCTTCCGGGTATAGGCGTTCCTAAATCAAGCGCAGTTAAATGACGGGCTTGAATAGCGCGTCATGCCTTCCGAAAATAACCGAAGTGACACTCGGCTGTTTACGTCGCCTGCGCCTGCGGTGTAGAGCTGACTGCGCAGGCGCCGTAAACACCCGAGTGTCACTTCGGGTATTTTCGGAAGGCGCAATGCGCTATCCAAGCCCGTCAATCAACTGCGCTTGATTTAGGAACGCCTATACCCGGAAGGATACGCCGCTCGGTGCCGGAGAAGAAAGACGGCTAAAACGATAAGTAAAAGAAAAAAAAAAGAATCCAGCATACTGCAGATGTCAGCAGTATGCCGGATTTAGTGACAGAAAGTTGATTTTTGGGTGAACCCCCGCTTTAAAAATAAAATGTAATTAAATTTGAAAGTATCCAAGTGGTGTCCTTAACTAAGATCGGGCATGAAATTTTACTGAGGAGTGGCTTCCTCCTCAATTGGGTCATGCCTGTTATATGATACACACTATCATGGTCGGACCCCATACTTTTTGGTCCCTCTGAGGATGTTAGGGCATGTTGGCTGATGTCATCATACATTGTGTGTATAACTACTGCTAAATAAACCAGGATATGTATGCGGTATCACACTATGTGCGGTTTGCTTTCTCACTGCGGCATATTAAACATATTATTAAACGAAGTGTGAAGAACACCTTTAAGGCCAGCCATACATCAGGAGCTGGTTGCCAGATATCTATCTATGTAAAATAAAGCATGTTAGAATGATTAGAAGTCCAATGCCCTGTACACACTATCGGTTCTTCTGATGAAAACAGACCAATGGACCATTGGACGAACCGATCGTGTGTGGGTCCCATCGTTTTTTTCCCCATCGGTTAAAAAAAATAGAACCTGTTTTAAATTTTTCTTATGGTTAAAAAAACGATAGAAAAAAACGATCGTCTGTGGGGAATTCCATCGATCAAAAATCCATGCATGCTCAGAATCAAGTCGACGCATGCTCGGAAGCATTAAACTTTATTTTTCTCAGCACGTCGTGTTTTACGTCACCGCGTTCTAACACGATCGGATTTTAACCAATGGTGTGTAGGCAAGACTGATGAAAGTCAGCTTCATCGGATATCTTTCTTTAGACCGATCGTGTGTACAGGGCATCATTGTCTGGAAGGTGGCTCAGTTTTCTGTTGGTGGTGGTGAAGGGCTCCCTCACTTGGTGTGCTGACATTTCATTTTTCAAAAACAAGAGTGCACAGCAGATTCTTTTGGCACTTTTTTCAGTTGTTTACTCACAGTTGGCATTTAGCAATATTTTATGTTCATGTGCATGTCACAGTGTGCACATTTAAAGGGACAAGCACTGACAATGTGATGCTGATTTATTGTGCAGAGTGAGGCCGCGTACACACGGCAGAGAACCTCGACGGGCAGAACACATCGTTCCGCCCGTCGAGGTTCTCTGCCGGCCGTCAAAATCGGCGACCCGCTCGTCGGGAATGGCAACCAGCCATTCATCCAGGCGGGCCGTCGAACAAAAAGAGAGCCTGCTCTCTTTTCGCTCGACGGGATTCCCGACGGGCGGGGCAAGCCAAAAGCGTACACACGGCCGAGGTCCTCGCTGAAATGCAGCTTCCAGCGAGGTTCTCGCTGGTTTCCAGCGAGAACCTCGGTCGTGTGTACGCCGCTTGACAATGTTTTTGACACTTATTTTGAGCACATGTATATTTAATTGTATTTAAAGTGACAGTGCCTTACATGTATATTTGAAAATGTATATATTTGCGTTTTACTATAATTTATGCAATTCTTTTTTTTTTATCATTATTATTATTAAGACATAGGATTTCTGAAGCACTGCAGATTGGCTACAGCGAAAGTATAGCAGGCGCTGCCTGCCTTGAGGCTGGTTTTGTCTACCTGAAGCCTTCGATGAAACCATCCAATATGGATGAATAAAAGCTGTTAGGCTTGGTAAACAATAGGCTTTTAAAAGAGATGTTAAGAATACAAAACTAAAGGTGAAAAGGAGTTAAATGATCCACCTGTTCTGTATCATGCATTGCTTAATGCATTGATAGCCATCCAACTGGTATGGTCACCACCTGAATAAGCAGCCTCGGCAGACATCTTAACTCTGCAATACGCGGCAGTTTTATTCCAATTAATTAAATTGCATTACATGAGATGTTTACTGGTCATTTGTAATGCAAAGAGACAATACTCTTCCGAACCATAAACCCACTATGAAGGCTGGTAACTAGCAAACATGAAGAAGAAAGGACGGGTCTAAGGACTAAACCAACTAGCCGCAACATACAGGTAAACTGGACTATATAATTTTTCAGACATTACAGTACAAGGTGTAGTATCACTGATTTACCACTAGATGCCAGCACAAAAAATTATACACATATAATGAAGTCCAGTGCAACATATAATAGATATATGATAAGTGTTACAGAACACAAATTGATAGAAGACTAATGAAAATATTGAGGAAAAGATGATCCGCACTCTGGTCGCTGCTCTTAAACAATTGACGTATTTATTGACAAGCCACAGTAGACAGCAGCTTGTATATAATGAAAATATTGATGTGCAATCTTTCTTATGTGCCTATTTTTTTTCATACTCACCATTATAAATTAGGAAAGGAAGTATATGTAAGTTCACCACACAGTACATTCCTGAGTGCTATACAGAGTGGTACTTGCATTTGGAGCCCTATGTGTCAAGGATGCTTGTCTTAAATGCAGAATAACTGCATATTATATGTACAACCCTGAATGCATACAGCACTAGACATGAGTACCCCTCAGTACAGTGCTCATCCCTATCCAGCAGCATTTTTCAGCTTGCTATAGACATTGACAGGCTGCAGGCAGCAGGGCTAGATGCTGTACTATCCTCTTTTAACCCCCACCACTCCCACTACTGCACAGTGACAGGGAGGGGCCAGAGATTCTCTGCAGTGACAGTGATGTGTCCAGGAGTTAAGGAAAACTGATAATGCAGGCACTCATCCCCTCCCTTTTTCCCTTTTGGATGATGCTATTGAGCTTGGGATCATAGGACATGTAGTCCCAAGTCACAATGCAAGTGAATGGAGGCTAATGGGCTGAGACAACACCACCCAAAGGTTTCTGCAAGTAGAGGAGGACTCTTCCTGGGAAAATCTGCAGAAATGTGGACAGAGCATCATGATAAACCAGTAAACAGACCTGTTGCTGGATCTGTGCACTAAGCATGAAAGAACAGGGCCTGTGTGGAGGCCAAGGTATTTTGGTGTTCTGTGTGACTGTAGAGCAGGGGTGTCAAACTCAATTTCATTGTGGGCCGCATCAGCATTATGATTGCCCTCAAAAGGGCCGGTTGTATCTGTAAGACTAGATGTCCAGTGCATCCCTTCCCCTTACATTAGATGCCAACAGCCACCCCACCATCAGAAGTTGAGTTCCCCACTCTCCCTTACATCACAGTGCACCTTCACTTTTCTTATGCTGCTGCTGGGAAGAAGCTGGATGCATTGCTTAAAAGTGAAAAGTAGGGGTCTGGAGCAGGAGCTCTTCTGCAGCTGCAGGAGAGGTGGGAGGGACACATGAAATGGCCTGGAGGGCCAGATTCGGCCCGTGGGCCTTGTGTTTGACACCTATGCTGTAGAGCATGTGGACCAGAGCCGGGGACTGAGGCACTGAAGGCTCTCCTCCTGTATCCTGGGACCAGAGCTGAAAGATCTGTTGCCGTGTTAGTCTACAGTCAGTGAGGACTGAGCTTTTTGGAACAACCGACCACCATGCGACACAGTTAATGGCAGTAGAAACTTTCTTAGAAGCCTCCCTTGTGTGCAGTCCTAAAGGGAAACTTTATGTGCACTCCCTTACAGATGGGCCCCAATGTTGGCTGGCTTGAATCCGCTAGTTACGGCATCAGGTACTTTACAGCAATTCCCAGGGGTACGCCTCTCAGGAGTGTATGTGTAGAGTTTTTTTAAAAGCCAAGATGATGATGTTCTTACCAATGTTGTGTATACTAGTCAAATAGGGTTTAGCTTTATTGCGGTGTAAGTCAATGGCCGTAGGCGAGGATAATATCCATTGCCTTGTTTATTGTTCTATGCATTGCATTTTGTTTGCCCTGCGATAATACAATTACTTTATGTAATTTCATTGTGAATTTCTTTCTACAATGACAATAAATCTTATCTAATCTTATCTTTGCCCACATCAAGCAGCTTGTGTGCTATTTCTTGTGTTTTAATACAGTTGTGGTATTATACTAATGCCCCAGCTAACCTAGGTCCTTGCAGCATGCTAAGATATATCCAAGTGGGTCAAAGGGGACAAAGTGGTTTACAGAAACATGACAGAGAACAGAGGACCCATCATACCAAGCGGCTCCTGCTGGAGTAGTGTCACATTAGAAATGCCTTAGCTTATTTGCATCTTCAAGGTTATTTAGTGTTCGCCTTACTTCAAATATTATAGGCACAATGTTGATGTTAATCTATAAGTAGTAGTATAGGACTTTAAACCTTGGGGCCTCTAATGAAGTTAGAGAGCTCTGTCAATACAAGGTCATCAGGTTTATTAGCAGTATCTCCCTGGGATTGTAAATGTGAAGACTAAGTATTGAATAAATGAGTATGTTGGGAATACTATCACTGTAAAAATAAGGAGAGAGAATATATACTGAAGCAATGGCACAATAAAGATTAAGCTCATTACAAGCAGTGCCGTTAAAGTGACTCCATAACTAAATAAAAGGTAATAAAAGGTCCTGCACTAGAAGACTGAATAATCCCCTCTCCAGTGGGCGACGCGTCCGGACTCTGCTGCCTTTAAGCACTGCAGCATTACTCTCAGGCAGGGATCTGTGTATGTGGGGAAAAACAGGACTGCAAGTGTAAGCAGATGGTTAGGTGGGCCCGATAAGCAAGCTTCTTGGGCAGTGGCAGCTGGTGATATATTTCTTGGAGGGGCAGCAAACAATCCACCCTCTGCCACCCCCAGTTGGTCAGTCACCCGCCCTGCACTTACCCCATCTAGGTCACAGGCAGCGCTTTCTCTGAGCATTGGGTGACCACATTTCTAAACTACCAGGGCTCAAGTCCTGCAGGAACGCGTGGGAACGGCGTCCCTGCCCTTTTTTCACAGCAGGAAAGCAGTTCCCTTTGCAGGACTAGAGCAGCCGAGAGCAGTTGAGCCGCCCAAGCCGATCCATCACTAAGAGGCGATGCCCAGCTTGAGTCAGTGTCAGGGGCAGGCAAACCTTAGTAATTCTTTATGTTACTGGCCGCTTCCTGTATTAGGATTCATCGGGTAGTGTGCAAGTATTCCGTCACTTCCTCGATGCCGCAATGTCTCCTAGGAGGAGTGGATCTTGGGTGGGTGTACCCACACTTTTCCCCCCAGGACTTGACCCTTGCAAACTACCATTTAGGGACACCCTCCCTTCCCAAAAATCAGCTTGTACTGTAATGAATCACAGCACAGTGATTGGACACAAGAGGCGGGATTTATGATTTCTCCAATCACAAGCAGGGGGCAGGGATTGTGCTCCTCCTGTCAGTTAGTAAAGCGGTGATGTGGGGGCCTTTTTTTGGAGGCATCAGATTGGCCCAGGGGGGGGGTGGCTGTGTCAGTTTCATTCTGGGACACTGTATTGTCCTGGAATGAATGTGCCGGGACTGACCTGCAAAATGCGGGACTGTCCCGGGCAATCCGTGACAAGTGGTCACCCTACCTGAGCAGCATCCCCTCATGCTTCATGGCGGCTTCCCAATAAGTTTCCTCCCTCCTCCTCCTTCGCGACCAATAGGATCGCTTCTCAACTCAGCCAATTGGGGGACAGGTCTCAGGACCTGCTTCCTGATTGGGCAGGAGGATAATCAGGAAGACAATAGAGAATACCCCCATTGAAATCCAATGCGTCCAGCGGCCTGTATGTAGATTAGGGGTCAGGCTCATGGATTAGGGGCGCGGCGCCCCCTTACGGGCTGCCACTGTCTTGAGGTAAAGGATGTGCAACCACCCAACTATTTGTAGTTTCTCTGGGAGAGCACATGCAAGGGTACTGTGTGGAACCAGGAGCCCCAACCAAGTACTGAAAGATTTAGAAGAAATGTGTGTTTCGTCTGGATTTGTTTTTCGAATAAAAATATAATTTACAGAGATACGGATGTATATGAATCTCCAAATGGACGTAGTAGTAAATGTCAAGGAATCCAAAAAAATATATATTGGAATTAACGAATGTATTTGTTTTATTCGGATGACGTCACATGATGCGGTAGTAGTTCAGGCCAATGGGGAAATGAATTACATTTTCGAATTTGTTAGACAAGTCGGGTTCAGATTTTGTTCCATTCAATAATTCGGATGTACATGACACCAGGCAATATTGTTCAATCAGCTCATGCCATTTCTCTTGGTGGGTTGGACTAACTCCAGAAAATATAGCATCCTTGCGACTCAAATTCCTGTCATTCGATAATATATAGAAATCTTCTGAAAAAACTGCTAAATTTGTAAAATCCATCTGGACCAACAAATACTGTATATATACGAAAGGAATGCCAAAGATACAAAACATATTCTGAAAACGAATTGGGCCAACATAACGAATATGGCAAAAAAAATAAAAATCAGTGAACGGACGCATCCGAAAAGAAACAATAATTTCTTATTCCCTTTTAAAGGTTTTTTGTCTTTGTCTGAATTTCTCATTTCCTGTTTCTCCTCAGTAAGCTTGCCCCATCATCCGAGCCCTTCTGGCTGGGGGTTAGTCAGCATGCTCACCCCCTCCCTTGGGACTACAACATTCACAGCATCTCCCCACAGGAATGTAGTCCCAAGCAGAAGCGGCTCTAGGCTTTGTGAGGCCTTAGGCAAAACTTGACATGGGGCCCCACTCACACCCATGATGGGAAAAATAATTCAAGGACAAGAGCCTCTTCCCCACAACCCTTGCCGGTGGTTGTGGGGGTCTGCCGGCAGGGGGCTTATAGAAAACTGGAAGCCCCCTTTAACAAGGTGGCCCCCAGATCCTGCTTTTTTAATAACTAAGGGGCGTGGGTCACCCGGTGTTGTCACCTGATGAACCCGCCCCCTTGTGATGTCATTGACTGAGGGAATGCTGGGTCATTGACGCCACAAGGGGTGGTGTCACCGACATTCACTGGTTGTTAGGGATGCTGGTGGCCCCACTCCTGAGTCAGGGCTCTTAACGCTGCCTGAGCGCTGCCGGTCCCCTGTCCCTCAAATCTGGGGTAAGTAAGGCGGCCGCGAGGCCCCTGTGAGTGTGAGGCTTTATGCGACTGCCTAATTAAAGAGTCGCCTCTGGCCCCAAGGGAAAGGGCGAGTGCGCTGACCCCCAGCCAGACCGTTTTGTATGATGGGGGCAAGATTAATGAGGAGGAACAGGAAGTGAGAAATTCAGACAAAGAAAGAAAATATTTAGAAGGTAAATCGTAGGAAAGGGTAAGTGAACCAACAATGCACTAGCTTAAAATAACCTATTTAGAAAATGAAAAACAAACCTTTACAACCCATTTAATACAGGGCCTTCTCTTTGCTTCCTATGGCCAGGGGAGCAAATAGAAGGTGAGTATGTGCAGCTGATGGGCTCAGCTAAAAGGAACCCCTTGGGTGGCCCTTCATGGGCAAATGATTTAAGGCTTTCTCTATTCCTCACTTGTACACCTTACCCAGAGCAAGCCGCTATAGAAAACCATTAGCACTCGCTAAATTGTTGGCGTTGCGCGAATTTTGTACTGATTATTACATATTTCCATAACATGGCTATGTAAGGTGAGGATACCAAAATACTGAACAGCCTCACCTCCCTCCCATCCTAACTCTTCGTGGCCACCATTTGCCGGTTCTTCGTAGTTTAGTTCGGTCCGTTAGCTTATCGCTGATACTGTGCATTAGGCTGCTAAATGTCACCGCTGCTTGAACTTGTCACAGCGGACTACATCAAAGATCGTTACGCTCCATTAGTGCTCAGCAAGCTCAACAGCTTTGTCAAACAGCCATTAGTCAGAGTTTAATGAGAAGTCACTTTTACCAGGACAAGTGTACCAACGTGCCAGTTTCCTAGGCGCTGCCAGCTGTCTGGTCACTGCATGAAAAGGGAAGGTGTTGGGTGAAGTTGGGGGCACACACGCCCGGAGGTCACAGGCTTTTCTGCTCGAACCTGTTGTCACTCTTGGTCACATGCCACCGTCTTGCCTCCACCTCCCACTCTTGCAAATGATCCAAAGTGACTCATTTCTCTCTAACGAGTCATTAAGCAAGGCGGCTGTTGCTGGTAATGACCATTTAGCGAGGAATATCGAAAATGGACCACGGCTGGCAAAGCTGTAACTTTTGCACAATCCTGATTCTGTTCCAAGAACTATATGATGTTGTTACAGTAGATTACTCAAACCTGATATGAGTTTTTTTCCTTTCAAAAATTATTTTCTGTGCTTTCATATCGGCAGCTTTCATAAAAAAAGAAATACCATGAGGTATTTCCTGTTATAGGGTGACAACTCTGTCTCTATCTCCCAGTTGTGCTCCAGTGTTGTCACCTGTCTCCTAACAGATACTACAAGCAGCCACGAAATTACCATATATACTTGAGTATAAGCCGATCCGAATATAAGCTGAGGCACCTAATTTTACCACAAAAAAATGGGAAAACGTATTGACTCGAGTATAAGTCTAGTGTGTCCATCTGCATGCCTCACTGTGCCTCACTGTGCCTCACTGTGCCTCACTGTGTCCATGTGCATGCCTCACTGTGTAAATTCCTCACTGTGTCCATGCCTCACTGTGTAAATTCCTCACTGTGTCCATGCCTCACTGTGTCCATGCCTCACTGTGTCCATGCCTCACTGTGTCCACGCCTCACTGTGTCCACACCTCACTGTGCTCATGCCTCACTGTGCCCATGCCTCACTGGATCCACGCCTCACTGTGTCCACGCCTCACTGTGTCCACACCTCACTGTGCTCATGCCTCACTGTGCCCATGCCTCACTGTGTCCATGCCTCACTGTGCCCATCCCTCACTGTGCCCATGCCTCACTATGCCCATGCCTCGCTGTGTCCATGATTAGACTGACATTTAACATGAGAGTCAATGGAAGGGGTGCCCGGCTTTAAAAAATCGGTGCTCCCAGCCGTAGTTCCCCTAGACAACAAGCTTTACACACTTGTAGAGCAGAAATTGGGCTACATGTGTGCCAAGTTCCGGATCCAGGGGACCTACAACCACCAGTACCAGGTCCCCAAATTCACAGGAGAAATGACCGTTTAACATGGGAGTCTATGGAAGGGCTGCCCGGCTTGGAAAAATCGGTGCTCCCCAGCCGTAGGTCCCCTAGACAACAAGCTTTGCACACATGTAGAGCAGAAATTGGGCTACATGTGTGCCAAGTTCCGGATCCAGGGGACCTACAACCAGCCAGTACCAGGTCCCCAAAGTCACAGGAGAAATTACCGTTTAACATGGGAGTCTATGGAAGGTGTGCCCGGCTTTGAAAAATCGGTGCTCTCCGGCCGTAGGTCCCCCAGGCAACAAACTTATAAAGGAAGAGTGGTGTTACATGTGTGCCAAGTTTGGGGTTCAGGGGACCTACGGCCGGCCTATACCAGGTCCCCAAAATCCAGGAGATCAGGCACAAAAAGGTGACTTGGGTATAAGCCGAGGGGGGCAATTTTCAGCACAATTTTTGCCCCCCTCGGCTTATACTCGAGCAGGGCTTTTTTTTCAGGGGGAACTCGGTTCCACCACCTCTGGCTCAGAACCCTTTTGGTGCCTGCTCACCACAATCACTTGTAAACACAGAAGTCTGGTTTCTGTGTTTACAAGTCAGCTCTACACTCTGTGTGTAACCCCCCTGAACTCTACACTCTGTATGTAATGCAATCCTGGTATTTAATGCCCCTTTAAGACCCTTCTACTGTTTGTGAAATCTGAACGGGGTCGTGGTTGAGTTCCTGCACTTATTTTCTGAGAAAAAAAGCTCTGTACTCCAGTATATACGGTACACAGACATGGTTCACTGTTGTCACCATAAGGGATTAACTCTGACAAATACCATGCAGCCAGTCTCCCCGTTCTGATAAAGGCCATAAGGGACCATCACACAGGCCTGGTCAACGGTTGTCACCATCAGGAAACACACAATGAGAATGCTTTTCCAGTCATTGCTGTGCATGTAGACAGAAAATGGCTGTAAAGAGGCTGCAGGAGATCCGCAGGAAGGGGGAAGCCAAATGCCTTTGCGCGTTTCGCATCCAATCATGCGATCTTCCTGAACACGCATGATTGGATGTGAAACGCATAGGCTTCTGGGTAATGCTGACGTCACTTAGGGTCCCTAGCCTGCACAAAATTCAAGGCCTGTACCGCACGCCGGTTCCTGGAGACGAAACGGCGATACACAGGCTCTAAATTGTACTGCTGGAAAGACTCCGTGCCGGTCCCACTTTCTAAGTGCAATATTTTACACATATATATTTTCATGGAATAAATTACAGAATGTTGCGCAATGATGGCTATTTGTTTCTTATGAGATTCTAAGATCACCTTATGTGGAGATAAATGGAATGAATACTGACATACCCGTTGGGAATACCCCCATACATTCTAATGAGAGGAGTGGTAGATCCAGCCATAGATCAAGGCTTTTATATATCTGGTCTCTGGTGAGTGTCCATGTCACAAAGGTGATGGTGAATCACAGACTGGTGGAAGTTTCTTCAAATACAGATTCAGATCTGTGCCAGTGACTTTCTTTTCTATATACACAAGTTTTATTTGATTATTTAGTGGTATATTGTATATACAGTTTACACAGCATGTTCCATGGTTAATATTAATCATGACATTATCATGACTGTAGCAGATCCGACACATAAATTTAAAGATACATACTGAAATAATACACAGATTTACTGATAAAAAAAATTGGTGCCGATGACACAACTTCTGCGCAGCCTCTGTACACTGTCCTATAAACTGCTGACCTCCCATCCTCTGTTCTGCTGACCCCCCTGTACACCGCCCTACTGACCTCCCATCCTCTGTTCTGCTGACCCCTGTACACTGCCCTGCTGACCTCCCATCCTCTGCCCTGGCTACCCCTGTACACTGCCCTGCTGACCTCCCATCCCCTGCCCTGGCTACCCCTGTACACTGCCCTGCTGACCTCCCATCCCCTGCCCTGGCTACCCCTGTACACTGCCCTGCTGACCTTCCATCCTCTGCCCTGGCTACCCCTGTACACTGCCCTGCTGACCTCCCATCCCCTGCCCTGGCTACCCCTGTACACTGCCCTGCTGACCTCTCATCCTCTGCCCTGGCTACCCCTGTACACTGCCCTGCTGACTTTCCATCCTCTGCCCTGGCTACCCCTGTACACCGCCCTGCTGACCTTCTATTCCCTGCCCTGGCTACCCCTGTACACTGCCCTGCTGACTTTCCATCCTCTGCCCTGGCTACCCCTGTACACTGCCCTGCTGACCTCCCATCCCCTGCCCTGGCTACCCCTGTACACTGCCCTGCTGACCTTTCTTCCTTTGCCCTGGCTACCCCTGTACACCGCCCTGCTGACCTTTTATTCCCTGCCCTGGCTACCCCTGTACGCTGCCTTGCTGACCTCCATCCTCTGCCCTGGCTACCCCTGTACACTGCCCTGCTGACCTTCCATCCTCTGCCCTGGCTACCCCTGTACACTGCCCTGCTGACCTCCCATCCCTGCCCTGGCTACCCCTGTACACTGCCCTGCTGACCTTTCATCCTTTGCCCTGGCTACCCCTGTACACTGCCCTGCTGACTTTCCATCCTCTGCCCTGGCTACCCCTGTACACTGCCCTGCTGACCTCCCATTCTTTGCCCTGGCTACCCCTGTACACTGCCCTGCTGACCTCCCATCCCCTGCCCTGGCTACCCCTGTACACTGCCCTGCTGACCTCTCATCCTCTGCCCTGGCTACCCCTGTACACTGCCCTGCTGACTTTCCATCCTCTGCCCTGGCTACCCCTGTACACTGCCCTGCTGACCTCCCATTCTTTGCCCTGGCTACCCCTGTACACTGCCCTGCTGAACCCCAATCCTCTGCCCGGGCTACCCCTGTACACTGCCCTGCTGACCCCCAATCCTCTGCCCGGGCTACCCCTGTACACTGCCCTGCTGACCCCCAATCCTCTGCCTGGGCTACCCCTGTACACCTTCCCTGCTGACCTCCCATCCAATGCCCTGGCTACCCCTGTACACTGCCCTGCTGAATGCATGATGACTGACAGTGTACAGCAAAGGTGATCAAGACAAGTCTTTCCTTTTTTGCTTTTACTGAATTGTCTCATTGAGTTCCGACAGAGCGAGGATTTGTTGTGATTCATTGTATGAAAATGTTGTACAAATAGAATTTGTCGCTATATAATATAATTTATCAATTTTGTGTCTTGTTGCTAAACATGTCCACAGAATATCAAAAATATGTAAAAGGAAAAAAAAAGGAAAACATTTTAAGAAATGGGAGTTAGGCGTCAGATATTGCTGCTAATGGTTGACCTGTGGTGCCCTCTAGTGGCCACAATATTGCAATTCTGTCTACTTCCTAGAGGGAGTTTTTCTTTTTATTACATTTTAATTACATTTAAAGGACCGCATAAAATAAATTACATATTTTTGCTTTAACAGATTGATAAAAAAAGAAAAAAAGTTAAACAAATAAATGATTAAATATGTTGTAGTTGCAGAAGAATATCAGAACAGCAGATATTTAAAATTAAACAAAGGCAAAGTGTTTTAGCGTTATTTGTGCTATGCTAAGAAGAAGAGCCAATAGGATGAAAGAGAATTTAGATTTGTGATTGTCAATGTAATTTTATGGTCTCCTAACATGGCCACAAACACAACGTAAAAGGTTTTACAGCAATCTAACAAAGATCAAATTTTTGCATAAGTGTTCAGACTTTTTGTTATATTTTAGGCACTGTTAAGCTTGTTATATATAAGTATAGATATGCAATCACTGCATATTGGCTAGGTAATATTATCAAAAAGGCATAAGACACAGGGGTAATTTTCTTAGGTCCCGGGGGCAAAGGCTGTGGGGGAAAAACATACATGTAATGAATCGGCAGAACACCGCAGGGGCTGAGCTGCAGAGCACAGTGCTTTAAGTTCCGCCTATGAGCTTCTTCCACTCAAGATATTAGTGGTTATAGTTACAGTAAAATCTAAAGCAATTTCGCCTTCTGTGTCTTCAGTGTAGTTCCCAAGATAAAGGACATTCCAGGGAACTGGCAGGAGTCTGTGCCCAGCTACCTCTAGCAACCCTTGCATAACATACAGTATATATGCTTTGAATTATTTTTAGGTAGCCCATAATGCATATAATGTAACTTGTCAGTTTTGGACATCTCCTAAAGCCTCTTGCAGTTTCTTCCTATCATGTACACTTGCCGTGGCAAAAAATGTCCCCTGTTGTGTTTAGCAGGCAGTACCACTGCCAAATGTGACCCATTCAAGTGAATGGACTTGCGCCGCAACTGTGAGCCAAGCACTTGACTCAAGGTTGTGGCATAATAATCACTTAGAAAATCCTTGTTCGACTGGTTTTCTTTCTGAAAGCCTGGCAGCTGCTTCTCTACCAACCTCTGAAAAGAAATCCAACCACAGATTGCTTTTAGAGGAACTGTACTGTGCCCTTCTGCATTCCCCCTGTACTGTGCCCTTTGTGTTGACTAGTCTTTGATTTATGGAAAGTTTACCTTTGGTAAAAGCTATATCTGATTGTTGGGTGCAGCACCAGGCATCATTCAGATATCAGCATTTTCAGCCAGGTGATTCCCTACACCATAAGTATGATCATAGCGGCTGTTCCACCGCTTGATCGTTACTATGGGCGGCAAAATGGGACGTCCCCCCTCCCGCCGCCCTCCGGTGCTTCTACCGACTCACCTGTGCGATCGTTGAGTCAGTGACAGGATCCCCGGTCCCGGATGCTGATCATAGAGATTTCCAGTGGACCAGATGGTCGCCGGAGTCTCTATGATCGTCGGAGTCCGGGCGCGATGTTATGACGTCACACCCATCCTCTGCATTCAAAAAACAGCGCCGCTTTGGCTGGGAAGTGGTGATCTTTTTAGGCTTCCCAGCCTAGAGGTGAGATGTGGGGTCTTATTGACCCCATATCTCACTGTAAAGAGGTCCTGTCATGCCATATTCCTATTACAAGGGATGTTTACATCCCTTGTAATAGGAATAAAAGTGATATATATATATATATATATTTTTTTTTTTTAAAGTGTCAAAAAACAAAAACAAAAGTAAAAGTAAAATTAACAATAATATTTTTTTTGTTTAAAGTGCCCCTGTCCCCCGTGTGCTCACACACAGAAGCTAACGCATACTAAGTCCCGGCCACATATGAAAACGGTGTTTAAACCACACATGTGAGCAGGGCCGGACTTACCATTGGGCTTGACTGGGCTCAAGCCCATGGGCCCCACCCAATAGGGGGCCCCTCTAAAAAAAAAAAAAAAAAAAAAAGTATTTTTTTTTTTTTTTTTAGGGGTCCGGAGGTCCCCAGGGCCCCGGACAGCAACCCTTTCTTTTTATATTTCTTTTTATAAAATAATATGTTATATATAATATATATATATATATATTTATTATTATTATTTTTTAAAGGGCCCAGAGGTCTCCAAGGCCCCTGGATGACAACCCCCCTTTTTTTTATAAAACAATTTACATTATATATAAATATATATATATATATATATATATATATATATATATATATATATATATATATATATATATATAATTTTTTATTAAAGGGCTCAGAGGTCCCCAGGGCCCCATGTGGCAACCCCCCCTTTTTTTATTTTTTTTATAAATGTTTATTTTTGTTTATATTTTTTTATTAAAAGGCCCAGAGGTCCCCAGGGCCCCGGATAGCAACCCCCACTTTTTTTATTAATTTTTTTTATAAAAAAAATAGATATATAGATATATAGATATATAGATATATAGATATATAGATATATATATATATATATATATATATATATATATATATATATATATATATTAGAGCTGCACGATTCTGGCCAAAATGAGAATCACAATTTTTCTGCCTAGAATGAAGATCACGATTCTCTCACGATTCTCACGGCGTAAAATCTTTTACATTTATACAAAAAAAAAAATGGGCTAACTTTACTGCCTATTTTTTTTTTAATTCATTAAAGTATTTCCAAAAAAATGCATTTAAAAAGACTGCTGCGCAAATACAGTGCAACATAAAATATTGCAACAACCGCCATTTTATTCTCTAGGCCAGGGTGTTTACTAAAAAATTATATAATCTTTGGGGGTTCTAAGTAATTTTCTAGCAAAAAAAAAATGATTTTAACTTGAAAAGAGCTGTCAGAAAAAGGTTTGGTGTTTAAGTGGTTAAAAATTCCTAATTTACATACAGAAGAAGTTAATTCCTTTGAAGAGATACAATGTTTAGACTTAACTTTCCACTGATAAAGAATGTTTCCAAAACTTGGCAGATTGCCCAGACTGATTTTTGGCTGAGAGCAGACAGGAAATTCTTTTCATACCAAAGTGCAGAGAGAAAATTATTTTCATGTGAAAGATTGTGAAACCCTGTATCAAGAATCGCAACGGGAAAAAGATCGACGATTCTTGACGATTAATCGTGCAGCTCTAATATATATATATATATATATATATATATATATATATATATATATATATATATATATATATATATAATATATTATATTATATTATATTATTAAAGTGCCCAGAGGTCTCCAGGGCCCCCGGATGGCAACCCCCCTTTTTTTTTTTATAAAAATATTTACATGTTCTTTATATTTTTTATAAATGTTTATTTTTTTTTATTATAGGGCCCAGAGATCCCCAGGGCCCCGGATGGCTACCCCCCTTTTTTATATATATATATATATATATATGTGTGTGTGTGTGTATGTATATATATATATATATTATTTCTCTATTTTTATTCTGTGCACAGATGAGAGTCACCCCCCCGCTCAACAACTTTAAAGTGCACCCCCCCGCTCAACGACGCTCAACAACTAAATGCCCCCCGCTCAACAATTTTAATTCCCCCCCCCCCCATCAACAACTTTAATTCGCCCCCCCCCCCGCTCAACAACTATGATCCCCCCCTCGCTCCAGGGGGCCCCGTCAACACTCAAGCCCAGGGGCCCCCACACCCTAAGTCCTGCCCTGCATGTGAGGTGTCATTCTAAACACTAGAGCACGAGCAATAATTCTAGCCCTAGACCTCCTCTGTAACTCAAAACATGTAACCCGTGTAGCGCTCACCCCCGAAGGGGCCGCTGGTTTGATGATGGGACCGGCATGTTGAAGTTACCCTTGCTTAGTCTAGGGATGCACCAAAACACTTTGCAATAACTTGAATGTCCAGACAGACAATAAAGATTTTCTTATGCTTTAATTCCAGGCCAACATAGCCAAACATCAACTCGATGAAAAAGGACAGGTTGATGAATAAGAGATAGAGATTCTTGATGTCAGGCCTGGATAAGCACACAGCGCAACTCAGTCGCGGCCAGCGCCAATTCACACGCGTCACCGTCACAACGCAGGCTAGGAGGAACGGGTCTCTCACTCTCTGACCCGGCTCTAGGCCTCTGCCACAGGCCAATGTAATCTGAATAATTTGCGAGCACCCGAACAGAGCAAATCCTCCCAGCTATTTTCCGTGTGTCCGGCACCATGCGACAGCAAAGAGTACCTGTCTATGGCTCTACTACCGGATCCTCCCGGCGAACATTCAGAAGCCCAGCCATCTACTGGGGTCCCCCTCAGATTTGTCTTCGACTGAGACTCAGCAGGGCCAGGATATTGGCTGGATGGGCCACACCGATGGGGTCCCTGGGTGCGCACACCCTAAAGGTGGATGCCACACCCCGACTCCGGGACCCCCCGCAGGGAACGCCAAAAGAACCCAGAACACCTGACCTCTCGTGCAGATATACCTCTACCCAGCATGCCCAGGGGGAGGAAAACTCTCCAATTGGCTTCTGGGGAAGACTCAATCTGCCGGGAATCCCTCTAGCTCCCACAGCCGGCCAAGGATGAACTTACATCCCCAGAATACAGTCCGAACCAGGGGACCTTCCCAGAATAAGACAGGCCAGTAACTCAACAATTGCAATTGAGAGCAAAGTAACTCTCCCAATCAACTATTCTTTTTAAAGCGCAATACCCGCGCTAAACGCAAGGGGGCGCTACACCAGTAAAAAAAATGTAAAGCGTTGCCTATTGGGATTTTTAGGTACCGAAGTTTGGTGCCATTCCACGAGCTTGTGCAATTTTGAAGCGTGACATGTTAGGTATCTATTTACTCGCCGTAACTTCATCTTTCACATTATGCCAAAAAAATTGGGCTAACTTTACTTTATTTTTTATTTTTTAAAGCATGAAAAAGGTGATTGAAAAATTGCTGCGCAAATACCGTGCAAGATAAAAAGTTGCAATGACCGCCATTGTATTCGCTAGGGTCTCGGCTAAAAAAAAACATACATATTGTTTGGGGGTTCTATGTCATTTTCTAACAAAACATAGCAAAAAATGATGATTGTTACATGTAGAAACGAAGTGGCCTGGGCCTGAAGTGGTTAATTGAAAGTACTATATGAATATATGTTTATTTCTATCAACTATTTATACTATTTAATTTTTCAAAAAGTAAGTGTATAAATTAGGGGCACGCTGATAGGGGCCCCAGTGCATTACTTTGCCTAGGGGCACCATGACAGTCCTGGGTGCACACCCCAATGCAATAGGTTGCTTATGCTTTTAGTCCACATGAAAACGCTGATGTCTTGTCGATCTGGTTCCCCTATTGAGATGGTTCCCTGCCTGACTGCGCAGGCGCGGATGAAGCCCAAAGAAAATCGATGAACCTCGGGCGGCATCCAGGATCATTCCTTAACATCCCCGTGGATTTGAGGATGTCTAAAAAAAGAGCCAGGAGGCCGAACGAGCGCAGCGAGCCCTCCGAGCGAAGCGTAGACGTGAGGCTGACTGGCCACTTACCTCAAATTCCACGTCGCCCTGGAGGTTCGGTGATTTCCTTTGGCAAGGATTGCGCCTGTACAGTCAAGACAGGAACCATATCGATAGACGGAACCATATCGTCAGATCACCGGGCTGAACGCCTAACGTGCATGGGACCCAATACTAAAATCTGCCACCAGGGGTCATCTGAAACCGCATAATCGTTGACCTCTATTTCTGCATCTTCCGTCAAAAATGAAATCCACAAGTCAGGGAAGCGACACATCCTGATGCCTTCTGATTATTAGTTATATTAGCAGATAAAAGGAGATTATCAGAACATGATTATTATTATTAGACCACATTTATTTCATGCTGCTGTGTTGTAAATGCGTGAACTCTGAGGCCTCGTACACACGACCGAGGAACTCGTCGTAAATGAAACATCTTGTTCCTCGATGAGCTCCTTGTCAGGCTTGTTGAGAATCTTGACAAAATCTCGTTGTTCTCAAACTCGGTGACGTTCAACACATACGACGGCACTATAAAGGGGAAGTTTGATTCCACTGGCGCCACCCTTGGGGCTGCTTTTGCTAATCTCATGTTACTGCGTGTTAAGTAAAAGTTTGGTAAGAGACGATTCGCGCTTTTCAGTCTGTTACAGCGTGACAAATGTGCTATCTCCATTACAAACGCTACTTTTACCGAAAGTGCGCTCCCGTCTCATACTTTATTCTGAGCATGTGCGGGTTTCTAAGCATACACACAATCGTGTTTCTCGCCGTAAACCAGCCCGACGAGAAACACGTCAAAGAAATTGAGACTCCCGACGAGAAAAAAAGAGAACTCATTGAGTTCCACTTCAGTTTTCTCGAATGAAAAACATACACACAGACCGTTTTCCTCGGCAAAAAAGCTCTGCCACCAAGTTTCTTGATGGATTCTGTCGAGGAAAACGGTCGTGTGTACGAGGCCTAAGAAGTCCATATATTTCGGTGTCAAAGTTCCAGCAGCCATTAGCTGTCATCCTAATTTTCATGGCTCAGTCTTGGCGGCTCTGCTCTGTGTTCCGATCACAGAGTGTTACAGGATGTTCTGGATCAGAGTAACCCGACCCGAGTCCTAAGGAAAGATGAGGTCACAGGCAGACGTTTGATTTATCACAATCTCATATTGATCATTAAACGTTTTGCCAATCATTGTGTTCAAAGCTGAACACAAACAAGGGTAAGTTACTATATTTATGAGTTGTTTCTTGATTTTTCTGGGTTGCCATCGATCCCGTCTGTCCATCTTTTCTTCCACAATTCTCCCTCTTCTCAGTCTGGAATGGATCTGTAGAATACAATTTCTACGTCAGATAAAAGTCAATGTACTATAACAAAAGTGACATCTCTTATTGTTTATTCCATATTTAAAGCATGGATAAAATCTCAGCTGCGAGCAGGCAGGCTCTTTATTGCCGAAGAGACATGAAACGCATTGGAGTGATGTCATCCCATGCTGGCCAATGAGGACGGGCGAAGCTTGGCACCCCGAAGAAGCCAAGTAGAAGATGCTGGAGGGATGTCCAACCATTGCAGCAGAGTTGAGTATCGCTAGACATGTGAAGTCTATTTCATTTGGTATTGACATGTGTAGTTCGATTTGTTCCAAATTAAAATTCGGACACATTTTAGATTTTTCATAAATTCAGATGCATCCGAATTTCCGAATTACAATAGTACAGAATTGAAAAAAATCCAAAATAACAAAAAAAGAAAATTGGACAAAATTCGAATCACTTTGGAATACTTTTCTAATTCGAATCGTTTTCAAATTTCAAACGTTTTCCTATTCTTTTTTTTCCTATTCTATTCTTGTATGTATTCAAATTTATTCTATTTGAAATAGGGTTGTCCCGATACCGATACTAGTATCGGTATTGGGACCGATACCGAGTATTTGCGGGAGTGCTTGTACTCGCGCAAATGCTCCCGATGCTTCTGCCGATACTTTTTTTTGTATTTATCAACATGTTCTGTGAAAATTCTTTGAGTTTTTTACTCATTTTTATTCTGCGTTAAGACAAGAAAATATGCTTAAAAAACTGTCACATTTTAACCACTTAAGGACCGCCGCATGTACATTTACGTCGGCAGAATGGCACTTTTGTACGTCCCTTTTTTGTGCGATAGGGGGCGGCGGTTTATGTCTTGAGTTAGAGTTCTTCATAATTCTAAAGAAAATATCCTTAGTCTGTATTGTGGTTTGAAAACTGTCACATGACATTTAAAAAAAGTATCGGTATTCGGTATCGGCGACTACTTGAAAAAAAGTATCGGTACTTGTACTCAGTCCTAAAAAAGTGGTATCGGGACAACCCTAATTTGAAATTTGAATTTCAGAAGATGGTTATATTCTTTCTATGTTATTCTATTACATTCTATTTGTTTCTAATCTATTCAGTTCTATTATTTCCAAACCTATTTTGTTCTGTTTTACTCTATTATATGCTATGCTTTTATTGTCTGTTATATTATTTGTATTCTATTTTTTCTATTCCTTTATTTTTTATTCTATTTTATTCTCGTTGGAAATTGGAAAAGGATTCAAATTCGAAAACTATTTGAATTCAAAATCTTTTTGAATGTGAAAACTTTTTAAAATGTATTTGAAAACTTTTCAAAATGATCAGAATTCAAATTCGAAAAATGTGAGCTGATAGTTTATATGAATAAACAAAATGAACCAATCAAATTTATGTAAATACCGAATCAAATCTGAACGAAACGAAACAAATAATTTAATCTGCACATTTTTTGTTAATTAGAGATTCAGGTGGATCCAAATCACAATAATAACAATATAAATATAAAAAAAATATATATATAACAAAAACAATGAGTTAATTTGTATTCATTTGTTTTGACTTTTTGACTGAGAGGGTTTTGTAAGTTCAATACACTGTGTCACTTTCCAAAGCCAAAGTTTGAAAACATCGAAGCAAGTGGCATTAAAGGATCACTAAAGGATTTTTTTTTTAGCTAAATAGCTTCCTTTTCCTTACTGCAGTACTGGTTTCATGTCCTTATTGTTCGTTTTTGCTTTGAAGTTGCTGTAATCCTGCTCTGATCTCCACACTTCCTGCTTGTCTGTTTCCTTATAACCACCATACTGGGAGCTTTATCACGGTGGTCTAAGCCAGGGATCTCCAAACTATGGCCCTCCAGCTGCTGTGGAACTACACTTCCCATGAGGCATTGTAAAACTCTGACATTCGTAGACATGACTAGGCATGATGGGAATTGTAGTTCCTGAACATCTGGAGGGCCGTAGTTTGGAGACTCCTGGTCTAAGCTGTCATTACTGTGTGTCTAAAACTTCCCAGAACCCAGGCACATTATATGATTGATTTTTATCTATTTTTAATCATTTTGAAAAGGAATCAGTTAACTTTTATGTCTCTATACCCTGTAAACAGTCATTTCAGCGAAAATTTTTTTTTCCTTTAGTGACCCTTTAAAGCTGAGTTCCACCCAAAAGTGGAACTTCTGCTTTGCTCTCCCTGACATGCCACATTTGGCATGTGATTTTTTTGTGGGGATCTTCTGGGACATGTCACAGGTCCCAGAAGATTGCCCGGCCACTGAGAAAGCGCAGCGCAACTCGCACATGCACAGTGCCTACCTGCCTATGGAGCCGCAGTCTGTCATGGCTGGGTGCCCACACTTGCAATGACGGCGCCACGCAAAGGAGGGAGAGGAGCGGGGCTTTAAGCGGTCCCATCGCTGGACCGCGGGACAGGCGAGTCTATGTTTATTATTAAAAAGTCAGCAGCTACACTGGATTTTTACATTGTGTTTAAAAAAAATAAAAAATGTGATCACTTTTATTGCTGTCACAATAAATGTAAACATCCCTTGTGACAGTAATAGGTGGTGACAGGTACTCTTTATGGAGGGATCGGGGGTCTAAAAGACCTCCAATCCCTCCTTTGCACTTCAAAATATTCAGATCACCAAAAACAGCGATTCTCAATATTGTATTTTTTTTTAAATTAGTGCCATCGGCAGCCGGGTAAACCGGAAGTGACGTTGTGACGTCGCTTCCATGTTTACATACAGACTGGACGAAAGGCGCCGCTTCTTTCCAGTCTGTCTCTAGCCACCGGAAGTAGCGGCTCATGGAACAGGAGGCCCGGTCAGAGCGGCGGGACGTTGTGACGTCGCTTCCGTGTTTACATACAGACTGGATGAAAGGCGCCGCTTCTTTCCAGTCTGTCTCTAGCCACCGGAAGTAGCGGCTCATGGAACAGGAGGCCCGGTCAGAGCGGCGGGACGTTGTGACGTCGCTTCCGTGTTTTCATACAGACTGGATGAAAGGCGCTGCTTCTTTCCAGTCTGTCTCTAGCCACCGGAAGTAGGGGCTCATGGAACAGGAGGCCCGGTCAGAGACGTTGTGACGTCGCTTCCGTGTTTACATACAGACTGGATGAAAGGCGCCGCTTCTTTCCAGTCTGTCTCTAGCCACCGGAAGTAGCGGCTCATGGAACAGGAGGCCCGGTCAGAGCGGCGGGACGTTGTGACGTCGCTTACGTGTTTACATACAGACTGGACGAAAGGCGCCGCTTCTTTCCAGTCTGTCTCTAGCCACCGGAAGTAGCATGGAACAGGAGGCCCGGTCAGAGCGGCGTTGTGACGTCGCTTCCGTGTTTACATACAGACTGGATGAAAGGCGCCGCTTCTTTCCAGTCTGTCTCTAGCCACCGGAAGTAGCGGCTCATGGAACAGGAGGCCCGGTCAGAGCGGCGGGACGTTGTGACGTCGCTTACGTGTTTACATACAGACTGGACGAAAGGCGCCGCTTCTTTCCAGTCTGTCTCTAGCCACCGGAAGTAGCGGCTCATGGAACAGGAGGCCCGGTCAGAGCAGCGACGGGACGTCGCTTCCGTGTTTACATACAGTGGATGAAAGGCGCCGCTTCTTTCCAGTCTGTCTCTAGCCACCGGAAGTAGCGGCTCATGGAACAGGAGGCCCGGTCAGAGCGGCGGGACGTTGTGACGTCGCTTACGTGTTTACATACAGACTGGACGAAAGGCGCCGCTTCTTTCCAGTCTGTCTCTAGCCACCGGAAGTAGCGGCTCATGGAACAGGAGGCCCGGTCGGAGCGACGGGAGGCAGTGGGAGGGGGGGATGTCCCCTCCTGCTCCCCAGGGATAACAACTGTGCAGCTTTTAGCCGCATCGTTTGTTATCACTGGAAAGCCGACTGCCCGCTCTAAAAACGGTATTGTGATGCCTGCGGCTGCGGGCATCATCCCGGTAATCGATTCTCTCTATCACATGCATCGGTGACACGCAAAATCACGATGCATTGATGCAGCGATTAATTTCGGCACCCCCTACTCATCAGTGCCCATCAGTTAAAGAGAAAAATGACTTCTTTACAAAATTTACTGACATAAAGTAATTTCTGGGCTTTTTCTTGTAAAAAAAACAAAAAAAAAAACAAAAGCTCTATTTGTGTCAAGAAAATGATGAAAAAAATTATTTGGGTACAGTGTTGCATGACTGCACAATTGTCATTCAAAGTGTGACAGTGCTGAAAATTGGGCTAGGCAGGAAGGGGGTGAAAGTGTCCGGTAGGCAAGTGGTTAACGGGAGTTGAGCAGTGGTGGCCAACTTTATAACGAACATGATGTCACGTGTACATTTCCAGTTTTATCACTAGAGGGCAGTGTTGTCATTTAATAGAATTTCAAAGGGGACACCTGTGCAATAGGAACACACATTCAAATATTGTTACTATTAAAAAGTAACAAGTTGTTTTTTTATGTTATTCTATGTATTGAATATATCATTTTGCTACATCATTCTGTACTAAACACCTAGTAAGCTCAAATTGTAATTTAGATTATAAACAATCCATGAATATCTCCTACTCTATGAAAACCGGGCGAATGTTTTTCCATACGATTTTCTGATACTTTCAACAGCCGACTCCGACCCTCCAAACGAAAATGTCCGAAAAAGGCAAACTCCAAAACGGTTTTGGGTTAATGTGTGTTTGTAAAGTTTTCATATGATAAACATCAGGTACGATACGAAAGACTGCGCATGATCAGAAACAACTATTTTTTTTTTTTTAAGCAAAGCCCTTGTCATACGAGAATTAGCGTACATTATTTCTATCCGCAATCCTGACTTGCTGTGAAACATTGATCGTCCGGTTTTCTCATAGTGGTGTTTAGCTTGCCCTGAATGCAGAGACCGCCATAGTGACTCCTGTGCACATACGTGGGACTGATATCGGAGCCTGTCTATTCAAACTGCTGGAGAGCACTAAGACTCGGGTCAAACTGATGTGTCAATCGCTCCAAATTTGGGAGCACTTGTCGCATCTAGGGATGAGCCGAACACCCCCGCGTTCGGTTCGCACCAGAACGTTCGAACAGACCGACCGCTTGCGCAAACATTTAAAACCCCATTGAAGTCTATGGGACTCGAACATTCGAATTAAAAAACGATCATTTTAAAGACCAATATTCAAGTTATTGTTGGAAAACATCTTTGAGAACCCGGGTCTTGCCCCAGGGAACATGTAGGAGCAGGACTCCTGAAAAAATTACCGTTTTTAAAACTTTTTCCCATTGATACATGTTCCCTGGGGCAAGACCCAGGTTCTCAAAGATGTTTTCACAGACATACTATAGATACCCAGCAAGTACAATGTTTAACCACTTGGTTACTGGGCACATAAACCCCCTTCGTGCCCAGGTGAAATTTCAGCTTCCGGCACTGCGTCGCTTTAACTGACAATTGCGCGGTCGTGCGACATGGCTCCCAAACAAAATTGACGTCCTTTTTTCCCCACAAATAGAGCTTTCTTTTGGTGGTATTTGATCACCTCTGCGGTTTTTATTTTTTGCGCTATAAACAAAAAAAGAGCGACAATTTAAAAAAATACATATTTTTTACTTGTTGCTACAATAAATATCCCATTTATAAGCGACTGGTTTGCGCAAAAGTTATACAAAATGGGGAACAGAATTATGATTTTTTTATTATTATTTTTTTACTAGTAATGGCGGCAATCTGCGATTTTTATTGCGACTGCGATATTGCGGCAGACATATCGGACACTTTTGACACAAATTTGGGACCATTCACATTCACATATCTGATGGTCCAAGCACTGATGGCGCGTACACACGACCGTTTTTCGGGTTGTAAAAAATTACATTTTTAATGGTCTAGAAAAAAGTAAGTTTTTTTCAACCCGATCATTAAAACAGTCTTGTCTACACATGATCGTAAAAAAATGCTCTAGCAAAGCGCGGTGACGTACAACACGTACCACGGCACTATAAAGGGGAAGTTCCATTCGGATGGCGCCACCCTTTGGGCTGCTTTAGCTGATTTTGTGTTAGTAAAAGATGATTCACGCTTTTCTGTCTGTTACAGCGCGATGAATGTGCTTACTCCACTACGAACAGTAGTTTTACCAGAACAAGCGCTCCCGTCTCATAACTTGCTTCTGAGCATGCACGTTTATTTTCACATCGTTAAAGCCCACACACGACAATTTTTTATGACGTAAAAAACGTCAACATTAAAAACAATGTAAAAAATGTCAGCATGTTCGAAATTTTTAATGTCCATTTTTTACAGCATGAAAAATGCTCTGGAGCCCACACACCATCGTTTTTAATGGCATTATCACATGATAATCGTGCCAAAAAAGAACTACGTTTGGGGTGACATTAGGAAATAACGGCGCCACAACTGCTTCCTGCATTTAACTGTGATTCTGCCTGAGATTTCAATACGCTTTGGTGAGAACGGGGCCTAAGTCCGCGTACACACGGCAGAGAACCTCGACGGGCAGAACACATCGTTCCGCCCGTCGAGGTTCTCTGCCGGCCGTCGAAATCGGCGACCCGCCCGTCGGGAATGGCAACCAGCCATTCATCCAGGCGGGCCGTCGAGCAAATAGAGAACATGCTCTCTATTTCTGCTCGACGGCATTCCCGACGGGAAGCTCGCCGAGAGCATACACACGACCGAGGTCCTCGCTGGAATGCAGCTTCCAGCGAGGTTCTCGCTGGTTTCCAGCGAGAACCTCGGTCGTGTGTACACCGCCTAAGAGTGCCATTCTGACTGCCATTGTAAGGAGAGCATTCTTCTATTGACCAATAAGGCAAGGGACATCCTTCCCATTGATAATTGAAAGGTTTGCTCTTTCATCCATTGATCTAGGGCGGGGCCAGGGTCTCAAAACTTTACAAAGAAAGTGCTGGTTTACTGTGCTTCAGACTTTGGGGGGCAGACTGTGCCCAGTGGGACTAAACAATGCTGATCTTTGGTATTAGGGGCAGAAATTGTTGGTGTCATCAAGAACCATAGTGCCCCATTTGTGTTATTAGTGGAAGGAATTATGCCCCACCGTTGGTATCTGCAGAAGGAATATTATTACATTGTTGGTGTCAGTGGCAGGAATAGTGCCCCATTGTTGGTGTTATTGGTAGGTCTTATGCCCATTATTGGTGTCAGTGGCAGGAATAGTGGCCCATTGTTGGTGTCAGCGTCAGGAATGGTGGCCTATAATTGGTGTCAGTGTGGGGAATTGTGCCCCATTGTTGGTGTCAGTGGCAGGTCTTTTGCCCATTATTGGTGTGAGTGGTAGAAATAATGCTTCAAGGGCTGCATAAAGGCCTTCAAAGGGCCGCAGTTTGAAGACCACTGATCTGTAGAAAGCAGCAGATGTCTCTCGGTTTATCCAGTGAAGTATCTCCCAGTCTTAGGAAGAACATCATGTTATCCTTAGTGATTAGATGGAATTGTCTGAGAGATTTTCTATTACCCTCCAACATTCTACCATGTAATTCAAGTAGCGAGGTCCTTCTATGATTACGTAATAAAGGGTTAATCCCCCGCTGAGTCTAAAGTAGTTTCTGGCTGCCGGTGCCTTCTCCATTATGGGAAGATACAAGCAAATAGGAAAGCAATAAATTAGAGATCCAACGGGGAGAATCAATGTCCTTCCTAATGGTCATGGAGGGCAGGCAGAGCTAGGAACTCATAGCATGGGACTGGTCAAGGGATATAAGATTCTTGTAGGGGATCGATCCTACCAGCACCTATTTAGGTATAAACGTATAGAGGAAATGTGTACTGGAGGGATATGGAGGCCGCTGATGGAAATTGATGACCGCCCATGAAAATACTCATTGGGCCAGATTCAGGTAGATTGGAGCATCTTTGCTCTGAAGTAACGCATCTCATTTGCGTTACGCTGCTGAAATTTTAGGAGCAAGTGCTGTTATTCAGGAAGCACTTGCTCCTAAAGTTGCGGCAGCGCATCGCAAATGAGCCGGCGGAATTCAAATTGGGCGGGTACGGGGCGTGTAGTATTCTAACTAAGCGCGATCCCGCCGCCAACGTACTGCGCATGCGTCGAGTGTCCAAACATCCCCGTGCGCATGCTCCAAATTCTGTGAATGAACGTCAATGACGTCACATTCCCATTCATGAACTTTTTACGCAAGCGACGTGATTTTTTTTTTTCCCGACGCGATGACGACGCCTATACCTAACATAGGATACTCCAACCCCATGTAGGTATAACTATGCGCCGCGTATCCTGTCCGGAAACGTCGTACCGTCATTGCGTCGCGCCGGAATTCGATCGTGAATTGCCGATTTCCGCTCATTAACATATTTTTTGAGCGTAAATCGGCGGGAACGCCCCCGGCGCCATTTTTAAGTTGAGGTAACGATGCAATGGCGAAACTCAGTTACGCTGCTCGCATCAGAGCTTCAACCCGGCGTTTCTTGTTTTCTGGTTACAGAAAACAGAAACGCCGGCTCAAAGTCACAGTTAGGCTGGCGGATCACTGGATCCGCCAGCCTAACTGTTCCTGAATCTGGCCCATTGATGTTGAATACTTGATCCATAGGACATCGATCAGAAAACTCAGAGATAACCAGACAACTGGCATTTTCAGACCAATGGCAGCCCCTGTATAAGAAAATATGGACAGCCGCACTCCAAAAAAACCTTGATGGTTGTCTTTATTTAAATAAGGAACAATGCACTACAAGTCACAGCACACTACTCAGGAGTAAAACAGCTGACGCGTTTCGCACTATAAATTAGTGCTTAATCGTGCTACGATTAAGCACTAATTTATAGTGCGAAACGCATCAGTGTGCTCCCGTGTTGCGTGCTGTGACTTGTAATGCATTTTTTCTTTTTTAAATAAAGACAACCATCAAGGTTTTTTTTGGACTGCGGCTGTCCATATTTTCTTTTTCCATTTGTTGCCTTTTGCATTGGCAGCACCCTTGATCTCCTGAGACCATACTAATCATCTTAACACAATTCACCTGGAGCGGTAACTTTCTTATATTTCTTTCAAAATAGATTTCCTTTCATTTCAAGCCGCCTGATCCTGGGTGGGTCTGCTACCTCCTATCACATGATTCTGTGATCCACAACTTCCTTATATGGATGAAAAGGACAGAAGTCCGAACCATAGAACACACTGGGGTAAAATGTTCACAGATTTAGCCCAGGTTCACACTGACTGTGGAGTTAAAAATCATGCAGGTTATGCAGAACTCGCACGATTTTGAACAATTAATGCAGTCCGACTTCGGGGGCGATTTGACAGACATTTATGCGGTTCCTGCACAGATTTCTATTCAAATTGCCCCCAAAGTCGCCAAAAGTAGTACAGGAACTACGTTATTTGGACGGCGCTATTGCCGGCTAAAGCCACCGATTTGACATGTCAAATCGCATGCCAAATTGCCCCGATGTGAACGTGGGCTAAAACGCACTACAAATGTTACAATCTGATTGCACCACCTCCTTCAGTTCTACCAACAACTATGTAATGCTGGATTAGATACAGGTACAGTAGATTGAATAGTTCAGGTAGATCCTTCTATTACATAGTATTGTAGACCTAAGGTTGATTGTACACAGATCTTACTGTGTGTAGTAGTGTTGCTCACGAATATTCGCATTGCGAATATTCGCTACGAATATTGCATATTCGAGTATTCGCGAATAACGCGAATATCGCGGCGAATATTCGCTATTTCGAATATTCGAATGTTTTAAAATTTTTTTTAGAACAGATCACATCCTAGAGATCCCCATCGACGTCTAAAAGCATTGCTGGTACGATTAGAGACCTTGGGCCGAGTAGCTGCAGCGCTCATTTTATATTGCCGAAAAATCGCAATGCGATTATTCGGTAATAGCGATATCGCGCGATTATTTTATATTGTAATATATCACGAATATTCTGAGCCAATCAGAGTGCTCCATTCCGCATTTCTCGAAATTTCGCAATTATTTTATATTGTAATATATCACGAATATTCTGAGCCAATCAGAGTGCTCCTTCCGCATTTGCCGAATATTCGCAATTTTTGTGTATTGTAATATATCACGAATATTCTGAGCCAATCAGAGTGCTCCTTCCGCATTTGTCGAATATTCGCAATTATTGTGTATTGTAATATATCACGAATATTCTGAGCCAATCAGAGTGCTCCTTCCGCATTTCTCGAATATTCGCAATTATTTTGTATTGTAATATATCACGAATATTCTGAGCCAATCAGAGTGCTCCATTCCGCATTTCTTGAATATTCGCATTCGCAATTCGCAATTCGCAATTCGCAAAAATTCGCGAAAATTCGCAATCATTTAATTTCCAAAAAATATCACGAATATTCGTATTTAGCGAATATATGTCGAATATTCGACTATATATTCGAGATATATCGCGAATTCGAATATGGCATATTCTGCTCAACACTAGTGTGTAGTGAGCCTTTAGTGGCCATACATGCATTGATGAATGATTCTTTTCTTTTCAGATCAATCTCTTTCAATAAGAATTGATCTATAGTCGAGAACCCATTGGATTAATATGTCCTGTATTTAGTATTTCATTATAAATTGTGATTAAATATTTCCACCATACAATCTCATAATCTGATTGATCAAAATATTTTTTTATAGTGGACCCTCGGATTACGAGCATAATCCGTTCCAGGAGAATGCTCGTAATCCAAAGAACTCGCATATCAAAGCGAGTTTCCCAATAGAAGTCAATGGAAATTAAAATAATTTGTTCCGCATTGACTTTAATGGCATGCTATACCACATGTGGCCAGAGGTGGGAGGGCACCGGAGAGCCTTGGAAACACCCGGAAAGGCCCGAGGGCAGCTCAGCTGAACTTGGAAAGGGTCGGGGAACAGAGTATTTCCGAGGTTTTCCAAGCATTTACGAATGGCTCCGATCGGCTCCGGTGCCCCCCCCCCCCCACCCACCTAAGACCAAACGTGGTACTGCACACCGCTTTGGCTTGAATCCTGCTCGTTTCGCAAGACAACACTCGCAAACCGAGTCATTTTCAAAATACAGTGCTCGTATTGCGAAACGCTCGTTAACCGCTTTACTCGCACAGGTTCCACTGTATTCTCAAAGTATCTTAGTGTTACTGCTCGATGCAAAACAATTCATCATTTTCTGACTTGGGTAATTCAATTTGCTTTAAATCAAGTCCAAAAATATTGGAAAGAAAAGTCATGGCTACTTAATTGTTTGCAGATTTGATTGTTTTGATCTAATTATACATCGATTGGCTTATAAAATCAGAGCAATTGGAGCTACTACAGTGATTGCTATGGTTTTTCAAGTCATGCGTCAAGTGTTGCTATTCTATATAGTGAACACAAGGGGTCACTCACTTGGCACAACTGCCATTCATAGTAGGCCTTCCATTTTTCTCAATGAATACAAGGCGTTCCCTGATTGGATGAGATGGGAAAGTGCGGGAGTGACATCCAAATCTCCACTTCCTCCAATAGTAGTGCCAACTACTACAATGATTCTCTGCTTGTACAGCAGTTCTAAAATCAGGGCTTTCTTCTCAAACAAAAGGCGTTGGAACTCAACCACAACCCCCAAAACCCTCCACCCCCTACACACACCCTCCAAATTACATCAAATAATGGGTGTGGTCAGTTCAGTCAAATATCACAAACAGTAGGAGGGTCTTAAAGTGACATTACAAATCAGGTTAGCATTACAGAGTGCAGAGTTGAGGGGGGTTAAATACAGAGTGCAGAGCTGTCACTTGTAAACACAGAAACCGGACTTCTGTGTTTACAAGTGATTGTGGTGAGCAGCCCCCCCCCCCCCCCAAGGGTCTGAGCCAGAGATGGTGGAGTGAAGTTCCCCCTGAAAAAATATGACTTACATTAATCGAAGCTGGAACAAGATAACTATGCTATTTGAACCAACAATGGAGTTCAGCTTACCAGGTAAAAACAGGTGGCTAAACAAAGGCCCTGGATAAATTCTTAACCACGGACAAACCACTAAAATTTGCACCACATCCCTAATTTAAATAGATATAGGAATACATATGGGATTTTTTTCAAGGAATTGATTCAAGGCAGTATATTAAAAAGTATACATTTTATTTGAACAATGATTAAGAAAAATTGTCTAAAAACAATTCCACAGCAAGTACATCCTTATCAATACAGCCCATTTGATGGAGTTCCCAACATGTTTCGCCCTTAATCTGGGCTTTCTCAGGGGAGGAATAACATAATAAGAAAGGCCCTGGTGGGTGGGCTGAAATGTGTCAGTGACGTGGTTAAGGAGGAGTTACAGCAGTGCCAGCTACTACAGTGATTCTACAGCGTTCCCAGGGGTATGGCGTATGACTTACATTGATCCAAGCTGGACCAATGTAACTGTGCTATACCAACCATACCTGGAGTTCAGCTTACTGGGCGGTGGTAAAAACTGGTGTTAAAAAAAACCCTGTTGGGTGGGGCGAAACGCGTCAATGGTGTGGCTTAAAAGGAGTTACAGGCTGAGACGGTTTACATCTCATTTCATCTGTGAGCTGGTGGTGGGGGGTGTCCTTCTGTCCCTGCAATAGCTCGAGGAGGCTGCTCACCTGATGTGGACGCAATGCTTTTCTTTGAATGCCTGTCATACTTAGTCATTCAAGTGAATTGGACCTTCAGGAGGTGGCGGGATTGCCTCCTGAACGCCTGATAGCAGCAACTTCACTGTGCTCTGAAAAGCAATCCACCATGGATCACTTTTCAGAGCACAGGCTAGTGTGCACCTAGCCCAAGTACGTTTTTTGGTGGGAGGGGGTTTCACCGAAGTCGCGGCACGCTGAATGATTTGGATGAACCTCCTCTATTGATGAACTCAAGATCAAGTTCAACACCTCAAGATAAAAAGCTACAAAAAAAAAAGCTGTCCGAAATCGTTTATTCTTCTCCAGTCTATCCAAAAAAAATAATAAAAATGTCCGGATCAGGCTTTAAGGAGTTAAATCCGCGACAGCTCTGCGTATCGGAGAGAATTTTTCCTTGTCAGGCGAGTAATTCCTCCATCTGTCTCTGGACGGAAGCTGAAGGCATCTGCGCGTTACATGTAACAGATACCTCCAGAAGTTTGCAAACTCATTATCAGCGGGAGCCCCCCCTCAGACTGTATCACTCGGGGTCATTCCCAGCTGTTGTTATGGGCTTAAGCGACGGCTAAACTGACAGCTGCAGGGAAAGTGAGGCCCGCTCGCTGCACTCACCAGTTGCCTGTTTCATAACAATATGGGAGACGGGGCGGCAAAAAAAAAAAATCACCCTAATTAAGATATCTGCCAGGCTACGCTAAACCCTAATTGACCTTGTTCCTGCTCTCGGCAATTCCACCAGGTCTTGTTCAACGCACGGATCGCTGACATGAAACCATCCAGGAGGCTCACATGTGTCCACATAAATGCTTACTTCTCCGATCTTGTTCACACATTGGTGCTGATAGAGAGCCGTAGACCGGGAACCGGCTGAGCGCCAGAAAACTCCAACGTAGGTCCTGATTTATCAAACTGCATCAGCATTTAAAGCCCAATTCCGTCTGTTGTTGGGTGTATTAACCAGGGTTGAGCGGAATACGCCATATTCGATTTTGCGATATTTCACGAATATATAGAAGAATATTCGTGAAATATTCGTTAATATCGAATATTCGTGATATTTTATCAAAAAAATTTTTTTGCGAAATTTCGCTAATGCGAATGCGAAATTGATTGCAAAATTCTCGTCCGCGCATGCGCATGCGCGCGAACAACACGCGAAAACGGAGATCATTTCCTGGATTACTAAACTAATATGCACTAAACACTAACTCTACTTACACAAACTTATATGACTAAACTAAAGCTAATTTTTTTTAATTTTTGTTTTTTTTATACACAAAACACAGAAGGGCAGAGAAAGTATTCGCGAATATTCGGCAACATAAAAGGATCGCCTCAGCTACTCGGCCCAGGGTCTCTAATCATACCAGCAATGCTTTTAGACCTCGATGGAGATCACTAGGATGTGATCTGTTTTAAAAATAAATTTGAAAAAATAGCTAATATTCACCGCGATATTCGAGTTATTCGCGAATACTCGAATATGCAATATTCGTAACGAATATTCGCAATGCAAATATTAGTGAGCAACACTAGTATTAACCACTTAAAGGGGTTGTAAAGGTTCGTCTTTTATTTTCTAGATAGGTTCTTTTACTCTAGTGCAGGGGTCTCCAAACTTGCTAAGCAAAGGGCCGGGTTAACTGTCCTTCAGATTTTAGGGGGGCCGGACTGTGCCCATTGGGAGTAGAAAAGGTCCCAACATCATTGAGAGAAAAATAATGTCCCATTGTTTGTCTCAACGGGAGGAATAGCGCCCCATCATTGGTATCATTAGGAGAAATTGTGCCCCATCATTGGTATCAGTGAGAAGAATTGTGCCCCATGACTCACTTGGAGGAATTGGTGTCATAATGTCATTGGAAGAAATTGTTTCCCATCGTTAGTGTCATTAGCCCCATTATTGGTGTCATTGGAAGGAATTGTGCCACATCATTGGTGTCAGTGGGAGAAACTGTACCCCATCATTAGTGCCAGTGGGAGGAATTGTGCCCCATTGTTTGAATAACTTGGAGGAATTTTCCCCTCTCATTGGTGTCATTGGACCCCATTATTGGTGTCATTGGGAGAAATTGTGCCCCATCATTGGGGGGAATAGTGCCCCATCATTGGTGTAATTGAGAGGAATTGTGTCCTTTCATTGGTGTGAGTAGGGGGGGGTTATGTCCCATTGTTGGTATCTGTGATTGAAACATTCCCCAGAGGGCCGCATAAAAGCAAGCAAAGGGCCGCATCTTGCCCCCGGGCCGCAGTTTGGAGACCCCTGCTCTAGTGCATTGTTGGTTCACTTACCTTTTCCTTCCATTTCCCTTCTAAATGTTTTTTTTTTCTTTGTTTGAATTTCTCACTTCCTGTTCCTCCTCAGTAAGCTTTCTACCATCACCCGAATGGTGGGAAGTCATTTAGAACAGCTTACTGAACACCTTACTGAGGAGGAACAGGAAGTGAGAAATTCAGACAAAAAAAAGACAAAAAAACATTTAGAAGGGAAATTGAAGGAAAAGGTAAGTGAACCAACAAACAACTAGCTTAAAGGAACCTATTTAGAAAATAAAAAACAAACCTTTACAACCCCTTTAAGACCCGGTTAAGGACCTTGCCCCTTTTTGCCATTCGGCACTGCGTCGCTTTAACTGACAATTGCGCGGTCGTGCGCCCTTTTTTCCCCACAAATAGAGCTTTCTTTTGGTGGTATTTGATCACCTCTGCGGTATTTATTTTTTGCGCCATAAACAAAAATAGAGCGACAATTTAGAAAACAGTGCAATATCTTTTACTTTTTTCTATAATAAATATCCCTAAAAAAGATTAAAAAAAAAATACTTTTTTTTTCCCACAGTTTAGGCCGATATGTATTCTACCTATTTTTGGTTAAAAAAAAACGCAATAATTGTTTATCGATTGGTTTGCGCAAAATGTATAGCGTTTACAAAATAGGGGATAGTTTTATTGCATTTTTATAATTTTTTTTTTTTTTACTACTAATGGCGGCAATCAGCGTTTTTTTGTAACTGCGACATTATGGCGGACACATCGGACACATTTGACACATTTTTGGGACCATTGTCATTTTCACAGCGAAAAGTGCTATAAAAATGCACTGATTACTGTGAAAATGACAATTGCAGTTTAGGACTTAACCACTAGGGGGCGCTGTAGGGGTTAAGTGTGACCTTATATGTGTTTCTAACTGTAGGGGGAGCTGGACGTGTGACGTCAGTGATCGTCTTTCCCTATATCAGGAAACAGACGATCAATGACACTGCCACAGTGAAGAATGGGGAAGGTGTGTTTACACTCACCTCTCCCCGTTCTTCAGCTCCTGTGACCGATCGCGGGACACCTGGCGGCGATCAGGGCCCGCGGGCACAGTCATGGAGCTTCGGACCGGGTCACGGGTGTGCGACCCACGGCTGGGCACTTAAAGAGGACGTACAGGTACGTGGATGTGCCCAGCCGTGTCATTCTGCCGGCATTAGGCGCTCCTTAAGTGGTTAAAGGTGCACTTTGTATTGAATGTCAAGGTACACCTTCTTGTCCATCAATGTGCATTGACACGCACAGCGAAATGCCCAAAAATAAGAAGGATAATCTGAGGATTCAAAAGAATAACTAACTTATAATAAGTAACTATTAAATTAAATTAATTTCCTTACAAATTTGTCTGTTAGTGAAAGTAACGATTACAAATTTATCTGAAGTTACAAATTATCCCAAAAAATGCCACATATAAAAAAATGGAACGGAACGAATTAATAATAAATAATAATAATAAAACATTTTTATTATTGTTATTTAATATTATTAATTTGTTACGTTCCATTCATTTAGATTTGATAGAAAATTCCAATATCTATAATTTAATAGTTAGTAAAAGTTAAGTTATTATAAGTTATTTATTGTTTCAGATTTTCAAATTTTCAGGTTTTTGGAATTTCGAATTTCCGAATTTATGAATTTCCGAATTTACAAATTTCCGAATTTTAGAATATTCTAATTTACAAATATTCTAAAAAATGTGTTAAACTGGTTTTCGTTAATTCGGATATTTTCAAATTAACAAATTAACTCCTTCAGAGTAGAAAAGCCTGTCCCCTGCCAGCACATGTAAAGTGTGAGCTTTTCTCTTTGTAAGGAAGCAGTGATCTCTCTGCAGAGATCCAACACACCAGCAGCCGGTCAGACCAATGGCTTTCTAAAGCAGCCACACTCTGCAGGGTAGAAAAACATGTCCCCTGCCAGCACCTGCAAAGTGTCCCCTGCCAGCACCTGCAAAGTGTCCCCTGCCAGCACCTGCAAAGTGTCCCCTGCCAGCACCTGCAAAGTGTCCCCTGCCAACACCTGCAAAGTGTCCCCTGCCAACACCTGCAAAGTGTCCCCTGCCAACACCTGCAAAGTGTCCCCTGCCAACACCTGCAAAGTGTCTCCTGCCAACACCTGCAAAGTGTCCCCTGCCAGCACCTGCAAAGTGTCCCCTGCCAGCACCTGCAAAGTGTCCCCTGCCAGCACCTGCAAAGTGTCCCCTGCCAGCACCTGCAAAGTGTCCCCTGCCAGCACCTGCAAAGTGTCCCCTGCCAGCACCTGCAAAGTGTCCCCTGCCAGCACCTGCAAAGTGTCCCCTGCCAACACCTGCAAAGTGTCCCCTGCCAGCACCTGCAAAGTGTCCCCTGCCAGCACCTGCAAAGTGTCCCCTGCCAACACCTGCAAAGTGTCCCCTGCCAACACCTGCAAAGTGTCCCCTGCCAGCACCTGCAAAGTGTCCCCTGCCAACACCTGCAAAGTGTCCCCTGCCAACACCTGCAAAGTGTGACCTTTGCTCTTTGTAGGAAAGCAGTGGTCTCTCTGCAGACATCCAACACCCCCCCCCCCCCCCGACACACCCCTTGCTAAGTTAGACCAATGACTTTCTAAAGCAGCCACAGTTTACAGAGTAGATAAGCTGGTCCCATGCCAGCACCTGCAAAGTGCAGCTTTTCCTCTCTGTAGGGCAGAGATCCGACACACCCCCTGCTGAGTCCGACCTATGGCTCTGCAATCAGCAAAGCTCATACTCCCTGTTGATTGGACAGCTCCGGCTCAGTCGGATGTCATGCCAGATCTCTGCAGAGAGAGGGCAAGGGTCCTTCTCTGTCACATGCTGGCAGGGACGGGCCTTTCTAAGGCTGTGACTGCTTTTAAAAGAAAATCAGCTGTAAGATTTTGCACACTTTTTTTTTCAATTTCGCCTGGAATGTATTTATCCGATTTCAACTGAAAGTTCAGTAGGGCTTTAACCACTTGACCACCGGACCTATTTTGGCACTTTTCTCCTTCATGTAAAAATCACATATTGTTTTGTTAGAAAAAAAACGGTTTCATGAATTAAAAAATAACAAAACAATAAAAAATAACAAAACAGTGAAGTTGGAATGGTGCCAAACTTTGGTATTTAAAAATCTCCATAGGCGACGCTTTAAATTTTTTTACAGGTTACTATTTTCGAGTTACAGAGGAGGTCTAGTGCTATCATTTAAGAGAATTTATAGAATGTAAACATCCCTTGTAATAGGAAATTAGGGTTGTCCAGATACCGATACTAGTATCGGTATTGGGACCGATACCGAGTATTTGCGGGAGTATTTGTACTCGCGCAAATGCTCCCGATGCCTAAATAGAATACTTTTTTTGTATTTATCAACATGTTCTGTGAAAATTCTTAAGTTTTTTACTACTGCGTGACAAGCAAATCATTTTTACTAATTTGTATTCTTTTATAATGTCTTGAGTTAGAGTTCTTCATAATTCTTAAAAAAATATCCTTAGTCTGTATTGTGGTTTGAAAACTGTCACATGACATTTAAAAAAAGTATCGGTATTCGGTATCGGCGAGTACATGAAAAAAAGTATCGGTATTCGGTATCGGCGAGTACATGAAAAAAAGTATCGGTACTTGTACTCGGTCCTAAAAAAGTGGTATCGGGACAACCCTATAGGAAATAGTGTGAAAGGTCCTCTTTATGGAGAGATGTGGGGTCAATAAAACCCCACATCTCTCCTCCAGGCTTACAAGCATGAGATTGTGAAAAAAAATTCACCGATCTCATGCAGACAGCCGAGATTGTGGCTTTGTTTACTTCCGGGTACTGCCGCTTTAATCATTCTTATCATGTAGAGAATCGGCAGCTGAAGACGGTGATATCTGAATGATGCCTGTAGCTGCAGGCATCATACAGATATCACCGCACAAAGTGGAGGACGTCATATGACGTCCTCGGTTGATAAGTGGTTAAGGCACCTTATGCATCAAAAACATAGGGGGTTCAAAAATGTACACAGTAAACAACAATGTTTTTTGTTTTATTCATTTTATTTTTTTCGCGGAAGAGGGTTGCACATTTTATTTTTATTTGATCATTTTTTTCACAGAAAGAAAAAAAATGAATAGAGAACTCAAAAGGGACAGTTTGCCTTCCTCGTTAAATACAACAGTGATAATAATGTGAAGAGTCCTGATTTTCACCGGAATTGGAAACATTCGCTGACACCCATCAGGCAGCTAGAAATTTCAGGACGGATGATCGGTATTTTCCTGTCTCTCAATCAGCAGTAAATTCAGCCGTCTGTGTCCAGTTGCCCCTTTTCAGTTTATAGTCATAGTAAGGGTGCTTGTAAAATTCCTGCTGGGAGTTGGAGGGAAGGACGGAGCAGGTGGCAGAGGACAGGTGTCGCATGAGCGGGAAGGAGAGAAGTGACAAGGACTTGAGAAGTCAAGACAAGTGTGAGCGGAGGGGCTGCCGTCCATCTGCCATGACAAGTGCACCGCACAGACCAGTCTTATGTAATAAGGCCATGCAATGTGACAGAACCCATGACAACCAATTAAATGTCAACATTCCATTTACTCTAATCTGGTGATGCTCAAATCTGATTTATGAAATATGCACATCATCATAGCCAGCCACACTGAATGAACATAAAAAGATGACATCATATATACTGTAAATCACATTAAATATTTTGTACAGAAAGAGCTTGCTTTTTTTCTGTGGGTATACTAGAAAGGACGTTGGCTTTGGGATCGACTGAAAAGCCACCTTCTTTTTTAAATAAGCTCTGTTGTAATAATGTGAAATTTTGGAACCTGTGTTGATGGGCTTTTGTTTACTTCAGGCTGGTTTTTCATTCCTTAAGAGCCGGTTCACACAGGGGAGACCTGGGATCCGACATTCGTCGTCCCAAGTCGTGTGGTTGAGAAAATCAATGGAAGTGAATGGGAGCCGTCTTAATACACACTACTGAAGTCGCTACGACTTCAGAAAAGGTTCCTGTACTACTGCAATCCGATTTCTAGGCGACTTGTAGGCAACTTGTACCCATTGATTTCAATGGAAGTTGCCTTGAGAAGTCTGATCACTGTCTTAACTGAAGCAACAATACAAGAAGATAACATACATTTCTCAGGCAAACCCCTCCCTCCCCCTCCCTCCCACAGAGCTGATTGTTGTTTGATTGGCCACTGGAAAGCCTCCTGTCCTGGAGGCGACTTGAAGTTGCCTTGTAAGTTGCCTGATCATTCATACTCAAGTCGTGTCCAAGTTGCCTCCCAAAGTCATGCTGGAAGTCGTGTTGTTCCTGTGTGAACCGGCTCTAACATGTCTACAGAAATGCAAAACACACTTGAAGCAAGTCAACTACAGGTCATAAGAAAGTGAGCTGCAGCTCAGATGGAGATCAACTGCATGTCAGAAGAAAGTCAACTACGGATCAGAAGGAGGTCAACTGCAAGTCAGAAGAAGGTCAACTGCAGATCCGAAGGAGGTCAACTGCAAGTTAGAAGGAAGTCAACTGCAGATCAGAAGAAGGTCAACTACACATCAGAATGAGATCAACTGCGAGCCAGAAGAAGGTCAACTACACATCAGAATGAGATCAACTGCGATCAGCCTAGAATGAATCAACTGGAGCCAGAAGAAGGTCAACTACACATCAGAATGAGATCAACTGCAGATCAGAAGAAGGTCTACTACACATCAGAATGAGATCAACTGCGAGCCAGAAGAAGGTCAACTACACATCAGAATGAGATCAACTGCAGGTCAGAAGAAGGTCAACTACACATCAGAATGAGATCAACTGCAGGTCAGAAGAAGGTCAACTACACATCAGAATGAGATCAACTGCGAGCCAGAAGAAGGTCAACTACACATCAGAATGAGATCAACTGCAGGTCAGAAGAAGGTTACACATCAGAATGAGATCAACTGCGAGCCAGAAGAAGGTCAGAATGAGATCAACTGCGAGCCAGAAGAAGGTCAACTGAATGAGATCAACTGCAAGCCAGAAGAAGGTCAACTACACATCAGAAGAGATCAACTGCAGGTCAGACTACTACACATCAGAATGAGATCAACTGCGAGCCAGAAGAAGGTCAACTACACATCAGAAGGAGATCAACTGCGAGCCAGAAGAAGGTCAACTACACATCAGAATGAGATCAACTGCAAGCCAGAAGAAGGTCAACTACACATCAGAAGGAGATCAACTGCAGGTCAGAAGAAGGTCTACTACACATCAGAATGAGATCAACTGCGAGCCAGAAGAAGGTCAACTACACATCAGAATGAGATCAACTGCGAGCCAGAAGAAGGTCAACTACACATCAGAAGGAGATCAACTGCAGGTCAGAAGAAGGTCAACTGCAGATCAGAAGGAGGTCAACTGCAGATCAGAAGAATGTCAATTGCAGATCAGAAGGAGGTCAACTGCATGTCAGAAGAAGGTCAACTGCAGATCGGAAGGAGATCAACTGCAGATCAGAAGGAGGTCAACAGCAGATCAAAAGGAGGTCAACTGCAGATCAGAAGGAGGTCAACTGCAGATCAGAAGGAGGTCAACTGCGTGTCAGAAGAAGGTCAACTGCAGATCAAAAGAAGAATGAACTCCTGTGCATGGGTAGGATTGATGTCATCCCTGCCCAGCCAATGACAGTGACTGCAGATCAAGACCCGGAAGTTGGCCTCCCAAAGATGTCAGTGGCTGGGCAGGAAGCTCAGGGACGCCACACTACTGGAGCTGAGGTGAGTATTGTTTTGATTTAAATCATCTAAACCCATCAATTAACATTTACGACATACCAAGAATGGTAACTTTCACATCTTCTTTCAACCAAACTGTCAAACCATAAAATGGCCAGTGTCCTAGCTGATCACATGTGCAGCATCATAGCAGTTACAGATCAAACAGAAGCAAAGATGGTGACTTCCTTAAGCTGAAAAGCACAGGAGGATTTAGTTCCGCTTTAAAGCGGAGCTCCACCCAGGAAAACAACATTTTCCCATGTTGTTTAAAAAAATAAAATAAAAAAAACCTGGAAAAATAAAAAAAATAATATTCACCCGAAATACCTGTTGCTATGCGGAAGTCCGTAATCTGCCTCTTCCACTCCGCGGTGCCTTTTCTTCTTGTCCTTCTCCTTGTGAATGGGGCGCGCTGCTCTGGGAACTGTGTGTGTTCTCAGAGAGCAGCGCGCCCATTCACAAGCCAGCGTGAGACTCACGCAGGCGCAGTAGGAAATGGGCAGTGAAGCCGTACGGCTTCACTGCCTGTTTCCCATAGTGTAAATGGTGGCGCGGGACCCGGAGCGATCGTGGGACCGGCATCGAGGGGGGGCCGTCAGCGCGGGCGCCTAGGACAGGTAAGTGTCCTTATTTAAAGTCAGCAGCTAAACTGTTACTAGCTGCTGACTTTAAAAAAAAAAAAAATTGCGGCTGGAGCTCCGCTTTAAGGTGTTCTGAGCAAAAGGCCAGGTGATGTACGCAACAAGTCAACCTTACTTACTGAAAAGTTAGGTGCTCCTAGTAGCAGGTGATTCTCACTTAGTGACTTTTTTTAGCAACAGGTCACCTGCTCTTACCAGCAGGTCTTTCTCTTTTAGCAACAGGTCAGGTGTTCTTAGTGTAGCACCCTCTAATGTAGAGTGCTAGGTAGGTACATAGATTTTTGTAGTGTAAGTCAATTTAGGCTTGGCTGGCAGCCCAGCCTGCGTTTTCGAATCTGGGTCAGGGTGAGTGACTCGGGGAGGCTGGATGACTAATCAGACAGCACCTCTGGTATCTCCCCCTACTTGCTGGAATGTTTGAGAAACTTCCAGAAGAATGGAAGGGAAGTTAGGAGGAGCTGTCTGAAGTATTGATGAGGGCCCCAACCAATCCCCAGCCAATTGTGTTGGCAGGGAGAGCACTTCCTAAATACCTTGAGTCAACCCAGCAGGGGCAGTGTGAGTTTAGGTGGAAGCTGGAGATAGAGTGCTGAGGAGGCTGTCGGGGGCCCTTGAGGGTAACCCCCTAGTCTGGGGGGGCTGACTTTGGGCCTGGGGCTCGGATGCTGGAGATACACAGAGGTATCCTGCCCGTTAAGGAGATATCCCCTGTTCCGATGTAATCGGCACATGCGCACTGAAGCAACGGCACGTATGTGCCGTTGCTTCTGTAAGTTACCGGCGGCCCCTACGTGGATGACATCATCGCAGCTCTGGCAAAATCACAGCGCCGAAGTCCGCAAAACCCGGAAATAACTCCGGGAGAGATGTCGCTGGCTGGAGGGGGGTACGACGACGGCTGAGGGGGCTTCGATGTAATGTAATTCATAATGAGCTAGCTCATTATGCCTTTGTCTTGCAGTTTTTTTTTCTTTTTAACTAGGATTTACAACCACGTTAAAAAAAAAAAATTAAAACAAAGCTGCAAGGACTGTTTTCTGTCTTAGTGAGCCTGTAGAAATACGGTGTGCCTTGCTGAGCTGGGTGGGGAATCCCTATTCACCAGTGACTCCTACAGGGGATGCGCTACATTAGAGACAGGCCAACCTCACCTAATGACAGGTTAGGTGCTCCTAGCAACAGTTCAGCCTCCCTTAGCAACAAGCCAACTCCTCCTAAAAAAAGGTCACATAAAAACATAAAAATGTCAGGCTCTTTAATAAACAGGTGTTATGAATGGTCAGGCGATTGTAGCGATAAATCAGATACTTTTAACAACTGTTCCGGCACTTTCTTCCAGAATCAGGGAAGGTCAGACATTGTCTCATCTCAGCTTGCCTTGAGGAGTCCAGCAGATATAATGTCTTGTCCCGGAAGTGAGTTTGTGGGTGTTCTGATTACAGGAATGACTGCGGATGATGCAGAGGGAATGGAATCTGGGAAAGGGAGGCGATCCCGGACATTGAGGGGGTGACGTCAGGAGAGGAGAAAGTCGTCTGCGTTGTCCGTAGCAATCAACTTCCTTCATTGCTTTTGTTCTGTGACCCGGGACACAAAATAAATTCTGGATCGGATTGGTCACTGCATCTTCAATTTCTCAAATTCACGAATCAGATCGGTCACTTTGGCCACCATCAGTCTTTTCTTAAGGGTCAGATGCATTGGAGTATATTACTGCGCATGCGTTGTATTTCACATGTAAACCTGCATTACATTAAGGCAACCTATTCATCTTTAATAGGCTTCTAATACACCGCAAAGCAAAACATATTTTAATGGACATGCGCATTTATTTTTATTTTTTAATAGAATGCTGCACATTCACATTTGTGCATTGCTGTGCACTAAAAGTACAAATACATTGTGCTGTGCTGCCTTGATGCATTAGGGTGTAATTTCCTATTATCAGCTGTGCACATACACTATATTGTCAAAAGTATTGGGACACCTGCCTTTATACGCACATGAACTTTAATGGCATTCCAGTCCGTAGAGTTCAATATCAGTCTCTAACTTAATGATAATGACAGTCTCTAAAATCCACCAGCTCCGTGATGTCATCATGGAGGAGTGGACGAGGACTCCACAGTGGCAACCTGTGAAGCTCTGGTGAACTCCACGCCCAAAAGGGTTAAGGAAGTGCTGGAAAATAATGGTGGCCACACAAAATGTTGACACTTTGGGCCCAATTTGGAATTTTTCACTTAGGGGTGTACTCACTTTTGTTTCCAGCAGTTTAGACAGGGCGTGAGCAGGGCGTTGCTAGGTGGCAAAAAGACCAGGGCCGGCAACGGGGGGGGGGGGGGGGGGTAGGTTTATGTGACTTGGGCGGTGGGGTTGTGTAGCGGAGGGTAAGCCCACTTGCTGGTTGCTGTCTGGCTTACCATGCCCATCAATGCTGACCACTATACTCACCTGCCTGACACACTGACCATTACACTGACCTACCTACCTGACATACATACACTGACCTACCTACCTGACATACATACACTGGCGGTAGTGTCATACATACACTGACCTACCTGACATACATACCCTGGCGGTAGTGTCATACATACACTGACCTACCTGACATACATACACTGACGGTAGTGAGATAAATACACTAATCTACCTACCTCACATACATACACTGACCTACCTGACCAGGAGACAGACTTTATGTGTCCTGCAGCAGCTCAGCTCAGCCATGGTGTGCAGTGTTCAGCGCGCCCAATTCCCATCATCACAGCAGATAGCCAGTCACCAGAGGAGGAAAGGAGAGGAGAGCCACCCGCCTGAGCACTGATTAGGGATGTTGCACGGCGGCCGCATTGTAATTCCCACCTTCTGGAGCCTGCTGCACCTATGATGGATGTCACATGTGCGCGGTCCCGGCATTGGACCAGTAGGACGTCCATAATAGGCACTGCAGACTCCAGAAAGCAGATCAGTCCTCGCTTAGCGGCACGGGGGCTAGCAATAGAATGCTGCATGTCTGAGACCCGGGCCTTTTCGGGGACCCATACGGGGCTCCAGCCCCCCTCCCAATGCCCCCGGTGTTGAGTTATTTTGAGGGGACAGCAAATGTACAGTACACTGTTATACAAGCTGTACACTCACTACTTTACATTGTAGCAAAGTGTAATTTCTTCAGTGTTGTCACATGAAAAGATAGAATAAAACATTTACAAAAATGTGAGGGGTGTACTAACTTTTGTGAGATACTGTACTTACCAAATTCTTGATCGAGCTCCACCAACATTTCTTCACTTTATTAAGCAAGGCTCAGATTGACTCATACCTCAATTGTGCAATTTTTTTGGTGAAGTGACATTCAGTATGTATAATAATAAGCCCATCCCATAAATTGGCTACCAAAGGTAACCGCAGGTGACAGGTGCTCTTTAACATCAGTAGCTCAGGTCTTGGCGTGATTGTGCCGTAATAATCGGATTTTATTTGAAGTGTCGTTGCAGCAGGTGATGACTTGGAGCAGTCGTGTCTGCTGGACAAAGCGATGAAATGATCCTCGCTGTTTGGTCTGCTCCCCGCCCCCGCTGCTGAATTGTTTTTGCTATTAAAATCCTTAGGCTGAGACAGATTATTTTACCATGCAGAGAAGCCACAGGACTGCAGTGAGAAAGCAGCTGACACTGGGAATCTTCCAGGTATCGTTTTTCATTACGTTTTTTTTTTTTTTAAACGGTTTATAGACACACATGAGGATGACGTTCGACAAAAGCCGCTGTCTTAACCGAAAATAATTCCTCCTTTCACATATTTAGTTATATACGAGTATTCACATGTGTAGAGCATGGGGCGGTTAAAACCCTTGACGTTGTTTTTTTTGTTGTCTGTTCCATTGGAGAAATTCATTCACACCTCCTGTCCTGGAGACACAACAGGAAGTGAGAGGAAATCTCTCCAGAATGATGGGGATGCCCTTGTGGAGAGTTGTCACTGGAACAAACATCCCCTTTGGAAGATTTCCACTCAATTTCTATGAAAAACCATAATATGCTGAATTTTCCCATACAGTAAGTTTCTGTGCAACAAAAATCACCAAGACCATAAAGAGAGAATCTCTCAAGTGGGGACACAAACAGCAGCAAAAGAGGGGTTCCAACACATTCCTACTCTCGCTAATTGTCATTTAGTGAGACATTTTTGGGGGAAAAGTTCATGAGATATGCTGGAAAGTCTCGGGAGTAGAAAGGAATCTAAACATAGATATTTCATTGTTATCTTTGATTCCAGACTCAATAAAGAGTATCAAGAAGGATATTTTTAACGATATGACTACGGTAGCTAGAACAATAATAGCTCGTAATTGGAGAGAAAATAAGAGTCCAAATATAGCAGATTGGTTATGTGAAATTAATGAAATACAATATATGGAAAGACAGAGAAGAAGAATATATAAATAGTCAAATGCCAGAAATATTGCAAAAATGGGATGAATTTCGGCTTTTGGAAGGAATGAAACAATATATATAAATGTAATATGAGGAGAAAATCGAAGATGAAAAGTAAATGAAGCAGAAAGCGTGAGAGAAAAAGGTGGAAGGTGGGGGAGGATGGTTTTTTTTGGTGTATAAGGTGTAAGGATGAATGGATATGTAGATAATAGGAGTATATGTAGATATATGTTGCTTGTTTTAATGATACAGTAACTGATACTTACAGGGGCGGACTGACAACTCATGGGGCCCCTGGGCAATAGAAGATTATGGGGCCCCCAGGCTTACACATGGCCACCACGCCAGGAGGCAGGACAGCTAAAATCTCAGGATTTTCACATCACAAGCATGTCGGTTTGGGACATATCAGGGACAGATGTAAAAAAAAACACAGATTTTTACATACTGTCCCTGGTTTTATTGAACCTGGTAACCCTGATGGGGCCCCCTAGTGGCATGAAGCCCTCGGGCAGTGCCCGAGAGCTTTAATGGTCAGTCCGTCCCCTGGATACTTATCAAGATTTGGTTTATTGACATTTGTTTTCAATTTCTTTTTATTAATTTTTTCTTCAGGTATAAAACTTTTACATTGTGCAAGATTCACTTACAATATACATGATTCATATAAATTATTCAATATATCAAATCTTGATAAATACAGATTACTTTAACTTTAAAATACAATGCCCATTCACCCCCTTTTCCCCCATCTTCCCCATGCACTCATCACATACAAAAGCAAAACAAAAGGTTACCCCTCTTCTCTTCCCCCTTATCTCTCTATCAGCTTCCAATTTATTTTGCCTATCGCCTGATCCTAATTTTCCCTTTATATAAATTGTTTAATTCCTCCAGAGACCCGAAATTTCATCCCATTTTTGCCATATTACTGGCATTTGACTATTTATATATCCTTCTTCTCTAATCTGTCTTTCCATATGTTGTATTTGGTTAATTTAATAGTTGTGTTCCTGAATCCTGCTCTGATCATGTGTGTCCTCCCAGTATTTAGACCTGGGTTGCTCTTGACCTTGGCTCTATGTTCTGTTCCTGTACTGTTGCCCATCTCTGACGCGGCTTCATTCCTGACTCTGGCTCTGTCTATGATTTAGTACCTCACTGCCCACCTGCTGATGAACCTGGCTATCTCTGAGACCTTGCTCCTGTCTTTGAGCCATGAATAAGCACAGATCCAGTGGAAAACGCGTCGGCTGTTCCTTGTTTCCACTGTTGTGACCTTATTTTTGTACATGCTGTCTATTGAATAAAAGACCACCCATCAGGTTTCGGAGTGCGGCTATCCATTTTTCTTTGTCTTCATTTTGCTCCTGTCTATGTTCCTGGTTGCTGTGGCTTTCCTGTTCCTGCTCAGCTCATCACAGTCTACTCCAGGCCACTGAACTCTGCCAAGTCGTTCTCCCGGGACCTCCTGCTCCAGGTACTCATGTCCCTCTTGTCCTTAAGCTTCCTCTGTCTAACCTTCAGCGGAGCCAAGACAGGAGATAAAAGAGAGGCTGATCTCATCAAATCAGTCTCCCAGTGAATACCTGACAGCAATGTTTTTCTACCTGAATATCCATCAATAAACAGAACATTCAAAAGCATTCATCGTCTGTCTCTCTAACAGTGAGTTATTCATTGTGTTAAGCTGTCTGAATTGATGCAAGGGATAAATAGAACACCAGGTCATGTAAGCCCTATATGAAGCTGGAGATACAGTTTATGGCCTTGTAGTTGAGTCAGAACAGTTTGAGTTCTAATGTATGACAGAATAGCCAATGGCCACAGGACCACTTTCTGTTCCATGTTAAAGCGGTTGTATACCCTTTTGTTTCACTTTTACCTACAGTTAAGCCTATAATAAGGCTTACATGTAGGTAAAAAGAATATCTCCTAAACCTGTACAGTTTAACAGATATTCCCTTTGCATGCAGCTGGTGACTTCAGCGGCGCATGCGCTCTAAGTGCCCGGCTGAAGGTCCGGTAGATGCTGCCGGACCTTGCTGGAAAGAAGTCTCCCGTGCGCATGAGCGGGAGTGACGATATCGTGGCTATGGCCACTCACAGCGCCAGAGCCGCGATACCCGGAAGTCAGTCCAAGGGAAAATGGTAGGTTGCTCGGCGTGGACAGAGATCACTTGCCGACGCCTCGTTCTAAGGTAAGTATTTCATGAGTGCGGTGCATACTAGCTCATTATGCCTTACAGGTTTAAAAGAATAAAAATAAAATCTGCAGGTATACAACCGCTTTAATAAAAATGCTGGTCCTCAGAGTACAACTGATCTCCATGGCCGAAGGGGGTAAAAGAATATTTCCTAGTCAATAACCTGAGACATCCTTTCCACTTGTTTGAAATGACATTTGTCTGAACACACGCACATAACCTGACTTGAGTTTTTCACCCCATAAATAACCTGTAATCTTCAGGAATAAGGAGCGCAGTTCCGAGCTTGGATAGTAATCACAGACAGCTAAATATGTGCCTGTGTTTCCCACAGCACAGCTCCACTAAACACTTATAGGGGCTCTGGGACACTGACTTCCTCTGCTTACATGCAGCATTCCGGCCTCTGTCTAGTCAAAATTTCTTATTTTTTTTTTCCTTTTTTACACGCTCCTGATGAGAAAATCAGAATTTGGGGATAGGTCCCTTGTCCAGGCGCTATTCCTTCTTTTATCCCTGGCCTCGCCGACATTCTCCCAGGTTTTATTTAAATCAGGAGCTTTGTGTTGGGATAAAATATATGTTTCACTTTAGGTTTTCAAAGGCTTCTCGCTGGAGAGTTGATGTATTTTACAGACTATTTATTGCTCTGGAGCTGCAAACGCTGTTCTGTAAATACTGTGTACACACATACTGGATGTTTATTGAAGTACGATGGTGATGACTGGTGGAGATGAAGGTAGAGAGGACCTTCCAAGCAGCAGGTGAACAGCAAAGAAAAGAACACCTGGCTAATGCAGACCTTGCATGAAAATGTGAGTACTGCTCGACTCTTAGGCTCCATTCACACCTAGGCGTTTTGTCGCCTGAAGCGCGACGCTACAATACGCCGTACTGTCGAATTTGCATTATTGTCTATGGAGACTGTTCACATCTCCTAACGCCGAACGCCGTACGCCGATAGAACGTCGAACGCTGATTTTGAAAAAAGTCCCGGACCCTTTTCCGACGCGCGTATCGGGCCAATTTGGCGTTCCGCATAGCCGACAATGGCTATGCAAAAAGCAGAATTTTAAAACGGCGCGTTTTGTCACTGCAAATCGCGGGTACAAAACGCATAAACTTTGTCACCCAAATACGCCCAAAATCGCTAACGCCTAGGTGTGAATTCAGCCTTAGGAAGTATAGAAGCAATGCCATGAGTCAGAAATGTCTGTTTTTTTACATTGAATGCATTTTACTAACCCAAGAACTAACTTTAGGGCGGCGTACACACGTACGAGAACCTCGACGGGCGGAACACATCGTTCCGCCCGTCAAGGTTCTCGTCCGGCCGTCGAAATCGGCGACCCGCCCGTCGGGAATGGCAACCAGCCATTCATCCCGATGGGCCGACGAGCAAATAGAGAGCCTGCTCTCTATTCGCTCGACGGGATTCCCGACGGGCGGGGCGAGCCAGGAGCGTACACACGGTCGAGGTTCTCGCTGGAATGCAGCTCCCAGCGAGGTTCTCGCTGGTTTCTAGCGAGAACCTCGGTCGTGTGTACGCCGCCTCGGGCATAGACCATTATCTACTTGACCTCCAGAAGGTTTTTACCCCTTTCACGATCAGAGCATTTTTTGCTATTCACCACTAGACATGTGCATTCGTTTTCGTTAGAATGCATTTTCGTCCAAAAATCGGGTATTTTCGTTATCGTTTTAACGAACGAAAACTAAAGCGCAAGAAACGAAAACCGAAAGATCCGACATAAAAAATGCTTTATTTTTGTTTTCGTGCAGATCCGACGATTTTCGATGCTTTGTCAAATTTTCGTCGTTCAATTTCTACCTATTCACTGTATTCAGAACAACGATTTTCGATGCTTTGTCGAATTGAACAACGAAAATTCGACAAAGCCATCGAAAATCGTCGTTTTCGGACGAAAACTTTCCAGACGAAAACGAAATAAATCAAAACGAGTAACGAAATAAATGTTATTTTCCGGACTAAAACGAAATTACGAAACAAATCATTTCAGTCTGCACATGTCTATTCACCACTGTACTACTTTAACCGGTTAAGCCCCGGACCATTATGCAGTTAAAGGACCTGGCCCTAGAGCTTTCTTTTGGTGGTATTTGATCACCTCTGCGTTTTTGGGTTTTTTTTTGCGCTATAAACACAATTAGAGCGACAATTAAAAAATATATATATATTTTTTACTTTTTGCTATAATAAATAAAATAAATATCTCCAAAATATATATATATATAAAAAAAAACATTTTTTTTCCTCAGTTTAGGCCAATACGTATTCTTCTACATATTTTTGGTAAAAAAATCGCAATAAGCCTTAAAGGCCCGGATTCACGTAGCACTTTGTCGTAAGTACAAATGTGCGCCGTTGTATCTATGCGCCGATTCCCTAAGCTAGATACGTCGAAAAATAAGGCTTCAACCGCCCAACGTAACTTGCCTACGCTGGCGTATCGTGGGCGCATGCGCCGTTCGTTTTTAGTACTTGTTTAAAGCTCAGGCCATCATTTGCATGGGGTCACGCTTCATTTAAATGTTACACGCCCACTTCCAGCCCACTTCCACCTACTTTGACTTACGTCGGCTTACGCCGACGACTATACGCTACGCCGGCGCAACGTTGGGAGCATTTGCTTTGTGAATTCCATGCTTGCCTCTCAACGTTGCACCGGCGTATCGTAAAGAAGATACGCTACGCCCACATAAAGATGTGCGATGTATGTGAATCTACCCTATAGCGTTTACAAAATAGGAAATAGTTTTATGGCATTTTTATTAATATTTTTTTTTTTTTACTAGTAATTGCGGCTCTTCTGGAGCCTGACCGGCCCACTCTTCTCAAGCCTGATCCGCCTACTCTGCTGGAGCCTAAATTGCCCACCCTTCTGAAGCCTCAATGGTCCACACTTCTGGAGTCTGAATGGCCCACACATCTGGAGCCTTAATGGTACACACTGCTGGAGCCTGAACGGCCCACTATTTTTGAGCCTGACCAGCCCACTGTTCTGGAGCCTGAACGACCCACCCTGCTGGAGTCTGAATGGCCCACTCTTCTGGAGCCTAAACGGCCCACCCTTCTGAAGCCTGAATGGTCCACACTTCTGGAGCCTAAACGGCCCACCCTTCTGAAGCCTGAACGGCCCACCCTTCTGGAGCCTCAATGGTCCACACTTCTGGAGCCCGAATGGCCCACCCTTTTGGAGCCTCAATGGTCCACACTTCTGGAACTTGAATGGCACACCCTTCTGGAGCCTCAATGGTCCACAATTCTGGAGCCTGAACGGCCCACCCTTCTGGAGCCTCAATGGTCCACACTTCTGGAGCCTAAACGGCCCACTCTTCTGGAGCCTCAATGGTCCACACTTCTGGAGCCTGAACGACCCTCTCTGCTGGAGCCTGAACGGCCCACTCTTCTGGAGCCTGAACAGCCCACTCTTCTGGAGCCTGAACATCCCACCCTTCTGGAGCCTGAACAGCCCTCTCTTCTGGAGCCTGAACATCCCACCCTTCTGGAGCCTGAACAGCCCTCTCTTCTGGAGCCTGAACAGCCCTCTCTGCTGGAGCCTGAACGGCCCACTCTTCTGGAGCCTGAACAGCCCACTCTGCTGGAGCCTGAACATCCCACTCTGCTGGAGCCTGAACAACCCATGCTTCTGGAGCCTGTGTTGACTAGTCTTTGATTTATGGAATGTTTTCCTTTTGTAAAATCGATTTTAGTGAAAGTACTAATGAATATATGTTTAATTCTATCAACTATTTATACTTTATTTCTTGAAAGTATGTGCGTAAATTGGGGCACGCTGGTAGGGGCCCAAGTGCATTACTTTGCACAGGAGCCAATGATGCTATTAAGATGGCCCTGGTCTAAGGAGGGAGGAATAAGGAGGACTCCCCTCACTTCTTGAATATTTGGAACAGAAATTCAAGGGAGGAAACCTCACCAACGAGACACAGACAGAAAACAAAAACTGACAGCGGTTTTAATTCATCCCTACTCTATCCAAACCTAAAATAAAAATGGATTTACATATACTTAAAACTCCAGGAGACAGATGGCAGAAGTGTACTCAGCTGTGCCTTTCTCTGTTCTGGCAGAACAGCCACTACGGGGTCTCCAATTGTTTCCATGGAGGTCAGCTTAGCGGGACACCAGCCCCTCTTAAGCGATTAAAAAGTGCGCTATGTTCTTACGAGTTGCCAGCGAACCCATGCCACGGCTAGTCTACTCAGCTATTTCCTCTTGTCGAAAAACAAAAAACGATATTTGGCATTTAAGCAGCTCTGCTATGCAGCCTATTGTTTCATTTTGGCTGCCAATGAGGCTCGCATGACAGTCGTTTTTCTTCCTTGAGATTATACAGAGGAGATGGCTCCCTACATTTTACTTAAATTCCAGCCAACATGAAACATCCATTTCAATTAGCCTGTGACTTGGTGAGAAAGAATATCACTAGATTCAAATATGCAGAAATATTGCAGCATTTTTTCCAATATATAATCAATTCATAGGCCGTGTACACACGGCAGAGAACCTCGACGGGCAGAACACATCGTTCCGCCCGTCGAGGTTCTCTGCCGGCCGTCGAAATCGGCGACCCGCCCGTCGGGAATGGCAACCAGCCATTCATCCAGGCGGGCCGTCGAGCAAATAGAGAGCGTGCGACGGGATGCTCGCCGAGAGCGTACACACACCCGAGGTCCTCGCTGGAATGCAGCTTCCAGCAAGGTTCTCGCTGGTTTCCAGCGAGAACCTCGGTTGTGTGTACGCCGCATTATTGTTGTTTTTTTTTTTATTTATGAAAGAGTTTTTTTTTTTTAAATACAAAAAAAAGAAGAGAAAAAAAAACACACAAAAAAAATAAAAAATTTAAAATACACCATCTGATAAAGGATTTTTTTTAATTGCTTTTCAATGTGTCTCTGTCTACACTTGCTAGGAAATAGACACTCCAGGAAGAGTCGTTTCCCTAGGGCAGCTCCAACCCTCCTTGCCCATCATAGACCCCTCCTCTTTTTGGAATATGTAATTATCTGTCTGTGTTGACCCAGCTCCTCACCCCATGCCATCACTTTCCTTCAAAACTCTATATGCAACTGCCAAAGGAGGAACAAAGAGGGAATATAGAGAAGCCATTCTCAGCCAGCTTTCCATAGAACTCTAGAGTTCCGCCAGAGGTTTTTAGAGGTTATTTGAGGTTATTTGAGTTGTGGCCAACTTATATTCCATCTAATGGTGCCTACATAATTCTAGCCTAGAATTACTGTCTGTGATGGCCTAGCTCCTCAGCCCATGCCACCACCTTCCTTCAAAACTTTTTATGTAACTGCCGAGGGAGGAACAAAGAGAGAAGCCATTCTCAATCAAGGTCCCTTCAGAGGTTGTTAGAAGTCCTTTGAGCTGTGGCCAACTGATATATTCCCATCTAATGATATATTCCCATCTAATGGTGCCTACGTAGTTCTAGCCTAGATATAAAGGCACCCAAACATTTAAAGAGGAACTGCAGTCTGCTCACATAATGTTTAATAAAAACATATTTGCAATTCTGAAGCTTCCCTCCAACCACTTTGCATAATATTTTACATATACTGTGATTCTGTACGTTGCCAAATATGCTGCAAAAATCTGCCAGGTCTGGCCAGGTACCGCGTGTGGTACAGGAGATTCAGTTTCCTGTTCCCGGCCAGACTGACAGGAAGTGCACACTAAGTGCTCACTTCCTTTCAGTCCAGCCGTGAACAAGAAACTGAATCTCCTGTACCGTGCGATACCCGGCCCGGGCACTATCTGATAGAGGACCGGGGACCCATAATGATAGAACACCGGACTGACAGGAGGAAGAGGAGCTTGGCCATGCTACAGCGGCAAGCTACAGGGAAGAAGGGGAGGTGTCAATAGAAAAACATAGGGACTAGGGAGGGGGAGGAGTAAGAACATGGGTGTAAAAAATGTGTGTAGCGCTAACGTAGGCTTTGTGTGAGGTCTCCAAATTCCTTCAAACGGCCCTGCTTCTTGGGTAACCCGCCGATTCTCTAGGCTCCTTTTCTTAAGAGAGTGCCCCCATAGTTAGCTGCTTCCTATGGGGGCCCCCAAGCCGCCATGTCTGCATCTATTGACACAGACAGGGTGGCTCAGCCTTTCCCCCTGCTCCCTCATCACAGATTTAGATTGACAGCAATGGGAGCCAATGGCTGATGCTCCTATCAATCTGTGCAGTGAGGAGGAGGGACAGAGCCAGGATAATGCTGGATCGGGATCAGGACTGGGCTCAGGTAAGTATAAGGGTCTAAGGGGGGGACACATGTAGCAAAGAAGGTTTTTTACCTTAATATATTAAGGTAAAAAAAAACCTACAGCTTTACCACCACTTTAAGAAAATATGCTGTATGTATAAGTTTGTATAGAGGATATTATTGTTTATGCTTCAGTTGGGTTTAGTATGTCGGCCTATTGCTAGCTGCCTTCTCTATGCCTCTAGTGTAGACTTTTTTTTTACTATTTCCAAAACTAGGGTTTTCACAACAGGAAAGACAGCCAACTTCAGATTTGATAGTGAAGAAATAGTAGACAGCTTCTGCCTCCTTGGATCAATTATGAACAACAAAGCAGTCAAGAAATGTGATGCAGACTGGCCCTTGGAAGTGTAAGGATGAAAGACCTAGAAAAGATCTTCAAAAGTACCGATGTGTCTACAAGAACAAAGGTCAGAATTGTCCAGGCTATGGTTTATTTGCCATTTTCTGAGGATGTGAAAGCTGGACAATGACGATGCAAGATGAGAAAAGTATTAATGCCTTTGAACTTTAGAGTTGGCAAAGAATTCTATGAATACCATGGACAGTAAAGAAAACAAATGAACCATCAACAAATTGAGCCCAGGCTTTAGCTGGTGGTAACTGGCCAAAATTCATCCGGTTCAGCAGGAACTGGATGATTTTTGATCCATCTATTGGCAGGCTGGTTGTACTGAAGTTTGTCTGTCAATCAACTTCAGTACAACCAGCCTGTTTTTTTTTTTTTTTTTTTAGTAAGATCACTCCTGGCGGCTCTAGATCATTGTATTTTGATGGCAGGGAAACCTCCCAATGTCACTGATGGGTGATACTGATGAGCACTGATGGGCAGCACTGATGAGCAGGCACTGATGGGCATAGAAAGGCTGCACTGACTGACATCATTATAGGCACTGATTGGTGGCACTGATAGGCATTGATTGGTGGCACTGATGGGCACTGCGGAGGCTTTTCTGTATTTAGGGCACTGATGATCAGTGCACTGATTACCTGCCTAGGACTCCCCTGCGAGAAAATGCCGCTGATCGACATTCTTCACCACACACTCTGTCAGTGTGAGGTGAGTAGGGCCGATTCACTTTTGTATTGACCAGCTGTGATTGGACACAGCCGATCACATTGTTAAAGAGCCACTGCTCTTTACAGAGATCGGGGTCTTGCCATGTCCTAGCAACACGTCACGAATGCCGCACGCAACATTGACCGTTCTGAAGCGCCATCATATGACATCCACCCAGAACAAGAGCTGCACCATCCCTCCGTCATTTGACGGTGGGCAGGCAGCAAGTTGTTAAAGCTAGGTTAGATTATAAAAAAATATCCCAAGCTTTGAACATCTCGCAGAGCACTGTTCAATCCATCATCCGAAAATGGAAAGAGATGGCCATGTCTTGGTAGATTTGCAGTTATGCCATACTACCTAAACTGACAGGCCGGGCAAGGAGAGTATTCATCAGAGAGGCAGCCAAGAGGCCCATGGTAACTCTGGAGGAGCTGCAGAGATCCACAGCTCAGGTGAGAGAATCTATCCACAGGACAACTATTAGTCATGCTCTCCACAAATCTGCCCTTTATGGAAGAGTGGCAAGAATAAAGTCATTGTCGAAAGAAAGCCGTAAGAAGTCCCTTTTGGGAGAAGCCATGTGGGGGACACAGCAAACATGTGGAAGAAGGTGCTCTGGTCATATGAGACCAAAACTGAATTATGTGGCCTAAAAGTAAAATGCTATATGTGGTGGAAAACTAACATCACCCTGAACACACCATCCCTATTGTGAAACATGGTGGTGGCAGCATCATGTTGTAGGGATGCTTTTCTTCCAGAGGGACAGGGAAGCTGGTCAGAGTTGATGGGAAGATGGAGGGAGCCAAATACAGGGCAATCCTAGAAGAAAATCTGTTAGGCCCCGTACACACGGCGGAGGTTCTCGCCAGAAACCAGCGAGAACCTCGCTGGGAGCTGCATTCCAGCGAGAACCTCGGCCGTGTGTACGCTCTCTGCTCGCCCCGCCCGTCGGGAAACCCGTCGAGCAAATAGAGAACAGGTTCTCTATTTGCTCGACGGCCCGTCGGGATGAACGGCTGGTTGCCATTCCCGACGGTCGGGTCGCAGATTCTGACGGCCGGCAGAGAACCTCGACGGGCGGAACGATGTGTTCCGCCTGTCGAGGTTCCCTGTCGTGTGTACGGGGCTTTAGAGTCTGCAAAAGACTTAAAACTGGGGTGGAGGTTCACCTTTCCGCAGGACAAGGACCCTAAACATACAGCCAGAATTTCAATGGAATGGTTTAGGTCAAAGCATATTCATGTGTTAGAATGGCCCAGTCAAAGTCTAGACCTAAATCCAATTGAGAATCTGTGGCAAGACTTAAAAATTGCTGATCAGAGACGCTCTCCATCCAATCTGACATAGCTTGAGATGTTTTGCAAAGAAATGTAGCGCCCCCTTGCTTGTAGCATAGGCACTACGCTAAAAACTAGTTGACTGGGACAGTTACCTTGCTCCCGGTCGTGATTTGTTCAGGTTAATGACCTGTGTCATTCTGGAAAGGTCCACTCACTCGGACTGCATTCTGGGGATGTGAGTATCATCTTTGGCCAGCAGTGGGAGCCAGAGGGGTTTCTGGAGGATGGAGTCTTCCCCAGAAGCCAATTGGAGGGGGTTTTTCCCCGCTGGGCATGCTGGGGAGGGTTATATCTGTGATGGAGGTCATGTGTTCTGTTTTTTTTTTTTCTTCTCCTGCGCGGGGTCACAGAGTCGGGGTGCGGCACCCACCTTCGGGGTGTGCGCATCCATGGACCCTGCTGGCGTGGCCCACTTGGCCAAGCTTCCAGGCCTTGCTGAGTCTCAGTCTGGGACGAAACTAAAGGGGCCCCAGTGACTTACTGGGTTCCTGACGCTGTAGAGAGGATCCGGCGCCCGGGCCATAAACAGGTACACTCTGCTGTCATCCGGTGATCTGTGCTGAGATAACTGCTGGGAGGATTTGCTCTATTCAGACATTTACAAATTATCTACACTACATTGGCCTGTGGCAGAGGCCTAGAGCCGGGTCAGTGAAAGAGACCTGTTCCTCCCAATCAGCATTTAAAGTGGCGACGCATGCAAGATTGTATCTTTCAAGGGGCTGATTTTGCTGTACATATATCCAGGTCTGACATTGAGAATCTCTATCTCCTCATCAACCTATTCTTCTTTCACCGAGTTGATGTTTGGCTATGTTGGCCTGGAATTAAAGCATAAGAAAATCTTTATTGACGGTGTGGACACTCAATTATTACTTAGTGGCTTCTGGTGCACCCCTAGACCAAGCAAGGGTAACTTAATCTGCCAATCCCATTATTAATCCAGCGGCCCTTTCGGGGGTGACGCTACAGAAGAATGGGCAAAAATGTCACTCTCTAGATGTGCAAAGCTGGTAGAGACATCCCTAAAAATACTTGCAGCTGTTATTGCAGTGAAAGGGGGTTCAACAAAATATTGACTCCGGGGGGCGCCATACAAATGTACCCCACACTTTTCACATATTTATTTGTTAAAGTTTTCCTTCCACTTCACAATTATGTGCCACTTTGTGTTGGTCTATCACATAAAATCCCAATAAAATACATTTACGTTTATGGTTGTAACATGACAAAATGTGGAAAATTTCAAGGGGTGTGAATACTTTTTCAAGGCACTGTATAATCCTAGCACTACAAGTCAAAAACAGTGAGGATCCTAAAGGATCCTGATTTTATTTGAGGTCGAACCTTTCCGCATATACAGCTACTTATAGGGGGTTTGCCTTTAAAATGCCCCCTCCTGCGATCAAAATTTTAAATAATCCTGAAAACGCTAAAGTGACATTCTATTGAGTCCCTTGTAATGGGAATTGTCTAAGGCTTAAACAGTTGGCGTGAGGCCAGTATAATTATTAGGTTCCCCTGTAACTGATTTCATCCCCCGAAGCATGCTAATCCCCTGGTGTTGTGCAGCGAGACCTGTCTGCATCACCCTTGTCTCCCTTCATTAGGAGCCAGGCGCTGAGGTAGAAGGCAGAGAGCTCGCAGGTATGGAAACTTCCCTGCCGAATGTGGCAAAACATCTGGAGAGTGTTTGTATAGCACTGCACACACGTGATTAGTACTTGCCATTATTACATTGTGCATCATAAAAGTTATTACAAGTAGTGTGAGTGTCTGAAGGATAGGAAGTACCCACATAGCTCCCAACTCTCTCTTTGTTGAATTCAACCCCTCCTCCGCTACTCTTACCTCCATAGCTGTCCTTATGTCAAGTCTGCTGTATAGATCGCTACATAAATGTACTATGCACGCTTTCTCTCTTTTGCATAGAATATGGTTAGATTCCCTGTCCAATTTTTATTGTTTTCTATGTCCCCATTTGAGAGATTTCAATTTACTTCCTGTCCTGGTAACCACAGAGATAATAAAAGGAATCTCCACAATGGGGGGCATGGACACAGGGCCGGTGCTACCCCTAGGCAAACTAGGCAACCGCCTAGGGCGCACTGCTTCTTAGGGGGCCCGGCCACTGGTGTTCTTACTTTCTTCTCTCTGTAGCAAGCAACTAATTCTCAGCATCAGCAGGCAGCCGCCGCTCCATTCGCACAAAGTGTTGGAGGCGCAGCGGGGGCGGAGGACTTTGTCTGTGTCCCGACTCCCGAATGAATGGAAGCAAGCAGACATTCATTGATGGGCACTGGTAGGCTGCATTGATGGGCTCTGGTGAGGTTGCATTTGATGGACGCTGGTAAGGCTGCATTGATGGGTGCTGGTGAGGCTGCATTGATGGGCGCTACTAAGGCTGTATTTGATGGGCACTGGTGAGGCTGAATTTGATCGGCACTGGTGAGGCTGAATTTGATCGGCGCAGGTGAGGCTGCATTTATGGGTGCTGGTGAGGCTGCATTTATGGGTGCTGGTGAGGCTGCATTTGATGGGCGCTGGTGAGGCTGAATTTGATCGGGCGCTGGTGAGGCTGCAAATATGGGCGCTGGTGAGGCTGAATTGATGGGCGCTGGTGAGGCTGAATTTGATCGGGCGCTGGTGAGGCTGCAAATATGGGCGCTGGTGAGGCTGAATTTGGTCGGGCGCTGGTGAGGCTGCAAATATGGGTGCTGGTGAGGCTGCATTGATGTGCGCTGCTAAGGCTGCAATTGATGGGCGCTGGTGGCTGCATTTGATTCGGCGCCTCATTAAAAAGGTGGGGTGTACATGGGCAGGGCAAAGGGGGTGTACTCATGGGTGGAGCCAGGGAGGTGGCAAAATGAGGTTTTGCCTAGGGTGTCAAAACTCCTTGCACCAGCCCTGCATGGACAGCAGTTAAATCTAACAGATGCTGCTGTAGGTGAAGCGCACAGTAGCCATCTATAGTGTCTGACCCCTGCATTGGGGTAGATGTCACATTAGTGACATTGTCTCATTTTATAAATTTCTGCGTTAAAGCGGATGGTTCAGCAAAAAAAAATATTAAAAGCCAGCAGCAACAAATACTGCAGCTGCTGACTTTTAATATTAGGACACTTACCTGTCCTGGAGTCCAGCGGCGTCCGCAGCAGAGGGTGAGCGATCGCTCGTCACCCTGCTGCTCCCCCCTCCATCCACGGTGAGGGAACCAGGAAGTGAAGTGCTGCGGCTTCACTGCCCGGTTCCCTACGGCGCATGCGCGAGTCGCGCTGCGCCCGCCGATTGGCTCCTGCTGTGTGCTGGGAGCTGAGAGTTCCCAGCACACAACGGGGGGGGGCGACGGGATGTCGCCAAAAAACCCGACTTTTGCCCGAGACTGCGGGCCGGAAGTGGTTGCAGATACCTGTCTTTAGACAGGTATCTGCACCGCCCTCCCCCCTGAAAGGTGTCAATTGTGACACCGGAGGGGGGGAGGGTTCCGATCAGCGGATCTTCACTTTAGGGTGGAGATCTGCTTTAATGTGTATATCAGGGCACATTGAAAAAAGTAAAAAAAATGTAAAAACTCCCATATTGTTCGCTGTTTCCAGTCCTGCATAATTGGCAGGACACGGCATCTTTTGTGACCGTGCTCATATGTTCAAATGCTGTGGATATGCAGTTCATGACATTTGAACACAGAAGCGTGATTGCTATTGTGTTGCTGAAGGTGAGCAGCCAACAGACTTTGTGTTGTGCTCATTATCCAGAACAACTCATACAATGTCGGTGTTCTTAAAGCGGAGGTTCACCCTAAAAATCAACTGTCTTATGATTACCATTAGCCATCCTTTATGTCTAATGTCTTTATGTCGTTTTTTTATTTTTTTTATTTGATTGCTTACCTAGATTTGGCAGCATTTTGTGTTGCTTCTGGGATCCTTTTCCCGCAGGAGTGGGCGTGCCTTTCCAATTCCCCCGGCTCATCGCAATGTCTCCTGGTAGTGATGTGTCGAGACTCCCAGGAGACGTGCTGTAGTGTAATCACGCGTCATCTCGCGGGTCACGCGACTCGGCAAGTCACTCTCTCCCGGAAGGATACGCTTGTGGGCTTCAGACTGCCCACAAGCAAGATGGAAACGGCCATCACAAAATTTTATAAAATATCTTTTCGGGCAGAATGACTATGCAGGCGGCTCTTGTATTAAGACACGCGAGTACCTGAGCAAGCAAGGTAAGACCGCCAGAAGCAGGTTAAAAAAAAAACACGAATACCCGCGGAACCCCCGCTTTAAGCCAGGCTTCAGGTACATAAGATCTAGTTTACACTTGTGGTTGGAAGGTAGGGGTGCAACGGATCAAAAAACTCACGGTTCAGATCTTTCCTCGGATCAGGAGTCACGGATCGGATCATTTTTTGGATCAGTAAAAAAAAAAAACAACAAGACAAACATACGTTTTGTCTTTTTGTTTATAGTAATAATAGCCAGTTTAACATTGCCCCTAATAGCCAGTCCAACATCCAACTCACTGTACTTGCACTGTAATGTCCATTGTCCCCCCACTCATCATTATCATCACTGTTCCAGTGCAACATTGCCCCCACATTAGTAATAATAGCCAGTAGTTTAACATTGCCCCTGCCGCCTAATAGCCAGTCCAACAAACATCCAACTTACTGTACTTGTTGCAGATGTAGAATAGATCGCTGCGCGCGCTCTTGCAGAATAGAAGATCCACGAGCAGAGGGGTGATAACGTCACCGTGCACCGCCGCCGGGTGTACCAAGATGGCCGACCGCTCCGGAGCTAGGCCAAAGCCGCGGCCTTTCCTAAGACCGCAGCGGCGGTGCGCCCCGCGGATCGCATTCTGTGCTGATCCAAACAGGTCGACCCGTTCGGATCGCGGATCGGTTACGAACCGTTGCACCACTATTAGAAGGTGGTAAAAATGGTGGCTGAGCTGCATATTCTTCATTACTGTCACTCAGGTGATCCACAAGCTCATTCCGATGCTCATTCTGATGACAGATGCCCCACCAGTCATCTCTATGCTTCCTGCCGACGCCGGACGATTCATTCTCCGGGCCCCCGAAGGAACGGGAGAGCCCGGAGAAGCACCGGATGGCGACGGGAAGGGGGATGTCCCCTCCCGCGACCTGTAAGAACGATCAAGTGGCGGAACCGCCGCTATGATCGTTCTTATGTCGTGCAGAATCGCCGGCTAAAGAAGAGGATATCTGGATGATGCCTCTGGCTGCAGGCATCATTCAGATATTCACCCGCAAAGCCCAGGCCGTCATTTGACGTCCACTTAGGATGGGAGATCCCATCTCTGGACGTCAATTGTCAATGAGCCGGTATTGAAGTGGTTAAAGTAACTTGACAGGTAAAAAAAAATAAAAAAAAATGTGTTACTATTAAACCCCTTAATTAACCCTCAGTTTCCCCTAATGAGCTCTAATTAACTATTTTCGCTTCTCCCCTTAAAGCGGGGTTCCAACCACATTCAGCATTTTTTAAATGTATGTCCTTTCATCCTGCGTTTTTATAATATAAATACGGTCACTTACTATTTTACAATCCGCCGCCACTCCGCATAGTTATTCAAAAAAGATAGTTTATGAAACCGTCCACACCGTTGTCATTTTGCTTGTGGGCATTGTGAAGCCCACAAGCACTTACTTCCTGGCCGAGGGAGATGATGTCAGATTCCGAAGGCAGATTTCGTAGGACCGCATAGCAACAGGCATTTCCAGGTGAGTAAAACATTTTCTTTTTTTTTTTTTTTTCAGGTCTAATGAGCACAATAATGAAAAAAAAAATTGTGATGGAAACTCCACTTTAACTATTATTATTCTGCAGATGTATTTATTTATTTTTTTTACTTGTATTGACACAATACAATATTAATATTTAAACTTAAAAAAAAAAAATGGTAATAATTAAATATTTTAGTGTTACATAACAAAAAAAGCCAGAATTTGAAAAGAAAACATTATTTCATTAGTAAATAACTTTTCAAACCAGAATAATAAAGTAAATGTCATTTTAAAAGCCAGAATTAATAGAATAAAATGCATAATTTGTATTTACATTGACACTTTGGGGGTTAATCACTAATGCAAAATGCAAAGTGCACTTGAAATTGCACTGAACGCGCAGTCACTGTAGATCCGAGGGGGACATGCAAGGAAAATAAAAAACAGAATTTTAGCTTACACATGATTGGATAATAAAATCAGCAGAGCTTCCCCTTTATTTCAGATCTTCCCCTTAGATTTACAGCGACTGCACTTCCAAGTGCACTTTCAGTGCAATTTCAAGTGCACTTTGCACTTGTAGTTTGCACTTGTAGTAGGGTTGTCCCGATACGATACTAGTATCAGTATCGGTACCGATACCGACCATTTGCCCGAGTACTTGTACTCTGATGCTTCACCCGATACCTGGGCAGTCAGGGTGATCAGTGTGGTGGGAGAATTACAAGCACTCTCCAACCGTAAGTGTAATCAGTGGTGATTGGTGCTTGTAACTCTCCCACACGCAGTCACCGATGACTGTCCCCGCATCCTCCTCCAGTCCCCCTCAATTTTGCTGCTCTGCTGCTGTCCCCCTCTGTGTCGCCCTCCATGCTGCTCCGTGTCCCCCTCTGTGCTGCTCTGTGTCCTCCTCTCTTCTCTTCCCTGCTGCTGTCCCCCTCTCTTCTCATCCGTGCTGCTGTCCCCCTCTCTTCTCCTCCTCCATGCTGCTGTCCCCCTCTCTTCTCCTCCTCCGTGCTGCTGTCCCCCTCTCTTCTCCTCCTCCGTGCTGCTGTCCCCCTCTCTTATCCTCCTCTGTGCTGCTGTCCCCATCTCTTCTCCACCTCCGTGCTGCTATCCCCCTCTCTTCTCCTCCTCCGTGCTGCTGTCTCCCTCTGTGCTTCTCCTCCGTGCTGCTGTTCCCCTCCATGCTCCTCCTCCATGCTGCTGTCCCCCTCCATGCTCCTCCTATACCCCCTCGATCTGTCAGGATGGAGAGTGGAGGTAGGAGCCGGTAAATCCGAATGTACAGTCAGTGATCACTGACTCTGTCCATTCACATAACTGAAACATCGTAATCTGTGTTAACAATGTTTCAGTTTATGAATAGAGAGGAGCTGCTGGCTGCTGAGGCTGCTGAGAAAGGGACTGGGGCATTTGTGTCCCTAGTCCCTTTCCCTGTCTCAAAGGGGAGATGTCAGTGGTCTGTTAAGACCCTTGATATCTCACCAAAGCCCCCCAACAGGGGCGATAAAAATAAAAAAATTGCAATAAATAATAAAAAAAAATTGTATAAAATAATAAAAAATAAAATAAAAAACACACTGACACTGTCCAAAAAAAAACGTGAAGAAATAAATTATAAAAAAAAACAAAAAAAAAACACATGTGCCACTGTCACATTAGATTAGAAAATGTATCGATAACCATCAGTATTCGGTATCGGCAAGTACTTGAAAAAAGTGTCGGTACTTGTACTCAGTCTTTAAAAAGTGGTATCGGGACAACCCTAACTTGTAGTGCAAAGTAGATTTGCATTTAATAAATAACCCCTTGTGTATTTAAACCAGGGGTGCCCAACCTTTTGAAGAGCGAGGGCCACTTAAGCAACTTGGTAACCAGTTGAGGGCCACAATGAGCGCAGCGGGCGGATGACAGGTCATGGCTACTCTACAGGCCCTCCGATCCGCCCAGATGGAAGGGGACAAATTCCCTTCTGTTTTTCAGATTGGAGACAAGAAGGGGTAAACAAACATCTGTCGCTCTAAGGGGCGAATTGAGGGTCCCATGTGGTCAGGCTGATCGTGTAAAAAGGGCCTAAGACTGCTTTCACACTGATGTGCTACGGTTTACCCACACCGCAGGTGCAGTGTAGTGCACCTGTGTCTATCCTGTGGGTTAGCTGAACTGTGCCATAGACTCAACCTGTGGCAAAAGCCGACGCTGTAGAGGAATCATCGGTTTATGGGGCTCTGCAGCCGCTTTCTTCCTCTACCACCAGCTTCATTCACAACACTGATGCTGCGGTATGGTGCAACCTGCGATCTGGTCTTGCCAAGCCACCATTCCAGAGCAGGAGGTCGCGGGCCACATCAGAGGGCTCCGCAGGCCCCATGTGGCCACCGGGCCACTGGTTGGCCACCCCTGATTTAAACTAACACTGATCAAAGTAGCAAAAAATATTTAGTTACTTTTTTGTCTTTTTTTGGCAAGACAACATGACTAAAATAAAGCAACTCTTGTCCTAAAACAAATTACTTTGGGCCAGATTCAGGAACAGTTAGACAGGCGGATCCAGTGATACTCCAGCCTAACTGTCACTTTGAGCCGGCGTTTCTGTTTTCTGTAACCAGAAAACAAGAAACGCCGGGTTGAAGGTCCGATGCGATCAGCGTAACTGAGTTTCGCCATCGCATCGTTACTTCAACTTAAAAATGGCGCCAGGGGCGTTCCCGCCGATTTCCGCTCAAAAAATATGTTAATGAGCGGAAATCGGCAATTCACGATCGAATTCCGGCGCGACGCAATGACGGTACGACGTTTCCGGAAGGGATACGCGGCGCGAAGATATACCTACATGGGGTTGGAATATCCTATGTTAGGTATAGGCGTCGTCATCGCGTCGGAAAAAAAAAAAAAACGGCGCTTGCGTAAAAAGTTCATGAATGGGAATGTGACGTCATTGACGTTCATTCACAGAATTTGGAGCATGCGCACGGGGATGTTTTGACACTCGACGCATGCGCAGTACGTTGGCGGCGGGATCGCGCTTAGTTAGAATACTACACGCCCCGTACCCGCCCAATTTGAATTCCGCCGGCTCATTTGCGATGCGCTGCCGCAACTTTAGGAGCAAGTGCTTCATGAATAACAGCACTTGCTCCTAAAATTTCAGCAGCGTAATGCAAATGAGATGATCTACCTGAATCTGGCCCTTTGTGTATTACTTTGTTATCCTAAAGAGTAACTCCACTTTTGTTGAGAAACAAAAGCATTCCCTGATTTGGATAGGTTTGTAAGGTCTTAGGACATGTTTTTTTATTGCTGTCTGCTCTGGGGAGTATCTTCCTCTCTATTTATCCTGGTGGGCGGTGGCCATTGTCGCCATGACAGAAGATGATCAGAAATCCTTAATTTGCTGTTGTAATAGAGGTCACTTCTTCTTACGCAGCCTTTCTCAATGTTTTTATCCCACAGGAACCCAATAAATAATTTTCAGGTCTTGGGAAACCCCTCCTTAAACCAACACACCCAGAATCGTTGGAAAACATGCCCCTTACTTTTTTGGTCAGTGGGAAGAATGCCCCCTTACAGTGGTGGCCAGAATACCATCCTTAGAGCCAGTTCACACTGGGGCGACTCGTCAGGCGACTCAGCCGCCTGACAAGTCGCGTCCCATTCTATTCAATGGAACCATTCTAATAACTTAGAAAAAGGTTCTTGTACGACTTTTGGGGCAACTCAGGGCGACTTGCATTGACTTCAATACAGAAGTAATTTTGCAAGTCGCCTCTGAAGTCGTCCTCAAGAAGCCTTGCCGAGTCGCCCCCGAAGTAGTGCCGTCCCAGTGTGAACCGGCTCTTACAGATAGCCAAAAGCATAATTGTTCTAGCACCACTGACTCTGCCATGTGGTGTTGACCCTGGAACCATGCAGGCATCATCAAATGGAAGGTCAACCAGGCAAACCTTAAGGAACCTCCTTGCAACCTCCAGAGGAACCTTAGAGTTCCCTAGAACCCGGGTTGAGAATGGCTGTTCCAATGGGAAAAACCTGTTCTGGTGACATAGGAACGGATATCTCATAGCTTTGGAGATCTTTTTTTCTGAAGTGATTCTGGGACAGAAAGTGAAGGGAGATCTTCCAAAAAAAAAAAGAAAAAGACTGACAAGGGGTCTTCTTAACTAATTCCTGTATTATCCAAAATGATACAAATAGCTTTACATGCACTTCAATGGCATCTTCTATAAACATTCTAAAATACTTGGTACCCTCACAAGTCACTCTTTGTTTAAATTGTAAAGAATACATTTTATTTGACGAAGGTGGCAGGGGCCCACTTGAATTATCTTTGCCCTGGGCCCACTTATGTCTTAAAGTGTCCCTGTATGCTACACGGCATATGTTTCTCAATGCGCATATTAAAATAATCACAAGCAATAACCTGAGTTGATCTTATGGCTCCCAAATGAGAAGCCCCGGGCCGTCTGGATGTGGAGCCTCTCACAACAGATGTCCCCGTGATGCTGATGAATGTATAATATGTCTCCTGCTGGGACTGTTACATGATCGGGCCTCTTCAGTTTATGTCTTTAACAGAACACAGCCTTATGCTGAAATATTGTCAATTTATTTCCTTTCAATATCTCATTTGGAGTAGTTAGTCCTGGGAACAAAGCTCTGCTCTGACTTTGTACACATCAGTGGCTGAATAAAAACATAATTTGCTGTTCTTGGAGGGATTATAGAATGTTATCTAAAAGCTCATCTGCAAGAAGAAAACAAACAAAAAAATACCCCCAAAAATTATAAATATATATACAGTATAAAAATACACTATATTGTCATAAGTATCGGGATGCCTGCCGTTAAAGGCACATTAATTTTAATGTCATCCCAGTCTTAGTCCGTAGGGTTCAATGTTGCGTTGGCCCACCCTTTGCAGCTATAAAAGCTTCAACTCTTCTGGGAAGGCCGTCCACAAGAATTAGAAGTGTGTCTATGGGAATGTTTGACCATTCGTCCAGAAGCGCATTTGTGAGGTCAGGCACTGATGTTGGATGAGGAGGTCCGGCTCGCAGTCACCACTCAATTCAATTCATCCCAAAGGTGTTCTTTTGGGTTGAGGTCTGGACTCTGTGTAGGCCAGTCAAGTTCCTCCACCCCAAACTCACTCATTCGTGTCTCTATAGACGTCAACATGCTAAAACATTTTGGACGATTTCATGCTTCTGACTTTGTAGAAAACTGTTTGGGGATTGCCCCTTCCTGTTCCAACATAACTGCGGGCCAGTGCACAAAGCAAGGTCCATAAAAACATGGATGAGCGAGTTTGGGGAGGAGGAACTTGACTGGTCTGCACTGAGTCTTAACCTCAACACCTTTGGAATGAATTAGATTGGAGACTGTAAGCCAGGCCTTCTCTCCAACATCAGTGCCTGACCTCAAAAATGCGCTTCTGGAAGAATGGTCAAACATTCCCATAGACACTCCTAAACCTTGTGGACAGCCTTCCCAGAAGAGTTGAAACTGTTATAGCTGCAAAGGGAGAGCCAACTCAATACTGAACCCTACGGACTAAGACTGGGAGGCCATTAAAGATTAAAGTTCATGCATGTGTAAAGGCAGGTGTCCCAACAATTTTGACAATAAAGTATGTGTGTGTATATTAGACATGTGCATTCGTTTTCGTCTGAATGCATTTTCGTCCGAATTTCAGGTATTTTCGTTATCGTTTTAACAAACGATAACGAAAGCACAGAAAACGAAAACTGAAAGATCCGACGTAAACAAATGCTTTATTTTTATTTTCGTTGCGGTCGAATGTGCCTAACCTTAACTCTATTAGTCCATTATTATTCTACATAAAGAGAAAAGATTTGACATAGAGAGAAAAGATTCGACATAGAGACACATGAAGATTCGACATAGAGAGACATGAAGATTCGACATAGAGAGACAAGAAGATTTGACATAGAGAGACATGAAGATTCGACATAGAGAGACATGAAGATTCGACATAGAGAGACATGAAGATTCGACATAGAGAGACATGAAGATTCGACATAGAGAGACATGAAGATTCGACATAGAGAGAGACATGAAGATTCGACATAGAGAGACAAGAAGATTCGACATAGAGAGACATGAAGATTCGACATAGAGAGACAAGAACATTCGACATAGAGAGACATGAAGATTCGACATAGAGAGACATGAAGGCTCGACATAGAGAGACATGAAGATTCGACATAGAGAGACAAGAAGATTCGACATAGAGAGACATGAAGATTCAACATAGAGAGACAAGAAGATTCGACATAGAGAGACATGAAGATTCGACATAGAGAGACATGAAGATTCGACATAGAGACACGTGAAGATTCGACATAGAGAGACATGAAGATTCGACATAGAGAGACATGAAGATTCGACATAGAGAGACATGAAGGCTCGACATAGAGAGACATGAAGATTCGACATAGAGAGACAAGAAGATTCGACATAGAGAGACATGAAGATTCGACATAGAGAGACATGAAGGTTTCGACATAGAGAGACATGAAGGCTTGACATAGAGACACATGAAGATTCGACATAGAGAGACATGAAGATTCGACATAGAGAGACATGAAGATTCGACATAGAGGCACAAGAAGATTCGACATAGAGAGACATGAAGATTCGACATAGAGAGACAAGAAGATTCGACATAGAGAGACATGAAGATTCGACATAGAGAGACATGAAGATTCGACATAGAGAGACATGAAGATTCGACATAGAGAGACATGAAGATTCGACATAGAGAGACATGAAGAGTTTAAATATTTTTTTTTTTTAAAGATTGTCGGATCTTCTTTTTTTTTCTTCTTCTTCTTTTTCCTCTTCTTCTTCTTCTTAGAACATTCGACAGACACCATAAGCCTTCAATGACAGATTCAACCTTAATTGTGCCTAACCTTAACTCTATTGATCCAATATTATTCTACATAAAGAGAAAAGATTTGACATAGAGAGAAAAGATTCGACATAGAGAGACATGAAGATTCGACATAGAGAGACATGAAGGGTCAAATTTGTTTTATTTTTTATAAAAGATCCTGTCAAATCTTTTTTTTGTCTCTTCTTCTTAGAACATTCGACAGACACCATAAGCCTTCAATGACAGATTCGACCTTAATTTGGATTTTCGGACTAATGCATTTTTTTTACGAAAAACAAAATAAATTAAAACGAATTTCGGGAGTAACTAAATAAATTTATCTTTCGGAAGAAAACGAAATTACGAAACAAAATATGTGCACATGTCTAATATATATGTATACATTTTAGCAACCAAAAATGTACAGTTCTGTTCAGCCAGTGTTATAATTGACACATTACTCCCACACTAAACAGTCTTTAGAATGCATCCAACATTACATTTTAGATCTATCTTTGTCTCAGTTCACAATAGATTTGCAGTTTGATTACTAATCTAGTGTGCAGACTGGTGGTGGTAGAGGTGACATCAGAAGCTGCAAAGCTAAATCAGGAAAGAGTGGTGTCACCTGACCTTTTGTGTAGTATGGGAAGTGTGTGAAGCACAAAAATTGTTACATGACAGTAATTGAGCAAACTCATTCTGTATTCTAGCATGATGCTAAATTGGTGTGATGACATCATCACATTTGCACTGATGTCATAACAGGTGGTTTCATAGTGTAGTGGTTATCACGTCTGCTTTACACGCAGAAGGTCCTGGGTTCGATCCCCAGTGAAACCATGCTTGAGGAGTTTTTTTTTTCTGCACAGCACTGGTAGTAATAAAAAAACATATATTAAATTGCGCTAAAATCAACTAATAGTGTAATAAGTGCAACAGAAATAACTGGGGTTGGGGATCCTAATGATGAACATAGAGTCACCAGTTCAAGTAGTAATACATTAGTCCCATCAACACTGAGATCATGGATCAGCTCAGCCTCAGCGGCACGCTCCCACACACCACAGGCACTGTGTCTCAGGTGTTCAGACTGATAATCACGTGCAATGATACCACCAAAAGTCAAGGATCAAGTCAGGGTGCGCGTTCCACCAGCACTCAGATGCTCACAAGGTATATGCAGGGAGAAAAGAGAAAAACAACATAGCATAATACTGCATAAGTGAACAATCAGCCACAATGCAGTGATAGCACTCACGAATCCTCAAGCTAAAACGATGTGTATGCTGCTCAGTACATCAGGTTCCTCATTTGGCACATCCGTGCGTCCCGTCACTGAAGCTCCTGCCCCACGCGTTACGTCACTGGTCACATGACTTACTCATGGGTCATGAGTAATAACCATATGAACTTTTTAATGCCATAGCCTGGTCTGACCAGTCATTAAAGGTCCAAACATGATTCACAAACCACCATTTAAATATCAGAGCACAACAATTGCATTGGATCCACGTCTTTGGAGAGAATAGCCATGGTAGCCGGCAAAACTTCTAAACGGTTAAATAAGTATTGTAAATTTAATTAGAGCAAAGCCGGCAAAAAAACAGATACCTTTTAATGGCTGTCTTAAAAATATTTTAGTTTCCAAGATCTAAGAAATTACATCCATTAGTCCGAAATCTCCCAAGCCAGCAGCCTATTATTGAGGATTATTGACTTGTCTTAAACTAGTTTCGCCCGCGGTTAAGCAGAATCCGCATTCCTGGCTGAATATCTCTCAGTGCAAACTATAAATTTACACAAAATCCATAAGTTCTGTATGATTAAATTACATTTATAATGATCATCCTCCCGAATGTAGAATAGGATTGCAATCATTGGAAGGCCTCCTTCACATGTCCATGTAGCATGAATGGACCATTTTTTTTATAGCGAGCGTCTCAACTTGTAGGTGCTGTGTGCAGTCAACCCATTCAGAGCCCGTGGGATACAACTGTGGGCTAGCAGCCTTGAGCAAACATTGTCTGCATGATTTGGATTAAAGTTATTTTTATTTTTTAGACCAGAAAATAGAGGTACGTTTTGGAGACGTGACGTCTTTTTTCTAAACATTTTCGAGTTCTCCCATTTCAAAAGGATGGAAGGTATGTGAGGAGGTATTATTTCGGCATTGTCTCTGTAACCAAGTTTTAACCACTTTAGCCCTGGAGGATTTGGCTGTCAAATGACCATTTTGCGGTCGTGCAACGTTGCCCCTTAACAAAATTGGCGTCCTTTTTTCCCACAAATAGAGCTTTCTTTTGGTGGTATTTGATCACCTCTGCAGTTTTTATTTTTTGCGCTATAAACAAAAATAGAGTGACAATTTAAAAAAAAAAAATATATATATTTTTTACTTTTTGCTATAATAAATATTGCCAATATATATATATATATATATATATATATATATATATATATATATATATATATATAGTGTGTGTGTGTGTGTGTATATATATATATATATATATATATATAAATTCCTCAGATTAGGTCAATACGTATTCTTCTACATATTTTTGGTAAAAAAAATCGCAATATTTTTTTCTTTTTGCTATAATAAATATTGCCTATATATATATATATATATATATATATATAGTGTGTGTGTGTGTGTATATATATATATATATATATATATATATATATACAGTGCAGAAAATAAGTATTTGAACACCCTGCTATTTTGCAAGTTCTCCCACTTGGAAATCATGGAGGGGTCTGAAATTGTCATCGTAGGTGCATGTCCACTGTGAGAGACATAATCAAAAAGAAAAATTCCAGAAATCACAATTTATGAATTTTTAACTATTTATTTGTATGATACAGCTGCAAAGAAGTATTTGAACACCTGTCTATCAGCTAGAATTCTGACCCTCAAAGACCTGTTAGTCTGCCTTTAAAACGTCCACCTCCACTCCATTTATTATCCTAAATTAGATGCACCTGTTTGAGGTCATTAGCTGCATAAAGACACCTGTCCACCCCATACAATCAGTAAGAATCCAACTACTAACATGACCAAGACCAAAGAGCTGTCCAAAGACACTAGAGACAAAATTGTACACCTCCACAAGGCTGGAAAGGGCTACGGGGAAATTGCCAAGCAGCTTGGTGAAAAAAGGTCCACTGTTGGAGCAATCATTAGAAAATGGAAGAAGCTAAACATGACTGTCAATCTCCCTCGGACTGGGGCTCCATGCAAAATCTCACCTCGTGGGGTCTCAATGATCCTAAGAAAGGTGAGAAATCAGCCCAGGACTACACGGGAGGAGCTGGTCAATGATCTGAAAAGAGCTGGGACCACCGTTTCCAAGGTTACTGTTGGTAATACACTAAGACGTCATGGTTTGAAATCATGCATGGCACGGAAGGTTCCCCTGCTTAAACCAGCACATGTCAAGGCCCGTCTTAAGTTTGCCAATGACCATTTGGATGATCCAGAGGAGTCATGGGAGAAAGTCATGTGGTCAGATGAGACCAAAATAAAACTTTTTGGTCATAATTCCACTAACCGTGTTTGGAGGAAGAAGAATGATGAGTACCATCCCAAGAACACCATCCCTACTGTGAAGCATGGGGGTGGTAGCATCATGCTTTGGGGGTGTTTTTCTGCACATGGGACAGGGCGAATGCACTGTATTAAGGAGAGGATGACCAGGGCCATGTATTGCGAGATTTTGGGCAACAACCTCCTTCCCTCAGTTAGAGCTTTGAAGATGGGTCGAGGCTGGGTCTTCCAACATGACAATGACCCGAAGCACACAGCCAGGATAACCAAGGAGTGGCACTGTAAGAAGCATATCAAGGTTCTGGCGTGGCCTAGCCAGTCTCCAGAGCTAAACCCAATAGAGAATCTTTGGAGGGAGCTCAAACTCCGTGTTTCTCAGCGACAGCCCAGAAACCTGACTGATCTAGAGAAGATCTGTGTGGAGGAGTGGGCCAAAATCCCTCCTCCAGTGTGTGCAAACCTGGTGAAAAACTACAAGAAACGTTTGACCTCTGTAATTGCAAACAAAGGCTACTGTACCAAATATTAACATTGATTTTCTCAGGTGTTCAAATACTTCTTTGCAGCTGTATCATACAAATAAATAGTTAAAAAAATCATACATTGTGATTTCTGGAATTTTTATTTTTGATTATGTCTCTCACAGTGGACATGCACCTACGATGACAATTTCAGACCCCTCCATGATTTCCAAGTGGGAGAACTTGCAAAATAGCAGGGTGTTCAAATACTTATTTTCTGCACTGTATATATATTCCTCAGATTAGGTCAATACGTATTCTTCTACATATTTTTGGTATAAAAAAAAAATCGCAATAAGTTTATTGATCGGTTTGGGAAAAAGTTATAGCATCTACAAAATAGGGGATAGTTTTATGGCATTTTTATTAATATATTTTTTTACTAGTAATGGTGACGATCATGATTTTTATTGTGACTGCGACATAATGGCGGACACATCGGACACTTTTGATGCTATTTTGGGACCATTGCCATTTATACAGCGATCAGTGCTATAAAAATGCACTGATTACTGTGTAAATGCCACTCGCAGGGAAGGGGTTAACCACTAGGGGGCGAGGAAGGGGTTAAGTGTGTCCTAGGTAGTGATTCTAACTGTAGGGGGCTAGGCTTACTGTGACACGACATTTATCGCTGCTCCTGATGACAGGGAGCAGAAGATCAGTGTCCTGTCACTAGGCAGAACAGGGAGATGCCTTGTTTACACAGGCGTCTCCCCGTTCAGTCACTCTGTGACACGATCGCGGGACACCGTTGGACATTGAGTCCCCGGGTCCCTCAGGCACGGTCACAGAGCTTGCAGCAGGGGCATGCGGCGGCGCGCACGTACCCACACGGCGTAAAATTCAGAGCGCAGCCGTGCCATTCTGCTGACGTAAAAGTGTGTTAGCCGGTCGGCAAGCGGTTAAAGACCTTTTTTAGTAAATGCAGTAAGGAAGTAGCCGATGATAAATCAAGTTGTATAGAGTAAAGGAACCTGTATGCTGTAAATACTCCATCAAATGAGTATTAGCGAAAAGGAAGGATACATATTTTCTTCTCCTCTGACATAAACCAGCGGAGTCTGCAAAATGATTTGTGTCTCATATTGTGAAACAGATTAACCCGCTGATCTTCTCCTGCAGAAATAATAGCACAATCTCCCAGGTGGATGCTGATGTGTGGGGGGTTACAAGCATTTATTATAACTTTAAAACAACCTGTCCCTCTTGTAATATCCCATACTTCAATCTCTTTTTAGTTGGTTGTGTGATTTTCTACTTACGTATTCCAGGAATTACAGACTGTAAAGACATGGTCTAGTTGTTTTCACAATGTACCACTATTTGTACTTCAGATGACTAACAGATACATTACTAATGTCCTAAACACTCTTACATGGCAAAGAGACCCAACAGGTGCTGTTTCAGCATGCTCCAGCAGGATGTGCTAGAGAGATACCATTCTGTGTTATGAATGCTTAAAGGGGTTGTAAAGGTACAGTTTGTTTTCCTAAGTAGCTTTCTTTCCCTTAGTGCAGTCCTCCTTCACTTACCTCATCCTTCTGTTTGGCTTTTAAATGTCCTTATTTCTTCTGAGAAATCCTCACTTCCTGTTCCTCTTTCTGTAACTCCACACAGTAATGCAAGGCTTTCTCCCTGGTGTGGAGTGTCGTGCCAGCCCCCTCCCTTGGACTACGGGAGAGTCAGAACACCCACTAATACACAGCTTCTTTCTCTACCTGCAACATAGAGAGCGTCCTGACTCTCCTGTAGTCCAAGGGAGGGGGCGAGCACAACACTCCACACCAGGGAGAAAGCCTTGCATTTCTGTTAGTGCACAGAGCAGCCTGAATCCTCCTCTTCTCAGGTCCCTTTTCTTTCGGTCTCCTGGCCCCTCCCCTCCCATCAAGTGCCCCCACAGCAAGCAACTTGCATGACTGCGCAATTGCCAGTAGCGCAGTGCTAAATAGCAAAAATGGCCTGTCGTGAAGGGGGGGAAATCTTCCGGAGCTGAAGTGGTTAATTTGCGGCATGGTTCTTTTCTCACGGTTTATAAAAGATTGGTGCCAATCATTTTAGTGAGCTCAAAACAAGAACTGGTTATTGCAGATTGCAATATGTGAAGGAGAGCGAGGTGAAGATCAGGATATCCCCCAAATATAGAGGGTCTCAAACACCAGACTAGGGTCTATTTTCTTTTTAACCACTTAAGACCCCGTACAGTGGTCCAATGCGGGGCCAGGAGGCGTGGCTGTGCACGACGGAGTGCCGGATACACAGGAAGGAGATCACGGCTCTGTGTAACTCAGCGGCGCTCGCTTCTCTTCCCTCAGACAGCAGGGATCGGCGTATAACTATAATTTTAAGGGGGGAAAAGTGCGTGTTATACGCCGATAAATACGGTAGTTAACCACTTAAGGACCGCCTACTGCACATTTACGTCGGCAGAATGGCACGGCTGGGCACATCAACGTATATATATGTTGATTTTAGTACCCAGCCGTGGGTCACGGGCGCGCCCGCGGGCGCGCGGCCGTGACCCGGTCCGAAGCTCCAGGACCGGGATTCGCAGACCAGATCACCGCTGCAGTGCGGCGATCCGTCCCTGGAGCGGAAGAACGGGGAGAGCCGTGTGTACACACGGCTTCCCTGTGCTTCTCTGTGGCCGCAGCATCGATCGCGTCATCCCAGTAATAGGGGGACGCGATCGATGACGTCACACCTACAGCCACACCCCCCTACAGTTGTAAACACACACATAGATCACACATCCCCTACAGCGCCACCTGTGGTTAACTCCCAAACTGCAACTGTCATTTCCACAGTAAACAATGCAATTTAAATGCATTTTTTGCTGTGAAAATGACAATTGTCCCAAAAATGTGTCAAAATTGTCCGAAGTGTCCGCCATATTGTCGCAGTCACGAAAAAAATCGCTGATCGCCGCTATTAGTAATAAAAAATGCAATAAAACTATCCCTTATTTTGTAAACGCTATAAATTTTGCGAAAACCAACCGATAAACGCTTATTGCGATTTTTTTTACCAAAAATACGTAGAAGAATATGTATCGGCCTAAACTGAGGGTAAAAACATTTTTTTTATATATTTTTGGAGGATATTTATTATAGCAAAAAGTAAAAAATATTGCATTTTTTTTAAAATTGTCGCTCTATTTTTGTTTATAGCGCAAAAAATAAAAACCTCGGAGGTGATCAAATACCACCAAAAGAAAGCTCTATTTGTGGGGAAAAAAAGGACGCCAATTTTGTTTGGAAGCCACGTCGCACGACCGCGCAATTGTCAGTTAAAATGACGCAGTGCCGAATCGCAAAAAGGGGCAAGGTCCTTTACCTGCATTTTGGTCCGGGTCTTAAGTGGTTAATGTTACGTTAAAGTTAGATAAAACTGGACCTCCAATACAACACTTTTAGCACGTACATTGTAATAGCTCATTACCAGATCTACTGAACAGAAGAATTTTTCAAAAAAAAGTTTGCAAATGATGAGATTCTTATAAATTTTATGTTCCATGTAGCTTAAAAAAATAGGTTTTCTATTCAGAAGTTCATACTGGCGAGCCCTACAGACTCCCATAACGCGATGTGGTAACGCACACAATTCTGCAATACAAATCCTACTTTATAATCTCAAATGTAATCCATTCACTGCCCATTATGTTATTATAAGCCGGCAGCCACACATTATTTAATAAAACAGACCATTTACACGGGGCGTGGGGGCAGGGTGAGGCGTTCCACTCCATTGGAACCAGTTAAGTTCCCCAGCAAAGAAAACGCAGAGCACTCCCTCTTGGAGAGGCTTCTCACCTTGAGCTGTGAGTGTAAAAGACTGCGGCGTCCTTTAATAAGTGTAAGGAAAGCTGGCTTGGCAGCCAAGACCCATTTATCCCCTATGGCAACGTTCTCAGAGAGACCTTACAATGCTCCCTTACCAGGGACAGCCTCGCATAGCCAACCTAATAGCCAGGCTGAGGAAGGGGGAACCTCTCCGGGGGGTACAGGGACTCTGAGGACTGTTTGAGCAATATAAAATACAATGTCCAATCAGCCAAGGTGTAGGTATCAGGGGAGGGCTGGCAGGGGGGGCAGGGTGGAAATCTCCCCCCCCCCCCCCCCCCCGGCTGGTGACACTATGCACAGCCACCGGCCACCACTACCAAATGCTGTTTTTGCAGAGCAGGAATATGGAGCTCTGTTAACACAGGTCATGGCCGCTGCTCAGCTCCCACTGTGCAGCCGTGCCTCTGTCAGATCCAAGGTAGATGGCTGCAGAGCTGAGCTGTGTCTCGTCTCACACATAGCTCAGCCTCAGCGCTGACATCCCCTTCTCTCTCTGCACAGACACAAGGAATCTGATGTAAGGGGGGCCTCTGTGCGGACTCTGATGTAAGGGGGGCCTCTGTGTGGACTCTGATGTAAGGGGGGCCTCTGTACGGACTGTAAGGGGGGCCTCTGTGAGGACTGTAAGGGGGGCCTCTGTGCGGACTGTTAGGGGGGCCTCTGTGCGGACTGTAAGGGGGGCCTCTGTGCGGACTGTAAGGGGGGCCTCTGTGCGGACTGTGATGTAAGGGGGGCCTCTGTGCGGACTGTAAGGGGGGCCTCTGTGCGGACTGTAAGGGGGGCCTCTGTGCGGACTGTGATGTAAGGGGGGCTCTGTGCGGACTGTAAGGGGGGCCTCTGTGCGGACTGTAAGGGGGGCCTCTGTGCGGACTGTGATGTAAGGGGGGCCTCTGTGCGGACTGTAAGGGGGGCCTCTGTGCGGACTCTTGTGATCATGAAAAATCTTAGACTTTTCCTCGATCCATCACTTTTCCACACTCTATGCGCCACTTGACTGGACTTGCCCCCCAGGCCTAAGGCTGCCAGCCCTCCCCTGGTAGGTAGGTATATAATTATATGTGTAGCAGGTACTTCTCCAGACTGATCTCATCTACTAGGGGGCAGCTGTCTGCTGCAGAAGTGTGGGCTTTTTCACCCCCTTTCTCTCTTCACACACAGACTCTCAGAACTGCTTGTTTGTAAACTCCCTATTGGAGGTTGTCTGTAAACTCCCTATTGGAAGAGCCTAAGCCAATCATCAGACAGCAGCAAAGGACTGTGGGGGATGAGATAAAAAGCCAGAGGAACTAGGCCAGAGCCTCTTTTTGCCTGTGCCCCATGAGGAGAGCATCTCCTGCACTCTATGTGTGTGTGGAATTGCGGCCTACCAAGGGACACACAGCCTGTGACTCCAGCCCAGAGGAACAGATTGTTCATGCAGCTCCTGCTCAGAGGAACAGGTTGTTCATGCAGCTCCAGCCCAGAGGAACAGATTGTTCATGCAGCTCCAGCCCAGAGGAACAGATTGTTCATGCAGCTCCAGCCCAGAGGAACAGATTGTTCATGCAGCTCCAGCCCAGAGGAACAGATTGTTCATGCAGCTCCAGCCCAGAGGAACAGATTGTTCATGCAGCTCCAGCCCAGAGAAACAGACTGCCCATGCTAAAGGACACCCTGCAACAGCTCAAGGAATGAATGCCACTGTGACACACCTGCATCTAAGATCTATTGCTCAGATTTGTCCTAAAAGAAAAAAAAATTGCAGCCCACTGCAAAATTGTTCAGGCTTGTCTTGAAGAATAGGTGGCAACCAGGGCTGGTGCAAGGATTTTTGACACCCCTAGGCGATTTTTGAACGCCTAGGCGAAACCTAATTTTGCCGCCCCCAGCTCCACCCCCTTTGCCCTTCCCATGTATATCCCAGCTTTTTAATGAAGTGCCCAACAAATTCAGCCCACCGGCGCCCATAAGATGCAGCCTCACCAGTGCTTAGCAATGCAGCCTCATCAGTGCCTATCAATGCAGCCTCACCTGCACCCGTCAAATGCAGCTACCAGCAACCCTCAATGCAGCCTCACCGGTGTCCATCAATGCAGCCTCACCCGTGCCCATCAAATGCAGCTACCAGCGCCCATCAATGCAGCCTCACCAGTGCCCCTCAATGCAGCCTCACCAGTGCCCCTCAATGCAGCCTCACCAGCGCCCATCAATGCAGCCTACCAGCTCTCATCAATGCAGCCTCACCAGCACCCCTCAATGCAGCCTACCAGCGCCCATCAATGCAGCCTCACCAGTGCCCCTCAATGCAGCCTCACCAGTGCCCCTCAATGCAGCCTCACCAGCGCCCATTAAATGCAGCCTACCAGTCCCCATTAATGAATGTTTGCTTGCTTCCATTCATTCGGGAGTCGGGACACAGACACAGTCCTCCGCCGCTGCTGCGCTTCTGGAACTTTGTGCGAACGGACCGGCGGCTGCCTGCTGATGCTGAGACTTAAGCCGATGAAAACAGACCGATGGACTGTTTTCATCGGACAAACTGATCATGTGGGGGCCCTCTCAGTCTTTTTTCCATTGGTGAAAAAAAATAGAACATGTTTTAAATTTTTCCTATGGATAAAAAAAACGATAGAAAAATCCGATCGTCTGTGTGGAAGACCATCTGAGAAAAATCCACGCATGCTCAGAATCAAGTCGACGCATGCTCTGAAGCATTGAACTTCATTTTTCTCAGCACGTCGTGGTGTTTTACGTCACCGTGTTTTGGCACGGTCAGATTTTTGACTGATGGTGTGTAGGCAAGACTAATGAAAGTCAGCTTCATCGGATATCCGACAAAAAAAAATCCATCGGATTAGATTCCATCAGATATCCGATCGTGTGTACAGGGCTTTAGTTGTTTGCTGCGGAGAGAAGAGAGTAGAAACACCGGTGCCCTAATCAGTAGTGCGCCCTAGGCGGCTGCCTAGTTTGCCTAGTGGTAGCGCCGGCCCTGGTGGCAACCCTACACAGGGAATGGAGAAAGTTTTTAGCTCCATGTAAGCTCTGACCAGATCAGACATTGCTTTTTTCACTATAGCTTGAGGTGATGCAAAGAGAAGCTAAAACCTTCTGAAAGGCACCTTACTGAGCATGCCCAAACATAAAAATGCTAAAGACATTTCTTTGAAAACTAGGACATTATCATGGACACAGGCAACCTTTCAGAGGCTGCTTTAGGTACCCCTGTTTGTAGCCCCCCGGGAGCCCCAACCTGCAGGACACCATGTGTTAATCCTCCATGTTTTATACTGGCATTAGCACGCCGCACACAGAAGCCCTCCTCAAAGGGGTTAAACTGTGTACCATATGGACAGCACGCGATCCCATTCTCTTTGTACCTGAGGCTCCTGGATTTGAAGGTTTCACCCCTGTCTTTATTTCCCCGTGCCTGGCGCGTCCCTGGCGCAGTATATCACCTGTTTTATAGGGTCACGTGGGATCTGTTAATGGGGTGCTTGCTTCTTGATGACTTCAGGATGAGTTCTCCTCTGGCACCTGGAACCTATTCTGCCACCTGGAGCAGCCGCAATTACCTTCATATGTGGATCCAGGGGCGCTTTTCAAATCAGTTATAGACTTCTCATATTACCGGGACTTCTAGCAGGGAAAAAAAAACTACTGTGGATTTTCTGTTCAATAAAGTACTGGCCGGATCTTCTCAGTCTTACATGCTTGCAGCTTCACAATTTTGAGAAAATATTGCATGTACAGGTACACCATATTGTCAAAAGTATTGGGACACCTGCCTTTCCACTCATATTACCTTTAATCAGGGCTTTTTTTCTCAGACAATAGGTGCAGGAACTCCCCCTTTCTGAGTCACCCCTTTTCTCCGTCCCCTACCCACCTCCCGCCGCCCCTTTTAGACAATAGAGCCAAGTATCATTTTGTGGTGCTAAGTAATTAACAATAGACCCCTCCCCCAACAGTAGATCTCTTTCAGCAACAACCAGCAACATAAGACTCCCCTAGAAACAATAGGTCCCCCACCAGCAACAATAGACCACCCTGCAAAAATAGATCCACAGCAGTGAGCATCAATACCCTGCAGCACACCCCAGCATTCTTTGCCATTACATACAGTCAGTTCAGAAGGTGCCGGAACTGCGTTCCCCCGTGTTCCCGCTGAAAAAAAGCCCTGCCTTTAATGGTCTTAAAGGGGTTGTAAAGGTACCTTTTTCCCCCCTAAATAGCTTCCTTTTAGCTTAGTGCAGTACTTAGGTGGTACACGAGTTTAGTCAGGCCTAGGGCATCACAAAACCTAAATACACCACTGCCGCCACATCACCGCTTTTCTCACTGACAGTACTTGTCCTGGCCGGGAATGCCTGGAGGAGCACAGTCCCCGCCCCCTGCTTGTGATTGGAGAAATCCTCTTGGGGGGGGGGGGCGAGCTCCTTTCTCTATCTGCAAAGTAGAGAGTGTCCTGACACTCCTGCTTGCCCCCTCCCCCTCAAGAGGCTTTCTTCACGCCAGGGAGAAAGCCTTGCATTACTGTGTGGAGTTACAGACAGAAGAACAGGAAGTGAGGATTTCTCAGAAGAAATAAGGACATTTAAAAGCAAAATGGAAGGATGAGGTAAGTGAAGGAGGACTGCACTAAGGTAAAGGAAGCTATTTAGGTAAACAAATTGTGACGTAAAACACAACGACGTGCAGAGAAAAATTAAGTTCAATGCTTCCGAGCATGCGTCGACTTGATTCTGAGCATGCGTGGATTTTTGACCGATGGATTTCCCCACAGACGATCGTTTTTTTCTATCGTTTTTTTAACGATACGAAAATTTTAAAACAGGTTCTATTTTTTTTCACCGATGGGAAAAAAAACTGATGGGGCCCACACACGATCAGTTCGTTCATCGGTCGGTTTTCATCAGACGAACCGATCGTGTGTACAGGGCATAAGTGTTAAAGGGGTTGTAAAGATTTTATTTATTTTTTCTAAATAGGTTCATTTAGGCCGGATTCACACTTGTGCAGGTGCGAATTTCAGCTCTCTTATCTCTGCAGAGAGATAAGAGAAGTGTTCAGCAGATCCACTGCGTTAATTAGCTAATTGCAGCCTGGACTTTAGCTGTAAATGGTTACATGTAAAAGTAAATGATGCTGGACAGTATGACAGGCAATGACATCTGTGACTCATGACCTCGCACCTTCTCTTCCTGTTCCAGTGTGTGTTGCACCATAGATCTGTTCTGTTGTGTTCTCTGACCCTGTTCCCAAAGCGTACCCTAGATCAGACATCCATCAATAGCCTGGCTGCTGTAATTGATGATATTTACCATAATAATGTAAAAAAGGTAAAGACGATCCTCACAGATCACACAGCCTCGGGCCTTACTCAGCATGTCTACCTCTTGTAGATTTATAGAACAGTGTGAATATAATTCTCTGCCTTACAGTGACTGAACTTGACAGCTGGGTGGAGATGACTTACTTTTCCCATGTTAGTTATTCTGTAGGAAGTGTCATTTGTCAGCCTGAAGCAACTCGCTGTGTACACAATACACGAAGCGACTGAAGCTCAACTTTGCAATATTCTCTCCCTGATATATATTTTCTGTAGATTCTTTCTTTAATTTCTATTTTTTTGTTTTTTTTTATGACTCGTCTTCAAAGAGATATTAAAGGCAATTTTTTTTTTCTACAAAATAACAAACTCGTTCTACTTACCTTATGTGTGCAGTGGTTTTGCACAGAGCAGTTCCGATCCTTCTCTTCTCAGGTCACCCGCCGGCGTTCCTTGTCCCCCACTTCTGTCAAATGCCGCCAGAGCAAGCAGCTTGCCATGGTGGCACCCAAACAGGCTCACACTTGAGCCACTGCTCTGTATGTTCATTCGTATACAGAGCCACAGCTCATTCCTGCCCCTCTCCTTCCTCATTGGCTCACTGGCTGTGATTGACAGCAGCTAGAGCCAATGGCTCCTGCTACTGTGTCAGCCAATGAGGAGGGAGAGTCTGTGGAGAGCCGATGCTCTCATGCACATTGCTGGATAGGGAGGGAGCTCAAGTAAGTATTAGGGGGGGGCTCCTTTACACAGAAGTTTTTTTACCTTCATGCGTGAAGGTAAAATTACATCAGTCTTTAGAATCACTTTTAGTAAATCAACCCCAACCAGGTGTCCCACCAATCCTATCGGTCTCTTCTGTCATAAATTCTTCCCTCTGCCCCATCAGCTGTAATGAACACTGGACAGTGCATGCGTCCCTGCACCCAATTGTCAACCACGCCAACCTATAACTAGCCTTTACAGCAAGGTGCACATGGAACCGCAATGCACATCACTTACAAACAAAAGGTTTACCAGTCAGCCTGCCAAAACAATCCAATTGGCCCTGTCTAACAGTTTACGCTAAAAACAAAGGGCCAGATTCAGGTAGCCCGGTTTAAAATTACGCGGGCGCAACGTAGCTCTGATACGCTACGCCGCTGTGAATTAGCGAGGCAAGTGCTGTATTCACCAAGCTAAGTTACGGCGGCGTAGCGTAAATGGGCCGGCGTAAGCCAGGGTAATTAAAATGTGAATGAGGTGGGCGTGTTTTATGGTAATGTGTTGTGACCCCACGTTTTTTACATTTTTTTTTAAACTGCAAATGCGCCGACCGTGGACGTATCCCAGTGCGCATGGGGTAAATCCCCATTCACAGACGAGTTACGCAAATGACGTGAAATCTGAAAAATTTGACGCGGTCCCGACGTTCATACTTAACATAGGATGCGCCATCTTTTTGGTGGTTTATCTTTACGCTGGGAAACGCCTTACGTAAACGGTGTAAATTCACTGCGTCGGCCGGGCGTAGGTTCGTGAATAGACGTATCTCGCTGATTTACATATTCTAGGCGTAAATCAGCGGGAACGCCCCTAGAGGCCATCTTAAAAATGCAGTTAAGTTTCGACGCATGCGTGGAAGTTTTTTTACTTCCTGGTGCTGTGACGTGGCGGCGTCAACGTCACCGCCACGTCACCGCGCTGTCTGCCAGCAGGGATTTTGATCCGATGGTGTGTACACACCGCTGGACGAAAATCCCGAGGAGACAAGTCCGATGAAAACGGTCCGTGGACCGTTTCCATCGGACAGGTCCCTCCATGTGTACGCGGCCTAAGATTCACCAGGGAACCCATCTCACCACTGTAAAGTTGGATAACCCACCATTACCACTCTGCAACCAGTTTCCCAAGCGAGCCGCTTTCAGGTCTTTGCTCCCCAGATTTTCTCTACCAGGGGACAAAGAGACTTGGTCCATAACTTTCATTAAGGGCGGCTATATATTGCTCTGGTGCATTTCCGCTGAGCTTTGGGCAAAGCGCAGATAACCCTCAGACTTTCATAAAGCACACCAAAGATACAGCATAAATGACTTTTGGTGCGGTTTTTGAAAACTGCAGTACCTCATAGAAGTATATGGAAAAGGGCAGCTTACCTGCACAAACAGCGCAATCTATCACCCAATATGTCCACCGGACACAGGATGACAGATCAGTGTATTGGCCCGCTGATGGTACCATGGGATCGCTGTGACCAATCGCATCACATGACAATTGTACACAATGAATGACTTTGATTCATACCATTTACTGTGTACTACACTCTCCAGTGATAGTAAATAAACCCCATTGTGTATTTAAAAGTGGGGTATGCCTGTATTGTGTTGTTCTCTGTGATTGGTCACAGTGATCACATGGTGCAGACAGGGCCAATCACATCTCATTTGTACCATGTGATTAGCTTTTGCCATTCAATGTTAATCACAATAGTAAACACCAAATTAGTTGTTTTCATTCAGAAATAAATGCTTGCCTATAACAGTAAAATTCACTGTTATAAGCAATCATAGTCTGTAACAAAAAATCCTGATCACCTCCCCACAGTGGTACAGTGTTACTATGGTAACACTGTGGGGAAAGGGAGTTACCGCTCCAGGTGGGTATGCTTATACAATCGGTATCTCCTCAGGAGATCAAGGGTGCTGGCAACGCACGAAGCAAGTGATAGGCCTCGTACACACGACCGTTTTCCTCAGCAAAATCCATCAAGAAAAATGCTGGCAAGCATTTTTGACGAGGAAAACGGTCGTGTGTATGTTTTTCGGCGAGAAAACTTTTGTGGATCTCGATCTCGTCGGGAGTCTCAATTTCCTCTTCATGTTCCTCGTCGGGCTGGTTTACAACAAGAAACACGTTCGTGTGTATGCTTAGAAACCCGCGCATTCTCAGAATAAAGTATGAGGCGGCGTACACACCACCGAGGTTCTCGCTGGAAACCAGCGAGAACCTTGCTGGAAGCTGCATTCCAGCGAGGACCTCGGCCGTGTGTACGCTCTCGGCGAGCTTCACGTCGGGAAGCCCGTCGAGCAGAAATAGAGAGCACGCTCTCTATTTGCTCGACGGCCCGCCTGGATGAATGGCTGGTTGCCATTCCCGACGGGCGGGTCGCCGATTTCGACGGCCGGCAGAGAACCTCGACGGGCGGAACGATGTGTTCTGCCCGCCGAGGTTCTCTGCCGTGTGTACACGGCCTGAGACGGGAGCGCACCTTCGGTAAAAGTAGCATTCGTAATGGAGATAGCACATTCGTCACGCTGTAACAGACTGCAAAGCGCGAATCGTCTCTCACCAAACTTTTACTTAACACGCAGTAACATGAGATTAGCAAAAGTAGCCCCAAGGGTTGTGCCAGTGGAATCGAACTTCCCCTTTATAGTGCCGTCGTACGTGTTATGTACGTCACCGAGTTTGAGAACGACGAGATTTTCAAGATTCTCAACAAGCCTGACAAGGATAATGTCATATGGGTATAGTGTTGCATGACCGCGCAATTGTTATTCAAAGTTCAACAGCACTTAAAGCTGAAAATTGGCCTGGGCAGGAAGGGTGTGAAAGTGCCCCATACTGAAGGGGTTAAATACCAATTGGTACTTCTAGGATAGCAGAGTTTTCCTTTAAGAGTGATTCCATCTGCGTCATGGCTGCCAGTAAGAGTCTATGTACACCAGAGAGACGCGCAGCTCAGGGAAGAAGAAGTTCCGGAACACAGGGTCATGATCTGAAATTAGGGATTGGCAGACACATGGGACATGTGAGTAACAGAGTAAATAGTAAACACATAATGGGCGGTGTAATCGTGGTGTGATCTCCCAGCAGAGGCAATAACAGCCATTAAGATATTTTAAAGTGCTGCTGGGAATTTCCCCAAAGTGTAAGAAAACAATCTCCCATCAGCTGCACCCACAACTTTGACCCGTACCACCATCGGCGTGTAAAAGTACCACTAACCTCCACACAAAGGCTCCGTACAGAATAAGAAGAATTGTTCTTTGCAACTGGACAGAAGTAGGACATTTAAGTGTTCAAACATTTTTAGGAAAAGTTTTCAGAGTCTTGAATTTTTGGATGGAATAAGGAAGGGTTAGAACCTCTGGCATGGTTTATTGGAGTCTTTGACACTGCATGAGAGATTTTTCGCACTTCACATCCTTGTGACCACATAGATGAAGCTTTTCTTACTGTATTAATCACTTAAAGAAAAGGCTTTTTCTGGCACTTTTTGTTTACAAGTCCAAATCTGTATTTTTGCTAGAAAATTACTTACAACCCCCAAAGATTATATATATTTTTGGTAGAAAAGACTCTAGGTAAGAAAATTACGAATGTTGCAATTTTTAGGATACACGGTATTCACGCAGCCTAATAAAAAAAATATATATATATATGTAGCGCCTGGTTACTTCAAAGTACCGGTGCTATTTAAATTTAGAGGAAGATCAGAGTGTTAGTTAAACTCCGATCTGGTGAATGTGTTCAAAGTTGGGTCTCTGTCTCAGCTTGGCTGTGCTGCGGGCTCATTCTGTTGTGCTGGGGTGTTCTTCCCACCCCGGGACAGTAGGTGGCAGCAGTGGAATCAAGGTTTGGGTGCTCTTTCGCAGCAGCCAATCAGGAGAATTGGGCCTCGTTGTGCATGCTGGGGAAGGGTTTTTATGGGGCAGACGCCATTAGTTCTGGGTCTTCTTCTTGGAGTGCGACATCCAACTTTACGGTTTCTGCACCACGGCGTTATGGCCTACCGGGCCGGGGCGTGAGAGAGGTCTGTCCAGGTACACTATTCCCACTCAAGCAGGAGTGGCGCAAGAAGTGCTACACGTGGGAGCAGGATTGTTTCCCTATTGCTACGCCTGAATTTGCTATTCTTCTCCTTTCAACTCTACCTTCTTCACCACAAGTTTTATTGTTTTTACCCGGCTGGGTAATAAAGAGCACAGCAAAAGACACTTGTCGTGGACATTCTGTTACTACTGCTATATGCACCATTCACCCCTAAGACGGTGGAGGAGCCATTAGGTAACGTGCCACCCAAACAAACCAGCAGCTCCCCCGGGGGTAGTGCTGCATATATATATATATATATATATATATATATATATACCGTATTTATCGGCGTATATTACGCACTTTTTTGCCCTGAAAATCAGGGCAAAATCGTGGGTGTGTGATATACGATGATCCATGCTTCCCGCGCTGTGTTTGAACCACTGTGCCGACATATACCGAGCGCAGTACACTCGGGTAAAGTCGGGCAGGCTCGGCTCCACTCGCGGTCACGTTCTGTGCATCCTGTACGTCCTTTACGTGAGAGGAGCTGAGCCTACCCGAGTGTACTGCGCTCGGTATATGTCGGCGGAGTGGTTCGAACACAGCGTGGAAAGCGGGGATTCGACTCGAGGCGTGCAATGGAGAAGCCGGGAGGACACCACTGATACCGAAGACGGACACCGGACCGGACAAGGCCGCCGATGGACGCCGCCCAAGAAACCAAAACTGTAAGTACTAAAAATACAAAAAAACATTTTTTACAGGTCCACATTAGGGGTGCGCGCTATACGCGGGAGCGCGCAATAACTCTGATAAATATGGTGTATATATATATATATATATAAATATGCTTTAAACTGGTAAACTTCAGCCCCAGTCTCAATTCTTTTGCAGACTCTAAGGCCGCGTACACACGATCAGACCGGTCCGATGAAACTGGTCTGCAGACAAGTTTCATCAGACCAGTTCGATGGTGTGTACGGCCCATTGGACCGTTGCTTTAAAACTTGCTTTAAAATCTGTCCGATGGACACCTGTCCGTCGGACAGATTCGATAGTTTTATACGCAAAAGCATCGTTCGTTTGCCTTCATAATGTTGTTTGTTCACTAAGGTTTTCTAACAAACCTCTGAGAACTTCAGAGAACAGCTGTATTTATATTAAAATTAAATTACACACAGGTGAACTCTATTTACTAATTAGGTGACTTCACAAGGTACCAAATATACTCGAGTATAAGCCGAGTTTTTCAGCACATTTTTTTGTGCTGAAAATGCCCCCCTCACCTTTTTGTGCCTGATCTCCCGGACTTTGGGAACCCAGTACTGGCTGGCCGTAGGTCCCCTGGAACCCAAACTTGGCACACACGTAGCTTCCTCTATAAGTGTGCTAATTTTGTCGTCCGGGGGACCTACAGCCAGGAAGCATCGTTTTTTCAAAGCCGGCACCCCTTCCATAGATTTCCATATTAAATGATAATTTCTCCGGTGACTTTGAGGACCCGGTACTGACCGGTTGTAAAAACTTGGCACACATATAGCACCATTTCTCCTCTACAAGTGTGCAAAGTTTGTTGTCTGGGGGACTTACGGCTGGGGAGCACCGAGTTTTCAAAGCCAGGCACCCCTTCCATAGACTCTCATGTTAAACATCAGTCTAGTCATAGGCAGAATGAGGCATGGGCAGAGTGAGGCATGGGCAGAGTGAGGCATGGGCACAGTGAGGCATGGACACAGTGAGGCATGGGCAAAGTGAGGCATGGACACAGTGAGGCATGGACATGGACACAGTGAGGCATGGACATGGACACAGTGAGGCATGGGCACAGTGAGGCATGGACATGGACACAGTGAGGCATGGGCACAGTGAGGCATGGATACAGTCAGGCATGGACACAGTGAAGCATGGGCAAAGTGAGGAATGGACACAGTGAGGCATGAACATGAACAAAGTGAGGCATGGACATGGACACAGTGAGGCATGGGCACCGTAAGGCATGGACACAGTGAGGCATGGACACAGTGAAGCATGGACACAGTTAGGCATGCACATGGACACAGTGAGGTACACCCTAGGCTTATACCCGAGTCAATACGTTTTCCCAGTTTTTTGTGGTAAAATTAGGTGCCTCGGCTTATATTCAGGCCGGCTTGTATATACGGTAATTGGTTACACTAGATTTTAGTTAGGAATATCAGAGTAAAGAGGGCTGAATACAAATGCACACCACACTTTTCACATATTTATTTGTAAAAATGTTCCTCTGTTTATTAACCCTTAATTTACTCTAATCAGCCTTAATTTACTCCTTATTCTCCTTCTCCATTGAAATATTATTTTCCTGCTGTTTTTTTGTTCACTTCTATTTTATAAACTATTAATAATTAAAACTTTTTTTATGTTTGCTTTGTTCGTTAATATTTTTACACCTTTAACATTCAGGCCCGCGTACCGTCGGATACGGCACAGCGCGGGCCTGAATTCCAACATCCGTCATTTGACGGCATTCATTCTGGCGTTCCCAGCGCGCGCTGTAGCTGCGGGGAAGCCCTGTGTTGTCCGTGTCCCTTGGAACGGCCAATCACAGATCGCGGCGACAAAATTTTGCGATGCGATCTGTGGGCGAAGAAATGATCTCTCATAGATCATCTCTCATGCCGTGTTACACAGAGACAGCGTCCTTCTCTGGAGAGGAGGAGCCCGATTTGTTCCTTCTTAAAGGACACAGATAGGTCACCCCCCCAGTCACCCCCCCTCCCCCCACAGTTAGAACAACCTGCTACACATTTAACCCCTTCCTCACCCCCTAGTGTTACCCTTCATCAGTCACATTTATACTGAATTAGTGCATATTTATAGCCGATCGCAGTATGAATGTGAATGGCGCCAAAAATGTGTCAAAATTTGTCAGTAGGTATGAAGTTATGAATACTTTCAAAGGCACTGTATATTATGATGTGTAGCATTACCCCCGGAGGAGCTGCTGGATTTTTGGGCGGTGTATTACCTTATGGCTCCTCCGAATTCCTAGGGGTGAATGATGCATATTGCATGTAGTAGAAGTAAAGGAATGTCCACGACAGGTGCTCTTTGCTGTGCTCTTTATTACCTAGCCGGGTAAAAATACTTGTGGTGAGGAAAGTAATGATGAAGAAGAATGGAGAACAGCAGATTCAGGTGTGATGATAGGAAACAGTCCTGCTCCCAAACGTAACACTTCTATGAGCCACTCCCACCGGAGTGGGTTTAGCGTACCCGGACAGGCCTCTCTCACTGACCTGGCAGCCGGAGTATCACTCGGACAATTGTAGGATAAAGTCCCTGCCACAGACCCTCCATGGTGAGCCTCATAAAGACACCTCTGCCACAGGCCCTCTCTGGATTGGATTCTTGGAGATATCCCTCCTTAGATGAATTACGCCTGGATCTCCTTCAACTTGTCACCCAGGTACTGACAGGTGATCAATCCCTCTGTGTCCAGCTACCTCGATCCCTGGTGGTTTGTCCAGGCCCTTTTGGACCGCTAACCTCTCAATGGCACTCCTCAGGTGGACTCCCCACCGAACAGCAGTACAGCTTGGGATCTTCAAAGGTGGGAACCCATAACGCCAGGGCGCCTTGATGTGGCCACCTTAAAGGTGGGTGCCACACTCAACGAAGAAGACCCAGAACCAATAGCGTCTGCCTCATAAATGCCCCTCCCCAGCATGCACAGCGAGGACAAACCCTCCTGATTGGCTGCTGGGAAAGAGCACCCAAACCTTGACTCCACTGCTACCACCTGCAGTACTGGGGCTGGGAGAACACCCCAGTACAGCAGAATGGACCCACAGCACAGCCAAGCTGAGACAGAGACCCTGTTTTGCACTTAACAATCTTGATCAGAGTTTAACCACTTAAGACCCGGACCTTTAGGCAGCTAAAGGACCCGGCCAGGTTTTGCGATTCGGCACTGCGTCGCTTTAACAGACAAATGCGCGGTCGTGCGACGTGGCTCCCAAACAAAATTGGCGTCTTTTTTTCCCACAAATAGAGCTTTCTTTTAGTGGTATTTGATCACTTCTGCGGTTTTTATTTTTTGCGCTATAAACAAAAATAGAGCGACAATTTTGAAAAAAAAGCAAAATTTTTTACTATAATAAATATCCCCCAAAAATGTATAATTTTTTTTTTTCCTCAGTTTAGGTCGATACGTATTCTTCTACCTATTTTTGGTAAAATAAAAAATCGCAATAATCGTTTATCGGTTGGTTTGCACAAAATGTATAGAGTTTACAAAATAGGGGATAGTTTTATTGCATTTTTATGAAAAAATTTTTTTTACTACTAATGGTGGCGATCAGCCATTTGTTTCGTGACTGCGACATTATGGCGGACACTTCGGACAATTTTGACACATTTTTGGGACCATTGTCATTTTCACAGCAAAAAATGCATTTAAAATAGTTTATTGTGAAAATGACAGTTGCAGTTTGGGAGTTAACTACAAGGGGGCGCTGAAGGGGTTATGTGTTCCCTAATGTGTGTTTACAACTGTTGGGGGGTGTGGCTGTAGGTGTGACGTCAGCGATTGTGTATCCCTATAAAAGGGACCGCGCAATCAATGACGCCGCCACAGTGAAGAACGGGGAAGCCGTGTTTACACACGGCTCTCCCCGTTCTTTAGCTTCGGGGACCGATCGCCGCACCCCAGCGGCGATCAGGTCCGCGAGTCCCGTGGCCCCGCGACCCACAACCCTGTATGTGCTTGTGCCCAGCCGTGCCATTCCGCCGACGTATATGTGCAGGAGGCGGTTCTTAAGTGGTTAACTACACACCAAAATAAACAATGATCCAACTCCATCCACAACATTACACAAGGAGCCCCAATACACATCTTTTTGGTAGACATCATGACTCCGGCTCCTGATCTAATTTACATGAGCTAATTAACTACGACTGATGTCGCAGACACATGACCTTTAGACTGTCTGTTAACACAGGACTCGTATCACAATACAGGGTCCATTAGCACAAGCCACAATGACAGATCCTCAGAAGTCATCCTAAATTTATTTACATCACAACAGTTGAGTGCCGCGGATCGGAGTTGTTGAGCGGGGAGGGGGTGCCGCGGGAGGGGGTTTTGCGGGACTCCAGCCCTGATCGTGGGACCGTGGTACTTACCGCAAGTCGCGGGAGAAACCCGTGAAATCCGGAACGATTGGGAGGTATGCATAAAGATTTATTAATAAATACAAAGTTGTATGTTCAGCTTTATTGCTTGCTCTGGGTGAACAAATGAGAAATAATTGATGCCTTTGGAGCAATATAACAGCCAGGCAGCAAGCATTTTTTTAAAAAGGTTTTCAAAGGGCATCCTGTGTATTTCTTTCAAAACAAATTTTCTTTGAGTCAAAACATAAAATTCATGAAGCACAGAACAAATTAGCTTGCAATAAGAGGGGGGAAAAAATACGTTGTTTATTGAAATGTATGACCAATCATGGGCTCTATCTCCAGGGGCCACAATCATTTAAAGGGACAGACACAAAACAATTCTCCCAAGGCAGGACAAGAGACGCCTGTAAGCACGTTTCTGTTTCCAAGTCATACAAGAGATCTGCATGGTGTCAACAAGGATTATCCTGGAAAGCTATAAATGATGTAATTAAGTGCAGGCTCTGTGTAATTAAAAGCAAAAAATTAAACACGTTGGATCCAAACCTCGTCGTAAATCGTTCGGCGGGCCCTTCCCATATGAAAAACATCTGCTGTAGGATCTGGATTTTTTTTTCCCCCATATCTTGGCGCGGAGCTGTGACTCTGTGTGTGCTGCAGGAATAGCTGGCAAGTTTATTGCATCCTCACTTTCCAATAACATTTAGTATAGCATGAAATGACCTGAATCCCTGTACTGTACAGGCCTGACCTTCTATTAAAGAGGCTATTCGCTTATTATTTAAAAAAGGACTTGTACTTTCTACAATATAAGGAAAGTTACGACTTTTTTTAAATACACCTCATTTCCCAAAATGTTCCTTTATTGCAAAAAAATAAGTCTATGCTATTCTTGCATGCAAAGACTTGGCCTGACTCTCGACTGTCCGTTATAGGACATCTCAGAGGAATGTAGACTAAACAGCCACAAGTTTGAGGAGGCTTCACCTTCACACCTATATGAGCTTATTGGACATCCCATTCTAGCAATAAAAGTGGAGTTCTGCCAAAAAAAAATATATATATATTAAAAGTCAGCAGCTACAAATACTGTAGCTGCTGATTTTTAATACATGAACACTTACCTGTTCAGGGCGCCTGCGATGTCGGCCGCCAAAGCCGATCTGTCTGTCAGCTCTCGGGTGCTGCCACCGCCATCTTCGGTAAGGGAAACAGCGGCTTCACTTCCTGGTTCCCTACTGCGCATGCGCAAGTCGTGCTGCGCGTCCTCACGGGTCCCTGCTGCCTTCTGTGTGAAGTAGGCGCCGGAAGTGGCGTAGGTCAAAACATGCCGGAAGTGGCAGGAAATAACTGTATTACCGTATCTGCTCCCTCCTCCCCTGAAAGATGCCAAATGTGACCCGGAGGGGGATTCAAATAGCGGAGCTTTCAATTTTGGTGGTAAACTTGCTGATATTAACACTTAAGGACTCTGCGGTTTTTTCAATTTGGTGTTTACAAACTAATAGAGCGACAATTTTTTTGGCTGGAAAATTACTTAACCCCCTAACATTATATTTTTTACTTTTCAAACACACTAGAGAATAAAATGGCAGTCATTGCAATACTTTTTGTCACATAGTATTTGCACAGCGGTCTTCCAAGCGCACTTTTTTTTTGGAAAAAAAACACTTTTTTTAATAAAAAAATAAGACAAAAATAAATTTGGTCCAATTTTTTTATATATTGTAAAAGATAGTTTTACGCCGAGTAAAATGATACCCAACATGTCACGCTTAAAAATTGCGCCTGCTCGTGGCATGGCGTCAAACTTTTACCCTTAAAAATCTCGATAGGCGATGTTTAAAAAATTCTACAGGTTGCATTTTTTTGAGCTACAGAATTATTGCTCTCGCTCTAACGATCTCGGTGATACCTCACTTGTGTGGTTTAAACGCCTATGCGTTCACTTCTGCGTGCAAGCTCGTCGGGACAGGGGCGCTTTAAAAAAAAAATATTTGTTTTATGGCATTTTTATTAATATTTTTTTTTTTACTACTAATGAATGTAAACGGCGATCGGCAATTTTTATCTCATATTTAGTGACTTAAATGCAAAAAAAAAAAAATTGAAATTTTGTCATTAAAAAAAAAATGGCGGGGTGGGACTGACGTTTTGACATCACTTCCACCCTGACATAGGGATGGGTGGGGGCCATTTGCCCTCACTCGACCCCACATTTTTGCAGGACCATCGCCTCCGCCATCCGGTTGCGGGAGTTAAAACTGTGATTTTGAGCGAAACCGCCGCGGAGACCACCGTTATCATAAAGAGGACCGCTCATGCTAAAGATGGATACCTCAGTTGTGGCAGCAGCTGCTGCAGTTGCCGAGATATCCAACTTTAAAATACTGACGTATATATGTGAAGGACACTAAAGATAATAAAAAACAAACAAACATGTTATACTTACCTCCACTAGGAGGCGTGGCTGTAGGCGCTGTAGGGGTTAAGTGTGCCCTAGTGTGTAATTACTGTAGGGGGCGTGGCTGGGCGTGCGTGACAGATGTAATTGGCAACAGCGCCAGCCAATAGCTGCGCTGCTATCAATCCGTCCAACCTAGCCAATCAACGGCCAGGCTGGCAACCGAGACTTTCGAGGGGTGAGGTAAGTAAAACGGGGGCTTGGAGGGGCAGTAAGGTGAAAAAACATTTACCTTGACAACCCCTTTAAGTTGCAGTTATCATAACCTTAACTACTTTAGGAAGGCTCTCAACAAGATTTTGAGGCATATGAGATTTTCTTGTCCTGTAGACACAATAGGTTGCACCGATGATACTAAGCATTTGTATGAGTATCAGTACTTGTGCAAAAGCTCTGATACCGAAAACCGATACTTTCAGGCTCGGTTCTTTCAGATGTCAGTGGAATTTCCCCACTGACAGCTGATATGCCAAATAAATATTTTTGTCAAATATTGGTTGTTAAAGTGGAGTTCCAACCCAATTAGCATTTTTTAAATGTATGCTTTCATCCTGCGTTTTTATAATATAAATCTGTCACTTACTTTTTAAAGGGCTCCGATAGTTATTCATAGTTTATAAAACGATGTCTGTATTTTGCGCCCTTGGATGGGGAGTGAAAATGGGATAGCGCACTGCAACCTGGGAAAGGATGACACACATTTCCCAGAAGCATTAGCGTGCTGAGGAGCCAAGGGAAATGATGTCAGAATCCTAGGTGATCCCGACGGCAAATTTTGTGGGACCGCATAGCAGCAGGCATTTCAAGGTCAGTAAAACATATTTTTTTAGGTCTAATGAGCACAATAATAATAAAAAAAAATTGGGATGGAAACTCAACTTTAACGAGTGCAGCCGCATCCTTAACAACCGATGACTCATTCAACTGCCAGTAGGGTTCCTCTGTTGACAGCTGAGGTGTAAACAAAGTCCCAGCAGCTAGGCAATGTTTATCAATAACATTGCTCAGCTGCTGAAAGAGAGAGATAAAAAGAAACATTGTTTCTTTTTGTATCTTTCTGTTTATATTAGGACCGCCTACTGCACATTTACCTGTCGGCAGAATGGCACGGCTGGGCACATCACGAATATACGTTGATTTTAGTACCCAGCCGTGGGCAGCCCGCGACCCGTCCGAAGCCGGGACCGCGGGATCTGTCCCGATTGCCGCTGCAGTGCGGCATCCGTTCCCTGGTAAGGGAATCAGAAAGTGAAGCCTTGTACACACGCTTCCCCGTGCTTCCTGGGCTTAGCATCGATCGCGTACCCTGTAATAGGGGGACATGATCGTGAGTCACACCTACAGCCACACCCCCCTACAGTAGTAAACAAAACACATAGGCACACATCCCCTACAGCGCCACCTGTGGTTAACTCCCAAACTGCAACTGTCATTTCCACAGTAAACAATGCAAATTTAAATGCATCTTTTTGCTGTGAAAATGACAATTGTCCCAAAAATTTGTCAGAAATTGTCCGACAGTGTCCGCCATATTGTCGCAGTCACGAAAAAAATCGCTGACGCCGCTATTAGAGTAAAAAAAAAATAATTAATAAAAATGCAATAAAACTATTCCTTATTTTGTAAACGTATGCGAAAACCAACCGATAAACGCTTATTGCGATTTTTTTTACCAAAAATACGGAAGAATACGATCGGCCTAAACTGGGAAAAAAAATGTTTTTTTATATATTTTTGGGGGATTTTTATTATAGCAAAAAGTAAAAAATATTGCTTTTTTTTAAAATTGCGCTCTATTTTTGTTTATAGCGCAAAAAAAAAAAACCGCGGTGATCAAATAACACCAAAAGAAAGCTCTATTTGTGGGGAAAAAAGGACCCAATTTTGTTTGGGAGCCAGTGCACGCCGCGCAATTGCAGTTAAAGCGACGCAGTGTCGCAAAAAGGGGCAAGGTCTTTACCTGCATTTTGGTCCGGGTCTTAAGTGGTAAACATCTACAGATCAAAGGAAGAACTTCAATCTGCAGATGAAGTCAGTTGAAAGCAACCTGTCAAGTAAACAATTATAGTAAATGTTCCTCTGTTTAACCCCCCCTTGTTAACCTTTAATTTACTCTAATCAGCCGTAATTGACTCTTTATTCTCCTTCTCCATTTAAATATTATTTTCCAGCTGATTTTTTTCTTTTTTATTTACGTCTATTGTTAAACTATTAATAATTAAAATGTTTTTTTTTTATTTTTTGCTTTTTTCGTTAATATTTTTACACCTTTATCATATATTTACATGTTTCACATAAAAAAAAAGTACAAAACAAAAAGTGCGAGCCACAGGGTGCCTGAACACCTAAGGCCGGCCCTAGTGATCCTGTTCTGTGCCCCCACAACAAGCAGCTTGCTATGGGGACACCCAAGCTGAGTCACAGCTCCCTCTGTCCATTCAGACACGGAGTACTGACCCAGCCTTGCTCCCTCTCTCCCCCTGATTGGCTAGCTGACTTCGATTGACAACAGCGTTGAGACAATGGAGCCAAGTGTTAGGGGGGCTGCTGCACACTGAAGGCTTTTTATCTTAATGTATAGAATGCATTAAGGTAAAAAAAACATCTGACTTTACAACCCCCTTAAGGCTGAAACCTACAGAACTCTAGTAGTGAGAGATCTTAGGATGTACTATATCCTGACGGACTCTTCTTTGGCTCCTACCAATCTGTCCTTCCTCTTCTGTGTTGTGCCTAGATTGTTCTACATGCCACTCTGGTTCTTCAATGCCCGTAGGTTACTGACGTGGCCTTTTGCTGACCCAGACTCTGTCTGCTGTATTGATATAATTTCATCTAACTGTTGCAGACCATGGCTCGTTCTTGAACTCTTCTCAGTAGTGAATCGCATCTCCTATGACTTCCGGGCACATGATGACAATATGCATACATGTCACCCGTGGACTGAAGTAGCAAGAGAGGCCATCCTCGTTATCTCAGGTTATCTCAGGTTATCTCAAAACAACAGTTGTCCCCCTTTGGAAGCTATCCCCTCTGTAACAGAACCCCGAAATGGGACAGGGGTTAATGCTGTTTAAGATATCCCATTTCCGAACCCAAGACAGCTTTCGACACTCCACAGTCAGGCAAACAAACCCCAATAACGAGACACACAGCTCTGTTTGAGGTTCCACACGAATAGACCCTTTATTGCGAAAATCAGGCTCTTATATACAATTAGGACCCTGCAGTAAACAAAATAAACAATGATCCAACTCCACCCACAACACTACACAATGAGCCCCAATACACATCTTTTTGGTAGACATCATGACTCCGGCTCCTGATCTAATTTATATGAGCTAATTAACTACAACTGATGTCTCAGACACATGACCTTTAGACCGTCTGTTAACTTGCAATACACATTTATCGCATGACTCCTTCACACAATGCAGGGTCCGTTAACACAAGCCACAATGACAGATCCTCAGAAGCCATCCTAGATTCATTTACATCACAACAGACGACATTAAGGCCTCGTACACACGATCAAATCTGTCTGCTGGAAACGGTCGGCCCGACCGTCCCAGCAAACTGATTCGACCGTGTGTACGGGCAAGCCTGCTTTGAAATCTGTCGGCTGGGAACCCGTCCGCCCAACATGTCTGCTGGTTAGTATGCTAAGCAGTATGCTAGTATGCTAGTATGTTAGTATGCTAAGCAGCAGACATGTCTTCTCGTACACGCGCCGAATGATTTCGACGCATGCACGGAAGTATTTTACTTCCTGGTGCGGTGACGTGGTGTACACGCGGTGTACACGCGAGCAAACCAAAATGCCAGCAGACAGATTTGTTCAAATCGGTCGGACAGACCATTTTGAACAAATATATTTAATCGTGTGTACGAGGCCTAACACCTAACAGTATGTGTCCCCACATTATGAATGAGTCACTTTTTCAATTAACCTGTTGAGTTCAGAATCAACAACCTGTAAATAGTTCTTACAGATATCCTGGTATATATTGTGGATAATAATTACATAATAGTCCCATCTCAGGTAGTCCAAGATATATTCTGACTGTCCATTATTTTCTGGCTCAATCTGTGCCCAAAGGTGACTCCCGTTACACCCTCTATTCCTGTTGAAATCACATCTCAAGTTGTTGTATTCCCTCTCACTTTTATTCTGCCATGATGGTGGTCACCAGGAGTAAGGACAATTAGAAACGGTAAAGTGCCGAACCGGTAAAGTGCCCCAATGGGGACACAAACCTAGAACCAAAAGGACGAATCCTACTACAAAAAGGCCCACCACAATAAATCTTCTGTTTAACCAGGAAGCCTTCCAGAACAAACACGATACCAAGAGACTCTCCAAGATAAGCCAAATATTTCAAATGTTTATAGCAAAGATCCAAAGGGCCCTTTTATATGAGAGAAAAAATAAAAGGAAATTCAAACTTAAGAGACCTTTCTCACGTTAGGATTCTGACATCTACAGGTTAAGTCTGACTGTTTTTATCCTCCGCCCAATCTGCTTCCCATCAATGGTGAATCTTTTGATTGTCCTGACCTCCTCCTCTCACTTTCTTTGGCTGTATGTTTATCTGTTCTGACAGTAATATCTCTGGAGGTCTCACTGGGAGATGTAGTGCTGGCCGAGACCCAACTTCCACCTCTGCCTCTAGAGTGTCCGAATATTTGTTCCATTTATTGAATTTAACTAATAGAGGTAGTTAAGATGGACAGCTTGGCATGAATTGCTGCTTCTTGAGCTGGGGGTGGTGTTACGACTGGCTTCTTTCTTGGAAAGACGGTTGTTACGTAGCGCTAAACACAGTAACACTTGCTAGATCATAGATTCTCGGATATGATCCCACATCTGCTGACAAGGTTGTATCATTTAAAAGTGTACTTAGGATTCCAATAGATGAATCCTAGCCCTGGATATTTAAGGAAAACTGACATACACTGTGGGTTTTGGCAGAAGATTTTAAGGGTGGCACTCTGCCTTTCATGTTTTTTAGATCATTTATTTTTTTCTCAGGAAGAAAAATATTAGGAAAATACACCTTCTATAGAATTTATATCATTTCAAGGGTGCAGAGGCTTGCAGCCTTAAAGACCAACATAATCTTGGTGGGAGGCACAGCACATGTGGGCTATAGTGTGTGTATATATGTACTGTATCTATATATATACAGTACAGACCAAAAGTTTGGACACACCTTCCCATTCAAAGAGTTTTCTTTATTTTCATGACTATGAAAATTGTAGATTCACACTGAGGCATCAAAACTATGAATTAACACATGTGGAATTATATACATAACAAAAAATTGTGAAACAACTGAAAATATGTCATATTCTAGGTCCTTTTGCTTTGATCACTGCTTTGCACACTCTTGGCATTCTCTTGATGAGCTCCAAGAGGTAGTCACCTGAAATGGTCTTCCAACAGTCTTGAAGGAGTTCCCAGAGATGCTTAGCACTTGTTGGCCCTTTTGCCTTCACTCTGCGGTCCAGCTCACCCCAAACCATCTCGATTGGGTTCAGATCCGGTGACTGTGGAGGCCAGGTCATCTGGCGCAGCACCCCATCACTCTCCTTCTTGGTCAAATAGCCCTTCCCCCGCCTGGAGGTGTGTTTGGGGTCATTGTCCTGTTGAAAATTAAATGATGGTCCAACTAAACGCAAACCGGATGGAATAGCATGCCGCTGCAAGATGCTGTGGTAGCCATGCTGGTTCAGTATGCCTTCAATTTTGAATAAATCCCCAACAGTGTCACCGGCAAAGCACCCCCACACGATCACACCTCCTCCTCCATGCTTCACGGTGGGAACCAGGCATGTAGAGCCCATCCGTTCACCTTTTCTGCGTCGCACAAAGACACGGTGGTTGGAACCAAAGATCTCAAGTTTGGACTCATCAGACCAAAGCACAGATTTCCACTGGTCTAATGTCCATTCCTTGTGTTCTTTAGCCCAAACAAGTCTCTTCTGCTTGTTGCCTTTCTTTAGCAGTGGTTTCCTAGCAGATATTCTACCATGAAGGCCGGATTCACACAGTCTCCTCTTAACAGTTGTTCTAGAGATGTGTCTACTGAAAAAGGTGGCTACTTTGAAGAACCTAGAATATGACATATATTTTCAGTTGTTTCACACATGTGTTAATTCATAGTTTTGATGCCTCCAGTGTGACTCCACAATATTCATAGTCATGAAAATAAAGAAAACTCTTTGCATGAGAAGGTGTGTCCAAACTTTTGGTCTGTACTGTATATATATATATATATATATATATATGTATATGTATATATACTCGAGTATAAGCTGACCCGAGTATAAGCCGAGGTACCTAATTTTCTCACAAAAAAGTGGGAAAATTTATTGACTCGAGTATACGCCTAGGGTGAGAATGCAACAGCTACTCTAAGCGGAAAAGAGGGTCAACAATGCCCATTTGCACGCCTCACTGTGCCCATTGCAACCTTACTGTGCCAACCTCACTGTGCCAACCTCACTGTGCCCAACCTTACTGTGCCAACCTCACTGTGCCCAACCTCACTGTGCCAACCTCACTGTGCCCATTGCAACCTCAATGTGCCAACCGCACTGTGCCCATTAAAAACCTCCCTGAGCCCATTGCAACCTTATTGTGCCAACCTCACTGTGCCCATTGCAACCTCACTGTGCCATCCTCACTGTGCCCATCCTCACTGTCCCTATCCTCACTGTGCCCATCCTCACTGTGCCAGAGTCAGTGTACCTGAAATTGACAGGCGTTCATTCATTGTTTAAAAGTCACAGTCTCCTCCTGGTCCCTTCTGTGATAGGCGTTTCTCAGCAGACACAGTTCCGCCTATCACAGATGTTCTCTCGTCCTCGGACGCAGTTTCCCAGCAGACACTGTGTTCAGTGTTCTGCCAATCACGGACATCCTCTTGTCCGAGGATGAAAAGACATCTGTGATTGACGGAACACTGAACACACTGTCTGCTGGGAAACTGAGTCCGAAGATGAGAGAATGTTCGTGATAGGCGGAACTGTGTCAGCTAAGAAACGCCTATCACAGAAGGGACCAAGAGGAGGCCGCGACTTTTAAACAATGAATGGACGCCCGCAGCCTGTCAATTTCAGGTACACTGACTCGAGTATAAGCCGAGGGGGGTATTTTCAACCTTAAAAAAAGGCTGAAAAACTTGGCTTATACTCAAGTATATACAGTATATATATATATATATATATATATATATACCGTGTTTCCCCGAAAATAAGACACCGTCTTATATTTTTTTTTCCTCAAGAAATCACACTATGGCTTATTTTCGGGGGGTGTCTTATTTTTATTACAGAAAATAAAGGTTGCCTACCTGAACCACACTTGCGCTTCTTAGCATTTCCTCTGTCCACCTGTAGACTGAGATTATCGTATTCTGCACGCCATTTTTGGACCATTCGGATATCCAACTTCTTCTCTTTGCAAAAAGCCGTAAGATTCTTGCCTCCACAATTCCTTTCTTGTACTCAACAGAATAACTCTTTCTTTTTGCACTCATCTTGTCTGGTTGTACAAAAAGATAGGCCAGCAAAGCTGATGTGGAGCACAGTGGAGCTGGGGTGATCTGTTTGTGTGGGGTGAGAGAGGGGTTTGCTGGTCAATGCTGGGAGAATCTTTTTGCTTTACAGAGTGTTCTTCTCCTCACAGCTCCTGAGCACCAGTACAGTAACATACACCTATGACGTGTTGTTTACCGCGCCGCGCCGCATACGACACGCCTATCACTACAAGATTCGACACTACATCTTATTTTCGGAGATTCGACACTACATCTTATTTTCGGAGATTCGACACTACATCTTATTTTCGGAGATTCGACACTACATCTTATTTTCGGAGATTCGACACTACATTCGGAGATTCGACACTACATCGCTACGTCTTATTTTCGGAGGGGTGTCTTATATTTCTATCTTGCGTCGAAATTCCGCTACGGCTTATTTTCGGAGTACGTCTTATTTTCGGGGAAACACGGTATATATATATATATATATATATATATATATATATATATATATACACAAAAATATGTTTTTTAATAAATATAGGAAGCTAGGCGATATTGTTTCATACATGGGATCTGTCCATATTAGTTAGTATGAGTAATAATATTTAATAAAAAAATAGCATCTCTTGTGGGGTAGCGCTATATTACAAACATCCTAGAAGTACTCCAGTAAGGCTTCATGAGGTACGTAAATGGCCTACACCTATAGCAAGGGCCTTATTTTATCCACAGATGTCCCTTATCTATAGGTAGTTTTTTGGTAAAGGTGAACAAATCCTTTAAAGCTCTAATCCTGTCAAAATTTTAGTTTTGCAGATTTTTGATGAGTAAATACTTCTGTCATTTTTTTACAGTTGTTCATGACCCCTCTGGGGAAATAACCCCTTACCTCTGTCCCTGTGACAGCCCATCTTGGCAGAACAAGAACTGGGGGGGGGGGGAGCAGTGGTGGCCCATCCATTAGGGGCACCCAGGCGATGCCTCCCCACTCATTGCCACCCCCTATATTCATAAGCATGAATCTATCCATGGCCGCTGTGGCCACCCCCTATTCATGCGTCGGGCCCCTTAAATGTATTGCTTTTTTTTTTTAACCACTTGAGGCCCGCGCTATAGCCAAATGACGGCTACAGCGCGGACCTGAATTTCCAACAAGACGTCTTTTAACGTCCGCCCCTTTTGGCGTTCCCCGCGCACGCTCCTGAACGCGCAGCGGGGAAATTCTGCGTTGGCCTTTGACACAGCCAATCACAGATCGCGGCGAACGGCCAATCAGAGTGGCCGTTTGCTATGCGATCTGTGCGGCCAATGAAAGATGATCTCAAATGTAAACATATGAGATCATCTCTCATTGCCGGCTCACACAGAGACAGCGTCCCGTCTCTGGAGAGGAGACTGATCTGTGTCCCTTGTACATAGGGACAAAGATCGGTCACCTCCCCCAGTCACCCCCCTCCCCCCACAGTTAGAACACTATACAGGGAACATATTTAACCCCTTCCTCACCCCCTAGTGTTAACCCCTTCAATGCCAGTCACATTTATACAGTAATTAGTGCATAGTTATAGCACTGATCGCAGTATAAATGTGAATGGCGCCAAAAATGTGTCCGATGTGTCCGCCATAATGTCGCAGTCCCAATAAAAATTGCAGATCGCCGCCATTACTAGTAAAAAAAAAATGAATAAAAAAAATATTCTGTCCCCTATTTTGTAGGCGCTATAACTTTTGCGCAAACCAGTCGCTTATTTGTGATTTTTTTTTTCTTTTACCAAAAATATGTAGAAGAATACGTATCGGCCAAAACTGAGAAAAAAAATGTTTTTTTTTTTTTTTTTTTTAAATTGGGCTATTTATTATAGCAACAAGTAAAAAATATTGTATTTTTTTTTTCAAAATTGTCGCTCTTTTTTGTTTATAGCGCAAAAAATAAAAACGGAAGAGGTGATCAAATACCACCAAAAGAAAGCTCTATTTGTGGAGAAAAAAGGACGTCAATTTTGTTTGGGAGCCACGTCGCACGACCGCACAATTGTCAGTTAAAGTGACGCAGTGCCGGAAGCTGAAATTTCACCTGGGCAGGAGGGGGGTATATGTGCCCAGTAAGCAAGTGGTTAAGCACCTGATAAGAGCCGGAGGCTCTAATAGGCTTCAAAATAGGGTGGGCTCCGGAGCCCACCCAAGTGTGTTATTATTATTATTATTATTTATTCATTCGCTGTTGAAACACTGATTCTCAATCCAGCCAAACAGAAGTGGGTGTGAGACCTATTTTCTGATTGGCCAAAACGAGAAGACTCCCGATTGGCGGCCGAGGTGGAGGGAGGAAATGGAAGCCACCACCGCCGTCGCCGTGATGACCAGGAGAACTGGAAGTTACCACACCCAAGGAGGGGAAGCCTCCGGTGATGGGGTAAGTGCTACCTACCTACCTACCGACCCGCTGACCAAACAGGTTGGCATACTGTTTCTGTTTGCCATCCTCCCCCCAAAAAAATCCACTGGCAGCCACTGGGGGGAGGGGGGGGGGGTAGGCAGTTGTTTTCGGGGCAGAAAGATCCAGGGTAATAATAGTATGACAAAGGTATTAAAACTCCTAAACTTTTCTTAAAAAGAGAAGCTTTATTGCAGCCCATGTAACCGATCTACATATCCTAACAGGAAGTGTGCTTAAAGTGGATGTCACAATGTAGAGTATAAGATTTCCTATCATCTGTGCCCAGTCTTGCCACACAGAGTTAATCCAGCTCTGAGAAATCCTCTTATGTTCAGTGAAAATGAACAGCCTTCCAGATAAAAACCTGTCTAAATAAAAAGTCAGTTTTCTCTCTCCTTGCTTTGAGTGAGAGGTTATTTACATATCTAGCTTGGACATGTTTATCATATGTTATGTTATGTTTATCATAACATGAGGTATAAAAAGTGAGAAATCCACCCCTCCCCCACATAACGCATCCTAGTAATATACAATGAACTTTGGATCACCTCTTGTTATGATAAACATGTCCAAGCTAGATTTGTAAATAGCCTGTCACTGAAAGCAAAAACGGAGAAATGGACTTTATAATTTGGCAGGTTTTTATCTGGAATTCTGTTAATATGCACTGAACATTAAAAGAGGATTACTCAGCGCTGGATTAACTCTGTGTGGCAAGACTGGGCACAGATGATAGGAAATCTTATACTCTACATTGTGACATAAAACATTGTTTTTGGGTTTACATCCACTTTAAATATCTATAATGGGGGTCACAGATGGGTTCCTTGTAAGGCAAATACTACAATAATAAATTACAATATCTGCTGAATAGTTACCATATTGTCCCTTTAAAAATGAAAGATCTGCAAGGTTTTTCAGCAACCAGTTATTGCAAATTTTTCATCTGCTGGAGAAGGAGAATCTGAGTTGTTGCTAAGGGCATCACAGACAGCCTAAATTTTCATACAATTAAATAAAGGAGACCCGGGTTCAGCCAACTAAACCTGTACATTTTATTATGGCAACCCCTTGGAGAAGAGGACAGCGGGGAGGGCGTGGGCTGGAACGCACAATTCCCCTTCTTTGTGCTTGATTAATTAGAGGAGAGCTGCTTTTGGCCCCGTCCATAAATTGTTCTGCAGTGCTTAATTTTCCACAAGGCACTTTGCTAATTGTGTTGCAACCTACTTGGCTGTGACCCACAGGTTTGAGGCACTGGGAAAAGTGCTAAATTGATTGGGTAATTGTGCGTTGCGGACAGGCTCCTTTTTTTTTTTTTTCCTCGCTGGCTCTGTTGAGGCGTTCTAGAATGAAACATGATTGAGAAAGAAAGAAATACAAGAAGTTTCCAATGATTGGTACTGATAATGCTGCAGCACAGAGGCATAACTAGAACCTTTAGGGCCCCGGTGCAAGAAACCATAAAGGGCCCCCCGGCCATGGTCCCCCACAGTGGCAGAACGTCAGGGCCCGGCCACAAGTGTAACCTTTGCGACCCGGGTAGTTTCGCCACTGGTGTCAATAGTTGTTTTGTTCTTGCGATTTTTATTTTTTTATTATTTTTTTACCATTATATTTTACATACATAGGGATCCAACTACCATCCAACATTCCAGAACTATACACACTTTACCTTCCACCTTATTTTATTACCAGTCCAGCTAAATCTTAAGAATTTGAATCATCTTGCTTCTCCTGATTTGGGAGAGTGTCCATTTTAAAGATGAATATGCTGCCAATACTGTATGCTCTATGTTAAACAAACTATTCTGATCTTCTTGCACCTCTTATTTTTTGTTTCATTCACTTTGCCTGAACACAATGGCAGTATTGCCCCTCCTGACAAGGATTGGGTTGCCATAAAGAAGTCGTTCTCTTCCTAAGTCGTTCTTTTCCTAACCATATCTCATGACTACCCACTCATGTTACATATGCCTTGTTTCCACTGCACGGAACGGTCCGGGTCAGTAAATTAGGAGCGGTTCGGATGGGACCGGTCTATTCGCGTGAGCTTTTATGGAGGAACGTTCCTGGGGGGCGCTCACCTTTTATGGAGGAACGTTCCTGGGAGGGGCTCACCTTTTATGGAGGAACGTTCCTGGGGGGGCTCAGCTTTTATGGAGAAACGTTCCTGGGGGGTGCTCAGCTTTTATGGAGGAACGTTCCTGGGGGGCGCTCAGCTTTTATGGAGGAACGTTCCTGGGGGGCGCTCAGCTTTTATGGAGGAATGTTCCTGGGGGGTGCTCAGCTTTTATGGAGGAACGTTCCTGGGGGGCGCTCAGCTTTTATGGAGGAATGTTCCTGGGGGGTGCTCAGCTTTTATGGAGGAACGTTCCTGGGGGCGCTCAGCTTTTATGGTGTCTCCCCTGCCAAAAAAATCGGACCGTCAGGGACCATTCAAGTTTTAGAAAAAATTCCTAGTGCGTCCACCAATCAGTGAGATGTATTTGTAGGTCCGCCCTAATGGAACCGTTCCACTTTCTCTGGACCCACATGAGAAGCAGGACCCTTGCTGGTCCGGTACGGTTCGCTTTTTTGGCACGCTTTCATAATGGAAACACCCAAAATAGCGAACCGTACCGAACCGATCCGCTCAGTGGAAACGAGGCAATAGTTACCCAGTTGGTGAGGTTGAGAAAAGACACAAGTCCATCCAGTTACATGTGTGTGTGAGTGTGTGTTTATGTTAATAGTACATTGTATATCCCTGTATGTTGTGGTCATTAAGGTGCCCCTCATGGTGTCTAGGGGTGATGATGGTGATGAGAGCAGTAATAGAATGTCCAGACCGTTGGTTGACGTTTTCAATGCTTTATTTCTGGTCCAACACGACCAACAGTCTACTCGAGGTAGATAGAGTAGATTGGTGAAAAAAAAGAATAACCTTAGAGATACAGCCCAAGTGCTCTGGGTCTGGGTGTAACCCCTGGCTTGCTTAAACTCTTGGAAGAAGATATAAGAATGACCGCTTGGGAGGACATGCCACTAAGCCCTTTTCGGTAATGAAGGGTGATGGGGTAGTCCTGGTGGGCCTTCTCTGGGAATGGGTGGAAGCAAGTTATTAATAATTAAAAAATAAATGTAAGGAACACAAAATAATATAAATGTATGAAAAACAATATTTAAGCTGTGCTGCTTATCATCTGTATAAAAACCTACTATCATCACAGTCTGGTCAATAGAACATGGTGTTGAAATGTTGTACAGTGAAATTCATGGTCCAAAATTGAAAATTTAATATTTGAACACACTTTTTACAAAAGATGTTCCAAATAAATCTCGCATCATCAAAATAGCTGGCTTTTCCACATAAAGATTCAATCTGCAAAGCAGCAACATTTTTATATGCAAAAAATCCATAAGATTGTATCCAATGGGAACCAAAATTTGGGACTTCGACCGTTATAAACTATGCACACACTAAAAATGTCCTTACAAGACAAGCACCTAAGTACAAATCAAACGATGATGTATTAGGGTTAACTTACTAAAACTGGAGAGTGCAAAATCTGGTGCAGCGCTGCATATAAATCAATCAGCTTCCAGTTTTTATTGTCAAAGTTTACCTGAACAAGCGGAAGTTAGAAGATGATTTGCTGGTGACTCAACGTGATTGGCACTGCGCTGACAAGCCATTCACCTCTGCAGCTAAGGGTTCGGATCCCGGTCTCGGCTGCATGTGAATTGAGTTTGGTGGTCTCAGCCCGGCTCCCGGTGGGTGTGCTATGCAAGGTAAGCCTGTGCTTAGTACGCCCACACCCCCCCCCCCCCCCACAAAAACCACCACACTTGCACGCACACGAAATTGGTTTAACACGCACACACTTTGGCCATGCGGTCTCCTAAAAAAAGAGAGGCAAAGGACCCACAGGGCTGGCTGGGTGGGCTAGACCCCCTCACTCCCTCATAGGGGGAATCCCTCTGCCCCGTTGGGCCCCAGTTGGGCTCCCAAGGGGAGCAGGTAGGGCGGGGTGAGTGGGAGGCCCCCCCTCACACCCGCCATTGCCATCCGGGGGCATGGAGAACGATTACAGATTGCCTCTGGGGGGAGGGTCTGCCTACTCCCAACTCCTGCAGTCTGGCTCCTCTCTCGAGAGTTCACGCACAAAAATACACTTTAAAAAAAAAAAGAAGATGATTGGCTACCATGCATAGCTGCAATAGATTTTACACTCTCCTGTTTTAGTAAGGCGTCTTTCACACTGGGGCGTTTTTCTGGCTTTTTTTGGGTGTTTTTCAGGCGCGTTGGTGTTAAAAAAAAAGCCTATACAGTGCCTGAAAGAAGCCTCATCTGCAATCCCAATGTGAAAGCCTGAGTGCTTTCAGAGCCCTTTCACACTTCCAGTGCCCGAAAAACGTTGGTAAAGCGCCGCTAAGACCCCTTTCCCACTGGGGCGTTTTTCAGGCGCTTTGGCGTTAAAAAAAGCTCCCTCAATGGGAAGGGGGCTTTAGGAGCGGTGTATTTAACGCTCCTAAAGCGCTGCAAAGAAGCTGCTTGCAGGACTTTTTTTGGACGCCCTGCCAGCACAGTGCCTCAGTGTGAAAGCACTCGGGCTTTCACATTGGGATTTCAGAGGCAGCTTTTTCAGGTGCTTTAAATGCGCTTCTTTTTTAAAGGGGTAGTTCACCCAAAAACCTTTTTTTTAACATTGATTGAGGCTCGTTTTGTCAAGGGGAATCGGGTGTTTTTTTTTTAGAATCGAAGCAGTACTTACCGTTTTAGAGATGCATCGTCTCCGTCGCTTCCGGGTATGGTCTTCAGGGAAGGGCGTTCCTATTTGATTGACAGGCTTCCGACGGTCGGATACCTCGCGTCACGATTTTCCGAAAGTAGTCGAACGATGGTGCGCAGGCGCAGTATAGAGCCGCACCGGCGCTCGGCTTCTTTTGGCTACTCGTGACGCGATGTATGCGACCGTCGGAAGCCTGTCAATCAAATAGTAACGCCCAGTCCAGACGATCATAACCGGAAGCGACGGAGAGGATGCATCTCTAAAACGGTAAGTATTGCTTCGATTCTAAAAAAAAAACACCCGATTCCCCTTGAAAAAACGAGCCTCAATCAATGTTAAAAAAGGTTTTTGGGTGAACCACCCCTTTAAGGCTAAAGTGTCTGAAAAATGCATCAGTGTGAAAGGGGTCTTATTAAACTCCATAGTCTTCGTCCAATGTCTTGCTCATATGAGACAAATAAGTGACACACCCAAAAAGAGTGTTTGTGTGTTGCTATAGAAAAAGATGTTGTGAGCATTTTAGGTTGGAATAAAGCCATAAATTATTCCAACAAAGTTAGGAATATGAAATTGTCCAAAACTTTTTGGTATGCTGATGTCTTAAGAGTTCCCTTCACTGGAACTAAGGGGCCAAGCCCAACCCCTGAAAAACAACCCCACACCATAATCCCCCTCCACCAAATGATTTGAACCAGTGGAAGAAGCAAGGTCCATAAAGACATGGATGAGTGTGTTTAGAGTGGAGGAACGTTCCTGGCCGGCACAAATTCCTGTCTCAACCCAATAGAAAATCTTTGGGAAGAACTTTAGAGCGGAGACTGCGAGCCATGCCTTGTCATTCACATCAGTGCCTGACCTCACGAATGCACTTCTGGAAGAATGGTCAAATATTCCCATAGACACACTCCTAAACCTTGTGGACGGCCTTCCCAGAAGAGTTGAAGCTGTTATATGCAAAGGGTGGGCCAACTCAATATTGAACCCTACGGACTAAAGGCGGCCATACACGGTTCGAATTTCGAAATAATTTTCTTTCGTAAATCATATGAAAGAATTTTCGTTCGTATTTCGCACCGTTAGTGGGCTGCAGCAACAGCCGATTTTCGTGCGGCAAACAAATTTGAGTAATCCGACATTTTTAGAAAAACAAACGATTTTCTGATCAATGATGGGAGAATCGTGCGAGAAATGTAATAGAAAAAAAAGATGTGCTTGTGCAAGAAAAGAATATTCCCGTAGAGAAACGAATATTCCCGGAGAGAAACGAATATCCCCGGAGAGAAACGAATATCCCCGGAGAGAAACGAATATTCCCGGAGAGAAACGAATATCCCCGGAGAGAAACGAATATCCCCGGAGAGAAACGAATATTCCCGGAGAGAAACGAATATTCCCAGAGAGAAACGAATATTCCCAGAGAGAAACGAATATTCCCAGAGAGAAACGAATATTCCCGGAGAGAAACGAATATTCCCGGAGAGAAACGAATATTCCCGGAGAGAAACGAATATCCCTGGAGAGAAACGAATATCCCCGGAGAGAAACGAATATTCCCGGAGAGAAACGAATATTCCCGGAGAGAAACGAATATTCCCAGAGAGAAACGAATATTCCCGGAGAGAAACGAATATTCCCGGAGAGAAACGAATATTCCCGGAGAGAAACGAATATTCCCGGAGAGAAACGAATATCCCTGGAGAGAAACGAATATCCCCGGAGAGAAATGAATATTCCCGGAGAGAAACGAATATTCCCGGAGAGAAACGAATATCCCTGGAGAGAAACGAATATCCCCGGAGAGAAACGAATATTCCCGGAGAGAAACGAATATTCCCGGAGAGAAACGAATATCCCCGTCAACATAAAGGTTTTGTCGGCCGAATTTCGAAAATTAATGGTGGCATCATCGGATCACAAAAAAAAAGAACTTTCTGATTTTAAAAGAAAATTTGTTCGAAATTCGACCGTGTATGGCCTGCTTTAGACTGGGATGCCATTAAAGTTCATGTGTGTGTAAAGGCAAATATCCCAATACTTTTGGTAATATAGTATACATTTGAGACCAGAAGAGTCCTGAAGAAGCGGATGATCCCAATGAAATGTGTAGACTCTGCCTCTGATTTTGTATTTATATTGTATTGTCTTTTTGGTCCTCTATATGTACTATTGTTCAATGACATTTTCTAGAAGATGTGGGTTTAATGTCCTTATTGGCGTGTTTATATTATAAAACTTGAATACAAGTAATATATATATTTTTGACTAATTTTGTGTGTCTAGGTTACTATCAGAGGTATATTCAAAGTCTCCTTTACTTTCGATGAAGTTTCACAGTAAGGCCCCTGTCACATAGGTTCCCTTGGTTCTCTTTTTGCAGGATCACTGATCCCCTGTTGTGTTGGATCAGAATAGAAATGGATATCACATATTAGGATTGAGGTCCTAACACCTTGTTACAAATATGCTACATAACCCAATGCATTCACACAAATCCCAACCCCGCCATGTGTCCTGTTAGTGGAGGCAACGTTTGTGCAAATAGTCCTTCGAGTGGAGATTTTGCTTCTGAGGATTTTATTGATCGCTATTTTGCTGTTTTGATTGCATGTGCTATATGAAGGATTGTATGCAGCCCAAAGGGAAATAGGACACATAAAAATCGGAAAAACTGCTTTATGTTTTATAAGTTCCTGTTATGATCCTGTGGGGAGTTTGTTAATGATCAGTAAAACTGAACACTGTCACTCATCCAAAACATCCTTCTTGTAATACACATCATATGCTGGATCTATATAATATACATCAGATGGCCAAGATTTGTACACCGCTATTTATACTGTCTGATAAAGCTTTTTTAATTCAATGTACAGTATATATGGATTGCAATGGCAGAGCCCATATTTCTCTTAAAGTGGACCTGTCATAAAATAAAATAAATTAAGTTTGGGTGTGCAAGATGAGTACATGCCCGGCCTCAGAGAACACACACACATATATATATATATATATATATATATATATATATATATATATATATATATACACACACACACACACACATGTTTGAGCTTTAGGGTGCACACCCTAATGCAATAGGCTGTGCACACCTATGCACATCCCCAAAACATCAGCGATCCACCTCCATGTTTCACAGTAGGGATGGTGTACTTTTCATCATAGGCCTTGTTGTCTCCTCTCCAAATGTAGTGTTTATGGTCGTGGCCAAAAAGCTCAATTTTGGTCTCATCACTCCAAATTACTTTGTGGCAGAAGGTTTGAGGCTTGTCTCTGTGCCGTTGGGCTTATTGTATGCGGGATACTTTGTGGCATTTGGTAGTAATGGCTTTCTTCTGGCGATTCGACCATGCAGCCCATCTTTCTTCAAGTGCCTCCTTATTGTGCATCTTGTAACAGCCAAACCACATGTTTTCAGAGAGTCCTGTATTTCACTTGAAGTTATTTGTGGGTTTTTCTTTGAATCCCAAACTATTTTCCTGGCAGTTGTGGCTGAAATTTTAGTTGGTCTACCTGACCGTGGTTTGGTTTCAACAGAACCCCTCATTTTCCACTTCTGGTTTAGAGTTTGAACACTGCTGATTGGCATTCTCAATTGCTTGGATATCTTTTTACATCCCTTTCCTGTTTTATACAGTTCAACTAACTTTTCCCGCAGATCCTTTGACGATTGTTTTGCTTTCCCCAGAATCCAGATACATCAGTGCAGCACTGGATGAAAGATGCAAGGGTCTGTCTGGAGTCCAGAAACTCATTGAACATTTATACACACACACTAATTACAAGTATACATTTAATAGCCATTCAAACCCCTTTGTGCATGTTATCAGGCCAAAATCACCAGGGTATGTAAACTTTTGATCAGGGTAATTTGGGTAGTTTCTGTTGTGATTATGATTTAAAAAGAGTAAACACAGTTGATTGATAATAAATGTCTTCAGCCAAACACTAATCATGAGTGATAGAAAAGTTTTTGTGTTATCATTCATAGTCTCTGAAAAATGGCCAAGAAATCATAAATTCTGCCAGGGTATGTAAACTTATGAGCACAGATACAAAGCTATTTGCGTCGTGTGTATCCTTGCTGTCAGGCACCATTACATGTGACGGATCGTTATTCAAGGAGGCAGCTGCTGGCTGCCGATCGTGGCCGCCCGTTCCCCCCGGTAGGGTTTAGATTTTTCTTCTTATAACACGGGTTTATCAATCTCGATTGTGATATGCCAGAAGACAAAAAAAAAATCTAGGTGGGGGACCTGCCAAGCGGCTTGTTGTCATTCCAAGAAATTAGGCATTTTGTTTGAAAAACAATAGAGTGGCGACAGAAAGTTGGATGGGAGCGCAGTCTGGTCATGGCGGGACAGATTACACCACCCCGTGCCGACTCTCCGAAGACTCCCCTAATGAGAGCCCAGACTACGCTGTCAGCAGATCATGCAATATCTGCTCCAGGAACCAACCATTTTGAAAAAATATATTTTTTTTTTACTTTCTGATATGAAACACATCCCAAAAAAATATATAAAAAATAAATGTATTTATCAGTTTAGGCCAATATGTATTCTGCTACATAATTTTGGTAAAAAAAAAAAAAATCGCAATAAGTGTATATTGATTGGTGTAGCGTCTATAAAATAGGGGATAGATTTATGGACTTTTATTTTTTTTTTTTTTTATGTTTTTACTGCTAATGGCGGCGATCTGCAATTTTTAGCGGGACTGCGACATTGCGGCAGACAAATCTGACCCCAAGTGACACTTTTTGGGGACCAGTGACATTATTACAATGATAAAGAATAAATGCACCGATCAATGTATAAATGTCACTGACAGGGAAGGGGTTACAGGCATACCCCACTTTTAAGTACACAATGGGACCAGAGCATGTATGTAAAACGAAAATGTACTTAAAGTAGAACAATAACTTTTTTCACTTCTAGGGTGTAGTGGGGGGTCAGGGGCTGTAGTGGGCGTGTCAGGAGATGTAGTTGAGGTCTCAAGGGCTGTATTGGGGGTGTCAGGGGCACACTGGAACAGGACGGGCTATGCTCTCGGAGCTTTAGCTCCTTCTACTGCGGCTGCAAAATTTCTGTACAGTACTTGTAAGGCACTTTACATACACTCGTGGGTATGTCCTTTCTCGTGAGTGTGTGTAAAGTGAGTGTACTTAAAGCGGGGTATGCCTGTATTTTGCCCGAATTTTTTTTTTTAAGCCAGCAGCTACACATACTGCAGCTGCTGGCTTTTAATAAATCAGACACTTACCTGTCCTGGAGCCCAGCGATGTTGGCACCTACAGCTGATGTTTTCATCGTTGTCGGGTGCTCCGCCGCCTTTGCAGGTAAAGGAACCGGGCAGTGTAGTCTTTCGGCTTCACGCTGGGAACCCTAATGTGCATGGGCGAGGCCCCGCTCCTCTCTCCTATTGGCTCGGCGGCCGGGGGAGGAGGAGGGAGCCCAGCGGTGATGTCACGGTCATGGCCCAGACTCACGGAAGTGGTAAAGGATACCCGTCAAAGACAGGTATCCTTTCTCCCCCCCCCCCCCCCGAAAGGTGCCAATTGTGACACCGGAGGAGGAATCCAATGAACGAAAGTTCCACTTTTGGGTGGAACCCCGCTTTAACTGTGTTCCCTGGGTGTGTTCTGTGTGGGGGCTGGGCTGCCAGAGACAACACAGAGATCAATGTTTCTGATCACTAGGAACAGAAGATCTCCATGCTGTCCCCTGTCATAATTATGTTTAATTTGTATGTAGCACCGTGGCCCTGCGAGATACGACATTTCGTTCTACCGTATGGCCTCACGTGTAGTAGAATGACAATAAAGCTTGACTTGATATTTAAAAATTTATCAATCCTGATGTACTGACGGCCTATCTCATTTCTTGAGTCCCTCAAACGCCAAGACAGGACAAATACCCCCCAAATCATCCCTTTTCCAGAAAGTAGACACTAATGGCGCGTACAAACGACCGTTTTTCGGATTCAAAAAAATGACGTTTTTTTAATGTAATTAAAAATGATCGTGTGTGGGCTTCAGAGCATTTTTCGGGGGTTCTAAAAAACGGGCGAAAAAAATTAGAACATACTCGGGTTTTTCGGGTTCTAAAAAATGGTCGTGTGTGGGCTTTAACGACGTGAAAAAAAAAAAAAAGTGCATGCTCAGAAGCAAGTTATGAGACGGGAGTGCTCGTTCTGGTAAAACTAGCGTCTGTAATGGAGTAAGCACATTCATCACACTGTAACAGACAGAAAAGCGCGAATTGTCTTTTACTAACATGGAATCAGCTAAAGCCGCCCAAAGGGCGCCATCCGCATGGAACTTCCCCATTATAGTGCCGTCGTATGTGTTGTACGTCACGGCGCTTTGCTAGAGCATTTTTTGTTCACGTGTGTGGGCATTGTCATTTTAAAGGATCACTAAAGGAAAAAAAAATTTTAGCTAGATAGATTCCTTTACCTTACTGCAGTACTGGTTTCATGTCCTTATTGTTCGTTTTTGCTTTGAAGTTGCGGTAATCCTGCTCTGATCTCCACACTTCCTGCTTGTCTGTTTCCTTATAACCACAGTACTGGGAGTTTTCTCACAGTGGTCTGAGCTGTCATTACTGTGTGTCTAAAACTTCCCAGAACCAATCAGATTAATTTTAAAAACAAAACACTGCCCTGGATTTGTTTGTTTTTGTTCTGTGTGTCTATTTCTACTTTACAGAAACATGAAACCAGTTCAAAAGTGAAACTAACCTGCAGGCACATTATATGATTGATTTTTATCTATTTTTAATCATTTTGAAAAGGAATCAGTTAACTTTTATGTCTCTATACCCTGTAAACAGTCATTTCAGCAAAAAAATTTTTTCCTTTAGTGACCCTTTAATGATCGGGTTGAAAAAAACGTAGTTTTTTCTAGAGCCTGAAAAAAGTCGTTTTTTACAACCCGAAAAATTATCGTGTGTACTCGGCATCAGAGTAGAGTCATTTAGTGAGATGCATGGTGAGTTTTTTGAAGTTGTCATTTTTTTTTCTTGTCCCAATTTTTTAGAAAATTAATAACTTTAAAAAAATAAAATAGTTTTTCCACAATTTTTTATAATTTTTGTTTTACATATATTCACCAGCACAGTACAGCGTCATCATATAACTGGTATGGCGGTGATCAGGGATACTGACTGTTGACAGTATGTAAAAAATAAAATAAAATTGCGCAGGAACGCAAAACAACCATGTGCTCTTGGACGCACCAAGATGATGTGAACTGAAGTCCTGGGGCCAGATTATCAAAGGAGGTACGACGGCGTATCTCCAGATACGCCGTCGTATCTTTGTTTTTGAGGCGTCGGATTTATGCGCCTGATTCTTAGAATCAGTTACGCATAGATTTGGCGTAGATCCGACTGGCGTAAGTCACTTATACCATCGTATCTAAGTTGCATATTTACGCTGGCCGCTAGGTGGCGTTTCCGTAGATTTCCGCGTTGAATATGCAAATGAGCTACATAGGACTATTCCCGAAGGTATTTGCATCCGCTCGTCGTAGTTTACGTTGTTTGCGTAAGCGTAACCTTACCCCTGCTATATGAGGGGTAACGTTGCGTAGGTCCGGCGTACGCAATGTTAAGTATGGACGTCGGGACAGCGTCGTTTTTTTTCGTCGGTTGCGTAACTCGTTCACGAATAGGGCTTTGCGTAAGTTACGTTCACGTCGAAACCAATGTTTTTGTAGCGATATTTGGAGCATGTGCACTGGGATACTTCCACGGACGGCGCATACGCAGTTAAAAAAAACCCATCAAAAACGCAGGGTCATGATTAATTTACATGAAACACTCCCACCTCATCCACATTTGAATTACCCGGGCTTACGCCGGGCCATTTATGCTACGCCGTCGCAACTCTGCACGCAAGTGCTTTGAGAATATGGCACTTTTGCAAAATCCCCCCCAAACACTCTCCATTGGGAATCAAAGCCAGTGATTAACTCAGTCGGTTGGTTGCTCATCTGTTTGCCCACTACTGCCATTGTATTACCCTCAATGAGGGGTGTTTGAGGTCTTGAGGGCCCATCTAATTCCTATTCTGATGGTTTATGTGAGTGCAGCGGACCCTCGGATTACGAGTATAATCCATTCCAGGAGAATGCTTGTAATCCAAAGTACTGGCATATCAAAGTGGGTTTCTCCATTGAAGTCAATGGAAACAAAAATAATTTGTTCCGCCTTGACTTCAATGGCATGCAATACCGCATGCGGCCAGAGTTGGGGGGCGCCGGAGAGCTTTGGAAACGGCTGGAAGGCCAGAGGACAGTTCGGCTGACCTCGGAAAGACTCCATTCACGAGCATTTCCGAGGTTTGCCGAGGTCAGCTAAACTGTCCTTGGGCCCTTCCGTGCATTTCCGAACGGTGGCGATCGGTGCAATTCGGCCCCGGTGCCCCCCACCTCAAGCCAAAAGTGGTACTGCACACCGCTTCGGGCTGAATCCTGCTTATTTTTCGAGACAACCGAGTCAGGATTTTTAGAAATACAGTGATCGTATTGCGAAACGCTCGTTAACTGCGTTACTCGCAATCCGAGGTTCCACTGTATTTCGGAAACACTTGGAAATACTCTTTTCCTGAGCTTTTCCCAGTTCAGCTGAGCTGTGCCAGAGTATTTCTGAGGCTCTCTAGCACCCTTCACCTCTGGCCACATGCGGTATTGCATGCCATAGAAGTCAATGCGGAGCAAATTATTTACGTTTCTATTGACTTATATGGGGAAACTCACTTTGATATGCAAGTACTTTGGATTACGAGCATTCTCCTGAAACAGATTATACTCGTAGTTCGAGGTTCCACTGTATTTGCATAATTAAAGTGGAGTTCCACCCATTCTTTATGTTTGTCTGTACTGCATGCCCTAATCTCATAGTGTTCAGAATGGACAATTTTTATTTATTTTGTTGCTTGTAAGTACCTTTATTTTGTAGTCCTTCATTACTTCCTCCTCCTTATTAGCCTAGGCTATTAAAGTGGTTGTAAACCGAAAATGTCATCTTTCTTTGTCTACTAGTAGCCTAATATCGCCAATTCGTACCTGTTTTTATTTTTGTTCTTACCTGCTTCCTTCTCGAGATATGCCCTATATTTCGAGTTGTGACATCACTCCACGCATGCGCCGTCCGTTCGTTAATCCGGCCAGCCGATGCTATGCCGGTCAATAGCGCTGTTTATGTCGGGGCTGCGTCATTTCCTGCTGTTGACGTCAGCCCCAACAATCGCGCGATATTTTACATAGAAATTTCCTCCCTCCCCCCAAGAGGCTCATGGATCTTTACCATGTGACGAGTCACATGGTATGAAGGAGGAAGACGGCGCTACATACACCAGCAAGCATCTTCTCATAGCAGTGGGAATAATGTTATTACATTTCTTGCAGATTAGCTGCAGCGTCCTCCGGAAGCTCTGATAACAGCTTCCGGGTGTATACTGTGCAGAGCTTCTATTCGTTTCCACAGTAAACAGAAACGAAGAAGAGGCTTGAATATTTGCTGTACTGCGCACGCGCGGGATTACAGCACTCGTCATCAACTATGGGCGGAAGTTTGAACAGCAACAGATGCGGAAGACCAATAGAGGAATGGCGCTGGCTCAGTACAGGGAATCGCAATGACAAAGGTAGGGATTTAACATGAATTATGATAATTGCAATCATCAGATAACGATCATTGGATACAGCGGGACACTGTCATAAGGAATATATTAATATTTTGCAGAGTAGATGGGGGTTTACAACCGCTTTAAGTCACAAGGCTATTTGCAAGGGTTTCTGGGATAGGCATCATGTTTCCCAGTAGTCCTTGCAAACCTGACTGAAAACTAGTGTGCAGCACTGAGCATGTGCGAGATATGCAAAGCTGAAATCCAGGAAGTCATACAGTCTGGCTTCATGATGCCCACACTTAAGATGGCCACGGTCTATTTCTAGATTATAAACTAAATGCTGTAACAACCTAACAAAACGGACCTTAGTTTACAGACTAACTTTACTAGAATACATTAAGCTTGTGTATTACAGGGGTATTTATATTTAAAACGTGAAATTGTGGGTGGAACTCCCCTTTAAGAGCCAGCCCACTGCTTGCATCAGGACTGAGGGCTCTTGAGATAAGTACTGAGGCAAAGGCGTTGTAAAGTTTTCAGGAACTTAGGCCCCTTTTACATGAGCGGACTGTTCGTCCGCTAATTACAAGTCCCTATGGGAGCGGATCCGTTAGCGGATGATGCATCCGCTAACGTCCGCCTAAGATCCACGTCCGTCTGGATCCGTTTTGCGGACGAAAGAAAACCCTATTTTTCTTCCGTCCGGTGGAACGGATCGGATGCAAACGGACAGACGGTCCATTTTCATCCGATTCCCCGGAGGAGAGACAGGGCGGTCCCTGCACAGTGTGCGGGGACCGCCCTGTCCGCCGACAGCTGAGCTGGACCCCCCGCTGAGCCGACGGACACACACGGAGCGGACCGAAAAACGGACCGCTCCGTGTGAAAGGGGCCTAATGTGCAGCACCCCGCTGTAACCTCCCACCAGCTATGATCTGCTGGCATTGCATAGAGAAGCATAGACACCCAGTGATGACATCACCGAATATAAAATAAGATATATAATAAAAACAGAAAGGGTTTATTGAAAAATCTCATTAGCATGATGATGGGAAGGGGGGGGGGGGGGGTCAGGGAAGCCATAATATAAGCAGAATACAGTTGTAACGGGCGAATCGCACCTCTTTATGTGCTGCCAAGGTTTGGTTATGTTTTCAGGCACTTTATTTCCCGATAGAGGTAAATAAAACATTTAATGAATTTATCTTTATGGCGGGTGCCTGCAGGGTGCTGTAGGGGGGGGGGGATGGGTGGGACAGCAGCCGGATCTGAGTAATTGAAAACATATTGGGAGAGACGCACAAGGCAGCGAAAGCAGCTGTCACTTTCCGTCAGCTTCGGGGTATGGTATATTAAACAGATGTTTATCATAAACCAGGCAGAATGGGGGCGCGGGAGTGAGATACGGACTGGGGGGCTGGGCGGGTGGTGGGCAGTGGAGGGGTAAGGGTTAATATCATTGTAGCGATACCCCCTTAAGGGCCGCTGGTTGATTTGGGATCGGCGTATCAAGTTGTGCTGTCCAGGGGTGAAGTCAGTGAGTAGAGCAGTAAGCGAATGTCCAATCAGTAGATGAGGTTTTCCAAATGCTTTATTTCTTGGGTCCAACATGACCAACATCAACAGGAGGTAGATAGGACAGGTTGGTGAAATGAAGAAACTCCCGCAGTATCAGGCTTGGATGAACAGGGAAGCAAGCCTGCTCTCAGTAACTGTATATTGCGTTGCCAGTCTAGCCAGAGTGGGTGAAGTGCCCCCCCCGCCCCCAGGACAGACTTCTGCCACAAGCCTGGCAGCCGGAGTTCCACTTTAAGGTTGCCGGAGGGAACAGGTCCTCGCCATGGACCTGGCTCTGATTTGGTTTGAGATGCCAGATGAGGTCTCTGCCACAGGCTCTATGCTGACAATGTGAACAGCAGAGCGAATCCCTCCAGTCAATCAGGTTTAGGTGACCGGTTGACAGTGGAAATGTACCTGTCAAGGTGTCGATCACCAGATCCACGATGGTTTGATCACGTCTCTCAGAAAACCGCCTCCGGGTTCTCCTTGAGCCGATCCCCCACTGTACAGCCAGCAGCTTAGGATCTTACTCGTAGAGGTGAGGGGACCCAGCAAGTCACTGGGGCCCCTCGGCAGCATCCGCCAGGAACTCCGTGTAACTTGCGACCCCGGCCTGGCAGTAGGGTGACCACATTTCCAAACTGCATTTCAGGGACACCCCGCCCCCCTTAACCTCTCCCAAAAAAAGATGAGGGGGGACAAGGGTAAATGTAGTCTGGGGGTTGATGGGGAAATTGGTGGTGGGTTATTTGTCAGCTAAATGTGCCACTTGCCACCAGATGCAGTGCCACTTGCCACCCATAGCCTGCCACCAGATGCAGTGCCACTTGCCACCCATAGCCTGCCACCAGATGCAGTGCCACTTGCCACCCATAGCCTGCCACCAGATGCAGTGCCACTTGCCACCCATAGCCTGCCACCAGATTCAGTACTGCTGTCACTCCCTCTGAATGAGTGGAGACGCTATCTGGAAAAGTGAAGATCACACCAGACCCTGAGGCTTGCAGAGAAGGAGGTGGGTGCCGAGGTGGGTGGGGATAGCAGTGCTGTACTAAGCGCAAGACTCACTCTCGACCTCACTGTCTGAGAGCAAATTGTCACTGGTTGCAAGACGCCAGGCAGGGCCGGCCCTAGCAACCAGTTCCGGAAATGTAGTTATTAGTTAGTAGGGGGTGGCTGTGTCCTCTATTTCATTACGGAACACTGTACTGTCCCGGAATGAAGGTGCCCGGGACCAGGGACAGACATGTCAATTGCGGGACAGTCCCGGGCAATCCGGGACACGTGGGCACCCTACCTGGTAGGCCATTTCGCCGGGTCTGTTGGGTGCGCACACCCTAAAGGTGGGTGCCGCACCTGGAACCAGGAACCCGTGAAGAACGCCGAAAAATGTCGTTAGCCACAGATATACCCTGCCCAGCATGCCCCGCGAGGGGAATCTCCTCCAATTGGCTGCTGGAGAAAAGTGGCTCTGCTAGAACCCCTCTGACGCCATCTGTCGCCCCGGGGGTGGGACCGACACCCCCGGAGCACAGACTGATCCACAGGACAGTTCCAGAATGACAGCAACATAACTCTCCCACTAACTTTAGCGTAGTGCCCATACTGAAAGTAAGGGGGCGCTACATCATGATGGACAAAATGATAACTAATCAAATCTGATGAATACAACGTATTTCAGAAGGAACTTCACCATGTCCATCCATAGTACCAGTGATGGGAATAGTTTATGTTTACTTCAGCCCCGGAAGAATTGGCTGCCCAATGACCAGGCCATTTATTGAGATTCAGCACTGCGTCGCTTTAACTTACAATTGCGCGGTTATGCAACGTTGCACCCAAACAAAATTGGCGTCCTTTTTTTCCCCTCAAATAGAGCTTTCTTTTGGTGGTATTTGATCACCTCTGCAATTTTTATTTTTTATGCTATAAACAAAAAAGAGCGACAATTTTGAAAAAAAAAACAATATTTTGTACTTTTTGCTATAATAAATATCCCCCAAATAAAAAAAAAAAGTTTAGGCCGATACTGTACATATTCTACATATTTTTGGTAAAAAAAAATCGCAATAAGCGTTTGATTGGTTTGCTCAAAAGTTATAGCGTCTACAAAATAGGGAATAGTTTTATTGCATTTTTATTAATATTTTTCTTTGCTAGTAATGGCGGCGATCTGTGATTTTTATCGTGACTGCGACATTATGGCGGACACATCGGACACTTTTTTTTTTTTCACAAGAAAAGGACACATCGGACACTTTTGACGCCATTTCGGGACAATTGTCATTGATACAGCGATTAGTGCTATAAAATAGCACTGATTACTAGAAAAATGACACTGGCATTAGGGGGCTCTGAAAGGGTTAAGTGTGTCCTAGGGAGTGCTTCTAACTGTAGGGGGGGTGGACTGTGTGTGACAAGACAGTGATCACCGCTCCTGATTACAGGGAGCTGTGATCAGTGTCCTTGTCACTAGGAAGAATGAGGAAATGTCTTGTTTACATCAGCATTTCCCCGTTCTTCCTCTCCGTGAGACAATCGCAGTTTTCCCCGCGGACATCAAGTCCAGTATTGCTACCCATTTTTACAGCTGAATGAGACTCTCAAATGTACGAAACTCACTGAGAGTCTCACCCCACTGTCCTGTGTACATGGCTGAGTTGCTAACCTCCCAAAGTGAAATTTACTGAGAAAAAACTAAAAAATCTACTGATAGAGCTCATTTTTTACTGACACAACACAAACAACAAATAATTTACAGGCAGAGCCACATTTTTACCGAAAGTTCAAAATGACAGTTTTCAGTACAAATATCAATATTTGAGCTGCACACAATTGCGATTAACAATGTGCTTAAAGCGGAGCTCCACCCTCAAGTGAACTTCCGCTGATCGGAACCCTCCCCCCTCCGGTGTCACATTTGACACCTTTCAGGGGGGAGGGGGGTGCAGATACCTGACTAAAGGTATTTGCACCCACTTCCGGCCACACGTCTCGGGCAAAAGACGTTTTTTTTTTCAACATCACTCGGCTCCCAGCATACAGTGGGAGCCGATCGGCAGGCGCAGCGCGACTCGCGCATGCGCCGTAGGGAACCGGGCAGTGAAGCCGGAGCGCTTCACTTCCTGGTTCCCTCACCGTGGATGGAGGGGGGAGCAGCAGGGTGACGAGCGATCGCTCATCCTCTGCTGCGGACGCCGCTGGACTCCAGGACAGGTAAGTGTCCTAATATTAAAAGTCAGCAGCTGCAGTATTTGTAGCTGCTGGCTTTTAATATTTTTTTTTTCAAGGGGACATCCTCTTTAAGGTATAACAATAGACATATTTCACCATTTACATAAAGATTAGGGTAATAAAACCCATCACAGAGTTCCCCCTTACATCAGAGTCTGCAGGAATTCTGCGGACCCTGATGTAAGGGGGAACTCTAAGGACCCTGATGTAAGGGGGAACTCTGCAGACCCTGATGTAAGGGGGAACTCTGCAGACCCTGATGTAAGGGGGAACTCTGCAGACCCTGATGTAAGGGGGGAACTCTGCAGACCCTGATGTAAGGGGGAAATCTGCAGACCCTGATGTAAGTGGGGAACTCTGCGGACCCTGATGTAAGGGGGGAACTCTGCGGACCCTGATGTAAGGGGGGAACTCTGCAGACCCTGATGTAAGGGGGAACTCTGCAGACCCTGATGTAAGGGGGAACTCTGCAGACCCTGATGTAAGGGGGGAACTCTGCAGACCCTGATGTAAGGGGGAAATCTGCAGACCCTGATGTAAGGGGGGAACTCTGCAGACCCTGATGTAAGGGTGGAACTCTGCAGACCCTGATGTAAGGGGGGAACTCTGCAGACCCTGATGTAAGGGGGAACTCTGTGGACCCTGATGTGAGGGGGGAACTCTGCAGACCCTGATGTAAGGGGGAATTCTGCAGACCCTGATGTAAGGAGGAACTCTGCAGACCCTGATGTAAGGGGGAACTCTGTGGACCCTGATGTGAGGGGGGAACTCTGCAGACCCTGATGTAAGGGGGAACTCTGCAGACCCTGATGTAAGGAGGAACTCTGCGGACCCTGATGTAAGGGGGAACTCTGCAGACCCTGATGTAAGTGGGGAACTCTGCGGACCCTGATGTAAGGGGGAACTCTGCAGACCCTGATGTAAGGGGGAACTCTGCAGACCCTGATGTAAGGAGGAAATCTGCAGACCCTGATGTAAGGGGGGAACTCTGCGGACCCTGATGTAAGTGGGGGAACTCTGCAGACCCTGATGTAAGGGGGAACTTTGCAGACCCTGATGTAAGGGGGAACTCTGCAGACCCTGATGTAAGGGGGAACTCTGCAGACCCTGATGTAAGGGGGAACTCTGCAGACCCTGATGTAAGGGGGAACTCTGCAGACCCTGATGTAAGTGGGGAACTCTGCGGACCCTGATGTAAGGGGGGAACTCTGCGGACCCTGATGTAAGTGGGGAACTCTGCGGACCCTGATGTAAGGGGGAACTCTGCAGACCCTGATGTAAGGGGGAACTCTGCAGACCCTGATGTAAGGAGGAACTCTGCGGACCCTGATGTAAGTGGGGAACTCTGCGGACCCTGATGTAAGTGGGGGAACTCTGCAGACCCTGATGTAAGGGGGAACTTTGCAGACCCTGATGTAAGGGGGAACTCTGCAGACCCTGATGTAAGGGGGAACTCTGCAGACCCTGATGTAAGGGGGAACTCTGCAGACCCTGATGTAAGTGGGGAACTCTGCGGACCCTGATGTAAGGGGGGAACTCTGCGGACCCTGATGTAAGTGGGGGAACTCTGCGGACCCTGATGTAAGTGGGGGAACTCTGCAGACCCTGATGTAAGGGGGAACTTTGCAGACCCTGATGTAAGGGGGAATGCTGCAGACTCTGGTGTAAAGGTGAACGCTGATGTTATGTTAGGCAGTCTCTGGTCTCCAGGGCCCCCTCCCCCATTACATCAAAGTCAGTAGCATTTCCCTTTACATCAGATTTCCCACTTACATCAGGGTCTGCAGGAATTCTGCGGACCCTGATGTAAGGGGGAACTCTGTGGACCCTGATGTAAGGGGGGAACTCTGCAGACCCTGATGTAAGGAGGAACTCTGTAGACCCTGATGTAAGGGGGAACTCTGTGGACCCTGATGTGAGGGGGGAACTCTGCAGACCCTGATGTAAGGGGGAACTCTGCAGACCCTGATGTAAGGAGGAACTCTGCGGACCCTGATGTAAGGGGGAACTCTGCAGACCTTGATGTAAGTGGGGAACTCTGCGGACCCTGATGTAAGGGGGAACTCTGCAGACCCTGATGTAAGGGGGAACTCTGCAGACCCTGATGTAAGGAGGAACTCTGCGGACCCTGATGTAAGTTGGGAACTCTGCGGACCCTGATGTAAGTGGGGGAACTCTGCAGACCCTGATGTAAGGGGGAACTTTGCAGACCCTGATGTAAGGGGGAACTCTGCAGACCCTGATGTAAGGGGGAACTCTGCAGACCCTGATGTAAGGGGGAACTCTGCAGACCCTGATGTAAGTGGGGAACTCTGCGGACCCTGATGTAAGGGGGGAACTCTGCGGACCCTGATGTAAGTGGGGAACTCTGCGGACCCTGATGTAAGGGGGAACTCTGCAGACCCTGATGTAAGGGGGAACTCTGCAGACCCTGATGTAAGGAGGAACTCTGCGGACCCTGATGTAAGTGGGGAACTCTGCGGACCCTGATGTAAGTGGGGGAACTCTGCAGACCCTGATGTAAGGGGGAACTTTGCAGACCCTGATGTAAGGGGGAACTCTGCAGACCCTGATGTAAGTGGGGAACTCTGCGGACCCTGATGTAAGGGGGGAACTCTGCGGACCCTGATGTAAGTGGGGGAACTCTGCGGACCCTGATGTAAGTGGGGGAACTCTGCAGACCCTGATGTAAGGGGGAACTTTGCAGACCCTGATGTAAGGGGGAATGCTGCAGACTCTGGTGTAAAGGTGAACGCTGATGTTATGTTAGGCAGTCTCTGGTCTCCAGGGCCCCCTCCCCCATTACATCAAAGTCAGTAGCATTTCCCTTTACATCAGATTTCCCACTTACATCAGGGTCTGCAGGAATTCTGCGGACCCCGATGTAAGGGGGAACTCTGCGGACCCCGATGTAAGGGGGAACTCTGCGGACCCCGATGTAAGGGGGAACTCTGCGGACCCCGATGTAAGGGGGAACTCTGCCGACCCCGATGTAAGGGGAAACTCTGCGGACCCCGATGTAAGGGGGAACTCTGCGGACCCCGATGTAAGGGGGAACTCTGCCGACCCCGATGTAAGGGGGGAACTCTGCGGACCCTGATGTAAGGGGGAAACTCTGCAGACCCTGATGTAAGGGGGAACTCTGCGGACCCTGATGTGAGGGGGGAACTCTGCGAACCCTGATGTAAGTGGGGAACTCTGTAGACCCTGATGTAAGGGGGAACTCTGCAGACCCTGATGTAAGGGGGAACTCTGCAGACTCTGATGTAAGGGGGGAACTCTGCAGACCCTGATGTAAGGGGGGAACTCTGCAGACCCTGATGTAAGGGGGGAACTCTGCAGACCCTGATGTAAGGGGGAACTCTGCAGACCCTGATGTAAGGGGGAACTCTGCAGACCATGATGTAAGGGGGGACTCTGCAGACCCTGATGTAAGGGGGAACTCTGCAGACTCTGATGTAAGGGGGGAACTCTGCAGACCCTGATGTAAGGGGGGAACTCTGCAGACCCTGATGTAAGGGGGAACTCTGCAGACCCTGATGTGAGGGGGGAACTCTGCGAACCCTGATGTAAGTGGGGAACTCTGCAGACCCTGATGTAAGGGGGAAACTCTGCAGACCCTGATGTAAGGGGGAAACTCTGCAGACCCTGATGTAAGGGGGAAACTCTGCGGACCCTGATGTGAGGGGGGAACTCTGCAGACCCTAATGTAAGTGGGGAACTCTGCAGACCCTGATGTAAGTGGGGGAACTCTGTGGACCCTGATGTAAGGGGGGAACTCTGCAGACCCTGATGTAAGGAGGAACTCTGTAGACCCTGATGTAAGGGGGAACTCTGTGGACCCTGATGTAAGGGGGGAACTCTGCAGACCCTGATGTAAGGGGGAACTCTGCAGACCCTGATGTAAGGAGGAACTCTGCGGACCCTGATGTAAGGGGGAACTCTGCAGACCCTGATGTAAGTGGGGAACTCTGCGGACCCTGATGTAAGGGGGAACTCTGCAGACCCTGATGTAAGGGGGAACTCTGCAGACCCTGATGTAAGGAGGAACTCTGCGGACCCTGATGTAAGTTGGGAACTCTGCGGACCCTGATGTAAGTGGGGGAACTCTGCAGACCCTGATGTAAGGGGGAACTTTGCAGACCCTGATGTAAGGGGGAACTCTGCAGACCCTGATGTAAGGGGGAACTCTGCAGACCCTGATGTAAGGGGGAACTCTGCAGACCCTGATGTAAGTGGGGAACTCTGCGGACCCTGATGTAAGGGGGGAACTCTGCGGACCCTGATGTAAGTGGGGAACTCTGCGGACCCTGATGTAAGGGGGAACTCTGCAGACCCTGATGTAAGGGGGAACTCTGCAGACCCTGATGTAAGGAGGAACTCTGCGGACCCTGATGTAAGTGGGGAACTCTGCGGACCCTGATGTAAGTGGGGGAACTCTGCAGACCCTGATGTAAGGGGGAACTTTGCAGACCCTGATGTAAGGGGGAACGCTGCAGACCCTGATGTAAGTGGGGAACTCTGCGGACCCTGATGTAAGGGGGGAACTCTGCGGACCCTGATGTAAGTGGGGGAACTCTGCGGACCCTGATGTAAGTGGGGGAACTCTGCAGACCCTGATGTAAGGGGGAACTTTGCAGACCCTGATGTAAGGGGGAATGCTGCAGACTCTGGTGTAAAGGTGAACGCTGATGTTATGTTAGGCAGTCTCTGGTCTCCAGGGCCCCCTCCCCCATTACATCAAAGTCAGTAGCATTTCCCTTTACATCAGATTTCCCACTTACATCAGGGTCTGCAGGAATTCTGCGGACCCTGATGTAAGGGGGAACTCTGTGGACCCTGATGTAAGGGGGGAACTCTGCAGACCCTGATGTAAGGGGGAACTCTGCGGACCCTGATGTAAGGGGGAACTCTGCAGACCCTGATGTAAGGGGGAACTCTGCAGACCATGATATAAGGGGGAACTCTGCAGACCCTGATGTAAGGGGGAACTCTGCAGACTCTGATGTAAGGGGGGAACTCTGCAGACCCTGATGTAAGGGGGGAACTCTGCAGACCCTGATGTAAGGGGGAACTCTGCGGACCCTGATGTGAGGGGGGAACTCTGCGAACCCTGATGTAAGTGGGGAACTCTGCAGACCCTGATGTAAGGGGGAACTCTGCAGACCCTGATGTAAGGGGGAACTCTGCAGACTCTGATGTAAGGGGGGAACTCTGCAGACCCTGATGTAAGGGGGGAACTCTGCAGACCCTGATGTAAGGGGGGAACTCTGCAGACCCTGATGTAAGGGGGAACTCTGCAGACCCTGATGTAAGGGGGAACTCTGCAGACCATGATGTAAGGGGGGAACTCTGCAGACCCTGATGTAAGGGGGGAAGACTGATGTAAGGGGGAACTCTGCAGACTCTGATGTAAGGGGGGAACTCTGCAGACCCTGATGTAAGGGGGGAACTCTGCAGACCCTGATGTAAGGGGGAACTCTGCAGACCCTGATGTGAGGGGGGAACTCTGCGAACCCTGATGTAAGTGGGGAACTCTGCAGACCCTGATGTAAGGGGGAAACTCTGCAGACCCTGATGTAAGGGGGAAACTCTGCAGACCCTGATGTAAGGGGGAAACTCTGCGGACCCTGATGTGAGGGGGGAACTCTGCAGACCCTAATGTAAGTGGGGAACTCTGCAGACCCTGATGTAAGTGGGGGAACTCTGTGGACCCTGATGTAAGGGGGGAACTCTGCAGACCCTGATGTAAGGAGGAACTCTGCAGACCCCGATGTAAGGGGAAACTCTGCGGACCCCGATGTAAGGGGAAACTCTGCGGACCCTGATTTAAGGGGGAACTCTGCGGACCCTGATGTAAGGAGAAACTCTGCGGACCCTGATGTAAGGGGGAACTCTGCGGACCCCGATGTAAGGGGAAACTCTGCGGACCCCGATGTAAGGGGGAACTCTGCGGACCCCGATGTAAGGGGGAACTCTGCGGACCCTGATGTAAGGAGGAACTCTGCGGACCCTGATGTAAGTTGGGAACTCTGCGGACCCTGATGTAAGTGGGGGAACTCTGCAGACCCTGATGTAAGGGGGAACTTTGCAGACACTGATGTAAGGGGGAACTCTGCAGACCCTGATGTAAGGGGGAACTCTGCAGACCCTGATGTAAGGGGGAACTCTGCAGACCCTGATGTAAGTGGGGAACTCTGCGGACCCTGATGTAAGGGGGGAACTCTGCGGACCCTGATGTAAGTGGGGAACTCTGCGGACCCTGATGTAAGGGGGGAACTCTGCGGACCCTGATGTAAGGGGGGAACTCTGCGGACCCTGATGTAAGGGGGAACTCTGCAGACCCTGATGTAAGGGGGAACTCTGCAGACCCTGATGTAAGGAGGAACTCTGCGGACCCTGATGTAAGTGGGGAACTCTGCGGACCCTGATGTAAGTGGGGGAACTCTGCAGACCCTGATGTAAGGGGGAACTTTGCAGACCCTGATGTAAGGGGGAACTCTGCAGACCCTGATGTAAGTGGGGAACTCTGCGGACCCTGATGTAAGGGGGGAACTCTGCGGACCCTGATGTAAGTGGGGGAACTCTGCGGACCCTGATGTAAGTGGGGGAACTCTGCAGACCCTGATGTAAGGGGGAACTTTGCAGACCCTGATGTAAGGGGGAATGCTGCAGACTCTGGTGTAAAGGTGAACGCTGATGTTATGTTAGGCAGTCTCTGGTCTCCAGGGCCCCCTCCCCCATTACATCAAAGTCAGTAGCATTTCCCTTTACATCAGATTTCCCACTTACATCAGGGTCTGCAGGAATTCTGCGGACCCTGATGTAAGGGGGAACTCTGTGGACCCTGATGTAAGGGGGGAACTCTGCAGACCCTGATGTAAGGGGGAACTCTGCGGACCCTGATGTAAGGGGGAACTCTGCAGACCCTGATGTAAGGGGGAACTCTGCAGACCATGATGTAAGGGGGAACTCTGCAGACCCTGATGTAAGGGGGAACTCTGCAGACTCTGATGTAAGGGGGGAACTCTGCAGACCCTGATGTAAGGGGGGAACTCTGCAGACCCTGATGTAAGGGGGAACTCTGCGGACCCTGATGTGAGGGGGGAACTCTGCGAACCCTGATGTAAGTGGGGAACTCTGCAGACCCTGATGTAAGGGGGAACTCTGCAGACCCTGATGTAAGGGGGAACTCTGCAGACTCTGATGTAAGGGGGGAACTCTGCAGACCCTGATGTAAGGGGGGAACTCTGCAGACCCTGATGTAAGGGGGGAACTCTGCAGACCCTGATGTAAGGGGGAACTCTGCAGACCCTGATGTAAGGGGGAACTCTGCAGACCATGATGTAAGGGGGAACTCTGCAGACCCTGATGTAAGGGGGAACTCTGCAGACTCTGATGTAAGGGGGGAACTCTGCAGACCCTGATGTAAGGGGGAACTCTGCAGACCCTGATGTAAGGGGGAACTCTGCAGACCATGATGTAAGGGGGAACTCTGCAGACCCTGATGTAAGGGGGAACTCTGCAGACTCTGATGTAAGGGGGGAACTCTGCAGACCCTGATGTAAGGGGGGAACTCTGCAGACCCTGATGTAAGGGGGAACTCTGCGGACCCTGATGTGAGGGGGGAACTCTGCAGACCCTGATGTAAGTGGGGAACTCTGCAGACCCTGATGTAAGGGGGAAACTCTGCAGACCCTGATGTAAGGGGGAAACTCTGCAGACCCTGATGTAAGGGGGAAACTCTGCGGACCCTGATGTGAGGGGGGAACTCTGCGGACCCTGATGTGAGTGGAGAACTCTGCGGACCCTGATGTAAGTGGAGAACTCTGCGGACCCTGATGTAAGTGGGGAACTCTGCAGACCTTGATGTAAGGGGGAACTCTGCAGACCCTGATGTAAGGGGGAACTCTGCAGACCCTGATGTAAGGGGGGAACTCTGCGGACCCTGATGTAAGTGGGGAACTCTGCGGACCCTGATGTAAGGGGGGAACTCTGCGGACCCTGATGTAAGGGGGGAACTCTGCAGACCCTGATGTAAGGGGGAACTCTGCAGACCTTGATGTAAGGGGGAACTCTGCAGACCCTGATGTAAGGGGGAACTCTGCAGACCCTGATGTAAGGGGGAACTCTGCAGACCTTGATGTAAGGGGGAACTCTGCAGACCCTGATGTAAGGGGGAACTCTGCAGACCCTGATGTAAGGGGGGAACTCTGCGGACCCTGATGTAAGTGGGGAACTCTGCGGACCCTGATGTAAGGGGGAACTCTGCGGACCCCGATGTAAGGGGGAACTCTGCGGACCCCGATGTAAGGGGGAACTCTGCCGACCCCGATGTAAGGGGGAACTCTGCCGACCCCGATGTAAGGGGGAACTCTGCCGACCCCGATGTAAGGGGGAACTCTGCGGACCCCGATGTAAGGGGGAACTCTGCGGACCCTGATGTGAGGGGGGAACTCTGCGGACCCTGATGTAAGTGGGGGAACTCTGCAGACCCTGATGTAAGGGGGAACTTTGCAGACCCTGATGTGAGGGGGGAACTCTGCGGACCCTGATGTAAGTGGGGGAACTCTGCAGACCCTGATGTAAGGGGGAACTTTGCAGACCCTGATGTAAGGGGGAATGCTGCAGACTCTGGTGTAAAGGTGAACGCTGATGTTACGTTAGGCAGTCTCTGGTCTCCAGGGCCCCCTCCCCCATTACATCAAAGTCAGTAGCATTTCCCTTTACATCAGATTTCCCACTTACATCAGGGTCTGCAGCATTATCCTTTACATCAGAGTCCTCAGAGTTCTTCTTCACATCAGGGTCTGCAGCATTGTACAGTTAGAAACACACATGAGGTCACACGTAACCCCTACAGCGCCCCCTAGTGGTTAACGCCTAAACTGCAATTGTCATTTTCACAGTAATCAGTGCATTTGTATAGCACTTTCCGTTGAAAGTGAAAATGCCAATGGTCCCATTAGTAGTAAAAAAAATGTATATATTAATTAAAATGACATATAACTATCATCTATTTTGTTAACGCTATAAATTTTGCGCAAAACCAATCGATAAACGCTTAGTGCAATATTTGTTTTACCATAAATATGTAGAAGAATACGTATCGGCCTAAACTGAGGAAAATACATTTTTCTTTATATATTTTTGGGGGATATTTAGCAAAATATAAAAAATATTGCTTTTTTTTTAAATTGTCGCTCTATTTCTTGTTTATAGCGCAAAAAATAAAAACCACAGAGGTGATCAAATACCACCAAAAGAAAGCTCTATTTGTGGGGGAAAAAAGGACGCCAATTTTGTTTGGGAGCCACGTCGCACGACCGCGCAATTGTCAGTTAAAGTGACGCAGTGCCGAATCGCAAAAAAGGGCCAGGTCCTTAATCTGCATAATGGTCTGGGGCTGAAGTGGTTATTCCATTGGTACATGTTAATGAAATACTGAAAGTGAGGTAACTGATATAGGTATTATAATTCTAATAGCGTACATCCAAACCTGTAACACACAGTAAGTAATGAATGTGTATCAAGTAATAAGCCCTAGAGACCGTGTAACAGGATACATAAATATGCATCATGTCAACACCTATACAGCTAGTTAATGGGAAATCCAGTTCCCGGACTTGAGGATTTGTAAGGGCGGTGTTAAAATTGGCCACTAGAACGTATATAAAGCCCATGGCAAGGAACACTTTCCTTCATGCCACAAGTAATCATCTGCCCTCACAAATAAGCACCGCCCCCGTGGGACAGATCCTCCGTATCAGAAGGAATTGTTCAGATATGGAGGGACTTTCTACGTTTCTAAGTTTAAACAATGAGAAAACAGTGGAACCTCGGATTGCGAGTAACGTGGTCAACCAGCGTTTGGCAATCCGAGCACTGTATTTAAAAAAAATCCTAACTTGGTTTGTGAGTGTTGTCTCGCAAAAACGAACAGGATTCAGGCCAAAGCGGTGTGCAGTACCACATTTGGCCTGAGGTGGGGGGGCGCCGGAGACGATCGCAGCTGTTTGGCGCTTGGAAATGCTCGGAAAGACACAGAAATACTCTGTTCCCGAGGCTTTCCGAGGTTTGCTGAGATCAGCCGAGCTGTCCTCGAGCCATTCCAGCCATTTCTGAGGCTCTCCGGCGCCCCCCCCACCTCTGGCCTCATGCGGTATTGCATGCTATTGAAGTCAATGCGGAACAAATTATTTCCGTTTCCATTGACTTCAGTGGGGAAACTCGCTTTGATATGCGAGTACTTTGGATTACGAGCATACTCCTGGAACGGGATTTTCATGTGAGCCCAACCCTTGGGGGCGTGTCATCTGTAAACAGAACTCCAGGGGCCAGATTCTTGTAGATGGGCGCATCTACGAGCGGGGCCTATTTACTCTATGCGAGTACTTTGAATTACGAGCATTCTCCTGGAACGGATTATACTCGTAATCCGAGGTTCCGCTGTACTCACATAAACCATCAGAATAGGAATTAGATGGGCCCTTAAGCAGAGGCGGCTCTACGCTTCGTGAGGCCTTAGGCAAAACTTGATATGGGGCCCCACTCACACCCATGATGGGAAAAATAATTCAAGGACAAGAGCCTCTTCCCCACAACCCTGGCCGTTGGTTATGGGGGTCTGTAGGCAGTGGGCTTATCAGAATCTGGAAGCCCCCTTTAACAGGGTGGCCCCCAGATCCTGCTCTTTAATAACTAAGGGACTAAGGGACGGGGGATGTCACCTGCTGAACCCTGCCCCCTTGTGACATCATTGACTGAGGGCATGCTGGGTCATTGACGTCACAAGGGGTGGTGTCACCGATATTCACTGGTTGTTAGGGACGCTGGCAGCCCTGCTCCTGAGTCAGGGCTCTTAACGCTGTCTGAGCACAACAACGTTAAGCTCCCTCAAAACTGGGGTAATGCATTGGGCAAGCTAGGTGCCTGCAAGGCCCCTGTGAGTATGAGGCCTTAGGCGACCGCCTAATTTGCCTAATTAAAGAGCTTAAGCCTAATTAAAGCCCTTAAGCCCTCAAACATCCCTCATTGAGGGTTATACAATGGCAGTAGTGGGCAAACAGATGAGCAACCAACCGACTGAGTTAATCCCTGGCTTTGATTCCCAATGGAGAGTGTTTGGGGGGGATTTTGCAAAAGCATTGGTATATATTCTTCTTGTAGATCCAGATATAGCCAGAAGTGTAGGCCCCCATGCAAGTATGGAAAGAGGGGAAGTCCAGCACCAATGCAACTTTTGCAACCAATGCAAAATTTTGCTACACAATGGATTATTTTTAGTTTTTCTCCAAGAAAACTGACCACACTGGGATGGAGGTGCTCTCATGCCTTGTGTGGTCAGTTTGAAACAGTAAAACAAGGGGACTGTCAGGAACATCAGGTATTTCACACAAAGGAAGAAATACAAAGAGAACAAGATACTTTTTAACACAAGTCCTTGAGAATATGAAATGAGGGCTACCAATTCCAACCCTTTAAAAAGGTGAAAAAGTTGGCTCATGTGTGGTGGTATGATGTTGCCATCATCCCTTGATTAGTAGAAAATCGAATACCTCTAGTAGGTGTCCTGGGTCTGTCCCTCCCTCAGGGGGCTCCCCCGTCCACTGCCGGGGGGGAACAGCACTTTTGTGCTTTAATTGGCTCCCCTGATGTTTAGCGTCCGGGGAGCCTGTTTTCCTTTCCGGCAGTGGTGACTTTTTTCCTTTCTTGGACTGATGGGGGTTGTTCTCCCACCATTCCTATTCCTTATCTTTGACTGACCATCATTTTCATGCCCTGGGTGTCGAGGGACTTATATGCCAATCTCTCCCCTTTTTTCTGTCTTTTCCTTTTGAGAAACTGCTGAATATTGGCTGAGACCGGCTTTTATTACTAATTATTGCCCCCCCTCTTCCTACCTCCCTCTGCTCTCCCCTTTTTTTCTTTTGCCTTTTTCCCATTCTTAATCAGATACCACCCACCTTGATGTATACATATTATGTTATACTAATATTCCCGCCTTAGTGCCGTTACAGGCAACACTGTCACCATGCCTTGATTTGCAGGTGACAGAAGCTTGGTGTGAGTTCACCTTCCGTGCTGACACCAGACCTATCGGGCGAACCAGCAATGATGCGTGGGTAGGCGTGGTGTGTAGGACGCATGGAGTTGGAGGTGACGTGCGGGGATCACATGATACATGGTGCGGTGACGTCATCTAGATGCGCCTTGTTTGGCGCTGGGAACGCGGGGCGCGCGGCCTATGCGGAGACGCAATGGCGTTCTCTGCACTTGTCTTTATTATTCTTATTTCCCCATACATAGTATCTTGCCCCCTTCTTTGCGGCCAAGGGGGAGGAGGTTAAGTGAAGGGGCCTATCACCTTCACCCAGGTAAGTATTTAAGGATGTCAGGGGGGCCTTGATTTAGCATACACCTTTTCCTTATGACATATGGCGTTTGTCTCGTCCAATCTTGGTCGTACACCTTTTGGAAATTGCTTTCTGGTCAAGCTCTCAGTGAATGGGGCGTCTCTCCTTTGAATTGGTGAGTGTACCTACGGTTTTATCTTTTTTTTTTCATATGTTTTTTGTTTCATGCTTTTTACTATTGAAACAACAACCACTCATACACTTTTATTTACTTGACCATTTTAGCTGGGACCACCGTTTGGTTTATTGCTGATCAAAAAGTTGAATTTATTCGTCCCTTTCTTTCCACCCCCCATGGTTAGGGGGCCCCTGGAGGTGGGAGACGGCCCCTTGGGCATCTGATTCTGCCGCTGCGGTTATTTCCTTCGGGAAATTTAAGCATTTATTTGTGGAGAGGAGTAAATAACTGTATAAACTTTCCCTGAAGAAGAGAAATTCGAAACGCGTTGGAAAAATCATCTCTGCCCTTAGCCTTGCCCTGGGGCATGGGGTGATATACAGTTTGTCTCTACCATCATGGTTTTATAATGTATTTTGATACTGTTCTATTTGTGATATTCAGTTTATTTATCTATTTTGTAATAAATACTATTTTTATGACCTAGTTGTCACCTACAATTATTGTTGCCTAGAAAATCCCACCTACTAGAGGTATTCGATTTTCTACCCTTTAAAAAGTTAGGTGCTCTAAAGCCTAAATCAGGAGGCCTAGGCAGGCCCTCATGGGCTGTGGCGCCAAGCAATAAATGACTAAGCTAATAGCCAAAACGGTGGCGCCCACCTGCCTGGGTCTAGATTGGTGTTGGCACGTAAATGTTCCAGCTCTGCTATTCTAGGCAAGAACCGAATATTGTCACCTGAGCCGTTACGAGCCGCCCTGTCATGACTCTGCCCTCGTAATGGGGCCCATATCAAAACCACAGACTACGCTGAATTAATTCTTAGCCAAACGGGTTTCAAGAACAACACATACGACGATATTTCTCATTACATCACAGCACTCCTTACACCTCTCAAACTATGTTTTAATAAGTAAATGCCTTGCTAAGGAATTATTCCACTTGTCTTGTGCCAGGACACCTCATCAAATGTAAGTACTAACCATGTAGACATTGCGAGAATAGGGGCATGGAGCAGAGACACAAACATACTCTGCTGGCTCTGGGTGTCTGCAGAATGGCGGAATGGAGGGCTGAAGCACTTTGAAAGTGCAATTCCCTTGAAGTTAGGAGTGATAAATGCAATATGAGAACAATGAAAATCTCATCCATATCTTTGTCTACATTTTTCTGGATTTTGCTTTCTGTGAATTTAACCACTCAGCTCTCTTATGCGTACATACATATATATATATATATATATATATATATATATATATATATCCAAAAGTATTGGGACACCTGCCTTTACACGCACATGAACTTTAACCACTTAACAACCGAGGACATCCATGGACGTCCTCAAAGTTGTGCTGTGATATCTGAATAATGCCTGAAGCTACAGGCATCATTCAGATATCACCGTCTTCAGCCACCAATTCTGTGCATGATAAGAACGATCAAAGCGGCAGTTCCCTCGCTTGATTGTTTTTATAGGCATGGTGGCTCCAGCAACCATCCGGTGATTCTCTGGGCTCTCCCGTGCCATCGGGGGCCCGGAGAACGAATCGGCCGGCGCTGGCTGGGAAGCATAGAGATGACTGGTGACCAGATGGTCACCAGTCATCTCTATGACCATCGGCGGCCCAGGCGCAACGTTATGACGTCACGTCCGGGTACACGGAAGTAAACAAAGCTGCAATCGCGGCTGTCGGCGTGAGATCTGTGAATTTTTTTTCACACCCTCATGCTTGTAAGTCTGGAGGAGAGATGTGGGGTTTTATTGACCCTGCATCTCTCCATAAAGAGGACCTGTTACAGTGATTCCTATTACAAGGGATGTTTACATTCCTTGTAATAGGAATAAAAGTGATAAAAAAAAAAAATGTAACAATTCTAGCACTAGACCTCCTCTGTAACTCAAAAATAGTAACCTGTAAACAAATATAAAGCGTCGCCTATGGAGATTTTTAAGTACCGAAGTTTGACGCCATTCCATGAGTGTGCGCAGTTTTAAAGCGTGACATGTTAGGTATCTATTTACATCTTTCACATTATACAAAAAAATTGGGCTAACTTTACTGTCTTGGTATTCTTTAATTCATGAAACATTTTTTTTCCCAAAGAAAGGCGCTTGAAAAAAAAAATGGGGAAATACCTTGCGAGTTGCAATGACCACTATTTTATTCCCAAGGGTGTCTGCTAAAAAAGTATATATAATGTTTGGGGGTTCTGACTAATTTTATAGCAAAAAAAAAAAAAATGATTTTTACATAAGGAAGAGAAGTGCCAAAATAGGCCCGGTGGTCAAGTGAGCCTCTTTCTGAGATTTGGTGTTTACAAGTTAAGAAAAACATTTTTTTTGCTAGAAAATGACTGAGAACCCCCAAACATTATATACTTTTATTCCTAACACCCTAGATAATAAAATGGAGGCCTTAGCAATACTTTTTGTCACACCATATTTGCACAGCGGTCTTAAAAGCACGCTTTAAAAAAAATAATCATAATTTTAATAAAAAAATAAGACAACAATAAATGTATTTAATTTATATAGTGAAAGATAACGTTACGCCGAGTAAATTGATACTCAACATGTCAAGCTTCAAAGTTGCGTCTGCTCGTGGAATGGCGACAAACTGTAACCCAAAATTTCCATAGGCGAAATTAAATAAATTCTACAGGTTGCTTGTTTTGAGTTACAGAGGAGGTCCAGGGCTAGAATTATTGCTCTCCCTCTAACGATCGCGGCGATATCTCACATGTGTGGTTTGAACACCGTTTTCATATGTGAGTGCTGCTCACGTACGAGTTTGATTCTGCGTGCAAGCTCATCAGGACAATATATGTTTTTTTCTTATTTATTTTACCCTTTTGGTTTTACTTTATTTTATTTTTTTGACCCAGTTTAAAAAAATATATCTTTGGGTCACTTTTCCCAGGCCAGTCAAGATCCTCCACAACAAAATCGCTCATCCACATCTTTATGGACCTTGCTGGGTAATTACTGGCTTCAGTGTAGAGGAGGAACAGCGTTTGTCTAGGGGTGACCTCACCGTCCAGGTCACTGTTTTCTTCTTTCCCCTGAAGCGGGCCACTGGGGAGATCGCGTTACTGGACTGGAGTGCCCTAAGATTAGGTAAGTATACAACGTTTTCCTTTTCAGGGTAGGTAGCGTAGGGCTTAGAATGGGATTGAAAGCAGGTTTAGCTTAGTTAGGTTTTGACAGGACTTCTACTTTACATATTTTCCTATTTAACCCCTTATTAAATTTTCTTTAGCTGTTATTTTTCTTGTGCTTTTTACATGATTTCTCTAACATCCACCAGTTCTGTAATGTCGTCATGGAGCAGTGGAAGAGGACTCCAGGGGTAACCTATCAAGTTCTGGTGAACTCCATGCCCAAGAGGGTTAAAGGGGTTGTAAAGGGTTTTTTTTTGTTTTTTTTTCATAATAAGCATCCTTTACCTGCAGACATTCCTCTTTTCACTTCCTCATTGTTCGTTTTTGCTCAGAAGTTGCTCTATTTCTTCTCTGTTCTGTTCACTTCCTGCTTGTCTGATTGTTACGCACCACCGTGAAGGGAGACTTTACTGCGGTGGTCAGTGACGTGCTCGCCCCCTCCTGGGAACTACATCTGTGAGGCAGGACGCTCTCTACGTGTTAGGCCTCGTACACACGATCAAATCTGTCTGCTGGAAACGGTCGGCCCGACCGTCCCAGCAAACAGATTCGACAGTGTGTACGGGCAAGCCGACGGATTTGGCCACCCGACAGATTTCAAAGCATGCTTTGAAATCTGTCGGCTGGGAACCCGTCCGCCCGACATGTCGGCTGGTTAGTACGCTAACCAGCAGACATGTCTTCTCGCACACGCGCCAAATGATTTAGACGCATGCGCGGAAGTGTTTTACTTCCTGGTGCGGTGACGTGGCGGCGTCAACGTCACCGCCACGTCACCGACACGTCAGCACGCTGTCTGCTGGCGGGGATTTTGGTTTGCTCGTGTGTACACGCGAGCAAACCAAAATGCCAGCAGACAGATCTGTTCAAATCGGTAGGTCCGACCGATTTGAACAGATAGATTGCCTCGTGTGTCTGAGGCCTTAGAGACTTCAAAGAGGTGTGAATTACTGGGCGTGCCGCAATTCATACTGGGAAATGTAGTTTTTTACATGAACAAGTGATGCAAACCAGGAAGTGAATGAGAGAACAGAAACTAGAACGCCGGAGGTGATATAGATGAAGGAATTTAATAGGTATTTACTTGTTTTTTAACAGAATCATTACACTTGATATGTTAAGGATTGACGACCCCCCCTTTGACAACTGCCCCCTTTTCCACCTTACCAAATAACGACTGACACAGGGTGTGGAGTAAAGTTGGCCTTACGGCCTATTTATTTAACAAAACTAAATTCAAATAAATAACCAATTTTCAATAAATAACTTATTCACAACTTTTAAACCTCTTGGTGGTCTGTTAGACCACACTTCCAATTGGCCACTGGGACAATAACTGTTCAACTTCAGCCTCAGTCGCAGACCCCAGACTCGGAGGCAATACACCTGTCCACAGTGACCAGCACATTAACTCCCTCCTGGTCAACCCACGTTGACCGGAAGGTACCCATATCCCCCATATCACCTATGGGTACAACTGTTACTCTTGAAGCTTCCTCCTTTCTTCCTCTCCAGAAACCCCAAAAACACCGCCCCCCCCCCCCCCTTTCGCTCACCTACCACATGGGAGGGTGGGTGGGACGTTGTTCTTACTTCTTACAGTTAAAATGGAGGAGTGACACTAGGTCACTTCCTCCCTGCCGAGTATAGTGGCCAGCCCCTCCTTTCCCAGGCTAACCTCCCCTCCCCTTAAAGCGGCACTGCTCTATTTCCTTCCTTGCCTTAAGATGGCCACCCCTAACTACACCAGGTTCCCCAGCGGTCCCCCCCCCCCCCCGTCATGCTGTCCCTCCTCTTACTGGTTCCCTCTCAGCTCCGGGACTCTCTATTCTGTCTGTCTACCTTGCAGACATTCATTTTAGGCAAAACAAAATATTAACACTTTTGTTGGCAGCGGTTTAGACATTAATGGCTGTGTGATGAGTTATTTTGAGGGGACAGCAAATTTACATTGTTATACAAGCTGTGCACTCACTACTTTACATCGATTAGAGTTTGAACACTGCTGATTGGCATTCTCAATTCCTTGGATATATTTTTATATTCCGTTCCCGTTTTATACAGTTCAACTACCTTTTTTCCTGCAGATCCTTTGACAATTCTTCTGCTCTCCCCATGACTCAGAATCCAGAAACATCAGTGCATCACTGGATGAAAGATCCAAGGGTCTGTCAGGAGTCCAGAAACTCATTGACCTTTTATACACACACTAATTACAAGCAAACAGATCACAGGTGAGAATGATTACCTTTAATAGCCATTTAAACCCCTTTGTGTCAACTTGTGTGCATGTTATCAGGCCAAAATCACCAGGGTATGTAAACATTTGATCAGGGTCATTTGGGTAGTTTCTGTTGCCATTATGATTTAAAATTTTAAAAAGAGTAAACACAGTTGAATAATTATAAATGGCTTCAGCCAAACACTAACCCATGAGTGAAAGAAAAGTTTTTGTGTTATCATTCATATTCTCTGAAAAATGGCCAAGAAAGCATAGATTCTGCCAGGGTGTGTAAACTTACGAGCACAGCTGTGTATATATATATATATATATAAATATATATATTTGTTTACATCCTGTCCTGGATGTGATGTGACATGGCTGACCTCCAGCCCTCGCAGCGAGACCTGCGTTTCTTGGAGCGCACAATAAACCACAGACCTTGGTTCTGTTTATGTTGGAAAGGCTGGTCCTTGCAGCCATGGAGGGAGGGGTGCCAAGTCATAAAACAGCATGGCACCATGTCTATAAGGTGTCTGGGCTTGTGAGAGCTGGCAAGCTCCGCGGTATTCTGCATGTGTGAGGGTTGGTTTTTACAACTCGTGCAAATGAAAGAGCCTTCAGAATTCCCTGTTACAGTATCAGCACGCATGTGCAACTTTTAACCCCATTATACTGTGCATCCACAAGAGCCTGCCATTACATCTTAACAGTGTCAAGGCATGTATGTCACCATCTTACCAGTTTACAATCATTTTCAGGGTTCCCAGAATATCTGACTACCTTACAACAATTTCCAGAGTTGTCAAAATGCTTTTTTTTTAAAAGGTTTGGTGAAACCTAAAGGGCACCTGTCATTCTGTATCACACCATATGCTGCTAATGAAAAGTGTAAGGAAGACAGGAACTAGACTGGTTTTGTTAGGGTGTCGATGAGCTTTGAAAAGAAAATGCAGCGTCATTTTGACATCAGTTTGAGACGCTTCTGAGATCATTGAGAATTCAGCACAGGTGCAGTTGACTTGCATTTGACTTGTTTCAGCTGCTATCATATTCCTATAGGCTTGTAAGAAGAGAAATGCCATTCTTTCTTCTTTTTTTATTACAATTATCAATTATCTATCTACTGTATCTTTCTATCATATACAGCAGGGGTCTCCAAACTTTCTAAACAAAGGGCCAGTTTACAGTTCTTCAGACTTTAGGGGGGCCATTGGGAGTAAAAAATGTCCAGTGGGAGTAAATATTACCATATCTTAGGTGACAGTGGAAGAACTAGTGCCCCATCGTTGGTGTTAATGGAAAGAATTGATGGTGTCAGTTGGAGGAATAGTGCCCCACTGGTGTCAGCAACAAGAATTATGCCCCAGTTAAATTGGATGCCCCAAGGGCCGCATCAAGGCAAGCAAAGGGCCACATCTGGCCCCCAGTGCCGCAGTTTGGAGACCTCTGCTATACAGTATGGGGAACTGGTATCTCCACTGGGAATTTTTCTTTTTTTCTTTCTTTTTAGGGTCAGGAACCAGACTTCAGCTTTAAATCGGTATTAAACCCTTTTTTAACCTTGCAAGACAATGGCATAATGTGCTACCGTGTTTCCCCGAAAATAAGACCTACCCCGAATAATAAGACGTAGCATGATTCTCGGGGAGGGCTGCAATATAAGCCCTACCCCGAAAATAAGCCCTAGTAAAATGTGTTAAAAATGTTTTAATCCACCTTGGAGGTCTTCTCCTCTCCTCCTTGCTGACACCTGCCCCCCTCCACAGTGCACAGAGCTGGGCAATGCCAGTGAGACAGCGGCTCCCCCCTCCGCTTTATTCCCACCCGATGCCCGCGGCCCCTCCCTCCTCAGTGCAGATGCCAGCGGGACACCGTCTCCCCCCTTCTCCGCTCTCCTCGTGCCCGACGCCCACGGCCCCCCCTCCCAGTGCACGGAGCAGGCCAATGCCAGTAAGACAGCAGCTCCCCCTCTGCTCTCCTCCCGCAGCCCCTCCCTCCTCGGTTCACGGAGCGGACAGATGCCAGCGGGACACCGGCTTCCGTCTCCTCTGCTCTCCTCCCACCCGACGCCCGTGGCATCCCCTTCCAGTGCACGGGGCCAACACCAGCAGGAATCCCGGAGCAGAGAAGAGCCCAAGGAGACCATGTGACCGCCAGCTCAGCTGAAAGAAAGGTACTGGTAATGCCCACAAAGAAATCACAAAGGGAGACACACTGCACCCCACATTCCTAAAAATTTATTTGCATACGGTAATTCTATGAGGATGAATTTTAGGATGCTTTTTAGGTTCTGACATGACAGGGAGGGGGGGGGGGATAAGACAGGGGACCCACTAGATAAATGACATAGCAGAAGCACTATGCAATCTATTATGCTTTAAAGGAAAATTATTATTTTTTTATTATTTTTTTAGGGTGTCAACCACTTTAAGATCATTGTACATACCGTAAAGAAAAATAAGACACCCCCCCAAAATAAGCCCTAGTGTGTTTTAGGCTGCCAAAATTAATATAAGACCCGGGCTTATTTTCGGGGAAACACGGTAGTATGCATCACACACTTACCTTGCCACTCTGAAAGCGCTTCCATCGTTCTTTCTTTCCTTCCTCCCTTCTTTCTTTATCATTCAATAAATCTATCTATCAATCTATCTATCCACTGGCTAAGCACTGTGGATCTTGAGGTGTTCTCATCAGCACGCTTTTACATGCCTATGCTTGCTACACTATAATACTAAAAGTATTGGGACACCTTCCTTTAGTCAAGGCCAGTCAAGTTCCTCCACCCCAAATTTGCTTATCCATGTGTTTATTGTGCACTCCCCCAAACCATTTGCTGGAGAGAGGATAATGGTGTAGGGTTGTTTTTCAGGGGTTGGGCTTGGCCTCTTAGTTCCAGTGTCTGCTTACCAAGACATTTTGGACAATTTCATGTTCCCAACTTTGTGGGAACAGTTTGGGGATGGCCCCTTCCTGTTTCAACATGACTGCGCACCAGTACACAAAGCAAGGTCCATAAAGACATGGATGAGGGAGTTTGGGAGGGGGAACTTGACTGCCCTGCACAGAGTCCTGATAGAACACCTTTGGGATGAATTAGAGCGGAGACTGTGAGCCAGGCCAGTGCCTGACCACACAAATGCTCTTTCGGAAGAATGGTCAAAGATTCCCATAGACACTCCTACGGGTCCTTTCACACGGAGCGGACCGTTTTTCGGTCCGCTCCGTGTGTCCGTCGGCTCAGTGGGGGGTCTCCGCTGAGCTGTCAGGCAGACAGGGCGGTCCCCGCACACTGTGCAGGGAACGCCCTGTTTCTCCTCCTCTATCCCCTATGGGGAATTGGATGGAAACGGACCGTCTGTCCGTTTGCATCCGATCCGCCGGACGGAAGAAAAATAGGACATTCTTCCGTCCGAAAAAACGGATCTTGCGGACGTTAGCGGATGCATCATCCGCTAACAGATCCGCTCCCATAGGGGCCCATTAAAAGTCCGTAAACGGACTTGTAATAAGCGGACGTCTGAAAGGACCCTAAACCTTGTGGACGGCCTTCCCAGAAGAGTTGAAGCTGTTATAGCTGCAAAGGGTGGGCCAACTCAATATTGAACCCTACCGACTAAGACTGGGATGCCATCAAAGTTCATATGCGTGTAAAGGCAGACGTCCCAATACTTTTGGTAATATGGTGTATACGTTTGTAAGTAGAATATGTTTTATTTTTTTAAATAAAAAGTTTTTGTTGGTAATGCACTGGGTCGGTGCGCCCTTTCTTTTGTTATTGTTTCCTGTGCTTGCAAGGACGCCCACAAGTCCTGTGAGGGCAGCAAGACCTTTGGCATCACACGCATCAGTCGGGCAAGCAGAAAAGATATATAGATCATGTCTGTTTCTTTATTTCTGTTTTGGTTATGGTGGTCTGATTTTCCTGTGCATTTTCTTTTCAGATCAGATTTTCAGGCAGAGATTTTCTTATTCTATTAATCCGGCTAATTCTAAGTTTTTCGTGTTTAGTAGTATTTGTTGCTTGTAAAAGTGGGCACAACAAACCTCCCATTAGCTAAGTTCATCTCAGCTACTAGAATTCTGAAAATGACATCCTTTTGGTAGCTGCAATTACGTTAATTACAACCAATTAGTCAATCTCTCCGTATTTTAATGGCGGGTCATTAAAGTTAATAGTTGGTATAATATTAGTCTATGTCAGCAGAATTCAAGACAAATGTAGGCTTCCTCAAGGCCATGGTAATTACACATTTTATCCTGCCTTGTAATTTCCCCCCTAATGTCCAATTTATTAATTAGGCCCTTGTATTCAGCTGGTAGAACGGCTCGCCTTCAAATTTTAAGATCCATGACGCCAGTATTGTGGAGAGAAGGAATGCGGAAGCAGAGAGTATAGGAAAGCTGTCCAAACATATATATTATGAAGCTCCTCTTAGCATAACTACCACCGTCTTGTAATCAAGACTTTGGTCACTTAGAGCTCCAGCCAGGGACCCCTCACCATCTACTGGCCTATCCCACCAGTAAAAAAAACTCAGTGGTACAAATATTCATCTGAATCCAGTTTTCTAGATTTTGAGGGGAATTGACTTTAAAGCCCAACTCTGGGAATTAAAACAAAATAATGCAGAACTGCAACGGTCAATATTCTCATTAAGGGATGATGAAAAAGGGGTAATACATACCTTACTCTATTGTTCTTGTAGGCTCCAGTGCTCTTCTCCTCTCTGGTATGTGTACAGTCCATCACCATCTTCATTTACAATGCTGGGCTATATCATGCAGCCACTGGCCAGAGTGTTTTAGAGAAGAGGCTTTAAAAGTGGTTGTAAAACCGTTACAACCACTTTTACCTTCAGGTAAGCCTAGATTAAAGCTTACCTATAGGTGCTCAAAATATCTCCCAAACCTCCACGGTTTAGGAGATATTTACAAATGAGGTGGGCGCCGACATCTACTTTAGAAACCTTTAGAAATGGTGAGCGTGCCGTTTCTAAAGAAGATCATGCCATGACTGCGCGGGAGTGACGTCATCGCGGCTCTGGCCAATCACAGCGCCGGAGCCGTGATACCCGGAAGGAAGATGGACGCTTCATGGAAGAGGGGACAGCAGTGACATCGCAGGCTTTGGTTTCAGGTAAGTGGCACATAATGGGCTACTATGCGATGCATAGTAACCCATTATGCTTTACCTTTGCAGGGAAACAAAGAGGAAGTAAAACCCATCAGGTTTTACCTGCTCTTAAAGGGCTGGTCACACACAGCGTAAAGAAAGCCTGAGGGAGAAGTAAGGTAAGTATTATACTTCAAAATTCTCCCACTAGGGGGTGCCAATGCAAGGGTAGTGTTATTGTAATTCTCCGAGTTCTCCGAGTTGGGCTTTATAAACAAAGGGGTTCATTTACTAAAGACAAATCCACTGTGCACTACTAAGTTGATTGATTGATTGATTGATTGACTTGTGTATAAAACCAGCCTGCCTGTATGTGGATCAAAATTCATCCAGTCCCTGCTGAAGGAGAAGAATTTTAATCCATATGTGGTTGACTTTAGAGCCCTCTGTTTTTCCATTGGGGGGGGAGGAAGGGAGGAAGAAAGGAAGGAAGGAAGAAATGAAGGAAGGAAGGAAGGAAGGAAGGAAGGAAGGAAGGAAGGAAGGAAGGAAGGAAGGAAGGAAGGAAGGAAGGAAGGAAGGAAGGAAGGAAGGAAGGAAGGAAGGAAGGAAGGAAGGAAGGAAGGAAGGAAGGAAGGAATCCTGGCAGTTGAATATGGAGTCAACAGGATGACATCATTGGAACATCAGTGGGAAGACAGTTGGGGAAAGTGAGTATGGAAAATGACCACCACCGACAATGAGACGTTTTACAGGAGTTAATGGACTACAAAGAGCAAACACCCCCTGAGTTGTCAAGGCTTGTGGTGAAACTTCACCAATGAATCAAGAACTTAACATCTGTAGGCACTAGCATGAATATAAGACATTCACTCCTTCCTTCAACTGTTTCTCAGTGCTGTTAACAGACAGAGATTCTCACAGAGGGGTGGACCGGATCATACCATATATTCACAAGGTGTAACCAAGAAACGAAAAAAGGTTCCACATAGTGTGATATTGTTGATAAAAATAGTAGATAAGGAACACTTGCATTTATGAAGAGATAAAAGTGCTTGTAGAAGTAACTGTAGAATAATGCAATGACGTTGGCAGGGCTTGTACCAACGCGTTTCGTCTAGAGGAGACATCATCTGCACAGTGTAGGAGATATTTACACTGCATGCAGCCGGTGAAATCACTGGCACATGTGCTCTGAAGGGATGGCATACCTGTGGTGTCCCTTCAGAGCTCTGTGGCGTGGTCCGTGACTCCCACGTGCCAATCAGACGGAGGACGCAAACCAAGAAGGTAAGTATTTCATAATGTTCTAGTATGCGCTGCATACAAGCACAATATGCCACTGTGTTACAGGGTTAAAAAAATTCAGTTTACTACCGCTTTAAAGCTGAAGTCTGGTCCCTTGCCCTAAATGAAAATTTCTTAATGGAGACACCAGGTCCCCATACTGTATATTATAGCTAGATAGCTAGACAGACAGACAGACAGACAGACAGACAGACAGACAGACAGACAGACAGACAGACAGACAGACAGATAGATAGATAGATAGATAGATAGATAGATAGATAGATAGATAGATAGATAGATAGATAGATAGATAGATAGATAGATAGATAGATAGATAGATAGATAGACAGACAGACAGATAGATAGATAGATAGATAGATAGATAGATAGATAGATAGATCGATAAATGTAAGGATAGATACATGTGATATTCAAGTTCCTAACTTAAACATAACTTGGCTTCATTTATAACCCACAAATTCATTTTGGCATTTGGAGATTGCCAAAATGTTAAGTCATCCCAGTTCTTGCAGTGATCCTGGTCTGCTGGTTATGTGGTATCTGAAATCAGGAGTCTCTGTTCCAACCCATCCCAACCCAGGTCTATGGCACAAATCTAAATTTTTCTCAAATTTTGTGAGACTTCAAAGGTGGGCAGGGCACCAAAACAAAGATTCTCTTGTTAACTTTGGCAACTTTATTATACAACTTAAAGAGGTAAAGCAAAGAAGGTATATATGAAGATTGTGATAGAAAGGGTTTATGGAAATGCTAATCATTTGGGGTCCTTATTGCCCTGTCCTTATAGACTTACTGATAAGGCAATGAAACCACCTGACATTCTGACACCCTAGGCCAGGGTTGCCCAACTAGTGGCCCGGGGGCCACATGTGGCCCGCGGAGCCCACTGATGTGGTTCGCGACCTCCTGCTCTGAGATGGAATAAAATAGAATACTGTTATTAAAGGTAAGTTTGTTACTAAAATCACAGTGTATATATGGGCATATCTGTTCTACAGTGGTTTCTGGGGTGCTTTCACACTGATCCACGGGTGCAGAGAACTGCACCTGTGGGTTACCTTCACTGAGTTATAGACTTCTATTACCTGCGAGTTTGGTGTGCTGAGAGTAGAGTGGGCACTATAGAGTGGGCTGCCATCCACCCGCTCCACTCATTGTGGCCCATGACCGGTTACCAAGTCGCTTAAGTGGCCCTTGCTCTTCAAAAGGTTGGGCATCCCTGCCCTAGGCTCAGACCTATGTTGACCTTTCTACAAGTCCAGTCCTTATTGCAGGGAATGTAAGTATATCATTTTAATGTTTGACATCTGAAGACTCAGGTAACATTAATGCCAGCAAACCTGTCATTCCAAGATCTCCTATCATCAAGAAGACAAGAACGCCACGGGATTATCAGGCTTAAAAGCTTTTCTGGAAGACATTCAAAAACTGTGGACAAGGCAAGACTAAACATTACAACATGAAGTTTGAGATCCTGCTTGTCCTTTCATCCCCTGGGAGATGCTGCTAAATTAAAAGAAGGACGAAGAATTTAAAGCCCAACTCCTTGAATTAGACAAAATCTACTCTTGTAGTGGGTCTCTCTGCACTACAATGGTGCAATGCTCATTAGGTCTAGGGGGATCTGAAGGGGCTTCATGACTAATGCTGGCCATACACTATATGAAAAATCGGGCAAAATTCGGTAAATCAGACAGTTTGTTCGTTTTTCGAACAGTTAATGGGCACAAAATCGATAATTGTTAGGACGTTTTTGAGCCGAAAAAACAAAGGACAAGTTTGGAAATTTTCTACCGAACAAACGATAAATTAATAGATTAATGGTCTAGATTCGCCGTCTTACGCCGGCGTAAGTCCGAATGTGCGCAGTCGTATCTCTGCGCCAGATTTAATGAATCAGATACGCCGGGATTTAGCTAAGATACAAGCGGCGTAAGTCTATTACGCTGTCGTATCTTAGTTGCATATTTACGCTGGCCGCTAGGTGGCGCTTCCGTAGATTTACGCGTTGAATATGTAAATTAGGTAGATACGCCGATTCACGAACGTAGTTGCGGCCAGCGTATCTATTTGCGTCTTTTACGTAAGGTGTCAGACCGGCGTAAAGTTACTCCTGCTATATGAGGCACAGGCAATGTTAAGTATAGACGACGAGACAGCGTCGAATTGGACGTCGTTTACGTTGTTTGCGTAAGCCGATTCAGAATGGGGCTGGGCGTAAGTTACGTTCACGTTGTTTTCAATGACTATTTGCAACGTGATTTGGAGCATGTGCACTAGGATACGTTCACGGCCGGCGCATGCGCAGTTCGTTCAGCGCGTCATTTAGGTGGGGTCAGGGATAATTTAAATACAACACGCCCCCTACATGCCCAATTTGAATTACGCGTGGATACGCCGGCCCATTTACGCTATGCCGCCACAACTTACGGAAAAAAGTGCTTTGTGAATACAGCACTTGCCTGTCGAAGTTGCGGAGGTGTAGCAGAAATGGGATACGTTACGCCCGCACAAAGATATGCTCTCCATCCTGAATCTGGCCGAATGTGCTTTCCGTCCGAACCAATTTTTTTTTATTTATGTTCACTGAGCGATTTATTGGTCATAACATGATGGCACTGTTGTTTGCGGTCACAGCCGAGCGTTTTTCAAAAGTTTGTTCAGACGATTTTTCGTATGACCAACATAACCTTACACCCTGCTCTGGCAGGCTCCAGTGCACTGGACTTTTCGAGTGCAACAAAGAGTAGGTGTGGCTTGCTTAAAGTGGGTAAGGCTCAAAAGAAGTGGTTAAAGTGGATGTAAACCTGAAAAAAAATATTAATTTTTTGATGTCACAATGTAGAGTATAAGATTTTCTATCATCTGTGCCCAGTCTTGCCACACAGAGTTAATCCAGCACTGAGCAATCCTCCTTTTATTGTTCAGCGAAATAAAACTTACAGAGAAAAACCTTAGTCCGTTCCGCCCCCTTGCTGTGAGTGACAGGTTATTTACATACCTCATGCACTAGCCTGGAGACAGACATTATTTTTTAATTCCCACCCCCACTCCTTTTTCTGAAGTCATGTGGTTACTTTTCTGGATTTTGACTGGATGTTAGTGATCATAGCAGAATTCAGTGTAAGGGGAATGTAGAGGTGGGCAGGGAGTCTACTGAAATTACGACTCCACCCACCGAGCTCCAGACAACAGACCCACCCACAGAATCTGCAGTTTTTCAGTTCTTATAACAGACAGAGGGGAGACATTTGACAGGTAAGGATACATGCAGGGGGCATCTATATCCTTATAGATCAGCACTATGGCAGTAGTTTAGAAAGGATGAGAGTGGCTTTACATCCACTTTAAATCAGTCTGAATTTAATATAATTAGCACAGTAAAATAAAAAAAAGGCTTGTATTAACATTTTAATAAACAACATTTCTTCTTCATATAACTCCCCTCTACCCTCTTGAGAAGGTAAAAATTTAGTTCTGTGAATTATTCTGTCAACAACACTAAAGTTGCATTTTTGGTGTAAAGCATAGAAAAAATATTTAAAATAAAATAATTTTTTGCAATTCTATAAATATGAATGAACTATAAGAAAGCAAAAACAAAAATCTATAAATTGGCCTGTCAATGAGAGAAAAAAAAGTTGTTTTTGGTACAAAGCATAGTGAATATATTTACAAAATATTTTTTTGTTTTTGCAATGCTATAAAAAAATATGAATAATTTATAAGGAAGCAAAAAAATAAAAAATAATTAAGAGAAGGGTGATGTTAGTAAGGCTTAATTAGGTAGGGTTAATAGGTTAAATTGAAACTGTTATTCTTTTTATAGCAGTAAAAAATGTAACAATAATTTACAAGAAAACAAAAAATCAAATATACACGCACAAAAATACACTTTAAAAAAAAAAAAAAATCAAATATACATAAGGGTTGGAGTTTTTTTTTTTTTAAGGCTGAAATTAAATTGGAATTTTTATTTCATAAATTTTTTGGGGTGTTTTCTGGAACTGATGTTACAGTATGTGAAGCTCAATAAGAAAACAAAAAATGTAAGGTGGCAGGAAGGTGTTAGTAAGGCCCCATACACACATGTCACAATTTGGAATTACAGCAAAATCGCAGCCTGTGATTCTTAATTTGCATAACAATCACTGCAAACCACACGACGTGTTTCGGTGCGATTCATTTTAAATGGCACCCCAAAACTGCATGATGCTTGTCACCCAAAAATGAGCAGGAGCTTATTTTGGACAACAAATGCGCCTAGGTGCAGCCCATTTTACTTTGAAAATCGTGAGCGGGAGCGCTTATTGCCGCTATGCGTAGTGCGAACAGGGTCTAATGGCGCATACACACGACCGTTTTTTGGGTTCTAAAAAATTACACTTTTTTTAAATGATCGTGTGTGGGCTCCAGAGCATTTTTCACAATGTAAAAAATGGGCATTTCAAAATTTCGAACATGCTCTAATTTTTCACGTTGTTTTTAACGTTGTCGTTTGGTCGTCGTTAACGACGTGAAAAAAACGCGCATGCTCAGAAGCAAGTTATGAGACGGGAGCGCTCGTTCTGGTAAAACAAGCATTCGTAATGGAGTAAGCACATTCATCACGCTTTTACTAACACGAAATGAGCAAAAGGGTGGCGTCATCCGGATAGAACTTACCATTTATAGTGTACGTCACCGCACTTTGCCAAAGCATTTTCTTTTCACGATCGTGTGTAGGCAAGGCCGTTTTAATGATCGGGTTGAAAAAAACGTTGTTTTTTTTTAGACCATTTCCAACTTCATTTTTTAGAACCCGAAAAACGGTTGTGTGTACATGGCATAAGGGTTTATTAGGTTTAATAAGTTAAACTGGAACAACTTTTAGACACATTGGGCCAGATTCTTGTACATTGCCCGCCGGCGTAGCGTAAGCCATTTACACTACGCCGCCGCAATTTAACAGAGCAAGTGCCGTATTCCCAATGCACTTGCTCCGTAAGTTGAGGCGGCGTAGTGTAAATGGCCCGGCGTAAGACCGCGTAATTCAAAGGGGGCGGCTTGTATTTAAATTAAGCGCGCCCCCGCGTCGATCGAACTGCACATGCGCCAGCCTGGAAAAAAGCCCAGTGCGCATGCTCCAGCTCACGTCGGAAAACGTTGTTGAAACCGTCGTGAAAACGACACGATCGTCACTTACGCAATGCCCTATTCGCGAACGACTTAGTAAAACGACGTAACCGACGGAAAAAGACGATGCTGACCTGACGCCATACTTAACATGGCATACGACGGAACTTCGTAAGGTTACCCCTTATATAGCAGGGTTAACCTTACGCTTACGGAAACGACGTAAACGACGACGGGGCGGCGTAAAAACGTTCGGTAATCGGCGTATTAGGCTCATTTGCATAGGCAAATGAGAAATCAACGTAAAGGCCACCTAGCGGCCAGGAAAGTCATTACATCTACGATCCGACGATGTAAGTGTTTTACACCTGTCGGATCTTCACTGTATCTATGCGTAAGTGATTCTATAAATCAGACGCATAGATACCCAGTAAAAAAAAACAGAGATACGACGGTGTTTCCTGCGAAACACCGTTGTATCTCTTTTGAGAATCTGGCCCACTATATATTTTTTTTCCCATTTGCTGGTTTGCTTGAGCTGATCTTATGTTTAGATCAAAAGGCATGTGTAAACACCAAACACAGTACTTTGTAACCACATTGTTATTTACTTAATGTAATTATGAACGGAATGCAAATACTGATTGCAAGCTTCATTCACACAGGAGCAGCTGATAATACTCCTGAAACACAGCACAGTGACCGGGGTTAGTCTAGTATGCCAAGCAGAATGGGCAGACTACACACCCCGTATAGCAGTTTGCCAGCGGTTATTGAGAAACATACTGCCAGATTCAAAACCAAATGGGCAGCAACCCTAGCTGTCCTTCCTTACTAAATATTTCCAAAAAACAATTATAACATTATGAGTTACTATGAGAAACAACTACAATTTCCACAGCAGCTCTTTTCCTGAATACTGCCGCGTACACACGATCGGAATTTCCGACAACAAAACTGTGGATTTTTTTCCCGACGGATGTTGGCTCAAACTTGTGTTGCATACACACGGTCACACAAATATTATCGGAAATTCCGAAACGTCAAGTACGCGGTCACGTACAACACTACGAGGAGCCGAGAAGAATGAAGGTCGATGATTCCGAGCATGCATTGGATTTCCATGTGTCGGAATTGCATACAGACGATAGGAGTTTCCGACAAGAAATTTTGCTGTCGGAAAATTTGAGAACCAGCTCTTAAATTTTTGCTGCTAGTAATTCTGACAGAAAATGTCCGATGGAGCATACACATGGTTGGAATTTCCGACCAAAAGCTTGCATCGAACATTTCTTGTCGGAAATTCCAATCGTGTGTACGCGGCAAAAGTCTTGCTTAGAGCTTTATGAAAGTAGGTCTCAGTTAGGGTTATACCACAGAGATGGAAGCTGTATTATCATGTACCCTCTGTCCCTTTTTTAAGCAGTCAAGATTTTTAGGAAGCCACAAAAATTAAATGGTTTGGCCAAATATGTGGCATATTTTGGGCCAGATTCAGGTAGATGGGCGAATCTTTATGTTGGAGTAACGTTTCTCATTTACGTTACTCCGACGAAACTTTAGGAGCAAGTACTGTTATTCACATAGCACACTTGCTTCTAAAGTTGCGGCGGCGTAGCGAAAATGAATTCAAATTGGGCGGGTAGGGGGCGTGTATTATTATAACTAGGCGCGATCCCGCGGCGAACGTACTGTGCATGCGTCGACTGTCAGTGCGCATGCTCCAAATTCTGTCAGTGAACGTCAATGACGTCAATCCCCATTCACGGACGTTTTACGCAAACGACTTGAATTTTTTTTTTCGACGCGATGACGACGGCCATACTTAACATAGGATACTCCACTAGGGGGCTGCTTTATCTTTACGCCGCGTATCTCTTACGGAAACGTATTGCCGATTCTCGCTGATTAACATATTCTCGGAGTTAATCAGCGGGAACGCCCCCAGCGCCATTTTTAAAATGGCGCCATTTTTAAAATTGCAGTTCCGATACGACGGCGAAATACAATTACGCCGCTCGTATAGGAACTCCAACTCTGCGTTTCTTGTTTTCTGCTTATTGAAAACAGAAACGCCGGCTCAAAGTGAGAGTTAGGCTGGAGTATCACTGATACTCCAGAGTAACTCTGCCTGAATCTGGCCCTTTGTGTGCAGGGTTGAGAAGCTTCTTGAAACTTAGGAAGATCAAAAATGTCGAAATTTTCATTTGAAATGCAGATTTTTTTGTTATATAACCACTTCCACACTGGGCACTTAAACACCCTCCTGATCAGACCAATTTTCAGCTTTCAGCGCTCTTATGCCGCGTACACACAATCATTTTTTGTGATGAAAAAAAACGACGTTTCAAGTGATAAAACAAAAGAAGTTTTTCAAACTTCATTTTCCAAAACGACGTTGCATACACACCATCGTTTTTCCAAAATGCTCTAGCAAAGCGCGGTGACGTACACCACTCTGTTCCATTGAAGCTCCGTTTCATAACTTGCCTCTGAGCATGCGCGGCTTTAAAAACGTAGTTTTCAACATCGTTTTGCCCACACACCATCACTTTTTATGACACAAAAAACAACGTTTTGAAAAACGACACAAAAAATTCAAACATGTTAGAATTTTTTTTTGGTCGTTTTTTTGAAGACATAAAACTAAGTTTTGCCCACACACGGTGATTTTAAATGACGTTTTTGGAAACTTCGTTTTTTTTCATCACAAAAAAATGATCGTGTGTACGCGGCATAACAGTGACAATTACTCAGTCATGCAACCCTTTTTCCTAAATTATTTTTTGTCCTTTTTTTCCCCACAAATAGAGCTTTCTTTTGGTGGTATTTGATCACCTCTGGGTTTTTTATTTTTTACGCTATTATTGAAAAAAGACCGAAAGTTTGGAAAAAAAATGTTTTTTTCTTAGTTTCTGTGATAAAATTTTGCAAATTATAAAAAAAAATTCATAAATTTTGGCCACAATTTATACTGCTACATGTCTTTGATAAAAAATAACCCAACATTTTTGGAAATTATTTGGTCTGTGTGGAAGTTTTAGAGTCTACAAGCTATAGTGCAAATCATAAAAAATCATAAAAAATGATCACATCTGATCACACCTGATGTACTGAAGGCCTCTCTCATTTCTTGAGACCCGAACAAGCCAGGAAAGTACAAATGCCCACAGATGGCACTGATGAAGTCGCACAGATGGCACTGAGATGGGTACTGATGAGATGGGTACTGATGTGCACCGATGAGGCCTGTGTACTGGTGGACACAGGTGGGAACTGATGAGGCAGCACAGATGGCACTAATAAGGCGGGAAAGATGGCACTAATGAGGCGGCACTGATTGCAGATGTGCACTGAATTGGCAGATGGGCACGTGGCACAGGTGGGTACGGTGACACAGGTGGGCACGGTGGCACTGGTGGGCACGGTGGTACTGGTGGGCACGGTGGTACTGGTAGGCACAGGTGGGCACGGTGGTACTGGTGGGCACAGTGGTACTGGTTGTACTGGTGGTCACACGGTGGTACTGGTGGGCACATGTTGGTACTGGTGGGCACAAGGTGGTACTCGGGGACACTGTGGTACTGTGGGAGCACTGTGGTACTGTGGGAGCACTGTGGTACTGTGGGGGGGCACTGTGGTGTGTGGTGGGCACTGTGGGGGGCACTGTGGTACTGTGGGGGGGCACTGTAGTACTGGGGGGCAATGTAGTACTGTGGGGGGCACTGTGGTGGGCACTGTGGTACTGTGGTGGGCACTGTAGTACTGGGGGGCACTGTGGTACTGTGGGGGCACAGGTGGTCCTGGGGGCACTGGTTGGTGACAATTTTTTTTTTCAGAGCTGGTTACTCACAGTTCTCTCCCCTCCTCACACGCGCTGCCTGTGTGAGGAGGGAGAGTCGGCAATGAGAGATGATCTCATATGTTTACATATGAGATCATCTCTCATTGGCCGCACAGATCGCTCTGTAAATAGCCGCTGTGATTGGCTATTTACCGCGATCTGTGTTTGGCTGTGTCCAAGGGACACGGCCAGCACAGCAGTTCCCCTCTGCGCGCTCGGGAGCGCGCGCGGGGAACGAGGAAAGGGACGGCCTGTTAGGGATTCAGGGCTGCACTGCGGTCGTACAAAGTCGTACGGCCATCAGCAAGTGGATAATTATTTTTGTTTGTTGTTGTTTTTTATGTTATTTTTGTAGTTGTTTTTATATAAAATTTTAACCCATAACATACACACTATCACCAAAAGTTTGTGGACGCCTAACACCTATAATTTTTGACCTTGTTAGACATTCCATTTCAAAACTATGGCCATTAATGTAGAGTTGTCCTCCAATTGTGTGGCTATAAACAGCCTCCAATCTTCTGGGGTGGCTTTCCACAAGATTTTGGAGTGTGTCTTGAGGAAGCCACTGCGATCAGGACACCAAGAGTACCCAATCCATACCACACCCATACAGTACTTTTATTGCAAACCCAGACTGCACCTATACCAATCTTATACTGCATTATACCAAACTTTTACTACACCTGAACCACATCGACCTTGAACTTGTGCAGATACTACACCTTTACTGTACCTATACTGCATGCAGGTTAACTCGGACTGTCGTTAAGTGTACCCACGTATTTAACCTTTTCACGACCATGCTATAGCCAAATAAGGGCTATAGCGTGGTCACACATTACCGGAAATGGCGTCATATGACATTCTCCCGTGATCGTGCTCCTCGCGTGTCCCCTGCAGCGCACATCTTTACCACATTATCAGCTGTGTTCAATCGCAGCGAAACAGGATTTGCTGGCTATGGGCATTCCTCTCCCCATGCTGACAGAGTGTGAAGGGAGCTGACAACCAGCAAATCCACACAGGGGACATCTACACCGATAATCAGGGCACTGAACAGTGCCCACCAGTTCTGCCAACCTGTGCTGCCAATCAGTGCCAATCAGTGCTGACAATCAGTGATCAGTGCCCATCTGTGCTCATTGTTGTCCATCAGTGCCACCTATTAGTGCCCATCAGTGCAGCTTATCAGTGCAGCCTTATTAGCACACATCAGTGAAGGAAAAAAATGACTTATTCACAAAATGTTATAACAGAAACTAAGATTTTTATTTTATTTTTTCAAAATTTTCGGTCTTTTTTCGTTTGTTAAGTAAAAAAAAAAAGAGAAATGTGGAGATTAAATTCCACCAAAAAAAAACTCTATCTGTCTCAAAAAAAATTAACAAAATTTGGGTACAGTGTTGCAAATGTCATTCAAAGTGTGATAGCACTGAAAGCTGAAAATTGGCCTGGGAAGGAAGAGGGTAAAAGTATCCAGTAGGAAGTGGTTAAAGGGTCCCAACGATAGCTGACAGAAGAACATGCTCCTCCCATAATAATTATTCTGCAAGTCCTCTTTGTTCCCCTGCCCCCTCTGCTACCATCCTATTTTCTTTCAGATTGTGCATACCCAGACGGTCTAGGACTAGCATCACCACCATAAAGGCGGAGGAGTAAACTTTACTACTGCTTACTGCAGCACTTGAGTTGGCTTTCCTACTGTAATGTGGTCTGAATGCCAAATATCACCCCTACTATAATTACTTTGTATGCTAAATTGTGTTATTACCATTGTTAATCCATTTTATGCTTACCTAGGTACCAACTATATTGCGTCACATTATATTAAATTATTATATTGTTTTTGTTGATGTTACTGTTCTAGGAGTTGCATTTTTTTAGACAATAGGTGCAGTTACCCCCCCTTATCAAGTCACCCCTTGTCTCCTCCCCCTACCCCACCTCTGAGCACCATCCCTTGGTTCCACCCCCTACCCACCTATGAACATCGCCCCTTGGTTCCACCCTCTACCCACCTCTGAGCACCATCCCTTGGTACCACCCCCTACCCACCTCTGAGCACCATACCTTGGTTTCACCCCCTACCCACCTCTGAGCACTGCCACTTGGTTCCACCCCCTCTGAGCACTGTCCCTTGGTACCACCCCCTACCCACCTCTGAGCACCATACCTTGGTTTCACCCCCTACCCACCTCTGAGCACCATCCCTTGGTTCCACCCCCTACCCACCTCTGAGCACCGCCCCTTGGTTCCACCCCCTACCCACCTCTGAGCACCATACCTTGGTTTCATTTCCTACCCACCTCTGAGCACCATCCCTTGGTTCCACCCCCTACTCACCTCTGAGCACCGCCCCTTGGTTCCACCCCCTACCCACCTCTGAGCATTGCCCCTTGGTTGCACCCCCTACCCACCTCTGAGCACTGCCCCTTGGTACCACCCCCTACCCACCTCTGAGCACCATACCTTGGTTTCACCCCCTACCCACCTCTGAGCACTGCCACTTGGTTCCACCCCCTATCCACCACTGAGCACCGTACCTTGGTTCCACCCCCTATCCACCACTGAGCACCGCCCCTTGGTTTCATTTCCTACCCACCTCTGAGCACCATCCCTTGGTTCCACCCCCTAGCCACCTCTGAGCACCGCCCATTGGTTCCACCCCCTACCCACCTCTGAGCATTGCCCCTTGGCTGCACCCCCTACCCACCTCTGAGCAACATCCCTTGGTTCCACCCTCTACCTAGAGAATACAGTACCAAGTATCATTTTTGATGCTAAGTAGATTGTATTGAATTTACTAATGAAAGGAAGTAAAATATGTCCCCTGCAGCCAGCAACAACAGACCCACCCCCAGCAACAATAGATCTCTCCAGTGACAATAGATCCACCCCAGCACTTATAGATTCCCACAGCAACAATAGATCCACACAGCAATAATAGGACCCCCCACAGCAACAATAGATCTCTCAAGTAACAATAGATCCACCCTAGCACCTATAGATTCCCACAGCGACAACAGATCCACCCAGCAATAATAGATCTCCCCAGCAACAGTAGACCCCCCCACAGAAACAATAGACCCACCAGCAACTATAGATCTGCCAGCAACATTAGATCCACTCAGTAACAATACATTTCCCTAGAAACAAAAGGTCCCTCCCAGCAACAATAGATCCTCCTCAACAAAATACCCCTAGCAACAATAGATCCATTCCAGAAACAATAGATCCCCCAGTATCCTGCATTAATAGACTCCCAAGGAGCCAGAAACAATAGACACCCCCCACAACAGTAGATCTCTCCCACAGTTGACCCCCCTCCCAAAATCAATAGATCTCCCCAGCAACGATATATCCCTTTAGTGACAATAGACCCTCCAGCATCCCTTGGCATAATATACTCCCCCCGCTGAATAAAAAGCCCTGGTTGTTGCTATGCTATTAGATTTTAGCCAGAAAAACTCTACATTATTGAATGTAACTTTTCTGGCATATTTATCTTTTATTTCAGTTATGTTTTATGCAAGAACCACCCCGAGCTTCTTCATTATTAAACAGGATTCAGTTTCATAAGTCATAAAATCCTATATATATCAGGGTGTGGGATGTGCCGAATATATAAAGAATACATTACTCAGCTTTTTTCTGAAATTAGGCCTTTTGTACCTCTGGGCCAAAGACAGAGTCTGTTACCACGGCAACTGACGTTTCCTCTCCGCGATGATGCCTGCAGTGCAATGTGGCCTTCTCAGGGGTATCACAGAACACGGCCGGCAGAATACGCTCACAGACAGCCTCACCTCTCAGATTATTTTACCTTTAATCTGTTTTCTCATGATACTCTGCTAGGAAATGCGGAAAGACGAGTAAAACCAATAGAAGAGTAGAAAACTTCGCTTTTTTTTTCTTTCCGGAGGGACAGGCATTTTGCTTTCCTGCAATGCAGATTTTTCTCGTACTTTTTAGATAAATGTAGCCCAGTGCGCATGCTCCATAGTACGCCGCAAATACATTGGTTTCGACGTGAACGTAATTAACGCACAGCCCTATTCGCGACGAGTTACGTAAACGACGTAAACAATGGAAAAACATGACGCTGTCCCGACGTCCATACTTAACATGGCTTACGCCGGACCTATGCAAGGTTACCCCTTATATGGCAAGGGTAATCTTACACTTACGCAAACTACATAAACTACGCAAATACGTTTGGGAATCGGCGTATCACGCTCATTTGCATATTCAACGCAGAAATCGACAGGAACGCTACCTAGCGGCCAGCGTAACATTGCAACTTAGATCCGACGGTGTAAGTGACTTACGCAAGTCGGATCTAAGCAAAAGCTATGCAAAACTGATTAGAAGAATCAGTCGCATAGATACCCAGCTGAAAAAACAGAGATACGACGGCGTATATGGAGCGTAAAAGATAGAATTAAATATTTACAAAAATGTGAGGGGTGTAATTACTTTTGTAATATACTGGAAGTTGGGGTCAAGTTTTCTATAATACAGAGAGCACAGTGAATGAATAAAATACACTTAAATTATTGTCAGCGTATAATTATATATGGCCTACCAAGAAGGATTCATGGATAATTTAGTGACAAAATCAACAGTAATTTTGAGAAAATTGGTTTTGCGGCTGTTAGGAAAAACTCAATTTTATCATTGAACTCTTTTGGTGAAATTTGTATAAACAAAATCTACTTAATGTGTATGTTTTTTTTTTTTAGTAATTTATTTCACGTTTGTATTTTTGTTTCTTTTTTTATTATTTGATTGTCATTTGTGTACTGTTTTATTTTAATTCATTTGTGTTTTTTTCAAAATAGTAAAAATTATCTTCTGTATGATCGGGTTCTTCTCAAGTCCATTTCCCTATTAAAAACTGGCAAAATTCACCTTGATTTCACTTATCATCAAAAAGCCCTGAGACTGAGAAGATGTGATGTCAGCAACCCCAGTAGACTTTCAGTGCAATTTCAAGTGCACTTTGCACTTGTAGTTTGCACTTGTAGTGCAAAGTGGATTTGCCATTCGTAAATAACCCCCATTGTGCTTTTAGCTTCAATTATTTACATCGGTGACGGGGTCACTTTCAGCAGAGAAAATTTCATAGGACACCACAGGCTCCATTTTATGAATGGTCCACAAAATGCAGGCTGTGGTACCAGGGCCGCCATCAGGGGGGTACATGCATTACACCTGTAAGGGGCCCGGCTGGCCCCCCTCCCGTTTTTTTTAAAATATATTTTATATAATATATATTATATATTTTTTTTATATATATATTTTGTGCATTACACCTGTAAGGGGTCCGATGGTCCCCAGGGCCCCTTACAGGCCCGGTTGGCCCCCCTCCCGTTTTTTTGTGCATTACACCTGTAAGGGGACAGATGGTCCCCAGGGCCCCTTACAGGCCCGGCTAACCCACTCCTGTTTTTTTTTTTTTTTTTATTATTTTTTTTTTGCATTACACCTGTAAGTAAGGCCCCCCCCCCCCCCCCCGCGCTAACCCCTTCCCATCCGGGGGTCAGCCTAAAGCTGTGGTACCGAGTCACCTTAAGATATCCACTCTTCATTATAGATGGGCTCCCTATAGCTAATTTTTAATTTACTCTTTCTCTGAAAAGGGATCTGTGGCGGGTCACTTGTGGCTAAGCACTCAATATCAGGAGGCAATCCTGCAGCCTTCTGAATTCCCATATTTTTTGTTTTTGTTTTTGCTTTTTTTGCTGAACGGCAATTTTTCATATTTTTTGGGACTACTTCACTTCAACTGCAAGCCAAGCAGCCTTATTGACTTGCAAGCTGCATTGTGTTTTCAACATGTTTCAAAACAACCTTGCTCTTTCTTCAGCCTTCTTCAGAGGCTAAAGAAAAAGCAAGGTTGCTTTGAAATGAGTTCCAGAACATGTGTGTCTATGACACAGGCCTAATTTTCTTTTCTTTTTTGTTTACCAACGGTTTATTGAAAAATAAGTCTAATTTTCAACCTGGTCCCCCATGGCCTGGGTTATAGTTTGTTTTATTATTCATTACGCGTTCATGGGCTACTTAACTTATTTATCTGTTCAATGTCGCCCCTGCAGGGGCAAACCACGGCTTGTTACAATTTTTGAAAATTCAATAAAATATTGAAACAGAAATGAGTTCCAGTTCCAGCTAAAGCGTTTTCCTACTACATACGGTGGCTTCACACCCTGGGCTCTGTATTCCATCCATGGCTTTGGCTTTCCAGTGACAGCAGTTCCCGATTTCAATCCACCTCCACCTCCTTGCCGGTGGCCAAGGCAAGGCATCCTGGTTGCATGTCTGATCTCTGTCCCATAGGCTGACTGTCATGCTCAGCTCTATTTTATCTTTGTGAGTGCTTTTTTAGATTTTCTATTAAAATTACACTTTATATGCAACACTACCGTTGTTGCGTTTCTCTCCCCCTCCCAACTTTTTGTCACCACCTATCAAACTCCCCTTAAAAAGCGTTCCGAGCATCGATCTCTTTTATAAGCAGCAGCAGACATGTGCACACTGAAATATTTTGTTTTGGAAATTTGCTTTCAGCGGAAAAATTTATTTCGTTTTTCCAAAATTTGTTTTTATTCATTCCTTTTTTTCGTTGGAAATTGCATTTGTCCTAAAATCCGAACGAATTAAGCTTGAATCTGTCATTTTAGGCTTATGGTGTCTGACTGTCTGTCGAATGTTCAAAGATGATTCGACGGAGCAGCGAAACTGTACGACGCCGCGATCATACTTTTCCGGTTGAATGTTCCGCCTACAAGCTATAGTAGAATTCTAATGTTGTATGACTAGTAATAATTATATTTATTAATTATTATTACTAGTCAACCAACAATAGAATTTTTCTATAGCCTATGGGCCGTGCATTTGACCAGAAATATATGATTGTGGCGTCATACAGTTTAGCTGCTCCGTCAAATCTTCTTAGAACTATGAACAGACACCATAAGCCTTCAATGACAGATTCGACGTTTGTATGTTTTTTGATGCTTTGTCAAATCTTCGTCGTTCATGTTGAATTGTCAAGTTAGTTCTAGCTATTTTACTGCTCCTCCTCTTTGGTTACAATCAGCCAATAACATTCATCATCATCATTATTTTTATTTTACTTCCCCCACCCAATTCCAGCAGCGATCTTTTCTCTCTATAATGTTGAATCTTTTCTCTCTATAATGTTGAATCTTTTCTCTCTATATTGTCAAATCGTTTCTCTCTATAATGTCAAATCGTTTCTCTCTATAATGTTGAATCTTTTCTCTCTATAATGTCAAATCTTTTATCCCTATAATGTCAAATCTTTCCTCTCTATAATGTCAAATCTTTTTTCTCTATAATGTCAAATCTTTCCTCTCTATAATGTTGAATCTTTTCTCTCTATGTCGAATCTTTTCTCTCTATAGTGTTGAATCTTTTCTCTCTATAATGTCAAATCTTTTCTCTCTATAATGTCAAATCTTTTCTCTCTATAATGTCAAATCTTTTCTCTCTATAATGTTGAATCTTTTCTCTCTATAGTGTTGAATCTTTTCTCTCTATGTCGAATCTTTTCTCTCTATAATGTCAAATCTTTTCTCTCTATAATGTTGAATCTTTTCTCTCTATAATGTCAAATCTTTTCGCTTTATAATATCGAATCTTTTCTCTCTATAATGTCAAATATTTTCTCTCTATGTAGAATAATCTTGAACTAATAGAGTTAGGGTTAGGCACATTCGACCAACGAAAATAAAAATAAAGGATTTGTTTATGTCGGATCTTTCGGTTTTCGTATTCTGTGCATTCGTTTTCGTTTGTTAAAACGATAATGAAAATACCTGAAATTCGGACGAAAACAAATGCACATGTCCAAGAAGCAGCGGTCCTTGCTTCTAGTATGAATGAGCCATTCGTGTTAAAAAAAATACACAAGTAACAAGGCTACAATCTACTAAAGAGCTCTTGCAAGCTGCAGGGACATTTGTGATTGGTTACACAGGTGGTCTCTTGGATAAGTGCAATGTCCGTAATTGCTATCATGGTATCTTGGACTTAACCTCCCTGGCGGTATTACCGAGTTAGACTCGGGGTTAGATTTTTATGCTGCGATTGGTAACCCCGAGTCAGACTCCACAGACAGGGTTTTCTTACCTTGTTCCTGGATCGAGCAATGCATCCGTGCTGTGTGAGCGCTGTGTGAGCGCTGTGTGAGCGCTGTGTGAGCGCTGTGTGAGCGAGCGGGTGCACACAGTGTCTCTGTGTGCCGCCAAGCTCCGTTCCCTGCGACGTTACGTTGCACGGGGGCGGAGAACGGCGCCATATTCAAAAAAGTAAACAAACACATTACATACAGTACACTGTAATCTTATAGATTACAGTACTGTATGTAAAAAATATACACCCCCTTTGTCCCTAGTGGTCTGCCCTGTGCCCTACATGTTCTTTTACATATTAAAAACTGTTCTTTCTGCCTGCAAACTGTAGATTGTTCATAGCAACCAAAAGTGTCCTTTTATGTAAAAAATGGTTTTAGAGCAGCTAGAAAACTAATAAATTAGAATCACTTGCAGAATTGAGCGATAGTGATTTGTGGGGGAATTCGTCATAAAAAAAAATTAATAATGACAGCGACAATTCTGCAACTGAGCACATTTTAGTGATTTTGAGTTGATTACATTATTGAATGATTTTTATTATAATTATAATTATTTATTATATTATAATTTATAATTTTGTTTTAAAAAAAATGTCACCCTTGTTTGGTCAGATTTAAGTGAGTTATTCCTAAAAATTACAGGCCTACAGTATAAAACGCCAAATTTCCATGCAAATAATGGTACCGCTTTCAGCACCTAAAATCTGAAAGGATCATACCGCCAGGGAGGTTAAAGATATTATCAGAGCATCCAAAAAATGAGAACCAGAATTTAATCTTATTCCTAGAACCTGTTTTAACATATACAAGCCTATTGTGTATTTTATCCACAGTCCCTCTTCTAGAGCGGGAAAACTTGCTTCTCTAGGCTTTGTCTGTCACCTAAAAGGAAGGTTTTTGGCACAAACAGATATTGAGGTTATTTTCATCCGAATTAGGAAGTACAAGACAACGGTGATACTATTGTTGCTCCTTTAACTCAGCTTCTGCCAGATCTGATTAGACAAAAAGGTTTTTATGTGACTCCTTTCCTGCTATCACTGGGGATTCTCCAATTTGGGTTGAAATTCTGCTTATCTGCAGTGGTTTTATATGCAAATAAAAATCCATAACATTGTTTTACCAATCCCATAACAGGGTGTATTGTTTGTCCTTCTTGTTTTTAGGAATAATTGGGGGAATTTGGACGGCTGACATTATAGAACGTCCATTGTCTAGATGAGTCCTCGCAGGTCAAGAGGGGGCCACCCTACTTCCCTAAAATGGGAAAAGCTATGGGATCAGCATACATGAACTTACTTCTCTAGTCAAATTAGTCATGTTGGGGAAGAAGTCATTCTTGTACCCTGGAACATGGAAGTTATAGATTATTAAAGATTATTAAATAATTACTTTTACTTTGCCCATTCAGTGTAGAGGTATTAGTGACCCCAATATACTCAACTTACCTGCTCTCCCTCACACCTCCTCGCTTCTCTGTAGTGGGTGCAAAATTCAGGTGTGTCAACGTTGGTCATGGGATTTGCTACTAGGATTGAACACTGTCACATTTCCCTTAAATATACAGGGGGGTCACAGCCATAACTGATGGTACATGTTTACAAAGTCCAATAAGAGTGCCAAACCAAAAGTCTAAGCTTCCAAAAGTTCTCATTATTTAGACTCTCAGACCTTTCATTTGGCGCACTCATTAGACTTTATACACATTGACAGGGCTGCCACCGGGGGGGGAACAGCCCACACTCATGTAATGGCCCGAGCATCCCAAGGGGCCCGGATGTCCTGAGCAACTCGAGCCCCCAAGGTATCAGCTTTTGCTTCTATTACTTTCTGCTGATTTATCACTTTCTTTCTGCTGCCGGGGGTTTTAAAAACAAAAAAAAAATGACTGGAACAGTTCATTACCCTATGGACATGGGATGAAGGAGGAGGAGACGAAATGGGTTGGAGGAGGAGGAGACGACATGGAAAGAGGGAGATAAGATTGTAAGAGGAAGACATGATTTGGGAAGATGGGACTGAAGGAAGAGAAGGAGGAAGAGGACATGGGAAGGAGATGGGACTTGGTATGGGATGTCAGTGAACATATTTGTGGTACGGCCAGTGGGTAGGCCCTAGGAAATGTGGGGGGCAGGACCAGGGGGCCTAAAGCTGATGTCTGCCCTGCACATTGATCTGGGCTCCCTGTTTTAGGGCTTCCTCTCTTTTTTGTTGAGATCAGCCTTGCCGGAGTTATTGTACTTTGCTGTTATCTGATTGATCTATTGCCTATATGATACTAGCGCCTTGTTTCTACTTGATCCATAGTTGGTGTTCCAGTGCCCGGTGCCAGTAATCCAGAATTCAGTATGGTAACTATGCAGAGTAGGTGTTGCCAACCCAACCAATTATAGGACCTTGCACAAGTGAATCTTCAAATCTGTTTTAGCAACACCACTCTTTTGTTGAGATCAGCCTACTTTGTTGCTATCTGATTGATCTATTGATTTTTTGATCTATTGATTTTTTTTAATCCTGTGCCATGTTTCTACTTGGTCCATAGCTGGCCACACTGCCAGTAATCTGGAATTCTGAGAACACTAATGGCTCAGTAGGGTAATTGTGCAACTCAAGTATCCCCAACCCAGCCCATTATAGGGCTCTTAAGGTTCTTTACACTGCAAGAAGGAGAGTGTTGAGAATCATACCCTGAGGTGAGTGAGACTGGAAGCATTGAGACCAGGGCTTAAGTCCTGTGGGAACGCGTGGGAACGGAGTTCCTGCACTTTTTTCACAGCAGGAACTCAGTTCCGTTTGCAGGACTAGAGCAGCCGAGCCGTCCGAGCCGCCTGAGCCAATCCTTCACTAAGCGGCGCCCAGCTCAAGTCACTGTCAGGGGCAGGCGAACCTTAGTAATCCTTTATGTTACTGGCTGGTTCCTGTATATGGATTCATCTGGTATTCCATCACTTCCTCGATTCCGCAATTTCTCCTGCGAGCTTTTGTCATTGTTCCCAGCAGACATTACGGAGGTCTGCCGCGAGTTATTGCGGGATTTAGAAAGAACTTGCGGTTTAGTAATTATGCATATGAGCGTATAATTTTTTTTTTGGTGGGGGAGTGGATCTTGGATGGGAGTTCCCACACTTTTTTCCCCAGGACTTGACCCCTGATTGAGATCACTTTCACACTGGGGCCGCTCATTTTAGCAGCACTTTACCGCTGTTTATGCAGCACTTTTTGGCCACTAACGGGCACTTTTAACCCCAAAGAAAGGGTTAGAAACTCCCATGCTTTGGAAGCACTGCCCATTCATTCCAATTGGCAGAGTGTTTTGGGAGCGCTAAATACAGCAATTCCAATCCGTCCCAAATGCTGCTTGCAGGACTTTTCGTAACGTCCCACAAGGGCACTGCCCAAGTGTGAAAAGTCACACTTGGCATTTAGCAGAGGCTGGTGCCTCTGCTATTAGATTAACAAACCAAAACAACATAGGCCGCGTACACACGATCAAATCTGTCTGCTGGAAACGGTCTGCTAGACCGTCCCAGCAGACAGATTCGATCGTGTGTACGGACGAGCCGACAGATTTGGCCACCCGACAGATTTCAAAGCATGCTTTGAAATCTATCGGGTGGGAACCCGTCCGCCCGACATGTCTGCTGGTTAGTACACTTACCAGCAGACATGTCGTCTCGCACCGGCGCCGAATGGATTCGGCGCATGCGCGGAAGTGTTTTACTTCCTGGTGCGGTGACGTGGCGGCGTCAACGCCACCGACACGTCAGCGCGCCGTCTGCTGGCGGGGATTTTGGTTTGCTCGTGTGTACACGCGAGCAAACCAAAATCCAAAGAGACAGATTTGTTCAAATCGGTCGGTCCGACCGATTTGAACAAATGAATTGCCTTGTGTGTACAAGGCCTTAGGCTTATTAAATGGTTATTATGGCCAGTAACTTTCTTTACCCAAAGTTTCAGGATACAAACGGCAACTTGCACTCTTAACAAAGACATACATGGGTGGCCGCTTTGACCTAAGAATTCTCCTGGGAAGAAACCTGGTAATTCCCCTAAATTGCTTTAGTCCTGTGCAACCAAAACCCAACCCATAGCCACCAGTGGTCTATAATATGATAGGGTGTTTTTGCATGCACCACCACTTTTATTGTCTGCCCCCGCACCATAGCTCTAACTTTTATCTCCTCACTGTTGTGTGCCAAGCGTTACCAAGCTAATGTGCCAAACCTCCTTAAAAAACTGCTTACAACATCACCGAGCTGTGTTTTTTTAGAGGCATGCATGGTATGGTTGACAGATACAGACAGCCACACTGCCACAGAAGGCCAAACGGATGCAAGTTAGATAGGACACCTTTATTGACCACCAATGAAAGTCTTATCCCACCAGTGTCCCAAGTCCCTTAACAAATATTCTGGAACATGGCTCCTATGGATTGTAAAAATGATAATATACTGAGAGGAAAACTTAAAGGATATCTAAACCCAAGTAAAAAGATATAACATATTGCAGTTTACAGTTCTTAGATGTGGTTGCTGTGTTAGTTTTTCTTTTTTTTCGTTTTAGAACATTTTCAGGAAGTAAAAAAATATCCTTGTAATTTCTTGTGACCTGCCCTGAAGATTATCTACCTTCTTACCATCTTCTGTAAACTATCTATTACAATGGAGAAGAAAAAATAAGAACATGTTTGTAGCCAATATCACAGGTCACAACCATGGCTTCCTCCATAGATACATTGGAAGGGTGATGTAGGGCCTATTGTTCCCTATGTAATGGAGAAGAAAAAATGAGGACACATTTGTAGCCCATATGACAGGTCGCAACCATGGCTTCCTCCATAGATACATTTGAAGGGTAAATGTAGCGCCTATTGTTCCTTATGTAATAGAGAAGAAAAAATGAGGACACATTTGTAGCCCATATCACAGGTCCCAACCATGGCTTCCTCCATAGATACATTGGAAGGGTGATGTAGCCCCTATTGTTCCTTATTTAATGGAGAAGAAAACATGAGGACATGTTTGTAGTCCTTATTAGGGGAGTAACCTAGGGTCAAAACTATGGTTCCCTCCATAGATACAAAAGAAGGGTTACATAGCCCCCATTGCCCCCCCCCCCCCATCATGTAATGGAGGTGGAAGATAAGGATATGTTTGTAATCCATTTAAGGGAGAAACCAATGTTCACAACCATACTCCCTCCATAGATTCAGTGGAACAGTGACATAGCCAAATAGTGACATAAAGTGTATTTTTCACAGGATTACCGGATGAAAATAAGAAAGCTTGACAAAAAAAGATTAATGCTGCGTACACATGACGGTTATTTATGTCAAGGAAAAAAAACAATGTGATTCCTCTCAAGCCTGCCTTGCATACACACGTTCTTTTTAAAAAAATGTTTAAGCAAAGCGCGGTGATGTACAACATGTACGACGGTACTATAAAGGAGAAGTTCCATTCGAATGATGTCACCCTTTGGGCTGCTTTTGCTGACTTTGTGTTACCATGTGTTAGTAAAAGTTTGGTAAGAGACAATTTGCGCTTTTTCAGTCTTCGTGCTTTTCAGTCCGTTAAAGCGTGACGAATGTGATATCTCCATTCCGAACGCTAATTTTACCAGAACGAGTGCTCCCGTCTCATAACTTGCTTCTAAACATGCATGTTTTTTCCCCCCTCGTTAAAGCCTACACATGACCATTTTTCACAAAGGTGAAAAAGGACGACGTGAAAAACTACGAGAAAAAATAGAGCAGGTTCTAAATTTTTAACGGGCATTTTTCTCATCGAGAAAAATGCTCTGGAACATACACACGATCGTTTTCCACGACCAATTAAAAAATTTTAATTTTTCACGTCATGAAAAACGGTTGTGTGTACGCCGCATAAGGCTGGGTTCACAACTCTAAGGCCTCGTACACACGATCAAATCTGTCTGCTGGAAATGGTCGGCCCGACCGTCCCAGCAAACAGATTCGACCGTGTGTACGGGCAAGCCGACGGATTTGGCCACCCGACAGATTTCGAAGCATGCTTTGAAATCTGTCGGCTGGGAACCCGTCCGCCCGACATGTCTGCTGGTTAGTACGCTAACCAGCAGACATGTCTTCTCGCACACGCGCCGAATGATTTCGACGCATGCGCGGAAGTGTTTTACTTCCTGGTGCGGTGACGTGGCGGCGTCAACGTCACCGCCACGTCACCGACACGTCAGCGCACTGTCTGCTGGCGGGGATTTTGGTTTGCTCGTGTGTACACGCGAGCAAACCAAAATGCCAGCAGACAGATTTGTTCAAATCGGTCGGACAGACCGTTTTGAACAAATTTATTTAATCGTGTGTACGAGGCCTAAAGGATGTGGCTCGGCGCAGGGGTCCAGCGCGTCCCTTTTCTCTGTTTCAGAGACAAATCAGGGCCGAATTTCTGCCCTCCGCAGCCGCAATGGAGATATGTGAACCGGCGCCATAGATCTGCTCCATAGATAGTCGCACTCTCATGTCATGCAAATTGAATGAGGCGAAACCTACATCCAATTTGCATAGGTGTGAATCCAGCCTCACGCAGCTACCATATCAAGGACTGGTAAGCATCAATAACTCAATTTTTTGGTTTTGGGTTTAGATATGCTTTATCCGGGTGCAGCTTATTAACATTGTTGGTTCCTGATTGTCATACCCTATTAACTAGGAGAGAAACTAAGCTGAGCAGACTTTCAGTAAGCCTGTATGAAGATGTCAGGAGCTAATTATGAATTCATTACTAAACAGTGATCTAAGAGCAGCTGGCTTACATCCTGATAAAGCACAATGTCTGGCCACAGATAGAGCTGTGAATGAGCTGGTTCTCAGTGACTCCATCCCTCGCGGGAATCTTCCCTATGATAACCCCCAGGGTGAAAGGTGCAGCTCATCTACATGGGGTCTAATCAGGCAGGATGCTGTGATGTCACTCAGCAGCCCACTTATGCCATCCTAATAAAAGAAGAAGAGCTGGGAAGTGTCACGTGGCAACTCCAGCATTCATCATGACATCACTGGAGCCGGCAAGGATGGAAGTTTTATTGTCTATGGAGTTGACCTTTTGTTGCTATGCAGGTGTGGATTATAAAAGCCTGTGCAGGATTCCCACACATCGCCGAGCCAATGTTCTCAGCTGATCCGCAAAGAATCTGCCAAGAGGCGAACATTGAAATACATGTATACAGCATTCAAATGTATCCTGCTGCACTGCAGGTGGATGGGATGAATCCAACAAGTGTTCATAGGAGACCAGGGCAACGGGAATGCTTTTCTTCAGGGAAATGTGTTGCTGCTAAGTCACATTTAAAGTAGATAAACTTAAAGAGGTTGTAAATGTACAATTGTTTTTTACCTAAATAGCTTCCTTTAGCTTAGTGCAGTCCTCCTTCACTTACCTCATCCTTTCATTTTGAATTTAAATGTCCTTATTTCTTCTGAGAAATCCTCACTTCTTGTTCTTCTGTCTGTAACTCCACACAGTAATGCGAGGCTTCCTCCCTGGTGTGGAGTGTCATGCTCGCCCCCTCCCTTGGACTACAGGAGAGTCAGGACGCCCACTAACACACAGCTCCTTCTTTATCTGCAACGTAGAGAGCGTCCTGACCTTCCTGTAGTCCAAGGGAGGGGGCAAGCACAACACTCCACACCAGGGAGAAAGCCTTGCATTACTGTGGTGAGTTACTGACAGAAGAATAAGAAGTGAGGATTTCTCAGAAGAAATAAGGACATTTAAAAGCAAAATGGAAGGATGAGGTAAGTGAAGGAGGACTGCACTAAGCTAAAAGCTATTTAGAAAAAAAAATTGTACCTTTACAACCCCTTTAATCACGAAAAACTTGTATAAGCCTAAATTGGTCCATGTTGTAAGTATATGTAGCGTTTACCCCCCCAAGGAACCGTTAAAGTATGGGTTCTCTAGTTCAGGGTGACAATGACCCTTCTGGCAAAGCCACACTTTCTGACACACTAATGGCGCGTACACACAGTCGGAATTTCCGACAACAAATGTTCGATGTGAGCTTGTTGTCAAAAAATCCGACCGTGTGTAGCCTCCATCAGATATTTGCTGTTGGAATTTCCGACAACAAATGTACGAGTCCTGGTTCTCATTTTTTCCGACAACAAAAGTTCTTGTCGGAAATTCCGATCATCTGTAGCCTATTTCGATGCACAAAAATCCTATGCATGCTTGGAATCAATTTGGCGCATTGCTCGGAATCATTGAGCTTCATTTTTCTCGGCACGTCGTGGTGTTCTACGCGACCGCAATCTTCACGTTCGGAATTTCCGACAACATTTGTGTGACCGTGTGTATGCAACACAAGTTTGAGCCAACATCGCTTCGGAAAAAACTCCACGGTTTTGTTGTCGGAATGTCTGGTCACGTGTACGTGGCATAAGGCTGAAGAAGGAGGGTTTATTCGAGCTACACACCCAATGAGGCAACAACAAAAAACAGTAACAGTCATTGTATTCTATTGAAACTGTACTGTCTGCCCTCACACTGTAAAGCACTGCACAAACTGTTGGCGCTATATAAATCCTGTATACAAGGCCAGGTGTCATGAACAAGTAATAATGTCTGGCAGCCCACCTTCTCCTCCATATGTCCATTAGAGGCCTGACTCTCTTTCTGGCTGCCTTTATCATCTCTCCTTCCTGTATGGCTCCACCCCAGGCCATCACAGGAACTCTTTATTAACTAGTGCACTGCAGGTCTGCTTTGCTGTTCAACTTTGTTTGTTAGCTTGTTCCTGTTGGCTGTGTGCTACGTTAACCTTTCTGTGTACCGATTTTGTCTCGTCTCTGACTACTCCTGTTTGCCTATTACCCTGACCTTTGGCCTTTCCCTTGGTTACCCTCGTCTGCCTGTTGCCCCGACCTTGGCTTACCCATCACTTTCCCTTGTGACCTAAGTGGCTGCTTCCCCTCTCTCCCTACGGAGCGTGACCTGAGGGGTTCAAGGGGCCGTAACCTGGGTTCAGTTGCAGCGAAGGCCATCCTCACCACTAGAGGCTCTGGTGAACACTTGCTGGACCTTTGACTGGGGAATCTTGGGCTCACATTTCCTGTCCATCCGCAGCAGTCCACTATTGGGTTCACTACCTTGTGGTGCACCCCCGTCTCCAACAGGGTGCATTTGTCACCTGGTCACAGGTGACCTGACACCAGGACAAGGGTTGGGCAGAAGGAAAAGCTGCCCTGGGCGCAGCATGTATTGTAGTGATGGGAATGCTCTAGATTCTTTCTTCTAAAAAGGTGACAGAAGTAATGACAGCGGCATCACTACTTCTATCAACCCAGTTCTGGAAATAGCCAGGAGAGATGGCGGTAGATGGGGAGAGGTGTGGGCTTTGCTCTCTCTCCCTTCATCATCCTCCTCCTCATAAGCTTACACATAATAAAGGTTCGGGGTACAATTTAGCATTTTTGCCCTGCACTTGATGATCTTGTATCGGCACTGCCTATAAAATAATAACAATAATAACAGTTAAAAAGTAAAACAAAGTTGTACAATACAACAAAGACAATGCAAATACCAAGTATTTCTGAACCCAATCTCTTCTAAATGGCTGAATTCTAAATCCAAGGGGGAGATCACTGGAGTAACGGTGTCTACATCCGTGATTTTCATTTTTCAAGGCCATCAACCAAATATGGCATGTAAATAGTTCCATTAGTCCATGCTAGACCAATGTAACCACCAGGCCCGGACTGGCCATAGGGCATACCGGGAAAATGCCCGGTGGGCCGCGGCGGCCCATGGTGGCACGCGAATGGTCCGCATGTCATGTCTCCCCAGGGGTGTACCAAGGGATTGCAGGCCAAGAGGGGACTTTCAGTTTACCTAATAGCCCAGTTTACCCGCCACCAACACAGCGCCAGATAGAGATGAGCTGGGCCAGATAGAGAAAGTTGAACTTGAGATCAGCTCTGACATTTTACCCCTCCCTTTGCTGCCTGCACAACCAGTGAGAGGAGAGGAGCTACTCTTCTCCCTCCTCTCCTCCTGTGTCTGCTCCGAATATTTAAACTAAAGCCAAACAGAAAGGAAAGATGGAGTCTGATATCCATCCATCCAGTCAGTCCCTCCTGCCTCCGAGTGCGTACACTGTACACTGATGTAGGGGTGCCCTTCATTCCCCTCTCTCTCTCTCTCTCTCTCTCTCTTCACCTTTCTTTCTTTCTTTCTTACTCTATTTCTTTATCTATCTATCTTTCTCTATCTATCTACAGTATCTATCTATCTTTCTTTATCTAACTATATCTATCTATCTATCTATCTATCTATCTATCTATCTATCTATCTATCTATCTATCTATCTATCTATCTATCTATCTATATCTATCTTTCTTCATTCCCTTCTTTCTATCTTTATCTATCTTTCTTTCTTTATCTATCTTCCTTCCCTTCTTTCTATCTTTATCTATCTATCTCTATCTTCCTTCCTTCCCTTCTGTCTTTCTATCCTTATCTATCTTCTTTCCTTTCTATCTATTTATCTATCTTTCTCTATCTATCTTCTTTTCTTCCCTTTTTTCTATCTTTTTTCTTTATCTATATTCCTTTTTTTCTATCTATCTATCTATCTATCTATCTATCTATCTATCTATCTATCTATCTATCTATCTATCTATCTATCTATCTATCTATCTATCTATCTATCTTTCTCTATCCATATTTATCTATCTATCTATATCTATATATCTCCCTTCCCTTCTTTCTCTCTATCTTTATCTATCTTTCTTTCTTTCTTTATCTATCTTCCTATCTATCTTTCTTTCTTTATCTATCTTCCTTCCTATTTATCTATCTATCTATCTATCTATCTATCTATCTATCTATCTATCTATCTATCTATCTATCTATCTATCTATCTATCTATCTATCTTTTTCTTCCTTTCTTTATCTATCTTCCTTCCTATCTTTCTTTCTTTCTTTCTCTCTCTCTCCCCCCTTTTTCTATCTTTCTCTTTCCCGTTATTTATCTATCTACTAATCTTATTTCTTCCTTTTATCTGTCTATCTATATTTCTTTATCTCACCCCACATCCCATCATTAACCCCCGCCGTGCCCCACCCCCCCCCCCCCCCCCGGGCTGCTCAGTTTAAAATGCCTGAGCCTATTTTTTGTCCCAGTCCGGGCCTGGTAACCACAGTATGTATAAAATATTATTTAAGGCCCCATACACGCTCACTTGCCACGTGTTTGACCGCTTTTTTTTATCAATATCCGAAACAGTAAAACAACAAACATTTGGTTTCACTGGGGATCGAACCCAGGACCTTCTGCGTGTAAAGCAGACGTGATAACCACTACACTATGAAACCAACTTGACTGCTGTCATAGCTAGGACAAACACTGGTGGGGAGGTTCAACACAGTGATGCAGAGTGCGCAAGGATCTGCATGTTGCTAAGAAAACAATATGGTGGGGAACTGTTATTGTTAAAATTTAAAAAAAAAATCCAAATCTAATGAAACACATGTGCTTTCCTTTTGCATTCATTACTATCTTCTTTTCCCTACTGGAATCTCTTGTGAGTTTTTCGGTATGACAGTTTATTTTTCAGAGGAATGCATTTTTATCTAGGCCAGTGTTTCTCAACCAGTGTTTCTCTAGAACTTGCTAGATGTTCTTTGAGAAATTAGCAATTTATACCTTTAAGATAAGTTCCCACTGACACCAATGATCTTTTTAGTATGGCTGTCACACTAATATATCATGAGTTGTAGATATAGTAATTTTTAGCAGGAGTTTCCTAAAACTGGAAAGTTATTTTAAGGGTTCCTCTGTGTTGAAAAATATTGAGAAAGGTTGCCCTAGTACAGGCATCAATAAATGGTGGACCACGGTATGGATGCGGACCAAGCCACTGTTCCATCTGGACAAGCTGTCACGCCATTTAGGAGCCACCAGTCTCCATTACTACCCACCTTCAAATCACCCCCCCCCCCCCACACACACACACAAAGCCAAAGTAGTGTCCTCTGCCCCCTTCACTCTGCTACCTTAGACAGAGCGAAGAGCGAAAGACAAAGCATTTCTGACTGAGTGGGGGAGGCTTAGTACAGCATTGAATGTAGTGCGGGAGGAGTGGGAGGCAGTGCATTTCTGGACCAAGTGTGGGAGGCGCAGTATTGAACAGAGTGCGGGAGTAGGAGATGCTGGAGTTAACTTGTATTAATCAGCAGGTGTTAGGACCAGCCTGCAGCCAATCACTTGCTGGTTAATTTGAAAAGTTAACCCTGGCAGCTCCTACTCCCGCACACGCCATTCAATGGTCCAGAAATGCTCTGCCTCCTGCTCCTCCTGCACTCCGTATAACAACGCTGTGCAGATTTACTGCATAACAAAAAACATCCCTCAAAAATTAAGTAGAAAAATAATGAATCCACTGTCTTCTGTTGCCGACGTCGCTGGACTCCTGGACAGGTAAGTGTCCATTTATTAAAAGTCAGCAGCTGCAGAATTTGTAGCTGCTGGCTTTTAATAAAAAAAATTACGGCGGAGCTCCGCTATAATTAGACTTGTGCATTTGTTTTCGTCCGGATTAATTTTCGTCTGAATTTCTGGGATTTTCACGTTCATTTTAACAAACGAACCCGCAGAATCCTAAATCCGAAAGATCCAACAAAAAAAATGCTTTATTTTTGTTTCGTTGTGACAACAGTTGGATATAGATAGAAGATTTGATATGACGGTCACAATAGCGATCTGTCTCTATGAATCCTGCGTTTAAATGTGCCTAACCTAACTCTATTAGTTCAAAATTATTCGACATAGAGAGAAAAGATTTGACATGAAGATTCGACGAAGCAGTTGCCACGAGCGGACATTTATGGTCAAATGCTCTGCCCATAGGCTATATTGGTTGACTGGTAATAATACCATATTTATCGGGGTATTGCGTGCTCCGGCGTATGGCGCACACCCCTAATGTGGACTTGTAAACTTTTTTTAGTACTTTTAGTACTTACCGTTTTCGTGTCTTGTGCGGCGTCCATCGGCTTCTTCGGCTTCTGTGGTGTCCTCCCGGCTTCTCCAGTGCTCCGGCGAGTCCAATCCCCGCTTCCCGCGCTCAATTTGAACGCCTCCGCCGACATATACCGAGTGCAGTACACTCGGGTACATTCGGCCAGGCTTGGCTTCGCTCGTGCTCACGCTCTGTGACGTTTATGCGTGAGCACGAGCAAAGCCGAGCCTAGCCGAATGTACCCGAGTGTACTGCACTCGGTATATGTCGGCGGCTATCGGCGTATTTCGCGCACACACGATTTTCCCCTTATTTTAAGGGGAAAAAAGTGCGCGGTATACGCCGATAAATACGGTAATTAATAAATATAATATAATTATTACTAGTCATAAAACATTAGATATTAGAATTCTACTAAAGCATGTACGATTGCGGCGTTGTACAGTTTAGCTGCTTCGTCAGATCTTCTTAGAACTTTCGACAGACACCATAAGCCTTCAATTGATACCGTAATTCAGATTTTCAGATGAATGCATTTTTTAACAAAACAAAATAAATAAAAAACGAATTTCGGGAGTAGCTAAATCAATATATTTTTTGGACGAAAACAAAACCTGGCCGAACCTTGTTTTTTTATGTGTTTTTTTAATGTATATCATTTTTTATTTTATTTTTTTATTTGTACTGTTGTATTTTTCATTTGTTCATGTATATTTCTTATTTTTTCTTATTTGTTCTTTTATTGTAATGTAATTTTATGTGATATTTTGTTATGTATAAAATATGTTTTCTACCATGTGTATTTTCTCTATCTCTGTAGAAATTGCTTTGATTCGTACACCCCAGACAAACCCCTGATGAAGGGACTACATGTCCCGAAACGCGTCGGGTGGATCTATGATCATCATCATCAACTCAACATAGTTTGTTTCTGTGTATATTGTTTCTCAACTGGTGTCTTCTATACCATTTTATATATTTTGTATACTTTGTTAATTATCATTAAATTATATATACTTTTATTTATATTGATTATTTTTCTCTTATTTGGTTCGCCTCAAAAAATCCCACAACTCTCGGTTTTGGGGATACTTGCTCTCTTTCCATATATATATATATATCGGGATTGGCAACCTTATACTCGTCTCCATATGTGTGGTAACACTCCTGTACAAAACAAAATTCTGAAGCAAAATATTTCAGTGTGCACTGTTAATTTTAGGGCACAAAAACTAAATATATTACCCGATATTTGGTAAAATATAAAAGATGGGGTAAATAGATACCATAAAACGGTGACAAACAATACCCTAACTTTTCCAATAAGCGACACTTTAATAGCCCGTACAGGTCATGAGTTTAGACTGAGTAATGGTGGAGGGTGCATGAAAGCAACTGCAATGCCATCCCAGCACCTGTGTTAATTCATGTGATCTGGGTGTGTCACACATGTCCCCTTTGTCAATATCACAAATGTATACTTGCTGCTGATTCTTGGTGTATTTATGTGTGTATGATGACCTGCATTTCACCAGTCTTATGTTCTACATGCTATTAGTCAGTCTATGCGCTGATGTTGATTATCACATTAAAACACTTCCAGCCCGTAGTAGAGGCGGTTGAGCCAGTTCCTGCTCATTCACAGACACTGTCGGCATGCAGCAAACAAAACCAACTTGTTTGATCTCGGTTTAAATCCTTTTCCAACTGGAAATACCCTTGCTTTATCTTGTAAGTGCCATGGTTTAAATCCAAAGTGGATGAGGTATGAGGGAACAGGGCCAAACCAGAATTACCTTTAACCAAACGTCTGCACATTTGTTTCAACAGTGTCAGATTTCAGCTTTAAGATGACTTTGACTTTATAATTTGATCCGGTATTCTTATAACTTTAAAGGGGAACTACAACAGTTCTAAGTCAATTGCAGTTGCATTTTTAGGTTTTCAAATGTACTTGTTATATAAGTGCATATATCTATATATAACAAAATAGCATTCAAAGTCCAAAATAAAACATTTAAGAGAAAAATGCAAAACAGCGCTAAGTATGGATATAAGTGTCCAACTCCACCGTAAAGTAGGCAAAAATGGATGGGAAATCTTGATATAGTCAAAGTCTGTGTGTTTATCCCAAAAAATAGTGACAGATACAGAAGGAGGAAGCGTGCACCAGCCTGCCCACTCTTAATCCACCACGTGTAGGAATCAAAGTCCCCGCAGGGGTTCAAACTCACCAAACAGACAATAATATCAGGCACTTCATATATAATCGGTCATTGATCGAATTTCCATCCACTGGGGATCACTTGCATGGAGTTAACCTCATAAAGGTGGGATATTAAAACAAACAGAGGAAACAAATATAGTGTAACTCAATTTATTAAAAAGCCCCTTTCCAGCAAATATCCCAAACAAGTCCTACGTACAAGAAAAACATTAACAATGGACAATGTATGTATCACATCACCAGTCAGGCGTCCTCAACGCGATCACCGAAAGGTTTCCCAGCAGAGCAACTCTTCCTGGTTCCTGCAGTGTGGCGTGGATAACATAACATACCAGGCGTAGCATGCAGCTATCACTCTGACTAGTTTCGTCAGTAAATGACTTCAACGGAGAGTGTAGCTGCACATGCGGCGCCATGAACTTAATAGTACACCTCCACTAATCTCAGCCAATCAGAGCCTATAGTTTGCAGACATTCGGCAGCCAATCGAAATTCCCGTATCGAAAACAAAAATTCGACGGCCAATCGGAAATGTCGTATCGAAATTTTACGGCGGCGCGTCAGATACAACGTAGACACGCCGTATGGCGTCATGAGCGTAGTCACGCACGTCCAGTAACGACGGCCAATCAAAACTTATTGTTTGCAAACATTCGGCAGCCAATCGAAATTCCGTATGTGATCCAATCAACAACAGATATTCGACGGCCAATCGAAATTGTCTTATCATGATTTTTCGACAACAGATCAGGAGGAATGCAAGCACGGGGGCGTTCCTAACGGTGCACGTCACGGTACTCAGTGCTTCCACTATATTAACTCCTGGGCTTCAATATGGCGAGTTTAGGGAGATTTCTATACACAAGAAAAAACACAGCAAAACTGCGCTCTTTCTTATTAATAGACCGGACACTCTATCCTAGTCCACAAACAATACTAGACTGTCTCACAACTCATCCTTTTTGGATGAATGTGCATTTGTATAGTTGTAAAGGCTAAAACCCAATAACAAAACCATACAAAAAGCATATTAAAAATTAAGCAAACATAATTTACAAAAAATAGTTTAGACAAAACACGCCTAAAAACAATATTTAAAATTCCAAAATGTACAGTTTTGCAATATACATTATATCAAATATATTTGTATTAGACACCCCAATTACCAGGCATATTGGTGCCAATCATATATGCAAAACGTGCTTAAAAATTGCTTGTTTAAAAAATGACCAATACTTTAAACATAATTCTTAAGGATCTGGTAATATCCTACTTAAAGCAATGATTCTTAATACAGATCTGAAACGTGCTATTAGTAGATACTTCCTCAATGTAGATGAATTCAAAATAAATGCACTCTTAAAGTCGCTAAAATAAATTCACTCTAAAAGTCGCTAATGAAGCAATTAATATCTAGATCTACGTTCAAGCCTCTAGGGGCTAAAGTATCTACAGAAAAAATCCACTGGGTTTCTCTTTTAGAGAGATCACGTACCAAATTAGAACCCCTCCATGTTGGTTTAAGGTGGTCAATACCCCAGAATTTTAAAAACGCAGGGTTTTTGTTGTGAAAAAGTTTAAAATGCAACGACACATTGTGGTCCTTGAATCCGTTAATGATATTAACTACATGTTCAGCGATTCTGATCTTTAATTGTCGCTTTGTGCGACCTATGTAAATTAAACCACATGGGCATTGGAGGGCATACACAACATACTCAGTATTGCATGTGATAAATTCATTTACATAGAATTCCTGTTGGTTTGATGTAGAAGTGAACTTTTCCACTCCTTTTACCGGGCGGGAAGCTTCCTTACAGGCTCGGCACTTCTTACACGCAAAAAAACCATCCTTGTCCCAAAAAGTAGCTGGGCGGGAAGGAGGATTGAGTACTTTGCAGACTATTCTATCCGCAAAGCTAGAGGCCTTCCGATAAATAAAGCCTGGTTTAGATGGTAATACCGGAGCCAGTGTTTTGTCCATCAACAGAATATGCCAATGTGTATAGAGGATATTCTCAACCTCTTTATATTGAGAGTGGAAATCTGAGCAAAAATTCCACTCTCGTTTTTCATCTCTTTCTTTACCTCCTGTGATAGCTAGAAAATCTTCCCTCGGAGCTTGTGCTAATTCTGTAATGATTGTGTCCAGGGTCTCATCACGATATCCCTTGTCCATAAATTTATTTTTAATAATCTGGGCTTGTATCAGGAAATCCTCTGGTTCCGAGCAATTTCTTTTTACCCTAGTTAGTTGTCCTTTAGGAATATTTTTAAGCCACGTTGGATGGTGGCCACTACAGGTAGGTAGATAACTATTTGAATCAGTTGGTTTAAAAAAGACTTTTGTACATAGTCTATTCCCCATTCTGAATATATCAACATCTAAATCTATATCTATATATATAGGGCCAGATCCACAGACATTTACAGCGGCGTATCTCCAGATACGCCGCCATATACTCAAATCTGCGCCGGCGTATATTTGTTTTGTATCCACAAAACAAGATACGCCGTTTTTTTGCTTAGATACGACGTCTTAGTTGCATATTTACGCTGGACGCTAGGGGCGCTTACGTTGTTTGTCCGCGTAAAATATTTAAAATGAGCTAGATACGCCGATCCACGAACGTAGTTAGCGTAAGCGTATCTCCGGCGTAAAGTTACCCCTGCTGTATAGAGGCGTACCTAATGTTAAGTATGGACGTCGGGCCAGCGTAGTTTTTTCCGTCGTTCACGTCGTTTGTGTAAACTGTTCGCGAATAGGGATTTGCGTAAGTTACGTTCACATAGTTTTCATTGATGTTTTGTGACGTGATTTCGCGCATGCGCACTGGGATACGTCCACGGCCGTAAAGCATCGTTTGCATCGGGTCATCCATAATTATAATAAAACACGCCCCCCACTAGTAAATTTGAATTACACCCACGTACGGCCCATTTACGCTACGCCGCCGTAAGTTACAGCGGCATTTCATTGTGGATAAGGATACGCTGCTGTAACTTACAGCGGGGTAGAGTAAATGGGACACGCCCCGCCGGCGGGGCAGGTATGTGGATCTGGCCCATACTGTATATATCTATATATCTGTAGCGCTACCCGAAGGAGCTGCTGGTTTAGATTTGGGCCTGCCGTTACCTTCCTGTTCCACACACTCGTTTCAGGGGTTCTCCTTGAAGAGTTGTCCACAAAAATGTCTGCACCAAACACAAAGGGCCAGATTCAGAAAGAAAGTACGCCGGCGTATCTCCTGATACACCGCCGTAATTTCAAATGTGCGCCGTCACATCTTTAAGCCGATTCAGAAAGCAAGATACGCCGAAAAACATGGCTTCAGCCGTCCGACGTAACTTGCTTACGGTGGCGTATCGTGGGCGCATAGTTACGCTGACCGCATTCGGCGTTCCCATTAAAAATATGCAAATGAGCAAGATACTAATGGACCTAATGCTTTTTTTCTTGTATTTTGTGTGGTATATCATGATAAAATCTATAGCAGGCACCAAGGGATTGGTAACAATTCTGGGGGGAAGACACACATTTTTATTGGGGTGGGGGGGGGTTTGCATGGTTCCCCTTAAAATTTATACCAGATTCTCATGTAAAATAATGGTATGGTACAGAGAGAATGATGCAGCTGGAAAATATAATTTATCAGTAATTTTACCTTGTAAAGGCTTTAGTGCCTTGTACAGATGGGCACTATTGTCCGATGAACATATCTGACCCGTACAATCGAATGGAGGCACGCCGACCCACAACTGCAAACAATGTGCGCTGTTGCAGCATGGCGGGGTACCATGTACAGGGTTGAAGGTGATTAGGCAACATATCAGCTCCTTACCACCTGCCAAACACCTCTGGAACCTCGAAACACTGCAGATCACATTTCAGAGGTGCAGCAATAACAGCTCCACGTCTGAACGGAACCTAAGGGTTGTGGTTGAGTTCAGGTTAAAGTGTACTTGTTACATTTAAAACTCAAACCCCTATACACATAATAAAGATTAGTAGGGTAACCTTTAAACCTCTGCCACATGTATTGGTGCTGTGAATCCTGAAATCTGGCATTTAATGCAATATGCAAATTTTAACTCTCAACAGTGTTAAAGCCTTTCACTCCATCATTGTTGTAAGCCCTTCTTTCCCTTTTCCCATGTACACAACTTCTCTTTCATCAGTCCAAGTCTTTGCTCTATTCAATCTGCAAAAGATACATAATCAGTTGGGATGATGTTTCTGAATTACCACCTGACTTGTATCCCCATTCACACGCTTGCACAATCAAAAAAAATCTCAAAATGGCATTTGCTCCAGCTTCTGACCCAATGCCCTGGTTTCTGAAATGTTTCTATTTAAAGGCCATATCCTGATTTTTGCACTATGCCAAGTGTTACACTAGTATTAAGGGTGTAACTTGGTGCAAACAAATGGAACCCCTCCACCCCAAAATCACCCCTTCCTCATGACAGTGTGCACAACCGCATCACATGGTGTGGACAGAGAGCAGGAGGAGGAGTCTTCAAGAGTCTGACATTACATTTGTGATCCATTGATCATGGTTGCAATGCTCTGCAGGCTGATTTGCAAAAAAATTGTAAATGCAAATTCGTTCCTGCAAATATACCATGTTTCCCCCGAAAATAGGCCCCCAGGTTTTATATTAATTTTGGCAACAAAAGACACAGTAGGGCTTATTTTCAGGGTAGGTCTTACCATGTAATGTAATGACTTCTCTCCCCCTCTCTCTCTCCCTGCCTGTCAGGAATCCCCAGTGTGAACTGAGTTAAAATGCTTGTAAACTCCTATAATCCACTCTATTACAGTATTATATAATGTACAATGTGTGTTTTTCTGTAATATAATTGTGGCAAATACCTTCGTTATAGTGCCGCTCTGCACTTCTGTGACCAGCCGGAGTTCTCTTCCCCCGCAATTATATTACGGAAACATACACATTGTACATTATATACTACTGTAATATACTGGATTATATGATTTTACAAGTATTGTAAACTAGGGCTTATTTTCAGGGTAGAGCTTATATTGCAGCCCTCCTGAAAAATTACACAAATCTCCATGCCATGGTTGATATATGCCTCGAATGACCTGCAATTTTAAACTATTTTGATCGGTACGTGTTTGATTTATTGCACCTATATATGTATTTTGCTTTTGTTTATGCTTTACTAGTTTTTTCTTATAATGTTTTTTTTGAACAAATTTACTAGATCTCACACTGCCTTCGGCCCCTGAAGAAGGGAAAACCCGAAACGCGTTGGGCCTGGTACTCATTTTGTGGATCATTCAAATTGTATATTTATTTGTTCTTTTCATTTTTATATTTATGTGTCCCTGGACACTTTGTTATTTATTAATAAAACGTTATAATTTTGTATAAAACATTCAAAAATTTTTGTTGCCTTCAAAGCCCCACTTCGGGGGATCCCTCGAATTTTTCTGTGCTCATCAGGGGTGGTGGCAACACATTGAAGGTCACATATTTAAGATGTTCCCCATGTAGAAAAATTACACTAGGTCTTATTTTCAGGGGGAAACATGGGTATGTGCATGTATCATTTTTTGTAAAAGGTGGTCTTAGCCTTCAAGCAATAGAGGAGTGGGAGGACGTAGTCCAAGCAGGGCCGATCCTAGGGTCACAGGCAGGCGCCCCACATGGGCGTCCCATATTTCTGGCGCCCCACATGGGCGTCCCATATTTCTGGCGCCCCACATGGGCGTGGTCATTCTACTAACTCCTCCCCTTTACACATGTTTCTATGGCAATGACTCAACCACAGAGATGCTCCCCCACCAAGTCTTCATTACGCTGGGATCCTTACATGAGATGGTCAGAGACTGTAGACATAGTACAGGAGACGGTCAGAGACTGCAGACATAGTACAGGAGATGATCAGAGACTGAAGACACAGTACAGGAGATGATCAGAGACTGCAGACATAGTACAAGAGATGATCAGAGACTGCAGACATAGTACAGGAGACGGTCAGAGACTGCAGACATAGTACAGGAGATGATCAGAGACTGCAGACACAGTACAGGAGATGATCAGAGACTGCAGACATAGTACAAGAGATGATCAGAGACTGCAGACATAGTACAGGAGATGGTCAGAGACTGCAGACATAGTAAAGGAGATGGTCAGAGACATATGAGTTCTGGATGGACACACACCTATGCTCAGTTCAGGAAACAAACAAGGAGAGAAGGAGGGAGGGGGGAACTCTGCCACTTTGGCGCCCCCACCTCTGCAGGTGCCTGGGTGCAAAGCAGCCTGTGCACCCTGCCTAGGATCGGCCCTGAGTCCAAGCACAGGGTTGTCTAAAGGGAAACATTGCAAAACTGTTGTACTTAGGGGATTTCTTTAAACAGAATGCCAGCTTCTGTACTTAGGGGCTTTCTTTAGACAGAATGCCGATTAGGACAGTCATCTAATGCCTATGGGCACATTAACTGTCACAGCACACGTGCACACCTGACAGTTACTGGAGGACTGGGGCTTTAGGCCAGGTCTGTGAACATTTCTCACCAGACAGATGAACCATGCCACGGTGACATTAGAAAAGGCAAGGGGATCTACTTAATTTGTCTGTTTTCTGTCAAAATACTTGGTAATTTTCTTCGTCCGTCTTAACACTCTCAATGTGTAATTCTTTGCCAGAGGCGATGTCTGCTCTCACCGCTCTGAACCAATCATATTGCAGCTCTGGCTCACTGATGCCTGGTTCTCATGGTGTTCGATTTTCAGGGACATTTCTTGTGATGCTCCTCGGTACAGGAAAAACCTGCGCTGCCACTTTTTATAAGTACATTAATGAGCTCACGAAAATCCCTTCCATTCTATGTCAACATAGCATGTGTTTTTAATACCGTGAACCCGGTACGGAGCAGGGCCTGGTGTATTTTTTCAGTTGTATTAGTGTTGTACTTGGGTGTGGACAGAATAACCTCATATGCACTTAGCAGAGATGTAGTTGCACCTTTATAAAATAAATCTAGCATAAAAGGTATACAAGACTGGTTCACGAAAAACTAGGGGAAAGTAAAAAAGGTGCTGGTCTTGGCTAGGGTTTACGCTTTCTTTCATAGACTTGGATTTGGAAAATACTGGGGGCACAGAGCTAATAAAGTGCCCTCATGGGTTTGTCGCCCAAACACCTTCCTCTCCTTCCTTTTAGTCCCTTATTCACACCTGACCGTTTTGTAGCTTAAAGCCCGAAGCTCCAAAATGCTCAACAAGACAAATCACATGCTTTTAAATTGTCCCTGTTCACAATTGAAAGTTTAGGTGACCGATGCTCAACGTCTAAAGCTCTAAAGGTTACAGGAGCTACTTTTGGAGGAAAAGGGAAAATTTTTGGCATCATTGACTTCAATAGTAGTGTTCAAACATGCGCATTACGTGCATTTTTTCAGTCACTCCAGTAATAAAAGTTTACGGTGCCAAAAACATACTATAATGCCATAAGGCTGGGTTCACACTAGTGCAACACGACACTCTTCCTACAAAAACATGGAATATCCAGGCTCAAACTTACAGACCAATCAGCAACCAACCAAATTCACCTGTCTAATAGTGTGCGTTAAAAACAGAGGTTTAGTTGCATGCATTGGCAAATGCATGTGTAAGCTGCAGGCCCCGTCAAGGCTCTCTGTATACTGCAGTCCTAACTATAACATTGCATTTTAAGTCTCCTCAGTAGGAGCACATGACTGCTGATGGATAGATAAGGAGCAGGTGACTGGAGCTAGCCCAGCCCTCATTAAAGGGGCAGGAGCACACTGCACACTCAGCACATGGAAGCAAAGGTGCCAGTGCGCTGCCTGACCACAATGACATAAATACAACAAACAAAAGTCACTGCCCCTACCTATGACTGGTCTATACAATAAGGAGCACTGGAAAGGGCAAATATACATACAAAACCATGGAATATCCAGGCTTCAGTCACCTGCCCTTTATCTATCCATCAGCATTTATGTGCTCCTACTGAGGAGACTTAAAATGCAATGTTATAGTTAGGACTGCAGTATACAGAGAGCCTTGACGGGGCCTGCAGCTTACACATGCATTTGCAAATGCGTGCAACTAAACCTCTGTTTTTAATGCACACTGTTAGACAGGTGAATTTGGTTGGTTGCTGATTGGTCGGTAAGTTTGAGCCTGGAAATTCCATGTTTTTGTATGTATATGCGCCCTTTCCAGCGCTCCTTATTGAATAGACCAGTCATAGGTAGGGGCAGTGACTTGTTTGTTGTATTTACGACACTCTTCCTACTTTGGATCCGACTTTGCCCTGCGACTTGAAGCCGACTTTCAGTGAACGGGGATCCGACTTGGATCCCTGCCAATAACAGGCAGCTGTGTTTGGTATGTATCTTGAGGGGAAACTCCATGCCAAATTTTAAATAAAAAAAACTACATGGGTTCCCCATCCAAGGGCCTATTATGCTTTTGGAGGGGGAACCCATGCCGTTTTTTTTAATTATTATTTAAAATTTGGCGTGGAGTTCCCCCTCAAAATCAGCTGAGCACAAGTCGCATGTCAAAGTCGGATCATGCAAAACGGTGTTCCGACTTTGATCCGACTTAAATGATATTCAATGGGTTGAAGTAGGATCAAAGTCGGACCAATGTAGTACAGGGAGCATCTTCAATGTCGGACCGACATGTGTCGGACCAGTTAAGACGGCTCCCATAGGGAAACATTGATTTTCACACGTCATGCGACATGAGCTCCCAATGCCGGAGCATTTGTTGCACCAGTGTGAACCCGGCCTTAAGAAGCTCCTGTATGGCACTACAAATGCAAAAAATAGCTACAAGTGTGATTGGGGGTTTATACTGTTATTGAGTGTGTTTTTTTTTACCTAAACAAGTATTAATAAATATTAAAGAAAAAGATGAGAATGGTGCGCTTATTCAATAATGTGTCATAAAGTAATATACTCAAAGAAGCAATATGATGAGTATCCAAACATACAAATAAATAAATAAATGTGAATAAAGTCCAATGTTAGGAGTCAGTTCATATAAAGGCAAAAATCTCATAGGGATAACTTGATAGAAGAAAAAACAGATAAAACATCTATACAAACATCGACTGTTAAATGTATGAATTGGCCGCTCACCTCCAACAATGACCCAAGGGTCGCACAAGACTTCAGATAGTCGGATAAGGAATCCTCCTGATGAATCTGTAAAGGCATCCAGGTCCCAGGCGAAGACGAAGAACTACGTCCAAAACATAGCATCAAAACATCTTGGGTAATTCCATATATAGAGGGAACAGCTCGCTCCAAGACATGGCAATTCTTGTATAAATGGCGTTTAAAGGAAACAAAGAACAGCCATAGTGCAATATTGCCAAATGAAAAGTAAATTTATTTAGTAAAAAAAAAACTGATTACATCAAGTAAGGATAAAAACCGCAGTAAAAAGCAATAGGAGTCGTGACACACTCCTCACCGTACTTCCGTAAAACACCACCGGAACTCAGGCTCCATCCGACGCTGATCACATGACTTCCTCAGGGAGGAATGTTCTTTCTGTGCTCTCCACTGGTTTCTCTTTTCTAAAGCAATTTTCTGATAGCTGTGGTTTCTAAGGGGAACCTATGACAGCTGTCCAACAGATAAAAAGCTGATGTCTTGGGGGGGAAATCAACAGCTAATGGGATGGCTGACCTACAGTACCTCGATAGATCTCTGTAAAAAAAACAGCCAGCAAGAACCAAAAACTATGCTGAGCAACCCAACCAGAAAAAACGTCAGGACACCCAAAAAAAAACAATATTGGGGGAAGGGTAAGAAGAGAGCAAAAAAATAAAAAAAAAGTTTATATAGGGGTAGGAAAAGGGGTAAATGAGGTAAACCTGCTCCACTTAACGTCTCTCCTCTGAAGGGGCATTGGTTTCAGATTGTTCCAAAATAGATCTGTATTCCGCAGAAAATGTAAATTCATGCCAGTAAGACTGCCTGCTGTGAGGTGTTTGCTTTTTTCACACGTTTAACTCAATAGACATGTATCTTTTTTTAACCTTAGGGCTTTTGTGCATGGGTATTTGTATGATTTTGTGATGTGGGCGGCAGCTGGTGCTAGAGGGGTTCTGGCAGAGTCGTTTTCCTCAGCAGCCAATCAGAGGGGTTGGTTCCCTCGCTAAGGCATGCTGGGGGAGACTATATCTGGGGCAGCCGCCTTGGCCTAGGGGCCGTTTTACTCTTTTTCTGCGGGGTCCAGGTTCCAGGTGCGGCATCCACCTTCAGGGTGCGCGCATCCATGGACCCCGCAGCTGTAGCCTACCTGGCCGAAGTTGCGCACCATGCAGAGCTTCATCCTGACCTAGAGAGGGATCCCAGTAGATGCTGGGTCCCAAACGTTTTCTAAAAAGGATCCCAAGCTGGGAGCTGTACGTTGGGGGATCGGCTTGAGGAGAACCCAGAGGCAGGTGATCCAATAGGGCTTGAACGAACCATCGGGGATCCGGTGACTCTGACTAAATTCATTGGGAGGACTCGCTCATTTCAAATCACACTCATCCAAGTAATAGGCCTGTGGCAGAGGCCCGAGCCAGGCCTGTGGCAGAGGCCTGGTCCTCCCAGCGCTAGCAAGTGACGTTCCAGGTGCCAGGCCTGTGGCAGGGGTCTGTCCGGGGGCACTTTACCCATTCCGACTGGAGTGGCGACGAATCGAGCAGGGCTGCTCTCTCTCTCTTCTATATCCAAGGCCTGATGCTAAAGCTCTCTCTGCTCATCAACCTTTTCCTGTCCTGTACCACGTTGATGAAGGCCTTGTTGGGCCTTGGAATAAAGCATTGAAGAAAACCCAACTAAAGACTGGACATTCGATCTCACTCACAAGTATCACCCCTAGACACCTGCAAGGTAACTCAACACGCCGATCCCACTTATACTCAGTGGCTCCTGAATGGGGTAGCGCTACACATCTCAAAAATTATCTGTCAAAAAACAAGAGAGCTGCTAGTGGATATAAAGCTCATCTCAGGCAACTAGAGGTACCTGTTTAAAACTGCAGGGGCTCTTATTCATATCTGCTATGGCAGAATGCTTGGCATGTCTACACGGGTAAAGCTTTGATAGTTTTATGTAGTGTCACAATTTGCCCACTCCGTCCCACCCCCATACACATTGCTATCACCCATCTCTTTCAAAAGGCGCCACCTTGGCCAATGAACATGAACTTTAATGGCATCCCAGTCTTTGTCTGTGGGGTTTAATATTGAGTTGGTCCTCCCTTTGCAGCTATAACAGCTTCAACTCTTCTGGGAAAGATGTCCACAAGGTTTAAGAGTGTCTATGTGAATGTTTGACCATTCTTCCAGAAGCGCATTTTTGAGGTCAGACGCTAATTTTGGAGTAGAAAGTCTGGCTTACAATCTCCGCTCTTATTCATCCCAAAGGTGTTCTATCGGGTTGAGGTCAGGCTTCTGTGCAGGCCAGTCAAGTTCCTCCACCCCAAACTTACACATCCAGGTATTTATGGACCTTGTTTGTGCACTGGTGTGTAGTCATGTTGGAACAGGATGAGGTCATCCCCAAACTGTTCCCACAAAGTTGGAAGCATGAAAATAGCCAAAATGTATGCTGACACCTTAAGAGTTTCCTTCACTGGAACTAAGGGGCCCAACCCCTGAAAAATTACCCCACACCATCACCCTCCCACCCCCTCCACCAAATGATTTGGACCAGGTCCATAAAGACATGGATGAGCGAATTTGGGGTGGAGGAACTTGACTGACCTCACCTCAACCCGATAGAACACTTTTGGGATGAATTTGAGGAGACTGTGAGCCAGGCCCTCTCATCCACATCAGTGCCTGACCCTACAAATGCGCTTCTGGAAAAATGGTCAAACATTCCCATAGAAACACTCCTAAACCTTGTGGACAGTCTTCCCAGAAGTGTTGAAGCTTTTATAGCTGCAAAGGGTGGACCAACTTAATATTGAACCCTACGAACTAAGACCGGGATACCATTAAATGTGCGTGTAAAGGCAGGCGTCCCAATACTTTTGGTAATATAGTGTATAAAGTAGATGTGAATAGGCAGACACCTCTAAGCGCCTACACTTCAAACCTCAAATTTGGTCAAATTGTTTTGTTTAGTTTAGGATAGTTTTGAGTTGAGTGCTGAAGGGTTAGAAGAACCATCGTCAGGCTTTTATTGCTGTACACTATTGTACCCTATGGATAATAATACAATCAGCTTTCCTCCTGCTACTTATTAGTCCTGTATACATCAACTTTCCTCTATTCAAATCCAACTACAGTGGAACCTTGGATTACGAGCATAATCCATTCCAGAAGAATGCTCGTAATCCAAAGTACTCGCATATCAAAGCAAGTTTCCACATTGGAAACAAAAATAATTTGTTCCGCATTGACTTTGATGGCATGCAATACCACATGCACAGAGGCAGGGGGTGCGGCGGGGGGTGCCGGAGAGCCTAGTAAACACTCGGAAAACCTCATAAAGGCTCAGGAACAGAGTATTTTTTCTATTTTCCGAGCATTTCCAAATGCTCCACCTCAGGCCAAAGGCGGTTTTGCACACTGCTTTGGCTTGAATCCTGTTAGTTTTGCGGGACAACACTCGCAAACCCAGTCAGGTTTTTTATATACAGTGCTTGCATTGCCAAAACGCTTGTTTACCATGTTACTCGCAATTCGAGGTTCCACTGTAGACTGTGAGAAAAATAAATGATGGCTTACAACAGTGCTGTTGAAATTAAGTCGTAGAGCGAAATGCGTCAGTTGGACACATGGGTTGTTTCAATGTACTCTTTGGGCCACCTTGTGTAAATGGCGCAATTCTTTCCATGCAAGTGGGATCAGCCTCTCCAATAGAGACTGGTAAGACCCCTCTTGGATGCTTACATACACCAGCCCTATTTGGACACTTCTTTGTAGATTGGATGTCAAATGCCAGTAATCCTGCATACTATATTTACTTGGTGAATTTTTACACCTGGTTTGAATGTCTATACTTTGTAGAGCTGCGCAGACATATGTTTCAAACATCTATTCAATCATTGAGCAACATCCTTTTATGGGACATCTATTTTACAAGCTTTGAATGGTGAATAGCCATAAAGGTGTTATGTTTTACTAATATTGTACTTGGAACTAAAAACTCTATTCAACCTTATCTGTTTTCCAGGTTTTTATTGGAGTCTGTGCATCTGTTAGGTAGATTCACCTTTTTTATTTATCCTACCGACCTGATCTTCCAGTGGGGACAATTGTTCTTGTACCTACTGTCTAAGCAGGGAATCCCCGTTAGTTTGGATAGATGAAGAAAGATTTCTTAAAAGGGACAAAGATGACAAAAAAAAACCTTAGAGGGGTTCTAACCCTACTATACTCTATATAAAATTAAAATGCTTGTATATTAACCACTTGCCAACCGCCGCCCGAACATTTACGTCGGCAAAATGGCACGGACAGGGAAATCGGCGTATATATACGCCCCTTTAAATTTGGCGCCGTGTGGTCGCACAAACCAATCAATAAACGCTTTTTGTGATTTTTTTACCACAAATATGTAGTAGAATACGTATCGGCCTAAACAATTTTTAAAAATTGACCCTCTATCTTTGTTTATAGCCCAAAAAATAAAATTCACAGAGGTGATCAAATGCCACCAAAAGAAAGCTCTATTTGTGGGGAATGAAGGACGTCAATTTTGTTTTGGAGCCACATCGCACGACCGCACAAATGTCAGTTAAAGCGACACTCGCAAAAAGTGCTCTGGTCTTTGACCAGGCAAATGGTTCGGAGCTGAAGTGAATACAAAAGCCCTAACTATTTAACGATGGGTTCTAAGAAGGTCTGACTACTAAACGCAAAGTATTGCTTCCTTTGGAGAAGTGTGCCTTTGGTAATGCATGGAAATAAAGTTCGCCATCATGAGTTTGTATTAGAAGACTATAAAATCCATACAGCTTGTGACCATGTGGTTGCCCCAGGACAGAAATAGGCTATAGGGCAGTGATGGCGAACCTGGGCACCCCAGATGTTTTGGAACTACGGTACATTTCCCATGAGGCTCATACATTTAGCGGTGTAGTGAAGCATCATGGGAAATGTAGTTTCAAAACATCTGGGGTGCCAAGGTTCGCCATCACTGCTATAGGGGATATTAGCCCCTGGGCAAGTACTGAATGAATATGCTGGGCTGATGACCCTGTGTGGAGATACTTCACCATTTAGACACTGACCAGAGTGGGGCCTGCAGTCAGTAAAACGTACTGCCCATTCATACCTGTTGCCTATTCATACCTGCAATGACAGCTTTTGGAAGAGTGAAGTCCTCCAGCACTGACTCTCTTTGTAACTCTGACACGTCATGTGAACAAAGTCCAAGAGCTGCAAAAAAAGTTGATGCTGGAAGATATGAAAAGGTGTGTCACAATAAACCATATTCTTTAGGAGCATCCACATTTTTCAATGCCTACCAATCAACAATGAGGCACCATGGCACACCTGCATGGTTCACTTTCTTTAGCCCAGAGGAAACTTTAGCTACCATTAAGGGGCTAGTTGAATATGTTTGTCTCTGAGCTAGAGGTTACCAGTTCTACCTTTGGGTACTTTTTCCATTGTTTCCAGTGCCAGAGCACATGGGTCTCAAAGAACTGGTAGTGAAATACATACAGAAAAGAGGGGGGGTGCACTCAGCGCAAAATGATGAGGAAAAAAGAATTGTATATAAAATCAATAGTGAAAAATAACACCAAGGTTAAATTTTCTATGAATGCTAGCTGAACACAAAGAAACTTTCACAAAATTCCCAAAGTAGATATAACATAAAAATAGTGCAGCGCAAACAATGCAATGTGATGACTATAATGGTGTTTCTCATACACCAAATGACATGTGTAGTTAAAAAGCAAAAACAAAAACACAAACCAAATAAAGTGATATAATACACCAATTAGTGAGTGCATAAAATATCTTAATAAGTGTCCATATAATATTCAGTGCTGTAAATCCAATGATCCAATTGCTCTAATAGGAATCCACCGGAGTGTAAATGAGATAAGAATAAATCCAATGGTTGTGATCAGATCCACCAAGGTGCAGACTGGATAAGATAATAAACAGTGCTCCCACCACCAAATGGATATTCTACTATTACCTCCAAGGACGACCACTGTTTTACCAGATGGTCATACTGCGCATGAATATCCAACAGGAAGCCCGGGGCAAGGATGTTATGAAGTCCTCATATGTCAAACATGGTGGTGTATAAAACAAAGAGAGAGGAGACAGACATCTAAGAGCTTCCGTAGGTACCAGGGATTTATTGCAACATAAAAAGTACAGTTTACTCACATTTGGTGTGTGAAATACATACAACCTATGTAACCGCTTCCGGAACAGCCGCGGAAGTTATACAGCGGCAGGTTGGCTCCCCTGCACCAACCGTCATAGCTGTACTTTGGCTCTTTAAGATGCTTTAGCAGGCTTAGCCGCCCACAGGGTGTATCCGGACCAGGTGCGGATGCCCAGCGGGCACGATGACCGCCAGGCACCTGCATTTGCTCGTGAAAGAGCGAAAACCGTGATCTGTGTGTGTAAACACACAAATCCCAGTTCTCTCAGGGGAGAGGAGACGGATTGTGTGTTCATACTAAGTATGAACACCGATCGGTCACCTCCCCTAGTGAGTCCCACCCTCCCTACAGTTAGAACACACCTAGGTAACACAGTTAACCCCTTTGATCTCCCCCTAGTGTTAACCCCGTCCCTGCCATTGACATTTATACAGTAATCAGGGGCCATTTTTAGCTCTGATCGCTGTATAAATGTCACTGGTCCCAAAAAAGTGTCTGATGTGTCTGCCGCAATGTTGTAATCGCGATAAAAATCGCTGATCGCCGCCATTACTAGTAAAAAAATAAATAATAAAAATACCATAAATCTATCCCCTATTTTGTAGACGCTATAACTTTTGCACAAACCAATGAATATCGCTTATTGCGTTGTTTTTTTTACCAAAAATATGTAGAAGAATACATATCAGCCTTAGCCAAGAGAAAGAAAAAGGGACATTTATAATAGCAAAAAGTACAAAATATTGTGTTTTATTTTCAAAAAATTTCGCTCTGCTTTTGTTTATAGTGCAAAAAATAATAACCGCAGAGGTGATCAAATACTACCAAAAGAAAGCTCTGTTTGTAGGGAAAAAATACATCAATTTGGTTTGGGTACAACCTTGCACGACCGTGAAATTGTCAGTTAAAACGACGCAGTGCCATATCGCAAAATATGGCCTGGTCTGGAAGGTGGTAAATTCTTCCGGGGCTGAAGTGGTTAAAGTAGAATTCCAGGTAACCCTTACTAATGTTAAAAATACCACCCCTCCTAACACCCATGCTTGCTAACCTGTGTAGGGAAGGTGCATATACTTATATATTTGCATACTGCTCTGGTCTAGTCATGTTGTAGACAGATGCAGTTAGCTAGTCTGCCACTGGGTGGCTCTGACCCAGAATAGTGTATGGTAACACCGAATAGTGTCATCAGGTGTTAGGTCCCTTTTAGTTAGAGCCCTCCAGTAGTGATGTATTGGGTGAGTCAGTGCCCACATATAAGCCAGGTTGGGAGGAGCCCTAATGCAGTTGGGGCATGGGAGCCAGAGACCCCACCAACAGGTAGATGTAGTTAGCTAGTGGAGGGCCTGCACAGGGCTAGAGGACGCAGAGAGGTAGACCTGAACCCTGAATAGACTTCTTGACTCTTATGGTGGAGGAGGCTACAATGGGTTGCACAAGGCCTTTTAGGCCAAGCCAAGTGTTCCCTGGAATAAAGCTATCACCCTGGTTGCACCAGGGGTAGGGTGACCACATGAACATTGGCTCTCTTACATCATATTTATGTGAATAAAATATGTGAAATATTTTTACGATCTACAGATTCTGAAATTAAATCTATTTTGGGATTGTTTTTCATATACATTTACACACACGCACACACAGCACAACCAAATAGTAATGTGCTCTAGCGAGTATAATTGATTAAAATGTTTATCTGAGTCAGACTCTGTGTCAGATGGGAATCACATTTCTTTTGGCACATCTCTCATGCCTAAAATCCCGCAGAAACTCGACCTCGAGGTGCACTCGATACTTCTCACAGCACTTCGGCGACACTGATGGACTGGCACCCACATTCCAAAATAACATCTGCTGCTTCGTTTTCCCAAATGCTTATAAAAAGGAAAGTGAAAATAAAATGTAGTCTCTCTCCCTAGTATCAGAAATACATTTTCTGTCTAATGGAAACTTTAGTTTAGTTGCTATGGGTCACTGTTGATGGCGTTGTGGCATATTGGGAATGTGGAATGCTCCTCAGCTAAAGCTTACAGGGAGATCGGTGCTTGTAACTAGACATGTGCATTCGTTTTCGTTAGAATGCATTTTCATCCGAAAATCTGTTTTTTTCGTTATCGTTTTAACAAACGATAAGGAAAGTGCAAAAAAATAAAACCGAAAGATCCGACATAAAAAATGCTTTATTTTCGTTTTCGTTGCGGTAAAAATTCGATATAGAGAGATTCGACATTATAGGGAAAAGATTCAACATCATAGAGAAAAGATTCGACATTATAGAGAAAAGATTCGACACTATAGAAATAATAGATTTGACATTACAGAGAATAGATTTTGATTTATGAGACGTAAAGATTCGACGTTCCGTCGAATATTCTTTTGACTAATCGACAGAAACCAAGTATTATTGGATTTTCGGACGAAAGCTAATCCCCAACGAAAAACTAAATAAATCAAAACGATTTTCGGGAGTAACTAAATAAATTTATTTTCCAAACGAAAACGAAAAAACAAAACAAAATACCGATTATTCCTGACTGTCCCCTGTGTAGGGGCAAGGGGTAGGGAAAGGTTTTTAAGACATGTTTTTGTAAATAAATTTAAAGCGACGGTCCACCCTAAAAAAAAAAAATAATTACATTAACATTAACACCGATTAAAAAACATTTGGAATTTTTTATTTTTTTTACTTACCAGAAACGCCCTGTTGCTATGCAGTCGTCCTAATCTGCCACTTCCTATACCACGGAGCTCCTAGGTCACTTCCTCCCTCGCCTGTGCTCCTGGGAAATGATGACACATCCAACAAATGATGTCCGGCTCCAACCGCAGAGTTCAGTTTATTCTGATTTCAAATCAACTCCAGCAACTCATCTCCAGCTACAAGCTCCATAACCCAACTTCAAGCAGATTTTAGACCTGTCCCAGCAACTCATCTACAGCTCCAAGCAGTAGAGCACAGCTTTATTCTGAATTCAATCCATTCCAGCAAATTATCCCCATCTCCAAGCTAAAGAGACTAGCTCTAACCAGATTTCAGCTCATCTCCAGCAGCTCATCTCCAGTTCCAAGCTCTAGAGACCAAATCCAGACAGATCAGCTCATCTTAAGCAACACTTCTCCAGCTCCAAGTTGAATTCAGCTCTTGTCCAGCAACTCATCTCCAGCTCTAAGCAGCAGAGATCAGTTTATTCTGTTTTCAACTCAACACCAGGGCTTTTTTTTCAGCTGGAACTCAGTTCCACCACCTCTGACTCAGTCCCTCTGCTACCTGCTTACCACTATTACTTGAAAACACAAAAGTCTGGCTTCTATGCTTACACGTGACAGCTTGTTCCCCAACAGCTCCCACAGATCAGATCTCTTGAGTGGCTCCCACGGAGTGGAGGATTGGGACAAGGGAGATGCAGGTACACGGGCTGCAGTGCAAATGCCAATATCACCACTGTATGATCTTGCCACAAGTGAGAGAGGTGGCACCAACTACAGTATGCAGAGAGGTACTAGAGCTGGCTGGGTGCTTCAGTTTAATATAGCAACAAAAATAAGACATGTGGAAGATGGTGGAGCTTTTAAGGAGATAGGGAGAAGATGGGGGCAGTAGAGGAGGTTTGCATACAGAGGTCAGAGCTGAAGAGGGGTAGCAGTCATGCAGGAGGTAGGAGCCACAAAGAGAAAAAAAAATGAAAATAATAAAGAGGTCATGGTGTAAGCTACATAAGGTAACTGGCCAACATGGCCAAACCGTCTTTCCAAGTGTCGGTAAAAGGTCTGTACCAGACCATCCTGGGGGCAACAATGAAAGCGCACTTCAGTGTCATCTCAACAGCTAGAACAGCTTGATGGTAGACAAAGTTTCTTATAATGACAGCTCTCTCCGTCTTGGTACATAAAAGTGGAAAAAAGGTATGTGGCGTGCAAAAGCGATACGATACTGTTCATGGTGGGGCAGGACTCCTGTTGCGAGCTTCCCGGATTGTTTGCTCTTCTCGATCCAGCCATTGTGCAGCCGTAGATGGTGAATCAAAAAATTGTACTGAACCCAGCACCTCAACTCGTAGCAGGGTGCAGCATGGCATATTTCAGGTCGAGATCCCTGAGGCGGCATTTGACATCCATGAATTTGGCCCGTTGTTTCTGAGATACTTTGGCATTATCAATTTTCACGGACGCTGGTTTTATTCTAGCATCGTGCAGAATTGCAGCCCGTTTCGTTATAGTTAGGAGTTTAAACAGGAAAGGTTGTGGTGGAGCTCCCGGCTGCGAAGGCCTAGCTGGGACTCTATACACCCGCTCCACGGAGAACATGGGGTAGAACACTTCCTTGCCAAAAGCAGTAATCAGACATTTTTCAATGAACAGGATTCTTTCCTTCTATTCTTTCAGGCAATCCAATAGTTCTCACATTATTTATTCTCACACTATGAGATGATGAGATGATTATTATATGTGAGGTCTCTCTGCATGGGCACCATGTCGTCCTCTATATAACTTACTCTCCCTTCCGGAGCAGATGTTCTCTCCTTCAACTTTTGGGTATCTTGCTGCAGGCAAGTGATTTCAGTTTTTTACCCCTTTTATCTCAGCAGTGAGGGCTGCTATAGAGATGTTGCAGGAAGTTACTGCCGTAAAAATGTCCCGCAGTGTGGGTTTGCCATCAGCACTAGGGCTGGTGGGGACGTGGGGCCTAGTAAAAAAAAGATTGTGCTCCAGAGACCTTCCAACAGCCATTGTGCCGTGTTTGGTGCAATATTATACGATACCTCAGAAGAATATAGCAGAGTTTCGGCGCAGCTAACTATATGTGCATCTGGCTACATCTGCTGCCTGGCCATGCCCCCAGCTGAAGAGGGGGAAAAAAGAGTTGTGGATGGGGGATGCAGAGGTAAGCAGCTGTGAAAGAAGGCTGAATTCTGCACACTGCACACACCTGAATTCTGCTCTCTGTATGCAGCGCACCCCTAAACCTTGAATTTTTTACGTAGCACACCCTGAATTCTGCAGTCTGCGTATAACCCACTCCCTGAACTCTGCACTCCGTACATAATGCACTCCTGGTATTTAATTACCCTGTTAAGACTCACCCACTGTTAGTGAAATTTGACCAGACCCACTATTTGATGCGGTTTGGAGGGTGCGTGTAAGGGTGGGGGGATCGTCGTGATTGAGTTCCTGTGATTTCAGCCCATCTCCAGCAACTCTTCTGCAGGTCCAATCTTCAGAGGCCAGCTCAAGACATATTTCAGTTTAGCTCCAGAAACTCATATTCGGCTCAAGGCAACATAGCTCAGCTTTGTTTTGATTTTTTGCTCCATGCAATCACTGGAGCTTAGCTAATTTTTTTATTTTAGCTCCACTTCAGCCCCAGGAAGAGCTCTCCTCCTGCTCTACACCTTGTCTACAGGTAAGCCTAGATTAAGGCTTACCTGTAGGTGCAAGAAATATCTCCTTAACCTACACGGTTAGGGAGATATATGCAGAAAACACTGCACCAATGTCTACGACGCAGGCGCACTGAATGGGACTGTGCCATTCTGAATGGGATCGTGCCACATGCCAATCGCAGGGTCGGAGCGGCGATACCAGGAAGAAGCTCCCAGGGGACATAGCAGCGACGGCGGAGGGAAACGAGGAGCACTTCGGGGGCTTCGATTTCAGTTAAGTGCCACATAATGAACTAGTATGCTATGCATACTAGCTCATTATGCCTTTCTCTTGCAGGTGTTTTTTTTTTGGATTCTTTTAAGAGGGTTTACTTCCTCTTTAACACATAAGAAACGTTCTAGTATTCTTAAAAACTAACAAAAGCAATTTTAAAATGCCTGGGGCTCATAATAAGTATGCAGGCTTTTCCCTCATGCAATAATCCTTCAGGGTCAACATTTCCTCTTCCTTTATTCTCCATCTTCCTCTCTCTTTATTTATTTTACTAGTTGCATTGCTGTTACTATGATTTCATAGCTAAATGGTAAGCATTCAGGGTTGGGCTCTTTCATGTTCGTCTTCCAATATGGTATTATTATACTTAAGTGTTATAGATCCATGTTTTACATGGATAATGTAACTTAGCAAATAATGATGCTACGACACATTTATAACACTTGTATCTATTGTTGAAGAAAAAAAAAACAATAAAAACAAATTAAAAGTAAAACAGGGAGCTCAGTTCTACCAGCTCCAGGACATGGAACAGGGCCAAGCAGCTATGGAGACTTTCCAACCATAATTTAAACGATCCACTTCTTTCTTTACAAGCAGCTTTAGTATTATAAATGATAACTCCTGAAATTTCATCCTATTTCTGTGCTTTTTCTTTTAGTTTTGGTCTTCACCGTTCTTCACAGACCCTAATAGAGAGATATCCCTACTATCCCAAGCCCTACAGTGATAATCAGGTCTCTGATGGCAACTGAGCTTTTTGGTTCATCCTAATGCCGTGTACACACGCTCGGAATTTCTGACAACAAATGTTCGATGGGAGCTTGTTGTCGGAAATTCTGACTTTGTGTAAGCTCCATGGGACATTTGCTGTTGGAATTTCCAACAACAAAAATGTGAGCTCTGGTTCTCAAATTTTCCAACAACAAAATTTATTCTCGTACATTTCGAGCGTGTGTAGACAATTCCCACGCACAAAATTCCACGCATGCTCTGAATCAAGTACAAGATGGAAGCGCTCGGTCTGATAAAACTAGCTTTCGTAATGAAGATAGCACATTCGTCACGCTGTAACGGACTGAAAAGCACGAGGCTGAAAAGCGCAAATCGTCTCTCACCAAACTTCTACTAACACGAGATTAGCAGAAGGAGCCCAAAGGGTGGCGCACTTGGTATTGGACTTCCCTTTTTTAGTGCTGTCGTACGTGTTGTACGTCACCGTGTTCTTGTATTTTGCAATTTCCGACAACATTTGTGTGACCATGTGTTGGCAAGACAAGTTTGAGCCAACAATTATCAGAAAAAAATCCACGGTTTTGTTGTCGGAATGTTCAATCGTCTGTACGCAGCATAATACTAGTGGCTGCATCCCCTAGTTGAATGTGGATGAGTGAGTGACAAACTTGTATAGCGCTACATTTGCGAACTGAATCGCCTTAAGGCGCTTGGCATCCATTTTCATTCTGTTTATCCTTTAAAATAAGTGGGTCTTAAGTTTTTTTCTGAAGGCCTGGTGATCAATTTCCAATCGGATATTAGTCGGTAATGCGTTCCACAGTCAAGGTCCTTGGACTGCAAATTTTCGTTCTCCTTTGGTCTTGTAGCAGGCTTTTGGGATTTGCAGTAGTTTTTGGTTAGAAGATCGTAGGACGCGATTGGGGTTTTGGTATTTTATTTTCTCAACCAAATATTGGGGGGCACTTCCGTGTACACATTTATGCGTCAGGCAGAGGGCTTTAAATATCACTCGGTCCCTTACGGCCCACCAATGGAGGGATCTCAAGGAGGGAGTGATTGATTCTGCACGCCTTGGAGATGGGCAATCTGGTATTTTGGGAGTCCGAGGTAGAGGGAATTTGCATAATCTAGTCTAGAATTAATAATTGTCCCTACTACTACCGCTGTGTCCTCTTTCGGGATGAAGGGAACCAGTCTTTGTAGTAGACGTAGAAGATGGTGAGATCCGCTAACTACTGATCCTATTTGTGCATCCATTGTCCTGTCAGAGTCAAAATGTACATAAGAATATATGGACAAAGCTTTCCAAAGAGACAAGCCAGGAGGTTCATTTAATGGCAGAGCCGTGATAGTCATATCCTGACTGGAGGCTGAGGATCATCTTGCCAGGGCACGGAGAGCAATAATGGCCAAACAGGAGATCAAGTTGTCTCACTTCACCTATACCTAGAAAACAAGTTTTGGCTAAAGATTCAGTTTAAATGAAAGCCCCGCAACAGCCGGTTCTCTTGATGAAGCGGCAAATATCGCCTGACCCCTGGGAAGATTGAAATCTGCTTTCTCTACACTAAACTCCATTCCTAATCCTGTTTTCACCAGTTTCCATGCAATTTATCATAGCTCCTGTAAGTCACGATTAATTACCTCTGGTAGCTCTCCCAGGTCTTTTAGGGGATAAGCAATGAAGAATGAAATTCTTTTTCTGTAACTATAACTGGTAGAAGCACTCACATTTGGCTGAGCTAAATTGTAGACACTGACAACTCCTGGGAATAGGAACTTTAAGGTTTATTAAAGAGAAATTATAATAGTTTGGGGTAAATTTAATTTACATTTAAATTCGTCTAAGCTTTTTAAATGATGATTAATTTTATGCTTCACCCATAACAGTTCTGTGGACACAACGATGCAAAAGAACAGCTTTAAGCTGTTAACTCACCAGTATAGGGTACCTACTAGGCTGGCTAAGATTTACTCCACTGTATCTGATCTGTGTTGGAGGGACTATGGCCAAAGTGGTACTTACCTTCATTTGTGATGAGCATGTCCTAAACTACGACCCTTCTGGCAGTGTTTTTGGACACAAATTAAATTGATTCTCGATATTTATGTCCCAGACTCCCCCATGCAGTTCCTGTTACATGTGCCATCATTCCAATTAGTCACTATTAAGGCCCATACACATGATCTGACTTTTTGACAACAAACCTCCGACTGACCTGTTTGATCAGACAATCCGACCGCGTGTCCGCTCCATTGGATAAACTTTTTCACTTTTTCATCGGATAAATGTTCGCTGTGAGAACAGACAAACTTTCCGGCAACAAATGTCCTACGTCGGCTAATCCGATCGTGTGTACACAAGTCCATCAGACTAAAATCCAAAGTACAAACACGTATGCTCAGAACCAATGCTAAAGATCAGACAACAATAGCAGAAGTTGCCCAAAGGGTAGCGGTAAAGAGCAGAAAAACCATGTAGTACGTCTATTACGTCACTACGTTCGTGTTTGTTGGCTGAAAAAGTTCTGCCGTGTGTATGCATACCAAGTTCACGGCCAACGCCCTTCGGACAAAAATCCACGGAATCAGATGGAAGTCCGATCGTGTGTATGAGGCTTAAGAAAAGTATATTGCCGCACCTTCTTAGTGCTGCTCGTCGCCTCATTCCAATGGAAATCCCAGGTTCCTTACCAGGCCGAGTGGATCAAACTGGTTAACAGTATAATGGAGACAGAGGATTGAATAGCCAAGTGCAAGGATCATTATAGTAACTTTTATACAGTCTGGGCATTAAATCACTGCATGTCTGGGCCCTCTGGGACCTCATAGCCCCTTATTGCATCACAGTACTCCCCTCTTGCAAAATTTTCTGGTCTGGCAGCCGCCAAAATCCGGTAGCATTCCCCCTTTTTACTATTTCTTTGGTTATTAACAGTAGCTTTGCAAAACATGTCCCGAGGTATATATGTTATGCTTTGGTTTGGATTTCTAGCTCACTGAGGTTTATAATGTTCTCCTCCTCCTGGGCAACTAAGCCCTTCCTTGTTTCCCTCTCCCTTTTTGTTTTCCTTTCTTATGATATGTGCTCCCTTAACATCAAGATATGCCTAAGCCAGCTGGAATGGTGGTATGATGCCCGAGAGCTGGTTTTTGGTCGGGTGCTTCTCCTGGTGGGCCCTTGGGACAACATGGGAGTTGCTGGCCATTAGACTTATTAGTCCCTGGTAATTACTATTCCCCACATGGAGACGCACCCACCAACAGCCTCACCTCAATTTCTAAGCTGAAGGTAATTGACACACCACTGTGGCTACCTCCGGGTCTAGCTGGGCAGTAGGAATAACTGAACGGGTGTGCTAGGGTTTCAGTCCTAGAAGATACAGGAGCCGTGTGACCGAACATAAACAGAGGTGTGTCAGAGTCAAAGGATCTAAGAAGTCACTTGGTCTTCATCAGTGCCACTAGAGGTGTGAATGTTGCGCTGGGAGGCAGCACCCCAGATGGCGGCTCTCCAACTCACCTATGCAGGCACAGTGCTAGCAAATAGCACACTGAAGGTCACAAAAGGTCACAAAAGCTCACAAATGCACTTCTGGAAAAATGATCAAACATTCCCATAGACACACTCCTAAACCTTGTGGACAATCTTCTCAGAAGAGTTGAAACAAGTAAAAATGCAAAGGGTGGACCAACTCAACACTGAACTCTACAGACTAAGACTGGGATGCCATTAAAGTTCATGCGCGTGTAAGGGCAGGCATCCCAATACTTTTGGCAATATAGTGTGTGTGTGTATAGAGGAGAAGCAGTCACTTCTTTTACTCAATCACAGTGTGTGTAAAATTACTTTTGGGCTTCTGAACTCTGTAACACACCGAACTAATGTAATTCTTGAAAACATGAAAAAAAAGACTATACAGTATCTCAAAAAAGCGAGTAAACCCCTCACATTTTTGTAAATATTTTATTATATCTTTTCATGTGGTATGTGGCAACACTGAAGAAATGACACTTTGCTACAATGTTGTGTAGTGAGTGTACAGCTTGTATAACAGTGTACATTTGCTGTCCCCTCAAAATAACTCAACAAACTGCTGACAACAAAATTGAGTAAATCCCTATATGAAAATGTACAGTATATACAGTATACTAAGATACATATCACGTGCTATGTTTCTGTTCTATTTTGGAAGTTATGTACTTTGACATCCATGTTATGTTACTCTTTTTTTCTTGTAAAACTCAGAAAACCCTAATAAATTTTTTTGGAAAAGAATGTAAAGTGCTCTCTGAATGGTGCCTGTGCTGAGCCTCTTATGTTCAGAATGCAGTAGGGCAATGCCACTTGGCACGGGAACCCAAAAGTAGGTGGGGATCATTTAAGTATCAGTGCCTACTACCATGATTTCCAGCTAACATGGGGTTCCCACAGGTATGGCACATACATGTTTAATATAACAATGTCAAAATTGCCATACCTGAAGCTTTAAGAAAGCTTAAATTCAAGTTTGAACCTAGCCTTAACCAGTCAAATTTACAGTGAATTTTATTATGACCTGACCCATTTGCTCATACCAATAGCTTTGCAACTATCAGGTAGACATTTGCATTCGTTTTCGTCCACATTTTTTTATTTTTTTTTCAGAATTTTGGGTATTTTCGTTATCCCTCTAACAAACAAAAACGAACTAGCAGAATACAAAAAATCCGAAAGATCAGACATAAAAAAATGCTTTATTTTCAACGACAACAGTTCGATATAGATAGAAGACTCAACATGACGCTGACAATAGCAATCTGTGTCTATCGAACCTGTGGTCGAATGTACCTAACCTTCACTCAATTAGTCCAAGATAATTCTACATAGAGAGAAAAGATTCGACACTATGAGACAGTGTTGGGGTCGACCATTTGATGTGAACTACAAAGATTCAACGAAGCATCGAAAAACATACAAACGTCAAATCTGTCATTGAAGGCTTATGGTGTTTGTCAAAAGTTCTAAGAAGATTTGACGCACATCTAAACTGTACGACGCCGCGATTGTACATTTCTGGTCAAATGCTCGGCCCATAGGCTATAGAAGAATTTGAATGTTGGTTGACTAGTAATAATAATTTCTAAATATAATTATTACTAGTGTCATACAACATTAGAATTCTTCTATAGCTTGTAGACGGAACATTCGACCGGAAATGTACGATTGCAGCGTTGTACAGTTTAGCTGCTCCGTTGAATCTTCTTAGAACATTCGATGGACACCATAAGCCTTCAATGACCTTAAAGTGGATGTAAACCCAAAAAAAAAAAATCTGGAATTCTGTTAATTTTCACTGAACAATAAAAGATGATTTCTCAGATCTGGATTAACTCTGTGTGGCAAGACTGGGCACAGATGATAGGAAATCTTATACTCTACATTGTGACATAATAAAAAAATGTTTGGGTTTACATCCACTTTAATTAATTTGGTTTTCGGACTAATGCATTTTTTAACAAAACAAAAAAAAAGAGAGGAGTAACTAAATAAATGTATTTTTCGGACGAAAACAAAATTCCAAAATGAAATATTTCAGTGTTCACATGTCTACTATCAGGTGGTATTGATTGAATAGGAAACAGAAGTGGCCGGTCAGACAAACCTGTGCTCTACAACTGTGTTTATTCAGCTGAACACTGGAACCTGCTAATGGCTATGGTAAAACGCATGTGATACTTTGATCCATTTGTCTGCTAGAAAAAAACCTGGCCTGCTTGAGGGAAAATGTTGCAATGGACTGACAAATATCCATTTGGAATGGCAAGCACTGCTGACCGCCGGAGATGTTATCGCCTTCTAGAAGTTCAAAAATATCCAAATAATTGCACAACTAAAGGCAGATAATTTCTATTGAAAGCTCACGGCTGCTTTAAAATACAGATCATATTTTCGGCTTATTGCTCATGTCGTCGTTTTTGCACCAGACGTTGTCTGTAGGTTTTCGGTTACAGACAGCCCACTACGCATACCCTTCTGTACAGGTATATAACACAGACACTATGCAAGACCCAAAAAATCCAGGCCAAAATAGCATGCTTGTGTAGAAACCCAATCTTCACTGCTTCCTTTGGGGACCAGAACAGTTCTTTATTTCCCCTTTTCAAAGAAAAACAGACATGATGGCTTAACAAGGGCTGTGAATAGGCAGGAGAGTGTAGAATTCCATCATAGGACTTTGCAGACATTGCTCCCAAAGTGCTGCTATTGACATCACAATAGAGGACCTGGAGTTAGGAGTCCCAGACAGGGACAGGGTCAGAACACAAGAAGGACTAGAGCTGGGAAAAGAGGATCTTAGAAATGCTTTTTATTTCTTGCCCTTTAAAATGGAGTGAGGCAAGGCGGTGGATGCCAGCCAGGAAGGCAGATGCAATATCACTCAGCAAGTTCAAAGGATTTTGGTGTTCCAGCGGATTGGTGGAGAACTGACACAGAACCCCCACCTGCTATGAAGCCATCGGGGATGTCTGAGAACTGACCAATAGGTCACGGCCTTATTGAAGCTTCAGGCTGGCAAATAAAGCTATAAAATACACAAATTAACACAGTTCTGTATTTATTATTACATCACTATTTTTTTTAATTTAAGAGGTATAAGTATTTTAATATGAGTATAAGTACTATCAGTGATAGTACTTCAGCCTCTTAAAGCCCCTGTACAGCAGAGTTCAAACTGGGAGAGGAAGGGGCAGCACACGGATCTGTGCTGCAGGTGATAAGGAGCTTTTTGATAGGAGGAGAAAGCAGAGTGATGTAGCAGGGAGATTATTTCATTAGCCTGCTGCTTCTCCTTTCACTGTCCAATCACAGTCACCAGAATCACTTTCATGTGAAAGTGGATTGCTTGCTCTACAGCAGGGGTCTTCAAACTGTATCCTGAGGGCCAGATGTGGCCCTTTGCTAGCCTTTATCCGGCCCTTGGGGCACTATTCCTCCCACTGACACCAACAATGGGGCACTATATCGTCCACTGATATCTCCAAGGGGTTACTCCTCCTCCTATTGACCACCGACCCTGAGGCCATATTTATTTTCACCGATCCTGGGCCCGGGACATTTTCTGCCTCTGCTGGCCACAATCCAGCCCTCCTACAATAAACTGGCCCTTTGTTTGAAAAGTTTGGAGACCCCTGCTCTACAGATTTAAACATGGACTTTGTATGTGTTTAAAACCCTAGTCTACCAGCCACCATTAATAAATGGTGTTGGTAGAAAAGTGAATAAAACAAGTCCTGATTTCTATAGCTGTGGCACCGTGGAGAAATTCATCCTCAAATTTCACTTGATAAGCGGTAAAGCCTTTCAAGTAAGGATTTAGCTCTCTCCTCTTCCTGTGCACCTGCTCTGTAAGATTAGAGATTATAAGGCTGGAACGCTGCCAAAGTCAATGCTGAGGAAGAAAATAAGCCACTGAAAGGAAGTAAAAGTGTAAATGTTTTGATGTAAATTTTAAGGATGAACTACTCCACAGTGCTCATGACTATATAGGCCAGTGAAGAGAAGTTAAGTATGTGTAAATATTGTTGGCCACAGCTCTATTTTAAAGCTCACTGGCAAAGATCAAAAACCAATACTTTGTTCATGAGCAATCTCTTCTGAGGTGTTTCCCGAGTGCTGGTTTTTCCAGCAGTCCAGTTCCCTTTTCTGACCCCCTGCTAGCTTTTAAACTGCCCCCTCCTTTCCACTAGGCAGCCTGCAGTCCCTTTCTCATTGCTATGTTGCACCAGCCAATCACCATCCTCCAGGACCAATTCAGACCCAGTCAAGGTGTCTGCCCCCTGCACTGGAGACACTCAATATACAAGAATTGTAAAGTGGTCTCATTAACCTCTAAGCGCTGGTGCCTCACGGGCGGGAGGCAGCACATGGCTTAAGATCACACGACTAGCTGTCACCGTGGTCACCTGGTCCAAAAACTCCCAGCTTAACCGGCTTTCGGTTAAGCAATGGTAACTGTGCCAAGTGCGTGCATGCTCTTGGAAGACGTGTATTGGGGGCAATTCACGCAAATATGCTGCCCATTGGCCGGGCTTAAACATGGCTTTTGCACTGCTGCATTAATGAATATTCAGTTTAACCCTGCCCACAGCAGCAACAAAAGAACAAGTTCCATAGCAGTTGTGACTAACCCTCATCCTCAACAGGCCTATGTTTACTGTCAATGCTTCCTCTGTCCAGAACCAGCACTATCCAAGACCCCCTAGCTCACCCAATCACCAGCCGTAATACTGTAGGGTGAACAAAAACTTCAAATTGCCTCCACAAATTGGAATCCCCCCCCCCTCCACATGGACATAAATCCCATAATATACGTTTCTTCCCAAGTCAGACAGACACAAACAATGGAATACAACTACACCCCAACGATCACAGCAAACAGTCCAACACACAATATATACATATACACAACATTGAGTCTGACTAACACAGATCATAGTGGGGTTCTCATTCACCCTGTGCCCCTAATGGACACAGTGTGATTTACACATAAGAGGGTCCGGGGAAGCTGGTCACAGAGTTTCAAGAGCTCTCCAAGGTAACCTGAGTTGCACAAACCCCCCACCCAAAGTGACTCCTGTCACAGCAGTTATCAGCTACAGTCCAGATTACATTCGTAAAGCCCGTACACACTGGCAGAATGTTTGGAGACAGCTCAGAGGGGGAGATCGCTGAACTAACATTGCATGGTTAGTACAGCGGCTCCCAACCAGAGCTGTCGGTTGTGGGTTGCACAAAAAAAAACTCTTTAATGTAATGTCATAATGAAAGTAAAAAGACAAAGAAGCAGGGCCGGCCCTATGATGGGACCGGGTGGTACCATGGGTACCAGGCGGCACTTTTAGGGGAGCGGCATTCTGCCGCCCCTGCCAGCCCGTTCCGCCCGCTGCCTGTGAGGACACTCCCAGCGGAAGCAGTCAGCGAGTGAGAAGGGCAGGCGCCGCTGAATCTCAGGAGCCAGGCGCCGCTCTGTAGTGGTGACAGGACACAGGAGCGGGCAGGCCGCAGGGCTTGTCCAGATTTGACACATGTGCGTGACTGTGAGTGATCGTCATCGTGGCCACCCAGAGTCCCGCCCCCCCTGCCTGGCGTGCTGTTTCTTCTGACTGCCTGGGATGAGGTAGGATGAGGTCTGTGTCTACCGCTCTTCCACTCGCACGTCTGTAAGCCTGCCCCTCTCTGTAGGCCTCCCCCTGGCTGTCAGCAACCCCCGTCAGCAACACCCCCCGTCAGCAACACCCCCTGTCAGCAACAACCCCCTGTCAGCCCCCTCTATTTCAGCAAGTCCCCCTCTGTCAGCAAGCCCCCCTCTCTGTCAGCAAGCCCCGTCAGCCTCCATTACTGTCAATCCCCCTCTCTGTCATCAACACCCCTTGTCAGCCCGCCCCTCTCTATCAGCCTCCCTCTCTGTCAGCAACCCTAGTCAGCCCGCCCCTCTCTGTCAGCCCGCCCTTTTCTGTCAGCCCGCCCTTCTCTGTCAGCCCCCTCCTCTGTCAGCAACCCGTCCGTCAGCCCCCCTCTTCTGTCAGCAGCCCCGTCCATCAGCAACCCCGTTCATCAGCAACCCCGTCCGTCAGCCACCCTGTCTGCCAACCACCCCCCTGTCAGCCAACCCCCCTGACAGCCACCCCCTGACAGCCCCCCTCTCTGTCAGCAACCCCCCTGTCAGTCCCCTTCTCTGTCAGCAACCCCCTCCGTCGGCCCCCTTCTCTGTCAGCCCACCCCCCCTGTCAGCAACAACCCCCTGTCAGCCCCCTGTATTTCAGCAAGTCCCCCCTCTGTCAGCAAGCCCCCCTCTCTGTCAGCAAGCCCCGTCAGCCCCCATCCCTGTCAATCCCCCTCTCTGTCATCAACACCCCTTGTCAGCCCGCCCCTCTCTATCAGCCTCCCTCTCTGTCAGCAACCCCCGTCAGCCCGCCCCTCTCTGTCAGCCCGCCCTTCTCTGTCAGCCCCCTCCTCTGTCAGCAACCCCGTCCGTCAGCCCCCCTCTTCTGTCAGCAGCCCCATCCATCAGCAACCCCGTTCGTCAGCAACCCCATCCGTCAGCCACCCTGTCCGTCAGCCACCCCCTGTCAGCCAACCCCCCTGACAGCCCCCCTCTCTGTCAGCAACCCCCCTGTCAGTCCCCTTCTCTGTCAGCAACCCCCTCCGTCGGCCCCCTTCTCTGTCAGCCCACCCCCCCGGTCAGCAACAACCCCCTGTCAGCCCCCTCTATTTCAGCAAGTCCCCCCTCTGTCAGCAAGCCCCCCTCTCTGTCAGCAAGCCCCGTCAGCCCCCCTCTCTGTCATCATCACCCCTTGTCAGCCCGCCCCTCTCTATCAGCCTCCCTCTCTGTCAGCAACCCCGTCAGTCAGCCCCCTCTCTGTCAGCAACCCCCGTCAGCCCCCTCTCTGTCAGCCCGCCCCTCTCTGTCAGCCCGCCCTTCTCTGTCAGCCCCCTCATCTGTCAGCAACCCCGTCCGTCAGCCCCCCTCTTCTGTCAGCAGCCCTGTCCATCAGCAACCCCGTTCGTCAGCAACCCCGTTCGTCAGCAACCCTTCTCTGTCAGCCCACCCCCCCTGTCAGCAACAACCCCCTGTCAGCCCCCTCTATTTCAGCAAGTCCCCCCTCTGTCAGCAAGCCCCCCTCTCTGTCAGCAAGCCTAGTCAGCCCCCCTCCCTGTCAACCCCGATCTCTGTCATCAACCCCCCTTGTCAGTCCGCCCCTCTCTATCAGCCTTCCTCTCTGTCAGCAACCCTGTCTGTCAGCCCCCTCTCTGTCAGCAACCCCCGTCAGCCCGCCCCTCTCTATCAGCCTCCCTCTCTGTCAGCAACCCCGTCTGTCAGCCCCCTCTCTGTCAGCAACCCCCGTCAGCCCCCTCTCTGTCAGCCCGCCCCTCTCTGTCAGCCCGCCCTTCTCTGTCAGCCCCCTCCTCTGTCAGCAGCCCTGTCCGTCAGCAACCCAGTTCGTCAGCCACCCCGTCCATCAGCAAACCCCCCTGACAGCCACCCTCTCTGTCAGCAACCCCCCCTGCCAGTCCCCTTCTCTGTCAGCAACCCCCCTCCATCAGCCCCCCTCTCTGTCAGCCCACCCCTCTCTGTCAGCCCACCCTTCTCTGTAAGCCACTCCCCTCTGTCAGCAACCCCCCTCTCTGTCAGCCCCCCTCTCTGCCTCTGTCAGAAACCCCCATGTCAGCCCCCCTCTCTATCATCAGCCCCCCTCTCTGTCAGCAGCCCCCCTCTCTGTCAGCCCCCTCTCTGTCAACCTGCCCCTCTCCTCTGTAGCCTACCCCCTCCTCTGTCAGCTTCCCCCCTTCTATCAACTACCCCCTGCAAACCCCTCCTTTCTTCCCCCTCTCCAGCAGGGCTAATGTCCTGCAACCAGGTCACACTGCACTGTCTGTGCACTCCAGAGACAGTGAATGGAGGGCCACATCTTTGCAGTGGCTCCTGGAAGGTGATGTTTTTTTTTGTCTTTCTGTAATGGAGGTCTCTATTGGGGGGGCACAGGCACTGTCTGATATTTAATCAGTTATTTTCTTCTCTATTTGTGGGGTGCCTGTGGATTGGTTTGAATTTTTTTAGAATTTTTTCTGTAATTAAAAGGTGCTTGAAAGGGTTGTAGAATGCACAGTGCCACTTTGTGAACAGTTTGTATGGGGTTGGGTTCAGTAGAGGTGATTCAGGTTTTTGGATGGAGGTACAATGCTGCTGACACCGTCCACTGCCCTACTGACAGCATCCACTGCCCTACTGACACCGTCCACTGCCCTACTGACAGCATCCACTGCCCTACTGACACCGTCCACTGCCCTACTGACACCGTCCACTGCCCTACTGACAGCATCCACTGCCCTACTGACACCGTCCACTGCCCTACTGATGGTTTTTATTTTTTTGTGCTATAAACAACAACAAAAACATAAATTTAAAAAAAAATTATATATAACTTTTTGCTATAATAAAAAACTGAATTTCTTCATCAGTTTAGGCCAATATGTATTCTTCTACATATTTTTGGTACAAAAAAAAAACACAATTAGCGTACATGATTCGTTTGCGCAAAATACATTGTGGCCACCGGCAATGCACAGGTCCCTTTATACTCCTGGATACATGTATAGAGCCATGACAGGTCCTCGTTATTCTCCTTTATATATGTATAGAGCCATGACAAGTACTCTTTATATTCTTTACATGTAAAGAGCAATGACAAGTACTCTTTATATTCCTTTACATGTAAATAGCCATGACAGGTCCTCTTTATACTTCTTTATACATGTATAGAGCCATGACATGTCCTCTTTATACTCCTATATACATGTATAGAGCCATGACGTGTCCCCTTTAGCTATCATGATATAAAATAATGAATGTGTTTTTTTTTTTTTTGGTGGGCGTGATTTATTTGGCGGGAGGGTGGGGGGCAGCATTTCATTCTTGGTGCCAGGCAGCACAATGTCTTGGGCCGGCACTGCAAAGAAGGCAGACATTTCATAAAATAGGACCACTTCAAACCCTACATAACATACTACTGGATACAACCAAAGAAAACATTTATAGGAAGTGTCCCTTTAAGTGCTTATGGACCAACCAAATTCACAGCCATAATAAAACCTTTTTCTTTTCTCAGATCAGTTTCTGGCTGGCTGCACAAGTAATAAGAAATTTCCTTGTTTAACCAGAACTGTACAGAGTCAAATTTATCTGGAAAATCCCAATTACTAAACCAATTATAACTAGACCATACTATGCCAAAGATGAAATCTCATGACCTATACAACTAATCCATTTATTGTAGCATTAAACCAGCACCGAAAAGAATGACTTTGGTGAATGCCAGCTAAAAAATAAATCTACTGCATGTCATACAACAATAAAAACTCTCCCTCTAATACCACGGCCTAGGAAAAGGTGGACCACAATGTTGATGTTATCATCATAAGATACCTTGCCGGCATGGTTGAGATACTGTAGTGACTATTCTTGACCAATAAGAAATCACAATGATAATGGTTTCCTCATAGCTCTCATCTGTGCCTTATTTGGAGGGACCGTCACTCTTTTTGTAACCAAATCCTTATGTCCCTCTTTTCTACTAAGAGATAGATAAGATAGATAGATTGATACTGTGTGTACTGTATACGGTATACAGTGGATATACAAAGTCTACACACCCCTGATAAAATGTCAGGTTTCTGTGATGTAAAAAAATGAGACAAAGATCAATCATTTCAGAACTTTTTCCACCTTTAATGTGACCTATAAACCGTACAACTCAATTGAAAAACAAACTGAAATCTTTTAGGGAGGATAACAAATCTAAAATAATGTGGTTGCATAAGTGTGCACACCCTCTTATACCTGGGGATGTAGCTGTGTTCAGAATTAAGCAATCACATTCAAACTCATATTAAATAGGAGTCAGTACTCACCTTCCATCAATTAAAGTGCCTCTGATTAACCCAAATAAAGTTCAGCTGTTCTAGTAGGTCTTTCCTGACATTTTCTTGGTCACATCCTATAGCAACAGGCCATGGACCGCAGAGAGCATCCAAAGCATCAGAGAGATCTCATTGTTAAAAGGTATCAGTCAGGAGAAAGGGTACAGAAGAATTTCCAAGGCATTAGATATACCATGGAACACCGTAAAAACAGTTAATATCAAGTGGAGACAATTTGGCACAACAGTGACATTACCAAGAACTGATCGTCCCTCCAAAATTGATGAAAAGCTAGAGGGAAAACTGGTCAGGGAGGCTGCTAAGAGGCCTACAGCAACATTAAAGATGCTGCCGGAACATCTGCCAAGTACTGGCTGTGTAGTACATGTGACAACAATCTCCTGTGTTCTTCATATGTCTGGGCTATGGGGTAGAGTGGCAGGACTTTTCTTCTGAAAAAAAACCATACAAGCCCTGCTAAATTTTGCAAAAACACATCTGAAGTGTTCATAAGCATGTGGAAAAATGTGTTCTGGTCTGATGAAAGCAAGGTTGAATTTTTTTACCATAATTCCAAAAGATATGTTTGGTGCAAAAACAACACTGCACATCACCAAAATATCACCATACCCACCGTGAAGCATGGTGGTGGCAGCATCATGCTTTGGGGCCATTTTTCTTCAGCTGGAACAGGTTCATTAGTCAAGGAAGAGGAAATTATGAAAGTTTCAAATACCAGTCAATATTGACAATAAACCTTCAGGCTTCTGCTAAAGAGCTGAACATGAAGAGGAACTTCATCTTTCAGCATGAGAATGTCCCAAAAATCCATCCAAATCAACAAAAGAATTACTACACTAGAAGAAGGTTAACGTTTTGGAATGGCCCAGCCAGAGCCCAGACCTGAATCCTATTAAAACTCTGTGGGGTGATCTGAAGAGGGCTGTGCACAGGAGATGCCCTCGCAGTCTGAAAGACTTTGAATGTTTTTGCAAAGTATTAATCAATACGGGTTAAGTCCAAGATTATGCTATGCGGGGAATGAGAAATGTTTTGTATAAAGAAAATTGTGTATGTAATCTGTTTTTTTTAAATATGAAAGATAACGAAATAAAGAGAATTAATTAAAAAAAGAAGTGTGGGCAAATATTGCAAAGTCAAGATGTGCCATGCTGATAGATTCATACCCAAAAAGACTGAGTGCTGTAATAAAATCAAAAGGTGCTTCAACCAAGTATTAGTTTAAGGGTGTGCACACTTATGCAACCATATTATAATTTATTTTTTATTTTTACTTCCCTCCACCTAAATGATTTCAGTGTGTTGTTCAACTGAGTTGTACAGTTTATAGGTCACATTAAAGGTGGAAAAGGTTCTGAAATTATTTATCTTTGTCAATTTTTTTTACATCACAGAAACCTGACATTTTACCAGGGTGTGTAGACTTTTTATATCCACTGTTTATACTGTATATGACTGTGCAAAATTTTAAGGCAGGTGCGAAAAATGCTGTAAATTAGGATTACTTTCAGAAGGAGAAGTGTTAATAGTATACTTTTATCACTTAACAAATGGAAAGTGAATGACCAGTAGGCATGTGCATTTCGTTTCGTTCCGAATCGAAATTCGGACGAATTTTCCATTATTCGGACATTCGGATGCATACGAATTTCCGAATTGCTATAATAGCGAAAAATTTCGACCGTTTTCGGAATTCGTTCATTTTCGACCGAATTTCGAAAAAAAAGGTCGAAATCGAATTTTTTTTTTCGAATTCCGAATCGAATACCCGCGGACTAAATTCGATCGGAATTCGAAAAAAACAAAAAAAAAAAAAAAAAAAAAAATGTTTTCGAATTTAATTCGAAAAAAATTCTATTCGAAAAGAGACTATTTGTTTTCTAATCTGGTTGAAATATTTTCGATTTCGACCGTTTTTTTTCGAAATTCGTTCGAAAACGAACGAATTCGAAAAACGGTCGAAATATTTTCGATTTCGACCGTATTTTTCGAAATTCGGTCGAAAACGAACGAATTCCGAAAACGAATTCAACACATGTAACGAACCTAACTTAACGAAATTTATTAAATGACGAATTGAAACGAAACGAAACAAATTTTTCACTTTTGCACATGCCTAATGACCAGAAGAGAAATCCAAGTCAAATGAATATTTGGCGTGACCACCCTTTGCATTCAACACAGCATCAATTATTTTAGGTACACTTGCACACAGTTTTTGAAGGTACTCAACAGGGTTTTAAAATATATATATACTGTATATATATATATATATATAGTTGCGCTAAACCTTAAATAACATTAGTGAATGATATAACATATTAACAGTGGATAATCCTGATGAATCCCCACTGCCAGAATCCCAAGAAATGAATCTGGTATCACACAATCCAAACTCATGAATTGGTATGTGAAACAAATATAATGTGAACAGCGTATATTAATCACATATAAATCAATTCAAAAAGTGCAATAAATAAGGGAATCATAAAGTGCATGAATAGTATTCCAATTGCGCCATCAATGAAGTGACCACATGTAATAAGTTAAAATTGTTCATATGTTGCCGCAGTAAGCCCACACCCGTGAAGATATCCAAGTGATAATCAACTTCTCCGCTGAGTGATTGTCAACCGAAGTGCAATCCACCACTATATAGTAAGTAGATCTGCTTACCAGAACAACTTGGTCCCCTGTAACAGAGGACCTATGACCACAAATAATAAATCCTAACTGGGTGAATGGCAGCCCCTGTGTTTACAGCCTCAACGATCAGCACATCTCACAGCGTTAATTATAGATGGTCATGCAAAGAAAAAGGAGGGGGAGCCTCGATAGTGTAGAATCTTTGGTGTTTTATTAAAATAGACAATACATAAAAACACACTCACATTTGGTAGAAAAAAGGAGATCCTTAAGCCTGTTGCGCCGGCCGCAAACAGCTAAACCCGTCCATGTGGAGATAGAGCAGTGGAGGGTGATGACGTCAGCGCGCCGCTCATTCTAACCTACGCGTTTCGTGGACGACGTGACCTATCATGAAACGCGTAGGATGGAACGAGTGGCGTGCTGACAAAACAGTTAAACGACTGTGGATCCAACTTTGCTTGCGACTTGAAGTCCAACTTCAATAACCAGGGATCTGACCTTGATCACCGAATAATTAGGGGGAACTTCACGCCAAATTTTATTTAAAAAGAAAACGGCATGGGTTCCCCCTCCAAGAGCATACCAGGCTCTTCGGCCTGGTATGGATTATAAGGGGAACCCCCACGCCGTCCCCCCAAAATCCATACCAGTCCCTTATCAAAGCACGCAGCCTGGCAGGTCAGAAAAGGACAAACGAGACAAGCGAGCGCCCCCCTCCTGAACCATACCAGGCCGCATGCCCTCAACATGAGGGGGGGTGGGTGCTTTGGGGCAGGGGGGGCCCTGCCCCAACTCCTTTCCTGACCTTGCAAAACAAAAGAACAAATTCTTCTGGACAGCCGAACTCCGAATAAAAATTGCCTTTATTGTAAAATCCCAAATTCCTGACCTGCAGGGCTGCGTGCTCGAATAGGGATAAGTCGTATAAGTGTGAAAGGGCCTTACTCTGTACAAAATAATTAAAAAAATTCTCTTTAGTTTTATTTTAAATGAGGCGACACCCTAGAAAGTAGGGGTTCTATTCCTTCCCGATGATCTCCAAAACTGAAAAAATAAAATAAAAATTGTGCTGGGCTTATGCCTTAAACATGGAGCTCTACTTTTTTTGGATATATAGGAGGTGACAGGTCCCCTTTTAATTCCGATGCTAGATGCTAGATGAAAGCCGGTATATTCTGTTTATATTGGTAATTGTCGTGTTCTTGGAGTTTAATAAAGCATTGTGGATTCCACTGCTGGAATGACAGCTCCTCCCTCCGCTGTGGCGCCAGAATGCCAGAATCCCACTGACCACAAGGGATTTAGTGGTTGTTTTAATTCATCTGTAACCAGAACTTATATAAATGAAAAGAATGCCAAGCAATCCTTACCCACCACGTGGGAAGAGCTGATATACACAGATAGGGGAAAGAACAACTCCACAAAGCACCATTTATAGCTAAAATGGCGACATCGCTTCACCGCATTGTCATTTTTATTTTTATTTATTTTTTAATCCAGTCAAGCTTTCAGTCTCTATCAGCTAAATACATTCCAGGTGCATTATAAAGTGTCTTCTAGTTTTTCTTTAGGAATAGAAAAGCCTGACCCCTGCCAGCATGCATCAGTGAAGCACCCTCGCTATGTGTGGAAATGGAAACAGTGGTCTCTCTACAGAGATCTAAAACATCTCCCTGCTACGTCTATAAAAATTGGCGGACAAAAAAAAGCTTATGCCTCCCACTGTATGGGAAGCTCTAGCTTGGGAAGGGTTAAAACCCTGTCTGGTCTTGAGTACTATCTGTCTCTGGTGTGAGGATTCACCCTGTCCGTTGGCCCTGGTAAACATCGTCTTGGTGCAAAAAGTGATGGGAAACCCAAATCTTCAAATGTGTGGGTAACAACTGTATAAGAGGTGTTTTAAAATTACAGAGGAGATCTGGTGCTAGAATTATTGCTCTCACTCAAATTGTGGGTGTGACTTACATATTCGTTCGCTTCTGCTCGTGAGCAAGGTGGGACGGGGTGCTCTCAATTTTTTTTTTTTTTTTTTTACACTGTCCTTTTAAAGAAAAAATGTTTGGGTCACTTCTGTTCCTATTACAAGGAATGTAAACATCCTCTGTAAAAAAAAAAAAGCACGACAGGAGATAAAGACTCAGATCTCCTATTTACACTAAAATGCAATAATAAAAAAAAAATTATGTCATTTTTTTTTTTGCAAAAAAAAAAAATTCCCCTTTAAGACCATTAGGCGGAAGTGATGTTTGACGTCGCTTCTGCCCTCCAATGCTATGGAGCGGAGAGGGGCCATCTTTCCCTCACTTAGCGTACAGGCAGTGAGGGGAGCAGACGCGATCGTCTCCTCCGCTGCCGACGGCTCCAGTAAGAGGCAGAGACGACCGAAGCGTGGCGGGGCCAACAATAAAAGGGATCTTGCGGCGATTCTGCCGCTGAGACCACTTTTATCTGAAATGTATCTCGGACCGACTGGCGGGGGGTAGCTGTGGGTCCACTGTTTGCCGCCACCTCAAAAAAATTACCACCAGCTGCCATTGATTAGTAAGCAGGTATTATATTTAAGCTGGCTACATACTGTACAATTTTTGTCAGATTTCCTTGTACAATTTTTCTTCAGGTTTACCAAAACTATATAATATGTGGTCAAACCTAAACACTTTCAAATTGTATGCAATCAAGCAGACCCTTGCACTACATGGTTGAATGTAAAGCTAAAGGAAATTGAATACCACAAATTGTATAATGTGTTTCCAGCTTTTCTCGTTTCAAACCTTTAAGTTTTTTTACCTTAACCACTTGCCGACCGCCGACCGCCCACCATCATTCTACGGCGGCAGGTCGGCACTGCTGGGCGAGAGCACATAGCTCTACATCCTCCCTTTAGCGGCCGCTAGATCGCCGCCGGCCACGCACGCTCATTCGTTACAGAGCGGGGACCGGGAGCTTTGTGTGTAAACACAAAGCTCTCGGTCCTGTCAGCGGGGGAAACGCTGATCTCCTGTTCATAAAATGTATGAAGATCAGTGATTTCCCCTAGTGATTCAACCCCCCCATACAGTTAGAACACACCCAGGAACACACTTAACCCCTTCCCTGCCCCCTAGTGGTAACCCCTTCACTGACAATGTCATTTTTATAGTAATCCAATGCATTTTTATAGCATTGATCGCTATAAAAATGCCAATGGTCCCAAAAATGTGTCAAAAATGTCTGATGTGTCCCCCATAATGTCTCGGTACTGAAAAAAAACGCTGATGGCCGCCATTACTAGTAAAAAAAAATTATTAATAAAAATGCCATAAAACTACCCCCTTTTTTGTAAACGCTATAAATTTTGCGCAAACCAATCAATAAACGCTAATTGCGATTTTTTTTTATACGAAAAATATGTAGAAGAATACGTATCAGCCTAAACTGAGGAAAAAAATGTTTTTTTTATATATTTTTGGGGGATATTTATTATAGCAAAATGTAAAAAATATTGTATTTTTTTCAAAATAGTCGCTTTAATTTTGTTTATAGCGCAAAAAATAGAAATCGCAGAGGTGATCAAATACCACCAAAAGAAAGCTCTATTTGTGGGAAAAAAAGGACGCCAATTTTGATTTGAGCCACATCGCACGACCGCACAATTGTCAGTTAAAGCGACGCAGTGCCGAATCACAAAAAGTGCTCTGGTCTTTGACCAGCAATATGGTCCGGGGGTTAAGTGGTTAATGCATCCTATGCATTAAGGTAAAAAAACATCTGACAGCACCGCCTCCCCCCCCTGAGCCCCCGTTTTACTTACTTGACCGTTCGGAATTCCTGGGCGCGTCCATGTCATCCTGTTCGGTTCCCAGCCATGCCGTTGATTGGCTAGGCTGGGCGGATTGATAGCAGCGCAGCCATTGGCTGGCGCTGCTGTCAATCACAGCGGATGACGCGGCGCGCCGGGGGGCGGGGACGAGTGATAAAGTCGGCGGCTATGGCGCGCTCGCAAAAGCTTTCCACCATGCTCGCTCACTCGCATAAAGGTAGAAAGCTTTTGCGAGGAGGAGCCGAGACAGCCGCCGAGGGTCCCCAGAAGACAGCGTTCGGGGATACTCTGTGCAAAACGAACTGCAGAGTGGAGGTAAGTATAACATGTTTGTTATTTTTTTTTAAAAATCCTGACTTTAGTGTTCCTTTAAGTTACTTCCTGGTTTCTGGCCTAGGCCAAAATGATGTCATACACATCTGCTTTCAATACATCAACTTCAGGCATAGGCGTGCGCACAGGTTGTGCCAGGTGTGCCTGGGCACACCCTAATCAGCCCGTGTGGAGCATATTCCCCCTGTTTAGACCACTGAGATTTCACCCAGGCCCCCTAATAGGGCTTCTAATTATTAATATTTTAAAATAAAAAATAAAAAAGATAAAATTGTAAAATATAATAAAAAATAAAAATGAAAAAATACTGACACCATCCACTGACACCAATCTCTGCTCTACTGACAACGTCAGTATATATATATATATATATATATATATATATATATATATATAAAAATATAATATAATATACAGTTTATGCATATATATTTTATGTATATATATATATATATTTATGAACACATAACTGGACTAAAGGGCCGGTGTACGTATTCTCGGGGGGGGGGGGGGGGGTTCTGCTGTAAACCACAATTTAAGAGATGCCACAGAACCCACCAGAAACCTAACAGCTCTTTTTAATAATAATACATCCCGGTAACGCTGTTCTAAATTGTATACAATGTGACGGATCATGTATCATGCTGGATAAATTATTATAATTAAAGATAATGACAGAGAATTTTCTGAGAAGCGGAGTACAAAGAAAAACAATAAAACACTTCTGAAATAAGAAAACAAAAAAATAAAAAATAAAGTGAAGTACAGAAGGAAACGGTTTACAGCGCGCTCACATGAAGGTAAGATTTTATGAAACAACTGTGAATAATTTGGAGTTCATATATCTAGTAGAGTGCCGCTGAAAGGGGCTGACTGGGAGTTCCAAAGAAAAAAACATTCTATCCAAAATCACTTTGTAAGGGGGTAATTTGTAGAAGAACTGCAAAGTTTGATTGTATTTTGCCTTCGCTGGGTCCTCCCCCTTCATGAAATGTTTAAATAAAGCCTTTCCATTTTCATTGCATGCCTTATTTATACCCAGTGATGTGCTTCTGTATGCAATGAAAGTAGACCATGGGTTGGTGAGAGCAGGGCCGTCTTAATAGCATCATGGGCTCCTGGGCAAAGTAATGCTCTGGGGCCCCTACAATGATGACAGTGCAGGTAAACAGACATCAAGTAGGTAGGAGGCAGACTGCCTCCCCTTGCGTCTATTACTCTCAGTGCCATCATGGGGCCCCCAATTTTGGGGCAGTGTGGGCTCTAGAACCAGCTGCTTTGGGGAAAGTGCAGGGGCCCCCCATGCAGTTGGGGCCCCTGGGCAGTGCCCAGGTGTGCCCTCTCATTAAGACAGCCCTGGGTGAGAGAGACTAGCAGGGTGCTGTATATAACTTCCTGTAAAAAAACAAAAAAAAACAACAGCGTGCCTCAGAACCCTCAACCTGATACAAACAATGAGCTAGCTGGCTCTCGGGAGGATTTATGCAAAATTCAAAATGATGGGACTTAAACCTTAAACTAACTGGAGGAAAGCTCAAAATGAATCTTTAGAAGTATTATTTTAATAAAAGGGTAGTTGATGTTTGGAATAAACTCCCAGCAGAGGTAGTGAGACAGTCAACAGTAAATGGCATCAAACATGCATAGCTCACAACTTTCCCTGATTTCGAGGGACTGTCCCTCTGTCCTCCTCATTCCTCCTCATTCCTCCTCACTCTGGTATGATCTCAATAGTTGTATATAAGATGCACTTTCTATCTATCAAAAAGTGTTTCCACCCCTAAACCTTTCATCTGATTTCTAAATTGCTGCATTTTTAAATTGAAAAAGACAATATAAAGGAATAGTAGTGGTAAAAAAAGCCCTTGTGGGTTAAACCAATCTTGTTTTTTTGTACAATTCTCCTTTAAGGGGGCGTGGCAGGGGGTGTGTCCTATGCCTGCATACTTTTGCTGATAAGTGTCCCTCATTCCCATAGGCGTGCGCACAGGGTGTGCCAGGTGTGCCCAGGCACACCCTAATCACCATTTAAAGCACATATCCCACCTACTTCCCTGGCTCCATCCTTCCCCTGCAGTGCTACCAGCTTCCCTCCTCTCCCGCCAGCTGTTGCTGCAAGGATGTATTAGGATGAGTGGAGGAAGGTTTCGGTAAATATGTAATTGACCCTCTCCTTCCCTTTCTGAATGAACATCGTGAGTGATCAGTAGTGTGTGTTTGAGGTTTGAGGTGCACACCCTAATGCAATAGACTGTGCACACCTATGCTCATTCCCATCTCAAAAGTTGGGAGGTATGAAGATGCTTGGGACAAACACAGATCGATAATCAGACAGGGACCTTTCAGGGGAAGGGCGGAGCGGGTACCTAATTTTGACAGGTACCCGTCCCCACTTCTGAGAGATCTCGCCACAGAGAAATCACAGTTCAGTCCCGCTCCTCCTTCACCCTCAGCCGGGCCTTTCAGACAGCACAGTGCCTTTCACGCATCTGCAGTAGGGAACCGGCTGTAAAACTGCAAGGCTTCACTGACGGTTTCCTTACAGGCAATGGCAGCGGCAGCACCCGAGAGCCAGAGGCAATATTGTCTGGGGTGTCGGCATTGCTGGATTCCAGGTAAGTGTCTTTATATCAAAGCGGAGTTTCATGCAAAAATTGAACTTCCGCTTTTTGGAACCCTCCCCCGCTCCGGTGTCACATTTGGCACCTTACAGGGGGAGGGGGTTGCAGATACCTGTCTAAGACAGGTATTTGCACCCACATCTGAACATAGACTCCCGTGGGAGTCACGTCACTTACCGTCCCAGGAGAGAGCGGGGACCAGTGAGGGCGAGCTGCACTACTCACGCATTCGCAGTAGGGAACCGGGCAGTGAAGCCACCACGCTTCACTTCCTGATACCCTCACTGAGAATGGCGTCGGGGCACCCGAGAGACGAGCGATTGCTCGGCCTTGGCTGCCAACATCGCGGGCGCGCTGGACAGGTAAGTGTCACGTACAACAGGGAAGTTCCATACCAAGTGCGCCACCCTTTGGGCTCCTTCTGCTAATCTTGTGTTAGTAGAAGTTTGGTAAGAGATGATTCGCGCTTTTCAGCCTCGTGCTTTTCAGTCCGTTACAGCGTGACCAATGTGCTATCTTCATTACTAACGCTAGTTTTACCAGAACGAGTGCTCCCGTCTTATACTTCATACAGAGCATGCGTGGAATTTTGTGCATCGGAATTGTCACACATCGGAATTTACGAGAACGGATTTTGTTGTCGGAAAATTTGAGAGTCAGCTCTCAAATTTTTGTTGTCGGAAATTCCGACAGCAAATGTCCGATGGAGCCTACACACGGACGGAATTTCTGACAACAAGCTCCCATTGGACTTTTGTTGTCGGAAATTCCGACCGTGTGTAGGCTCCATCGGACATTTGCTGTCGGAATTTCTGACAACAAAAATTTGAGAGTTGGTTCTCAAGTTTTCCAACAACAAGATCTGTTTTCGTAAATTCCAAGCGTGTGTACACGGCATTAGTCTCTGGACTTTCACCTCACTAGGATATTTGAAGAAAAATGTGAGGAAACTCCTAATCAACCGATGAAACGTTGCCAACTCCTCACTTGTCCTAAAAAAATCAACAGTGGATCTCCCATTGGTCACTCCGGAGAGCAGAGACATTTTTTCCCCCATCCTCTATGGGCCAGATTCAGCAACACTTGCGCTGGAGTATTTCGATATGTGCCGCGTAACTGTGAAGATGCGCCGTCGTTTCTATGTGCCAGTACCCACCAAACTAGATGCGCCCAATAACGGGCCATTTGCGACCGGCGGAACGTTCCGACGCCAGAGTATCGTCAGCGCATAATTTCGCTTGGTGCATCAGTCGCGCCTATTGATTTCCCCTGCAAATATGCAAATGAGGGATTTTTCCCAATTCACGAACGGATTAGCACCATACGCTGGCTACATGCGCCGCGCGTATCTCGTCCGTCCGGCGCAAAGTTATTTCTACAAAAGGCTGCTTTATCTTTACTCCAGATGGCCACAGGTCAGCAGGAGAGCAGCTACAGCAGCGTTACCGACGAGAAGAGCTAGCTGAGCACCCCCACTTGCAGGACAACACCTCTGTCCATGCTTGTCTGTCAAATTTTACAGCCATGTTGGAAGACATCATAGGTCTCCATAGCCGAGATGACGGCTGACAGCTCCTGGCCATTAAAGTTCAGCTTTCTCCTGTGTGTTTGCGGGGAACGGGAGCAGCCATCTCAGAACAAAAGTAACATCACTGCGGGGAGGGGGAGCAGGATATACTTTAGTGCTGGAAAGGGGCTTCTACGGGCGCATTTAAACGCCCAACGGAAGGCATTGCGCTGACGTTTCCCGTGAAGTGGTGCCGACGGAAGTTGTGAGCATGCGCACAAAGGGGGCGAGTGGAGCCTCACTCACTGCGCATGCTCCGTGGTTGATGCGCTGAACGTAAGCCTCTGCGCTGGGCTCCGCCCATCATTTACATATGATCACACCCACTTCCCCTTGCGTCGAGTTACGCCAGCGCATTATCGTTACTCTGGCGCAAGTTTACGCGCAACTGCTATGTGAATAACAGTACTTGCGCTAAAAGGGTCGTCAGAGTAACGTAAATGAGAAGCGTTACTCTGGAGCAAAGATGCTCTCATCTACCTGAATCTGGCCCTATGTATTTTACATCAGTCCCAGTATACTGGAGTACCGCGGCAATGTAACGGTTATATGAGATAGTTCCATCAGCCTGGAAACCTCAGAAGCCACCCTTACCCTCTCTCCAAGAGCAGCGGCGTATCCGCTTGGCTTGGGACGAGAGGCCTCTGGTACTAATTACTCTGTCTTGTTTCTGATGCAGTTATGAGAAAAATGCTTTGGAAAGACTCTGGTGGTTTCTTTGACTTTTGTTTGCCCTGAAGTGTCTGAGGAGGGGGGGGAGGGGGTGGACCACCAACTTATACGCAGACGAAAGAAGTGGAGAGAAATGAAGGCAGGTCCTCTTTATCTCATGTTTAATGCTTGAAATAAAACATCGACATTGACTTGAATTAATGCAAAAAATTCTAGAATTGTTGCATTTACCTCCTTGGCGGGTGGCTTCGTGCCGGTTCAGGACCTGGGAGGTAATTGCTTTTTGGCCACACATGAAAATATGAAATAGGTTGTCTCTGGAAAGATGACAGAACCTCCTTCAGTCATCAGATGACTATGTACTATACATTATTACAGTCACTATATTTACTGGAGTTATTAATATTATTATTAACTACTTCCCATCCCGTCTATAGTAATATGACGGCCGCAAGGTGGTTCTTCCATCCTGAGTGGCTGTCATATTACGTCCTCTGGCCTCCCGGCTGCTAGGGGGCGTGCAGGCGCCGCCGCGTCACTCGGTGCCGAGATCCACGTCCTGTCAGGGAGAGGAGACCGATGGTGTGTCCCTTGTACATAGGGACACCGATCGGTCACCTCCCCCAATCATTCCCCCCCACCCCGCAGTTAGAATCACGCACTAGGGAACACATTTAACCCCTTGATCGCCCCCTAGTAGTTAACCCCTTCCCTTGAGGCCGCGTACACACGATCAGACCGGTCCGATGAGACTGGTCCGACGGACCGTTTTCATTGGACCAGGCTGAAGTGGCCTGATGGTCTGATGTGCGTACACACCATCAGTCCAAAATCCGTTTGGGTCAGAACACGGTGACGTAGAACACAACAACGTGCTGAAAAAACGAAGTTTAATGCTTCCAAACATGCGTTGACTTGATTCTGAGCATGCGCGTGTTTTTGGTCCGATGCTTTTGCATCGTTTTGGTCCGATGATCAGGCGTCCATCGGACCGATTCTAAAGCAAGTTTTAAAACTTTGGTCCGATAGACAACGGTCCGATGGGCCGTACACACGATCAATTTGGTCCGATGAAACTGGCCTTAAGGCCAGTTTCATCGGACCGGTCTGATCGTGTGTACGTGGCCTGACAGTCACATTTATACAGTAATCAGTGCATTTTTATAGCACTGTTCGCTGTATAAATGTGAATGGTCCCAAAATAGTGTCAAAAGTGTCTGATCTATCCTTCGCAATATTGCAGTCCTGACAAAAATCCCAGATAACCCGCCACTACTAGTAAAAAAAATCCCCTATTTTGTAGGCGCTATAACTTTTGCCCAAACCAATTACTATATGCTTATTGCGATTTTTTTTACCAAAAATATGTAGAAGAATACGTATCGGCCTAAACTGAGATACCTTTTTTTTTTTAAATTGGGATATTTATTATAGCAAAAAGTAAAAAATATTGCAATTTTTTTTCAAAATTGTCAGTCTGTTTTTGTCTATAGCGCAAAAAATAAAAACCGCAGAGATGATCAAATACCACCAAAAGAAAGCGCTATTTGTGGGGAAAAAAGGACATCAATTTTGTTTAGGAGCCACGTCGCACGACTGTGCAATTGTCATTCAAATCATGACAGTGCTGAAAGCTGAAAATTGGCCTGGGCAGGAAGGGGGTGAAAATGTTTTAAAGTATAATAATAATAATAATACTTTTATGACTGCTACTATTATTCAATAATAATAAGATATTTGGCTACTAACTTCCTATTAAATCATTTATAGTAGATATACTGTAAATCTTACAGTATAAATACTATATTGAATTTTGAAATCCTATACATCTTAAAGTGGTTGTTAAGGCTCAAGATTTTTTACCCTAATGAATATACAGTACAATAAAAGCACATTTTGATTGGAAAAAAAAAAGAAGAAAACTCTCCCCCAAGTAAAGGCATAATGTGCTAGTTTGCATTGCATCCTAGCACAATATGAAAGTTGTACCTTGAAACTAAGCGCTCTTGACAGACCGATTTGATCGGATTTGTCTGCTGGACTATTTTGGTTTTATCGCTGTACACACGATCAAACCAAAATCCCCGCCGGCAGACAGCGCGGTGACGTGGCGGTGACGTTGACGTCGCCACGTCACCGCACCAGGAAGTAAAACACTTCCGCGTATGCGTCGAATCCATTTGACGCATGTGCGGGCGGATATGTCTGCTGGATAGCGTACTAACCAGCAGACATATCGGACGGACGGGTTCCCAGCAGGACAGATTTTAAAGAATGCTTTAAAATCTGTCTGCTGGAAAAAACTGTCTGTCCGCCCGTACACACGATCGAATTTGTCTGCTGAAACGGTCTGTCAGACCATTTCCAGCAGATAAATTCGATCGTGTGTATGCAGCCTTATAGCTGTCTAATTAGCAAAGCCCATGCTTGGAGAGCTCTGGCTCTGAGGGAGTAGGGGATGTGTCAGACCTTTGCAGAGAGACCACTGCTTCCCCACATAGGGCAAGGCTCCTTCTCTGGAGCATGCAGGCAGAGGATAGGCTTATCTACTCAAGCGGGGGCTGTGTTGGAAGGAAAATACATTGTAAGACAGTGCACAGCTTTTGTTTTGCTACGCTTGACTTGTATTTAGTTGATTCAAACAGTTCAATTGGTTTTTAGGTTGAGAAATGTCCAAGGGGAAGTTAAGAAAATTCTCTTCAATGAAGCCTGACAGAAATCTTAACTCCTTCCTGGTGTTTTCATAACTAGAAAAAAATATTAAAGGTTTTAAAGGTCCCCAACTGCAGATCAACCTACGAGACGAGGCACAGCCCTACGAGACGAGGCACAGCCCTACGAGACGAGGCACAGCCCTACGAGACGAGGCACAGCCCTAGGAGATGAGGCACAGCCCTACGAGATGAGGCACATCCCTACGAGATGAGGCACAGCATGCCTCATGCCAGCTCTCTGCCGTCCTGTTCTGTCAGGAGAGGAGCATAGTGAGAGTTCTCAGCCTCTTCCCAATCCCGGTGCAGAGCGGGAGATTAAGGCGCAGATGTTGGGAAGTCTCCCTTTTCTCTGCCTCCTGTTACACACCATCACAGCTGGTCATCCCATTAACATGAACATGCTCGGGACGGGTCGTTTTAAGCGAATGCGCGGCTGTGCTCGCGGTTTCCTCCCCGTTTCTGTTCAACATTTATTACTTCAGAAAACATCTGGTTTGGGAGTTTTGCAAAATCACACACGTATTTCATGCGGCCTACCCTTCTCCTGTTGACAGGGAGAATTTTTTAATAAGGGTTAATATCATCTTTTCTCCCTCTGTGTCTTGGAGTTGGGGAGTAATATGAAGAGAAGGTCCCCAGACTACTAAACTCCCCCCTCCCCACCCCATCCCCGCCATACAAGGTCTGCTTTTATGACGTCCCATATAAGACACCTAGATGTCTGACTTCCTCCTTCCCTCCTGGATTGGGAAGTAAGCTTCAGCTCTGAGGACCTGATCGTAAAACAGGAATAGACCCTAAAATCTTTTACTGGTTGAGTCTGATTCCAGAACGAGAAGGAAGATTGGAGAGGGAGATGACAGGAAGCAAATCAGTTATTAAACGTGAGGTTATCCCCGCTTCAATGAAAAACTCAACTCTTCAAACCGTGTTTAGTCTATACTTTCCGAAATCACTTTAGTATAAGATTCTGGTCATTTGTAAAACTTCCTCTGTCCTTCCCCATAGGTAGGAGCCTTATCCCCTGTACACAAGATCAGGCATTTTCCCAGCCAAACTCACATCAGAATTCCATCGAAGTAAAAGAGAACATGTATCTATCCCCATCTCGATCCAGTGATGTGCAAGAGAGCATCGGCTCTCCTAGGTCTCTCTCTCTCCTCATTGGCTGTCAATCACAGCCAGTGAGCCAATTAGAAGAGAGCGGGGCAATGCCGAGCCACCTTCTGTATGTGAATGGACTTGCTATTGGGGAACTTGCCAGGGGGAGGAGCCAGACATCGTAGGCACCCTGGACAGGTAAGTGTCCTAATATTAAAAGTCAGCAGCTGCAGTCTTTGTAGCCGCTGACTTTTAATATATTTTTTTCGGCGGAACACCACTTTAATAAAGTATGGAGACATGGATGGGTGGGTGAATTTTCTTTGAACCATTAAAATGAAAAAAAATAGGGTTTTCAGTTTGTGGTGCTAAAAACCAGTTAACCAGTTAACCGCCCTATTACAGAATGACGGCGGCAAAGTGGTTTCAATACCCTGAGTGGACATCATATGACGTCCTCAGGATATTGAGCCGCTGCGCGCCCCCGGGGGCGAGCATCGCGGCGATCGTTGTTGCAGGGTGTCAGTCCGACGGAGACTCTTTACCACGTGATCAGCCGTGTCCAATCACGGCTGATCACGATGTAAACAGGAGAAGCCGGTAATCGGATTTTCCTCACTCGCGTCTGTCAAACACGAGTAGAGGAGAGCCGATCGGCTGCTCCTCTGACAGGGGGGGTTTGCCCCCCCCCGAGGATGCCCACACTAGACCACCAGGGATGCCACTAGACCACCAGGGATGCCCACCACAGGTATGCCACCCTAGACCACCAGGGATGACACTCACAAATAATGGATGCCAATCAGTGCTCACAATGGGCATCACTGATTGGCAGGCATTATTGTTTGGCACTGATTGGCATCCATTAGTACAACACATACATTAGTACGTTAGTGCCACCTATCAGTGCCTATCTATGCCCATCCGTGCTGCCTATCTGTGCCCATCCATGCCACCTATCAGTGCCCATCCATGCCGCCTATCAATGCCGCCTATCTGTGCCCATCCATGCCGCCCATCCGTGCTGCCTATCCATGCCCATTTAAGCCGCCTATCCGTGCCGATCCATGCCGCCCATCTGTGCCGCCTATCAGTGCCCATTCATGCCGCCTATCAGTGCCGCATATTAGTGCCCATCATCAGTGCCCATCAATGCCACCACATCAGTGCCACCTCATCGGTGCCGCCTTATCAGTGCCCGTCAGTGCAGTACCATCAGTGCCCATCAGTGAAGGAGAAAACTTACTTATTTACAATGTTTTATAACAGAAAATAAAACTATTTTTTTCAAAATTTTCGGTCATTTTTTTATTTATTTTTTGCAGAAAATAAAAATCCCAGGGGTGATCAAATACCACCAAAATAAATATCTATAAAGATCTATACAAATTTTGTTTGGGTGCAGTGTAGCATGACCGCGCAATTGTCATTCAAAGTGCAACAGCGCTGAAAGCTGAAAATTGGTCTGGGAGGGAAGGTGTAAAAGTGCCCGGTATGGAAGTGGTTAAGTTCCACTTTAAATAGTGTTTTAATAAAAAAGAAGCTGTGATCTCCAAGCGAATATACAAAAAAATTGAAAAGAAGACAGATTCATTTAAAAAAAATCAGTTTTCAAGACTCAGGCAGCAGGGTGAAAATATTCCAGAGCTCTGGGACTACAATTCCCTGAACTACACCCAAAGCATATCTGAGAGGTCATAATATGGCACTCCCAGATCAGTGTTACTTGCAGGAATTATGCTGCTTCCTTGCTCTAAAGTATACAAAGATCACTATAAAAACATATACAGTGTAGAATTATCTAAAACAAAATAAAAGCAATAGAAATGAGACGGGATAGAAATGTGTGAACACAATGTAAAACATCAGCTCCATGTAACTTAATATACATGGAGTGAGTTTCTCGATTATAGATCTCTGATTGCAATATAGTCATTTTTTTCTGTTCAAAAGGCTTTACTCAAGCTTGATGAAGATAAATAATGAAGTAATACACAAAAACATAAAAGGATAATGCCAATGCACATAACGATTGAAACACATGAAATCGGTCAGAGATGCCCACACAAATTCCAGCAAATTGGAGCTAAGAAACACAGTGACAGTACACCATTTGAGGACTGATATAGGCAGGGCGTCGCTACAGGACAGGCAAAACAAACAATTGCTTGGGGCCCCCGAGCTGGCCTGGGGCCCCCAACTTCCCCTTCCCAGGCTGTAGCGTGGCCGAGCTCCTCTTCCTCCTGGAGTCCTGTCAGTCCAGCCGGGTACCGCGCGCGGTACAGGAGATTTTGTTTCCTGTTCCCAGCCGGACTGACAGGAAGTGCACACTGAGTGCTGACTTCCTTTCAGTCCGGCCGGGAACACAGGAAACTGAATCTCCTGTACCTATCTCCTGATAGGGGGCTGGGGACCCATAATAATAGAACACCGGACTGACAGGAGGAAGAGGAGCTTGGCCACGCTACAGCGTTAGCCTACAGGGAAGATGTGGAGGTGATATTAGAAAAACATAGGGACAAGGGGGGGAGTAAGAACATGGGTTTAAAAAATGTGTGTAGTGCTAACGTAGGCATTGCGTGAGGGGGGGGTGCTTGGGGACCCCTATTTTGCTTGGGGCCCCCAAATTCCTTCAAACGGCCCTGGATATAGGTCTGTAGTATTGGCGATTAAAAGGCAGGGATAAAAGAAGACTAGGTGAAAAAGAGAGAGAGAGCGGGGGGGGGGGAGAAGAGGTGGAATGGAAAAAAGTGGGACGGGAAAGGGAGTGTCAAGTGTTACTGGCGGTTGATAAGGAGGGGCGGTATCATGGCGCTAAGGTTCGAGCAAAGTAGCATTAAAATCAGATAGAAGAGGTTCGAGCAAAGTAGCGTCAAAAGCGTCAAAATCAGATAGAAGAGGTTCGAGCAAGGTAGCGTCAAAATCAGATGGCGTCAAAATCAGATGGCGAGAAACAATCTATCCAGGTTTTCCAGACTCATGAGTAGCGTACAATTTTGTGGAAATAATAGTCTGTGTAACGCAGTTTTTGACCTCAATTGTATTGATATTTAGGGATTTCCAGGGTGACGCTTGTGTAGCACTACCCCTGTAGGAGCTGCTGGTTTAGATTTGGGTCCGCACGTTACCTCGTTCCTCATTGTCTAGGGGTTGAGAGTCTGTAAAAAGTTCAATGTCCACACAGGGCCAGTGCTACCACTAGGCAAACTAGGCAGCCGCCTAAAGCGCACTGCAGCCTAGGGGCGTCCGGTCACTGGTGTTCCTACTGTCTTCTCTCTGCAACATGCAACTTAGTCTCAGCATCAGCAGGCAGCCACCGCTTCGTTTGTACATAGTGTCAGAGGCGCAGTGGCAGCAGACGACTGGGTCTGTGTCCCAATTCCTGAATGGATGGAAGCAAGCAAACATTTATTGATGGGCATGAGTAGGCTGAATTGATGGGCGCTGGTGAGGCTGCATTGATGGGCGCTGGTGAGGCTGCATTGATGGGCACTGGTGAGGCTGCATTTGATGGGCACTGGTGGGCTGCATTTGATGGGTGCTTCATTAAAAAGGTGGGTATACATGGGCAGGACAAAGGGGTTGGAGTCAGGGGTGGAGCCAGACGGGTTTCCGCTTGGGGGTCAAAAATCCACCAGCCCTGTGTCCACAAGTTATAATCCTTTTTCTTTAGCTTTTATTTTCAAACAACTTGTAGAAGAAGAGGGGTGCATGATCAGGGGAAGGTTCAGGTGCACAAGGCAGATCACTGGGGAAATGCTAAACTTCAAGGTCACACTCGCCACTTTCTCTCGAGTGGGAATTGCTCACCCGGATAGGCCCCTCTCACCTGGCCTAGCAGCCAGGATGATGCACAGACAAGGATAATCTCAGTCTCTGCCACAGACTGGTTGCAAGTTCAGATGAGGGATTCCGGAATCCTCTGCCACAGGATTTGGTACCCGGAGATCCAGCCTTACAGTTCTAGAGCCTTTAAGCCAACTCGGCACATTGTAAGGTATTGCAGGCTACAGTGCATCCTTCAATAAGTTACCAGGCCTCTCCCAAAGTACCAGCCTTCCGCTCGATCCTTTCCAGGACAGGTCCTCCCCTGGCTTCCTCCATTGAGTGGCTTCCTCCCGCAGGACAGACAGCACAGCATAGGCCCTAGTCTAAGGTGACCATATTTTTAAAATGAAATCCGGGGACATATTTTTTCTTTGTAATGGCAACAACCAGCGACTCTCTGCCCGTCGCCGGCCGCCTCACAGCCTCTCAAGTCTTACTCTTCGGGCCCCGGCTACTACTGGATGGGGAGCGGAGGAAGATCACGCCACCAGGGAAGGCAAGGAGATAGGCAGGTGGCTGGCCAGGATTTGAGCCAAGGCAGAAGAACATGCAAGCGGAGCTGGATGGGCATGCCCCCAAAACTGAAGAAATATTACCTCCGCTCCAACCAGCACATGATCATTAGAAAGGGGCACAGATAATGGGAAAAATACAACCCCCCCCCCCCTATGCTAGTAGGCACGGTGGAGCGGGGGTGTGTGATTCTATTTTTTTTATTTTAATTCTGCACTGATTGGATTTAATAGGGGGCAGGGGCAATTTCAAAGACAATCTTGGGACAAAACCAGGGACAGACTTGGTCCAGGGACAGTGTCCTCAATCAGGGGACTGTCCCCTGAAACTGAGGATGTCTGGTCACCCTACCCTAGTCAGGACAACAGGGCCTACCAGGCACTAATGCAGCCTCGTGCCAACATGGTCCAGAGGCTAAAAATCACACAACACATACCTCGCACCAGGAGGGCCACAAAGTGAAAAAGGACCCCAAAAAATGGCGTCTGCCCCTTTAGAATCCTTCCCCAGCATGCTCAGCGGGAAGACCACTCCCACTGGGCTGTTCCTGGGGAAAGACACTCAATACACAATGGCTTGCCTTAGTTCCAACATTGGCCTGTGGTAGTATCGCCACCCACAGGCAAACAAAGGGAAATACCTCCAAGCACAACCATAGTCAGAACAGAGGCTAATTTAGCCTTAAAGTGGATGTAAACCCCCCCAAATTTTTTTTTTTTTGATGTCACAATGTAGAGTATAAGATTTCCTATCATCTGTGCCCAGTCTTGCCACACAGAGTTAATCCAGCGCTGAGTAATCCTATTTTAAAGTCCAGTGCAAATTAACCGGACTTCAGATAAAAACCTGCCAAATTAGGTTAAAGTGGAGCTCCACCCTCTTTTTCAACTTTATAGCATTTGTTTTTAAAGTGCCCCCTTAAATTGAATTGGTGTGTCTTTTTTTTTTTTTTTTTAAAACTCACTGTGCTGTGCAGATGAGTTTATTTTCCTCGGCCGCGGCCGCAGCGGCATCGCCCCGTCAATCAGTGCTGCATTGCCTCCTGGGAGATGTTTGTCATCAACCCCAGGAGGTCCTGGCCGCGTAGCATCGCGTGATTACCCCCCCCCCGCGAATGAAAAAAAAACACAGGCGCCGCGGGTTAAACATTGTGCGTTGACTGACACAGACTACAGTGCCCGAGTGCCAGAGCGGAGCAGGTAGTGGCTTGGCGGGGGTGGGGGAGAGTGCAAGCTGCTCCCCTGTCAGTCGGCACATCTGGGACCGGCGCGGCGCAATGATCCTCTTCTCTCATGTCATGTCTCTGATAAGTGTAGGGCAGCGGCCGTCAGCCGAGCAGAGAAGCCGCCTCCCCCCTTCTCCTTTATGTCTATACAGTGCTGTGCATGCAGGAGAAGGGGGGAGGCGGCTTCTCTGCTCGGCTGACGGCCGCTGCCCTACACTTATCAGAGACATGACATGAGAGAAGAGGATCATTGCGCCGCGCCGGTCCCAGATGTGCCGACTGACAGGGGAGCAGCTTGCACTCTCCCCCACCCCCGCCAAGCCACTAAGTCCCCCCCGCCAAGCCACCAAGTCCCCCCCACCCCCGCCAAGCCACTAAGTCCCCCCCCACCCCCGCCAAGCCACTAAGTCCCCCCCACCCCCGCCAAGCCACTACCTCGGGCTCTCTGACTGATACATTGTGGGTCTAAATGGGGGGGTCTGTATTGTAGCAAGGGGGGGGTTTGTTTTGTAAGGAGGGGGGGGGGTCTGTATTGTAGGGGGGTCTTCACTGTAGCGGGGGTCTGTATTGTAGGAAGTGGGGTCTGTATTGTAGGAAGGGGGGTCTTCACTGTAGCGGGGGTCTGTATTGTAGCAAGGGGGGGGTTGTATTGTAAGAAGGGGGGGTTTCACAGTAGCGGGGGTCTGTATTGTAGTAAGGGGGGTCTGTACTGTAGTAAGGGGGGTCTTCACTGTAGAGGGGGTCTGTATTGTAACGGGGTCTTCACTGCAGGTGGGCCTGCACTGTAGGGAGGGGGTCTGCACTGTAGAGGGGTCTGAGTAACAATTAGGGGGCCCAGAACTGTTAAGGGGGGTGCCTGTGTAACATACAGGCTTCTAGAGGTGCAGGGTACTGTGTAATGTAAAGGGGTCCAGAGATGTGGGGGGCTGTGTAATGTAAAGGGATCCAGAGGTGCAGGGTGCTGTGTAATGTTAAGGGGTCCAGAAAAACAAGGGCTGGGTAATGTAAAAGGGGTCCAAAGGTGCAGGGTACTTTGTAATGTAAAGGGGTCCAAAGGTGCAGGGTGCTGTGTAATGTAAAGGGGTCCAAAGGTGCAGGGTGCTGTGTAATGTAAAGGGGTCCAAAGGTGCAGGGTGCTGTGTAATGTAAAGGGGTCCATAGGTGCAGGGTGCTGTGTAATGTAAAGGAGTCCAGAGGTACAAGAGCTGTGTAATGTAAAGGGGTCCAAAGGTGCAGGGTGCTGTGTAATGTAAAGGGGTCCAGTGATGCAGGGTGCAGTGTAATGTAAAGGGGGTCCAGAGGTGCAGGGTGCAGTGTAATGTAAAGGGATCCAGAGTGCTGTGTAATGTAAAGGGGTCCAGAGGTACAAGGGCTGTGTAATGTGCTGGGGCGATGCGATTTGGTGGCAGTGTGATGTGATGTGCTGGGGCGATTTGATGCAATTTGGCGGGGGGGGGGGGTGCTGCGATGGAGGAGATGTGATTTCGCGGGGGCAATGCGATGTGCTGGCTGGGGCGATGCAATTTTGTGGGTATTGTGATGCAATTGGGCGGGGGGTCTATGCGATGTGGGAATATTTACTAAATGTTGTGCTGTGATCGGTGCGGTGTGCTGTGCTGTGATCGGTGTGCTGTGATCGGTGCGCTGTGATCGGTGCGCTGTGATGTGATCGGTGTACTGTGATCGGTGCGTTGTGCTGTGATCGGTGCGCTGTGATCGGTGCATTGTGCGGTGTGCTGTGATCGGTGCGCTGTGATCGGTGCGCTGTGCTGTGATCAGTGCACTGTGCTGTGATCGGTGTGCTGTGCTCGGTGCGCTGTGAGGTGTGCTGTGATCGGTGCGCTGTGATCGGTGCGTTGTGCTGTGATCGGTGCACTGTGATCGGTGCATTGTGCGGTGTGCTGTGATCGGTGCGCTGTGATCGGTGCACTGTGCTGTGATCGGTGTGCTGTGATCGGTGCGCTGTGATCGGTGCGCTGTGATCGGTGCGCTGTGATCGTTGCGCTGTGAGGTGTGTTGTGATCGGTGCGCTGTGATCGGTGCGCTGTGATCGGTGCGCTGTGATCGGTGCGCTGTGATCGGTGCATTGTGCGGTGTGCTGTGATCGGTGTGCTGTGATCGGTGCGCTGTGATCGGTGCGCTGTGATCGGTGCGCTGTGATCGGTGCGCTGTGATCGGTGCATTGTGCGGTGTGCTGTGATCGGTGTGCTGTGATTGGTGCGTTGTGCTGTGCTGTGATCGATGCACTGTGCTGTGATCGGTGTGCTGTGATCGGTGCGCTGTGATCGGTGCGCTGTGATGTGATTGGTGTACTGTGATCGGTGCGTTGTGCTGTGATCGGTGCGCTGTGATCGGTGCGCTGTGATCGGTGCATTGTGCTGTGATCGGTGTGCTGTGATCGGTGCGCTGTGATCGGTGCGCTGTGATCGGTGCGCTGTGATCGTTGCGCTGTGAGGTGTGTTGTGATCGGTGCGCTGTGATCGGTGCGCTGTGATCGGTGCGCTGTGATCGGTGCGCTGTGATCGGTGCATTGTGCGGTGTGCTGTGATCGGTGCATTGTGCGGTGCGCTGTGATCGGTGTGGTGTGCGGTGCAGATATATCTACATAACAAATTATTTCGTATATTTCCTGGTTCCTGGAAGGAGGAGGGGAGGAGAGATTTTGCTATTGAAACCTGATCTGTAACATATTACATTGCTTGTGCAGCACTGAGCATGTGCGAGATATGCAAAGCTGAAATCCAGGAAGTCATACAGTCTGGCTTCATGGATTCCCACACTTAAGATGGCCACGGTCAATTCCTGTTTTATAAAGTATCTAAATGCTGTAACAACCTAACAAAACGGACCTTAGTTTACAGACTAACTTTACTAGAATAGATTAAGCTTGTGTATTACAGGGGTATTTATATTTAAAAAGTGAAATTGTGGCCGGAACTCCACTTTAAGTCCGTTTCTCTGTTTTTGCTTTCAGTAACAGGTTATTTACAAATATAGCGTTGACATGTTTATCATAACAAGAGGTGATCCAAAGTTCATTGTATATTACTAGGATGTGTTATGATGTTATATCACCTCATGTTATGATAAACAAAACATAACATATGATAAACATGTCCTAGCTATATTTGTAAATAACCTCTCACTCAAAACAAGAAGAGAGATTCCGGACTTTTTGATTTAGGCAGGGTTTTATCTGGAAGGCTGTTCGTTTTCACTGAACATAAAAGAGGATTACTCAGCGCTGGATTAACTCTGCGTGGCAAGACTGGGCACAAATGATAGGAAATATTATACTCTACATTGTGGGGTTTACATCCACTTTAATTAACAAAGTCTGAGCTGAACTCCCAGCTCAGACACCCTCTAAATTTGAACATAGCGCCTGGTCATCGGGAGCAGGGCTCTACACTTGTTTAGCCACAGTTGTAATTAGTAGAAGAAGTTGGATTTGAGCTTTAGCAAGGTCCAGAGGCCTTCAATTTAAAGCGGAAGTAAACTCATCAATTTAACAGTTTCAAAAAGCAGTTACATTCCTGGCATGCCGGGAATGCCAACTGTCACATTGGTTGTGCTCTCTACCAAACTGTCAAACCATCCAATGGCTGGTGTCATAACTGATCACATGTGCAGCATCATGGCAGTTGAAGATTAAACAGAGGCCAAGATGGCAGCTTCCTTGCCTGAAAATTATAGGAGGGTTTACTTCCACTTTAAGATGATGACTAAGGCCTCATACACACGACCCAGGAACTCGTAGTAAATGAAACATCGTTTTCCTCGACGAGTTCCTTGTCAGGTTTGTGGAGAATCTTGTCAAGCTTTCTTTGCGTACACACTGTCAAGACAAAATCTCATCGTTCTCAAATGCGGTGACGAACAACACGTACTACGGCACTATAAAGGGGAAGTTTGATTCCACTGGTGCCACCCTTCTGAGCATGTGCGGGTTTCTAAGCATACACACGAACGTGTTTCTCGTCGAAAACCAGCCTGACGAGGAACAGGACGAGGAAATTGAGACTCCCGACGAGGAAAAAGAGATCTTGTTCTCTATTTTTCTCATCGAGTTCCATGACAGATTTCTCGATGAAAAACATACACACAGCCATTATCCTCAGCAAAAAAGCTCTTCCACCAAGTTTCTTGATGGATTCTGTCGAGGAAAACGGTTGTGTGTATGAGGCCTGAGGGATCAAAACTGAGAGGTATGCCAAAAGCTTTGGAGTAGGGTGAAGCTTATTTCAAAACAACATTTTCGTGCTCGCCCCTCCCTTGGACTACAGGAGAGTCATGATGCTCTCTACGTTGCAGATAGAGAACAGAGCTGTGTGTTAGTGGGCGTCTTGACTCTTCTGTAGTCCAAGGGAGGGGCGAGCATGACACTCCACACCAGGGAGAAAGTCTTGCATTACTGTGTGGAGTTACAGACAGAAGAACAGGAAGTGAGGATTTCTCAGAAGAAATAAGGACATTTAAAAGCAAAATCGAAGGATGAGGTAAGTAAATGAGGACTGCACTAAGCAAGGCCGATCCTAGGGTCACAGGCGCCTGGGTGTAGAAATATTTCTGGCGCCCCCACATGGGCGTGGCCCAGGGGCGGACTGACCATTGGGACTTTAGGGCACTGCCCGAGGGCCCCATGCCACTAGGGGGCCCCATCAGGGTTGCCAGGCTCAATAAAACCAGGGACAGTATGTAAAAATCTGTGTTTTTTTTACATCTGTCCCTGATATGTCTTAAACCGACATGCTTTTGATGTGAAAATCCTGAGATTTTAGCTGCCCCGCCTCTGCACTGCCTCCTGGCGTGGTGGACATCTGTAAGCCCAAGGGCTCCATAATCTTCTATTGCCCGGGGGCCCCATGAGTTGTCAGTCCACCCCTGGCGTGGCCATTTTACTAACTCCTCCCCTTTACAAATGTTTCTATGGCAATGACTCAACCACAGAGATGCTCCCCCACAAAGTCTTCATTACCCTGGGATCCTTACATGATCTCTTAAAGCGGAGTTCCACCCAAAAATGGAACTTCTGCTTAATCCCCTCCCCTCCCCATTACATGCCACATTTGGCATGTCATTTTTTTGGGGGGGGGAGTGGGGGCTTCAGTAGGAGTGGGACTTCCTGTCCCACTTCCTGCTTCCGCCGAGGGGCTGGTAAGGCGATTAGGCCTAATCGCCTTACTGCAGCCCCTCCCTTTGGCGATCGTCTAGGACACTGACAGGTCCTAGGCGATCGCCCGTCCAATCAGCGGCGAGCCGCGCCGCGCGCGCATTCGCAGTGCGACTCGCGCATGCGCAGTGGGTGCCCGGCCGTGAAGCAGAAGGCTGTCACGGCTGGGTGCCCACAGTTGCAATGAAGACGCCGCCCGGGGAGGGGGGGGAGAGGAGTGGAGCCCTGGTCGGCGCGTCGCTGGAACGTGGAGAAGGTAAGTGTCTGTTTATTAAAAGCCAGCAGCTACACTTTTTGTAGCTGCTGACTTTTAATAAACATTACATTTGGGTGGAACACCCCTCTAACAATAAACAAAATACAGGAAGAGAAGCCGAGTGCTTTATTGGGACCTGGAGGGGGGGGGGGGGCTCTCTGATGGACACAGAGAGGGCTTCTGTTAGAGAGTCTGTTAGATGTTTGGCGCCCCCACCTCTGCAGGCGCCTGGGTGTAATGCACCCTGTGCACTTTGCCTATGATCGGCCCTGGCACTAAGGTAAAGGAAGCTATTTAGGGGAAAAAATTGTACCTTTACAACCCCTTTTAGTCCAACGGATTTGTGCACACACGATTGGATAATCCAACGGAACACATGTTTTGTCTGAAAATTTGAGAGCATGCACACCCAACAATTATTGCCGGAAATTCCGACAACAATTGTGCAATGAATCATACAGACGGACGGATTGTCCGATAAAACACGTCAGTCGGACCATTGTTGTCGGACAATCCGATCGTGTGTATGGGCCTTTAGAGTACTTACAACAAATGTATGGAATTTTGATGTTTTTCAAAGAAAACACACCGAACTGACTGCATTCCCTATAGAAAGTCGCAATGGCCGTCTCTATTTTCGGTTTACTGGTCCTTTAACGGCTTTCAATCCTAGTCTGTGGAAAAGATTGGCAACAAGTTATAAAACGAATAGAACGCTAAGACTCCAGACTAATATACAGAGGTTTATAACATTCGAAGGTGCCACAGTGTTCTTATTTTTTATTTTTTTCTAACTTTCAAGATCTTAAATCTGAATCCCTCTGCTTTCTATCATGGGCAGCCTGTTTTTCCAAGCCGTGCTTGGACCCATGCTGCTTTGAGGAGAATTAGCCGAGCGCAGTCTGGGTACACGCCTGCCTCTTGTAATCAGCTTTGACACCTACGGCAATAATGAAAAGAGATATTATGTGTTTGAATTGCCAGGGGAGCATGTCTCGGCCCTGTAAAGTATACAGGTAACACCGAATGTGTGAATTACGGGGTAATTATGGCCAATGAGTTTTTTCCTGTTAAACAGGAGGACTGAGAAAGACTTGTGAGAGTGTCAAGAGCTGCACATGCAACCTCTGTGTTGCTTGAAGGGACTGACGGATAAATTAATACACTTGCGCTCTATTGATGAGCATAATAACCCCTTTTATGCCAGCTAGGCCTAAAGTGCTGCGGTTAACATAATGGTGACCATAGCTCTGGGGTCTCGGGGTATACAATGGGTTCTTTAACACGTTGAGGTCTGTACGTATCGAAGCCGATTTAACCACAGGCGTGCCGGGGCAGACGACAATAGAGGTAATTTTCGTCTAGAGAAAACTGTTTTCGTTTATAATCCCAACCCTTGCTAGAATTAGTGACTTGCCTTTAAGGCAGGAATTAGATCACACTGATTTGTTTTAAGAAAGTCTGGAAGTTGGATCGAGAGATTTTTTTTTTTTTTTTTTCGCATGTTTTTAATTATTACGTTTATTTAAAGAGCATGTCTGGACAATCGGTAAAATCTGGTGGTGAACAAGTAATGTTATCCAGGAAGCTTCTCAACATTATTAAAGTGAGAAGGGTCACTACAGTAACATTTACATTACATTTTATCTAATTGTTGGAGCCAAATTCAGCAGGTAATGCGTCTGGATGGAACTTACCCATCTTTTGGTTGGCTCTGTGTATTTGTCTTGTTTCTTGGGGGATTATTTACTAAAGGCAAATCCACTGTGCACTACAAGTGCACTTGGAAGTGCAGTCGCTGTAGATCTGAGGGGGTTATGCAAGGAAAATAAAAAACAGCATTTTAGCTTGCACATGATTGGATGATAAAATCAGCAGAGCTTCCCCTCATTTTAGATCTTCCCCTTAGATTTACAGCGACTGCACTTGCAGTGCACTTGTAGTGCAAAGTGGATTGGCCTTTAGTAAATCAACCCCTATGTGATTTTCTGCAGATTTTTGTCTTCAGATCTACCAAAACCATGTAGTGCAAGGGCCGGCCTGATTGCATACAAATTTAAACTCTTAAGGCTTGACCTCATATTATATGGATTTGGTAAATCTGAAGACATAAATCTGCAGAAAATCTAATAGTGTGTATGGCTAGAGTCTCATGACTTCCATCCCTTGGTTAAGTGTGATCTGTTCCTTGTCCCTGTTCCCTGACTTTGACTTGGTTCTGTGTGTTCTGTGTCTTGCTGCAGTTTCCTGTGTCTTGACCATGGTTCTGTGTGTTTTGTGTCTTGGTGTTGGTTCTGTGTGCTCTATGTCTTGGTGTCGGTTCTATGTGCTCTATGTCTTGGTGTTGGTTCTGTGTGCTCTATGTCTTGGTGTTGGTTCTGTGTGCTCTATGTCTTGGTGTTGGTTCTGTGTGCTCTATGTCTTGGTGTTGGTTCTGTGTGCTCTATGTCTTGGTGTTGGTTGTGTGTGTTCTATGTCTTGGTGTTGGTTCTGTGTGCTCTATGTCTTGGTGTCGGTTCTGTGTGCTCTATGTCTTGGTGTTGGTTCTGTGTGCTCTATGTCTTGGTGTTGGTTCTGTGTGCTCTATGTCTTGGTGTTGGTTCTGTGTGCTCTGTGTCTATGTGTTGGTTCTGTGTGCTCTATGTCTTGGTGTTGGTTCTGTGTGCTCTGTGTCTATGTGTTGGTTCTGTGTGCTCTATGTCTTGGTATTGGTTCTGTGTGCTCTATGTCTTGGTGTTGGTTCTGTGTGCTCTATGTCTTGGTGTTGGTTCTGTGTGCTCTATGTCTTGGTGTTGGTTCTGTGTGCTCTATGTCTTGGTGTTGGTTCTGTGTGCTCTATGTCTTGGTGTTGGTTCTGTGTGCTCTATGTCTTGGTGTTGGTTGTGTGTGTTCTATGTCTTGGTGTTGGTTCTGTGTGCTCTATGTCTTGGTGTCGGTTCTGTGTGCTCTATGTCTTGGTGTTGGTTCTGTGTGCTCTATGTCTTGGTGTTGGTTCTGTGTGCTCTATGTCTTGGTGTTGGTTCTGTGTGCTCTGTGTCTATGTGTTGGTTCTGTGTGCTCTATGTCTTGGTGTTGGTTCTGTGTGCTCTGTGTCTATGTGTTGGTTCTGTGTGCTCTATGTCTTGGTATTGGTTCTGTGTGCTCTATGTCTTGGTGTTGGTTCTGTGTGCTCTATGTCTTGGTATTGGTTCTGTGTGCTCTATGTCTTGGTGTCGGTTCTGTGTGCTCTATGTCTTGGTGTTGGTTCTGTGTGCTCTATGTCTTGGTGTTGGTTCTGTGTGCTCTATGTCTTGGTATTGGTTCTGTGTGCTCTATGTCTTGGTGTCGGTTCTGTGTGCTCTATGTCTTGGTGTTGGTTCTGTGTGCTCTATGTCTTGGTGTTGGTTCTGTGTGCTCTATGTCTTGGTGTTGGTTCTGTGTGCTCTATGTCTTGGTGTTGGTTCTGTGTGCTCTATGTCTTGGTGTTGGTTCTGTGTGCTCTGTGTCTTGGTGTTGGTTCTGTGTGCTCTATGTCTATGTGTTGGTTCTGTGTGCTCTATGTCTTGGTGTTGGTTCTGTGTGCTCTATGTCTTGGTGTTGGTTCTGTGTGCTCTGTGTCTATGTGTTGGTTCTGTGTGCTCTATGTCTTGGTGTTGGTTCTGTGTGCTCTATGTCTTGGTGTTGGTTCTGTGTGCTCTATGTCTTGGTGTTGGTTCTGTGTGCTCTGTGTCTATGTGTTGGTTCTGTGTGCTCTATGTCTTGGTGTTGGTTCTGTGTGCTCTATGTCTTGGTGTTGGTTCTGTGTGCTCTATGTCTTGGTGTTGGTTCTGTGTGCTCTATGTCTTGGTGTTGGTTCTGTGTGCTCTATGTCTTGGCTCTGCTCTGTATTCTGTGTCTTGGTCTTGGGTCTGTAATTTCCCTTTTATGCTCTAATATGTAGGGGAGTTTCAGCAGACTTAAAAAGTTGTATTGGAACTAGAGAAAACACTTTCATGCATGTTCAGCTAGGATTCTTATATATATATATATAAGTACTATACCATTGAAAAACAGAGAATGCTGTGCTTCTTAAATAATTGCACCCTAGGCTTCAGCCTACATAGCCGTAGCAGAAATCCAAGTGTGCTGGTCCCTGTCTACACCTTTCTCTCAGCTCTGCCATGTCTCATTCTCCAAGAAATGAGTTGCGATAAAAACCCGCCTGTTCTACAGATGTTGTGTAATGAGGAACAATCACTAGATTGATAGTTCCAGTTGCTACAGTCACTGTATATTGTTAGAGAACAGAGGCCCTGACTGTAAAGCTGTGTAATTAATCAAGATGCTGTCACTCAGCAGTCTACCCATCATCGCTCACAATGCCTTAAACCTCACTTATTAAGGGGTTCTCCAAAAGCTGCTGACAGGCCCAACTCCATTTTGTATGAGGTCATTTCCTTTTCAAATGGCAAATCTAGTCACAGCAAAGTCAGACTTTCATTTGTGATCCAACGCAGAGCCTTATGTATCAAAGTGTCTGAAGGAAGAACTTGTCTTGTCGCCTGTAGTGACCAGTCTGATTCTCCTTTTCATGATCCTATTGGAAGAAGAAAAAAGGACAAAATGTCTGCAGCAGGTGATAAGGCTATTTCTACTTTCAGACACTTTGATAACTAAGACTTATAATGCCCAATGGGCCTCAAGTACTAAGAAGGCGTTATCTGGATGGTAACTAAAATTCATAGCCTATTTTCTCACTAAAAGAAAGAAAATTAATCCAATTGATTTATAATTGCCAAGTCTCAATTTCATGTTGGGGGACTATGAAAGGGGGGTAGCTATCTCTGCATCAGCTACAGTGTTTCCCCTGAAAATAAGCCAGGGTCTTATATTAATTTTGGCAACAAAAGACACAGTAGGGCTTATTTTCAGGGTAGGTCTTACCAAGTAATGTGCTGTCTTCTCTCCCCCTCTCTCTCCCTGCCTGTCAGGAATCCCCAGTGTGAACTGAGTTCAAATGCTTGTAAAATCCTATAATACACTCTATTACAGTATTATATAATGTATAATGTGTGTGTTTCTGTAAATACTTTCGTTATGGCGCCGCTCTGCGCTTTTGTGACCCTACAGAGCTCTCTTTCCTGCAATTATATTACAGAAACACTCACATTATATACTGCTGTAATAGAGTGGATTATAGGATTTTACAAGAATTTTTAACTAGGGCTTATTTTCGGGGTAGGGCTTATATTGCACCCCTCCGGGAAAATAACGCTAGGTCTTATTTTCGGTGTAAAGACTGGGCATTGTTATGTAACAGTGTACAGTTTTTTTTTTTGTCAATATAACATACGTTTCGAACAAAAATAGTTTGTCTTCTACTCTGTTGAGGCATGAAATCAGTTTTCTAATATACCGTATATACTCGAGTATAAGCCGAGTTTTTCAGCACATTTTTTTTGTGCTAAAAAGGCCCCCCTCGGCTTATACTCAAGTCCCCTTTTTGCGCATGATCTCCCGGACTTTGGGGACCCTAAACTTGGCACACATGTAACCCAACTCTTTCTCTACAAGTGTACAATGTTTGTTGTACAGGGGACCTACGACCGCCAAATTCGGGAACCCCTTCCATAGACTCCCATGTTAAACGATAATTTCTCTTTATGAGATCTAAAATAGAGCAGAATAACTGTCTTCTTGTATGGTTACTTATTCCTCCAGGATCCAAGGATCCACCATACCGAAGAAAAAGAACCAAGGAGACCACAACGTGTAAAACCACAAATTAAAATGTTATTAAATTGCTCAATATTCTCACAGGAGTGAAAACAAAAGCACTTGCAGAATAACTAAAACCAGTCCAAGGACTCAGACGGACTTCCGAGGTATCGGGATGGGCGATGACGTCATAAATGTCAGCTCCTCCCTGCGCGTTTCTTCATATATGACGTCTTCAGGGGCATGGAGGGATTTAACTTAACTTGTAGAAGTAAATTCCTACGGTCAGATGAGCTTCCTAGGGACATAGAGGGCCAGATTCAGAAAGATCCGCGGATCTTTCTGCTGGCGTAACGTATCCCCGATACGTTACGCCGCTGTAAATTTTTGCGCAAGTTCTGTATTCAGAAAGAACTTGCGCCCTTATTTACGGCGGTGTAACGTATGTGTTGGGGCGTAAGGCCGCGCAATTCAAATTTATGGAGTGGGGGCGTGATTCATGTGGACGTTCCCAGTGCGCATGCGCAAAATCACGTCACTTTTTGTCAATGTAAACGACGTGAACATAACTAACGTCGAGCCCTATTCCCGAACGATTTACGCAAACGACATAACCGACGTACAATTCGACGCTGTCCCGACGTCCATACTTAACATTGGCTACGCCTCCTATAGCAGGGGTAACCTTACGCCACTCTAACGCTATCGCAAACGACGTAAACTACGACGCGCCGCCGCAAGTACGTTTGGGAATGGGTGTAAATAGCTCGATTGCATATTTTGCGCGAAAACCGTCGTAAGCGCCACTTAGCGGCCAGCGTAAATATGCAACTAAGATACAACGGTGTAACAGACTTACACCGCTCGTATCTTAGGAGAAAGCCGGCGTATCTTGTTTCCTGAATACAGAAAAAAGATACGCCGGCTGTTCTTAGTAGTTACGCGTCGTATCTCTAAATACGCCGACGTAAATACTTTTCTAAATCTGGCCCAGAAATTTTATTTTATGTCTCTAGGTTTCAAACAGAGGAAAACAATACCCATCTTCACAAGCCCTAAAGCTAGCCATCCACACATACCTTATAGATTCCTCTTCTTCAGCCCAACTGGGTGAATTAAGAAACCACGTGGATTTCCCTATCCATGCTAAACAGCTAAGATGGAGGTATCTCCTGCTACCTGCTATAGCTGATTGGCTTCAGTCACTGGTTGGCTAACAATTGTCCACCTGGCTATTTGAATTTTGTACTCAAAGTTTGTTGAGCTGGGCGACTCCATCAGGACCACCCAAGGTTCAAATTTTGGCCAGTTCCTTGAAATTCTAGGAGTGTATGGCAAGCTTAGGACTTCTTCTGGGTCTGTGACTAGTGAGGCGAAAGATTCAGGTTAACAGCTCCAGGTTCTTCAAAAACAAGTCAGCTGCACCAGCCTGCCTTTAGCCTTTATCCTCACTTCCTGTTCTTCTGTCTGTAACTACACACCGTAATGCAAGGCTTTCTCCCTGGTGTGGAGAAAGCCTCTTGAGGGGGAGGGGGCGAGCAGGAGGGTTAGGACGCCCACTAACACACAGCTCATTTCTCTATTTGCAAAGTAGAGAGTGTCCTCACACTCCTGCTTGCCCCCTCCCCCCTCAAGAGGTTTTCTCCACACCAGGGAGAAAGCCTCGCATTATGGTGTGGAGTTACAGACAGAAGAACAGGAAGTGAGGATTTATCAGAAGAAATAAGGACATTTAAAAGCAAAATGGAAGAATGAGGTAAGTGAAAGGAAGCTATTTAGGGAAAACATTTTTACCTTTACAACCTCTTTAAGTCTGAAGTTTAAGCCCATCTATCATCTATCCATAAATGTTTTTAAAGGTACAATATTTCATGCATTGCAAGCAAAATCTGACTATTTCCTAACGAGTAAAAAAGATCCATAGGCAAGGTGTAGACGTATAACAGAACAAGATGGTCATATAAAAAATATCTACAGAGTTTCCTGCTTTACACAAGAAGTATTATGGAAAAGGAATGGGGTATTCACTTCAAAGGGGACGTTCTCAGTTTCCTAATAATGAATCTTAAAAGCTAAACAGAGAAATTGTCGAGTCTTCGCCAGTCTTGAGAAGCTTTTGTAAGCCATAAACTGGCATGAAGACCAATTCTGGGTCCAGCTGCCCACAGTTTTTTTTTTTTTGCCCAGTCAGCCAAAAGCATTGAATCAGTGTGCCCTAGAAAACGGCCCTGAATGAGGAGACTGCGTGTTTCCATGGCGACCAGAACAAAACAGGAACAGATCGCAACACAACAAAGTAGGACATGATGATGGTTAGGATGGGGGCATCTGACACAGCGTTTTATTGAAATGAAACAGGACATTTTAAATGCATATTATTCTAAATTAAACATGGATTTTTTTTTTTTTAAAGAGAACCAGTCACACCTGGCTTTATGCAAGAACCTGAACTGAAAGTCTTGAAGCTGAGTCGAACCCTAGAATAAAACTTTGCCACTAGCTGTCTTATGCAGTATAAGTGATCACAGACTTATCATTTACCCCATTTAGGTTGTAATGCACCCTTCAGCCATTACAAAAATCTGTCCTCTGCCTTTATGTACCAAAGTTCGACTAAGGCGTTCGATGTGCAAGCAGTTCCTCTCTCTGCTTCAGTCTGATATGCTTGCCTGTGATTCAGAGCTAGAGCCGACAACATGCCTTCACAGCTTATACTTAGTAGTGAGCGTGAGCATCACGTAGCAGAGCCAGATCACTCTGCTCTATGTGTACCCTGTTTCCCTGAAAATAAGTCTTACCCTGAAAATAAGACCTATCGTGATTTTCTAGGATGGCTGCAATATAAGCCCTACCCAGAAAATAAGCCCTAGTTAGAGTCTTTGCAAAAACATGTACAGTGGAACCTCGGATTACGAGCATAATCCTTTCCAGGAGAATGCCCGTAATCATAATTCGTTCTGCATTTACTTTAATTGCATGCAATACTGCATGTGGCCAGAGCCTCAGAAACAGATGGAAAGGCCGAGGACACCTTGGCTGACCTATGCAAACCTTGGAAAGACCCTGTTAACCGAGGTTTGCCGAGTTCAGCCGAGCTGTCCTCGCTCCTTTCCATGCATTTCCGAAGTGCGCCAATCGGCGTCCCAACCTCGGCAGTATTCAGAGCGGGTGGGTTACGTGAGCACCCAGCAGCGCTGTAAATAAGGTATTTTTCAAAATAAAGTTATACAAGGAGACACACTGTACATTATATAATCTTTTAACACAACGGATTACATAATTGTACAAGGACATTAATCAAGGTTTTGGGATTATAGCATGTCATAATGCTGACTTCCGAGCTGACAGGGGGAGACAGGGGACAGAGAAACTTTTTAAAAAACATTTTATTGTTCTTTTTTTTCCGAAAGAGCTATAAATGACACAGCACAAGCACTGTCTATCATGCAAGGATCGGGATGTTTTTTTTTAGAAGATGACATAACTGTATTTGAATAAATGCAGATTATTTTACATACTATAGATAAATAAGACATCCCCTGAAAATAGGCCCTAGTGTGTTTTTTGTAGCCAAAATTAATGAAAGACCCAGTCTTATTTTCGGGGAAACACGGTAAGCAGCAACCTTTAGCGCAAAGGTGTCAAACACAAGGCCCGCGGGCCGAATCCGGCCCTCCAGGCCATTTCATGTGGCCCTCACACCTCTCCTGCAGCCCTCCTCTGGTCCTCCTTCAGACCCTTACTTTCTGCTTTCATGCAATGCCTCCAGCTTCTTCCCAGCAGCAGCATAAGGAAAGGGTGCACTGTGACGTAAGGGAGAGTGGGGGACTCAACTTCTGATGGTGGGGTGGCTCTTGACATCTAATGTAAAGGGGAGGGGATGCGCTGGACATCTGATCTTTCAGATACAACCGGCCGTTTTAAGGGCAATCATAATGCTGATGCGGCCCACGATGAAATTGAGTTTGACACCTTTAGCGGCACACAGCAATTTGTTTTTAAATGGGGAATGCTGTGGACTTTGGTGTAAAAGGGAACTCTGTTGTGGGGGGGGGGGTTCTGCTCACCAAAGCCCCCACTTACATCAGGGTTCCCAGCATCCCCCCTTAAATAGGTGTAGCACTACCCCATAGGAGCTGCTGGTTAGTTTTGGGTCTGCACATGTTCCTCGTCGTCTAGGGGTTGAGAGTCCGCATAAAGTTCAGTGTCCACAAGTTATAGTTATTTTTCTTTCAACATTGGCCTGTGGTGGTACCACCAGCTACAGGCAAACAAAGGGAAGTCCCTCCAGGCACAGCCATAGCCAGAACAGAGGCTGATTTAGCCCCAAATAACAGAGTTTGAGCTAAACTACCAGCTCAGACACCCTCTAACATAGCGCCTGGTCATTGGAAGCAGGGCGCTACATAGGGGTTCCTAAAGCCCCACTTACAGTACATAAGAGTCTGCAGAGCACCACTTACACCTGTGTCTCCCTTACCATAGTGTACTCACTCACTCTGAGGCAGGAGAGAGAAGACAGGGAGGGGGACTATGCACTCGGCATTTGTAGTACTTGGTTGGTTGGGGAACATAGGTGTGCGCAAGCTGGGCAGCAGGGGAAATCTGCGCCGCACGGGGTGATTAGGTTGTGCCCAGTCACGCCTAAGTTGGGGGGGCCACAGTCAGGTCTGAATAATGTGTCTGGGTTTCAGGCAGGGCTGTCTTAATGAGAGGGCACACCTGGGCACTGCCTTTTCCCCAAAGCAGCTGGTCCTTGAGCCTGGGCTACCCCAAAATTGGGGCAGCTCGGGCTGCCCCTCTACATCCCAGTTATCCCCCCAGCACTCTGACCCCTCTACACCTTAGATATCGTCTACCTCCTACCTACTTGCTTTCTGTTTACCTGCACTGTCTCCAGTGTAGGGGCCCCAGAGCATTACTTTGCCCAGGGGCCCATGATGCTATTAAGACGGCTCTGATTTCAGGCGGTCTGAAACCTGGGCACGTGATTCAAAACCTGGACTGTCTGGGTGAATCCCGGACGGGTGGCAACACTAATTCCAACACACCCCCTGTGAATTAGAGCTAGAGCCCACCACTCTGCAAAGAGCTTTGCTGAGTTACAGGAACTGGGATAAATGTCATATATTCCCAGCTGGTTATCACGGTGGAATAAGAAAAAAATACTGCTGTCTCATAACTAAGGCCGCGTACACACGATCGGACCAGTTCGATGGTGTGTACGGCCCATTGGACCGGTGTCCGGCGAACCAAAGTTTTAAAACCTGCTTCAAAATCTGTCCGATGGACACCTGTCCGTCGGACAGGTTCGGACCAAAAACCCGCGCATGCTCAGAATCAAGTCGAAGCATTGAACTTCGTTTTTTCAGCACGTCGTTGTGTTCTACTTCACCGCGTTCTGGTCTGATCGGATTTTTGGTCCGATGGTGTGTACGCCCATCAGACCATCAGACCACTTTAGCCTGGTCCGATGAAAACGGTCCGTCAGACTATTCTCATTGGACCGGTCTGATCGTGTGTACGTGGCCTTAGAGGCAGAGAAATACTTTCTACCCTACGCTTACACATTTTGTAGCTATCCAAGAAAAACTTGTTGCATGTTACAGCTCTGGTTGTGCAGACACACGTTACCAGTGCTCATGAAATGGTTAAATAGTAGGTCTCAGGGAAGCAAATAAACCCTTTTGCTTTTTTTTCGCTTGTTTTGGGCTCTCAGACAACTTCAAAGTGAGATAAAGAAAATGTATAGTTCACTTTCAGTCATATGCAAATGCAGATGGCTACTCGCAGACAGAATGCTAATAAGGCGATCGATGGGGAGAGAGACGCTAAGAATTTTTACACATTTCGGGACGCGCTGTCAGCAAAATTCACAGAGAAATTATAATGTGATTATAGATATTAGCGACACTAAACTTTCACACCTCTCATTGGCAGCATGGTCCGCTAAAATACGGAGCTAACTTACACAATTCTTTTGTCGCATTTTACGAAGTTCCAAAACTTGTTGTCCTTATGTGAAAAGATTTGTAACCAGGCAATGGTGTCCCAGAAAGCACAAGAGAAGGGCCACATCCCTGAAATAAACATTTCAACAGCTGTAGTCCCCTTATACCAATAAAGCCTCGTACACACGCTCGGTTTACTCGGCAAAATCCAGCAAAAAAAAAAACTGCTGGCAGAGCTTTCTTGCCGTGTAAACCGAGCGTGTGTAATGCCGCGTACGTGCGTACACACGATCATGAAAAATAAAATGCTCTAGCAAAGCGCGGTGACGTACAACACGCACCACGGCACTATAAAGGGGAAGTTCTATTCGGATGGCGCCACCTTTTGGGCTGCTTGAGCTGATTTCCTGTTAGACTGTTAGACTGCAGGCATGCTACAGGCAGGGGCGGACTGACCATTGAGGCACTCGGGCACTGCCTAAGGGCCCCATGCCACTAGGGGGCCCCATCAGGGTTACCAGGCTCAGTAAAACCAGGGACAGTATGTAAAAATGTGTGTTTCTTTTACATCTGTCCCTGATATGTCTGAAACCGAAGTGCTTTTGATGTGAAAATCCAGAGATTTTAGCTGCCTCGTCTATGCACTGCCTCTTGGCATGGTGGCCATCTGTAAGCCCAGGGGCCCCATAATCTTCTATTGCCCGGGGGCCCCATGAGTTGTCAGTCCACCCTGGCTACATGAGATGGTCAGGGACTGCAGGCATGCTACAGGAGATGGTCAGGGACTGCAGGCATGCTACAGGACTTGGTAAGGGACTACAGGTATGCTACAGGAGATGGTCAGGGACTGCAGGCATGCTACAGGAGATGGTCAGGGACTGCAGGCATGCTACAGGAGTTGCTCAGGGACTGCAGGCATGCTACAGGAGTTGCTCAGGGACTGCAGGCATGCTACAGGAGTTGCTCAGGGACTGCAGGCATGCTACAGGAGTTGCTCAGGGACTGCAGGCATGCTACAGGAGTTGGTAAGGGACTGCAGGTATGCTACAGGAGATGGTCAGGGACTGCAGGCATGCTACAGGAGTTGGTAAGGGACTGCAGGTATGCTACAGGAGATGGTCAGGGACTGCAGGCATGCTACAGGAGTTGCTCAGGGACTGCAGACATGCTACAGGAGATGGTCAGGGACTGCAGGCATGCTACAGGAGATGGTCAGTGACTGCAGGCATGCTACAGGAGTTGCTCAGGGACTGCAGACATGCTACAGGAGATGGTCAGGGACTGCAGGCATGCTACAGGAGTTGCTCAGGGCATGCAGACATGCTACAGGAGATGGTCAGGGACTGCAGGCATGCTACAGGAGATGGTCAGGGACTGCAGGCATGCTACAGTAGATGGTCAGGGACTGCAGATATGCTACAGAAGATGGTCAGGGACTGCAGGCATGCTACAGGAGACGGTCAGGGACTGCAGGCATGCTACAGTAGATGGTCAGGGACTGCAGACATGCTACAGAAGATGGTCAGGGACTGCAGACATGCTACAGAAGATGGTCAGGGACTGCAGGCATGCTACAGTAGATGGTGAGGGACTGCAGACATGCTACAGTAGATGGTCAGGGACTGCAGACATGCTACAGAAGATGGTCAGGGACTGCAGGCATGCTACAGGAGACGGTCAGGGACTGCAGGCATGCTACAGTAGATGGTCAGGGACTGCAGACATGCTACAGAAGATGGTCAGGGACTGCAGGCATGCTACAAGAGATTGGTAGAGACTTCAGGAATGCTACAGAAGGGGTTGGTGAATGATGAACTCTTACATAAAACTGCTAGAGATTCTGGCATCACAGACCTCTTATAATTTATTATTTCAGTATTTGCCCCTTAAAAATGACTGTCAATGCAGTATGTTCAAGAATACATAAAAAGGGAAATTAACGCTTTTTGAAGAGTTTGTCTGCCCGTTGTAAAAACAAATTAAAATGTACATAAAGCACACAATAAAGCCGTGCTGTAAATTTTCATCAAATGATTCAGTGAATTTTTTTTTTTAGTATTATTTTATCCTGGAAACTCCCCAAATTCCCGAAACATTGTCCAAAGCGATTGATACAGAGCCCTTTGTTCTAGCCGAGACATTTCCTTTATCGCCTACAATTAACCAGTGGCCCCGCCTTACGGGGCCCACCCCACCTCATTGGCCAATTCCTAGCTCCTGATACCTTACCTTCTAAAGGTGATCCCACTAACTATTTCTATTCCAGAAAATATAAAGTACAAGTTATTCAGGACTAATTTGTTTTCATACAACTTTTCCTAATTTGTTTTTTGGAAGTCCATAAACTAAATTTCAGTATGGCTGAAAATAAAACAATTATCCCACTTTTGAAAATTCTTATAGGGGTTGTAAAGGAATTTGTTTTCCCCCTAAATAGCTTCCTTTACCTTAGTGCAGTCCTCCTTCACTTACCTCATCCTTCCATTTTGCTTTTGAATTTCCTTATTTCTTCTGAGAAATCCTCACTTCCTGTTCTTCTGTCTGTAATTACACACAGTAATGTGAGGCTTTCTCCCTGGTGTGGATAAAGCCTCTTGAAGGGGCGAGCAGGAGTGTCAGGATGCCCACTTACTTGCCTGCTCGCCCCCTCCCCCCTCAAGAGGCTTTCTCCACACCAGGGAGAAAGCCTCGCCCTAGGGTGTGTAGTTACAGACAGAAGAACAGGAAGTGAGGATTTCTCAGAAGAAATATTGACATTTAAAAGCATAATGGAAAGATGAGGTAAGTGAAGGAGGACTGCACTAAGGTAAAGGAAGGTATTTAGGGAAAAAAAAATTCCCTTTCAACCCCTTTAAGCTAGCCATGCACTAGTGGAATTTTGTAAGAACATTTGTATGAAAATTTTCGACAAAACCTTGTCTTGCCATCATTGTGTCAACAGTTAAAAACAAATGTTGAACATTTTAGCTATAAAAAAAATTTAACATTTCCAAAAATAAAATAAAAAATGTATACAAAATTCTACTAGTATACGGCTAGCTTTGATGCTTGTATTCTGTGTATGTTGATGTACGTGATGAAAAATGAGCGCTAAATGGAACGTTCTGCTTAACAATTATAACACTGGGCACTTTTACCCCCTTCCTGCTCAGGCCAATTTTTCAGCTTTCAGCGCTGTCGCAGATTGAATCGACAATTACGTGGTCATGCAACACTGTATCCATATGACATTTTTATCATTTTTTTTTGGTGGTATTTAACCAACCCTGTATTTTTTATTTTGTGCTAAACAAATGAAAAATTACTGAAAATTTGGAAAAAATAAATAAAAAGATTTTAATTCTTTCTGACATAAATATCTGCAAATAAATAATATTTTTTCATAAATTTAGGCCAAACTGTATTCTGCTACATTTCTTTGGTGAAAATAACCCAACTCAGTGCATATTATGTACTCCATGGGAATGTTATACATGGTATATATATATCTGAAAATAGATTAAAAAAAATAGATCAGATCAAATCAATCCTGATGTACTGACGGCCTATCTCATTTCTTGAGGCCTGAAAATGCCAGGACAGTACAAATATCGCCCAAATTACCAGTTTTTATAAATTATACAGTCCAAGGTATTTGTAAGAGGCATGGCAAGTTTTTTGACATTGTAATTTATTTGTCAAAATATTTGTCAAAATATTTAGGAAAATTAGGAAATAAAAAAGAAATTGGCCCAGATTCACAGAGCGATTACGCCTGTACAACAGGAGATGCGCGTGCGTAAGTCTAAATGTGCGCGTGCGTTTCGTTGCGCGGCATCCCCAGAACGAGATACACAAAAAATCGTCCCGCGTAATTTCGTTAGACTGGCGCATCCGTCCGCGCAAAAGTGCGATAGACACACCATTGATTTGCTAGTCAAATATGCTAATGAGGGACTTACGGGGATCCACAAAACCAACGTTGGGGCAGCGCAGGCGACGCAGTGTGCGCAACAGCAAAATGTCCTGTCTAAAATTAGAGCTGATAAAAGCTGGTCTAAAAAAAGAAAAAAAGTCTACTTGTTAGATAAAGCAACACTGTTAGTGAGCAGCTCAGCAGTCACACGTGTTGCACAACAATCTGTATGCCAACATGCCAGGGGCATCGTCGCACATAGCTATACTACTGACTTTAGATGAACAAAGAAGGAGGAGGGCACGGAGGATGGCACGGAGGATGGCACGGGAGAGGATATACCGCACACGCATAGACCTCTTTGGCATGAGTGATTCTGAGGTGTATCGCATCTTCAGATTCCCCCCTCATGCCATCCTGGAATTAACCACAACCCTGCAGGATGACATCACCAGACCAACACACCGCTCACATGCAGTGCAGCCACTGGTCAAGGTCCTGGCAACACTCCATTTCCTTGCCAGTGGCTCTTTTCAGCGTACAAGTGGAGTGGTGGCTGGGATGTCACAGTCCTCCATGAGCAGATGTGTGCACCAGGTTGTCCCTGCAATACTGAGACGCATGGCTAACCAAATCATCAAACCCACCACTGAGGACCTGCGGCTGAAGGCAATGACAGATTTCTACAGAATTGCCAGATTCCCACGCACTGTGGGGGCCATTGATTGCACACATGTGGCACTCCAGCCCCCCCAGGAGACAGAGCACATGTACCGCAATCGGAAGCATTGGCATTCCATCAATGTACAGGTGATAGTCGATGCCCAAGGCCTCATATGGCACGTCCGTGCCAAACACCCAGGGTCCAGCCATGACAGCTACATATACAATCAATGCCACATCCGAATGGAATTCGATCAGAACGTGTATGGGGACACCTGGCTGGTTGGTGAGTGACATGGGTGGCAGGCATGACTATCCCCTCCCATGATGCACATCACAAGGGGCACATGCATGACTAACATCCTCCTGTCTTTTCCCTTCCAGGTGACTCTGCATATCCACTGGGACCCCATCTCATGACTCCTATCCGGAACCCCCAAACTCCAGGAGAGGAAAGATACAATCAAGCACATGCTCAAACACGAGCAGTGGTGGAGCGCACCTTTGGCATCCTAAAGTCACGTTTCCGATGCCTGGATAAGTCTGGGGGTACCCTCTTGTACTCCCCAAACTTTGTGTGCCAGATCATCGGTGCATGTTGCATGCTGCACAACTTTGCAGAAAAAAAGGGCCTGCAGATTAACCTACGTGATGACCTGACCCCTGAACCAGACAACCCCCCCCCTAACCGAGGTTAACCCGTCTTCTGAGGGAAGAGCAGCCAGGAGACAGCTCACATTGGGCAACTTTGCACGTTAAACATACACATTAATCATGGCACAATGAGAATGCATGCATGCACACCACTGTGGTCCCTAGCACACACACCCCACATCCACATCAAATTGGATTGGCACCAGTCCACCATGCTGGACTTGTGAGCAGCAACGCCACGCCAAGGCTCCAATTATGTCACTGTACATTCATACACCAATCACACGGACCTGAGGATCACTTCTCCCTGGTCCTGGGGAACCCTTCTCCACCAAAATTGAGGGTGACACCCCTTTTCCGGCAGGAATGTCACCCCCACATTCACACAGCATTCACAACCCAAAAAAAAAAATGACCTGCAAATGCAAAAAATTTCCAGCAAAAAAAAAAAAAAATTAGAAAAAAAAGAAAAATTGGGGGAAAAACAAATTACTGCCCTCTGCGTGAGCCACGCCTGGGGCGCCCCCGGCCACGGCCCCGGCTTCTCAGGGGAGACTCATGGGGAAGGGGTAAAACCGGGGAAGGAGGATCAGCCCCTGATCTCTGCCCACCTGGTGGCCTGCCCTCCAAGGCCACGGCAATTCTGTCCAGGGCAGCACCAACTGTTGCCGTGTTGGCCTGGATAGCCAGGGTAAGGGCCCTCACATCCTGCCCAACGCCTGCTGATGTCGTCTGCAGTTCATTTAGGCAGGTTGTGAAAGCCTGGGAGTGGGAGTCCAGGTTCCCCAGCGTATCCTTGATGGAGGACAGGCTCTCCTCCATCCGCACCAATGTCTGGCTGACCTGTCCCAGATGGCGGGTCTGGAGGAACTGGTCCCTTCTCAGGGTGGCGGGCAGGAGATCGGCCAACCCCCTGGTGGTCTGGGATGACATCCTGCCTCCAGCTGATGCTTGTGGCCGGGGAGAAGGGGAGGCCCTTGTGAGGGGAGCCATGTTGGGGGAGGATGGGGGGGGCTCCCCCTTAGGGAGGCCTGCCTGCTGGCAGCCAGAGGGGAGGAGTCCTCAAAACCCAAACGTCCAGTGCCTGACATGGACTCCTCCTCCTCATGATTCTCCTCCTCCTCATGATTGTCCTGCTCCTCATGATTGTCCTCCTCATCTTGAACCTCCTCCGCGGACTCCGGCCTTGTTGGGGGGGCCTCATTAGGCTGCTGTCCTGGGGTTGGTGCGGTCAAGCCAGATGGCCCTGCACCCTCCTGCACATCTGTGGATGACACAAAACATTCACAGGTTGGAGGATCCACACACTTGCCACATATTCCCTTTCACCCCCTCCCCCACACATGCTACACACCTGATATTAAAAAAGAAAACAACTTACCTGGCACCACGGGCTGGGGACTGGAGTCAAAGCCGGGCAGGCCCTCAACTTCATGCCGATGAAAGGTCAGGGCCACCGCACGCTCCTCCGCTGTCAGGCTAATACGGCATGGTGGGCCCCCTCCTGTGCCCCTGGCATGGGCATGCATTCTGGCCAACTTCTTTTTGACCAGACGCCGGAGGTCATTGATTTTTTTGTCAATCCCAGACCTGGTCCGTGTCTCCCCCTGCCCCGCAGAATTCACCTGGTCAGTGATCCTATCCAAAATCTCCCTCCTCCTGGCCGGGGTGGTGTTGGCACTCTCTGGGCCGTGGAGGTAACGCCCATACTCGCTAATGGCCCGGGCAAGAATCTGTTTTTCCACAACTGTAAAATTAAGCTTTCGTTTTCTCTCAGTCATCCTTCCAAAAAAAAACAGTCCCAGTCAACAAAATTCATGCACACAAACAAGCACAACCAATCACAAAAAAACACACACACAGAGAGAAAACTACTCACCAAGAAACAGTCCCCAAAAAAAAAAAAACATATACAGCAGGAAAAGAAACAAAAAGAAATATATCAATCAAACAAACAGTCTCTCAAACACTTATCAAAAACCACTTTCAAAAATCTAACAACAACCACTTGATCACACAGAACACTAATCTGACAACTACAAAACACACCGCAACGAACAACAAGAACAAAAGCACTTTGTTAAATGGGAAGGGACAAAGGGATGTACTTTTGCAAAGGAAGTGCGTTTGTGTCTGTCTATTTATGCTGTTTGCGTAGTTCACAACGTTGCCCTAGTCCATTTCCAATTTCACTGATTGCGCCGCTCCCGAGTTGTGAGCATGCGCACATCGGAGCTGACATGGTCTCGTTCAAGCGCGCATGCGTGAGCCGGCCGGCCCTTCATTTGCATGGGGTCACGGCTCATTTCAATGTAACACGCCCACGTCCCTCCCAATTTGTATTACTCCTCCTTACGCCTCTGGAAAGACGTTACGTATGCGCAATTTCCTGCGCAAAAGCTACGAGAATAGGGTGATTACGCGGCAAAATTGCGCACGTCTAACGTAAAGGCGGTGCGCTACGCCGGTCCAATAATGCGCAGATGTACGTGAATCTGGGCCATTGTTTTTTATATATATTTTTTTTTTAAACAAACATGTTTTTATTTGTTTCTGTTATAAAATGTTGCAAATAAATAATATTTTTTCATAAATTTAGGCCAAACTATATTTCTTTGGTGAAAACCCAACTCAGTGCATATTATGTAGTCTGTGGGAAAGTTATACTGTTGAGTCCACAAACCATGGTATATAGATCTGAAAATAGATAAAAAAAAAAAAAGATCAAATCAATCCTGATTTACTGACGATCTATCTCATCTCTTGAGGCCTGAAAATGCCAGGACAGTACAAATATCGCCCAAATGACACATTTTTTTTTTTTAAATTAGACAGTCTAAGCTAAGGTATTAGTAAGAGGCATGGCAAGTTTTTTGACATTGTAATTTATTTGTCAAAATATTTAGGAAAATTAGGAAATCGTTTTGTTTTTTTAAAACCAAACATGTTTTTATTTGTTTCTGTTATAAAATTTTGCAAATAAATATTTTTTTTTTCATGAATTTAAGCCAAACTACATTTCTTTGGCGAAAATACCCCAACTCAGTGCATATAATGTAGTCTGTGGGAAAGTTATGCTGTCGAGTCCACAAACCATGGTATATAGATCTGAAAATAGATTTAAAAAAAAATGATCAAATCAATCCTGATTTACTGACGGCCTATCTCATTTCTTGAGGCTTGAAAATGCCAGGACACTACAAATATCGCCCAAATTACCAATTTTTGGAAATTAGACAGTCCAAGGTATAAGTAAGAGGCATGGCAAGTATTTTGACATTGTAATTTATGAAAAATAAGTGCTAAATAGAACATTCTGCTTAACAATTATAACACTGTGCACTTTAACCCCCTTCCTGCCCAGGCCGATTTTTCAGCTTTCAACGCTGTCGCAGTTTGAATCGCGTGGTCATGGAACACTGTATCCATATGACATTTTTATAAAAAAAATTCACACAAATAGGGATTTTTTTGGTGCTATTTGATCACCCTTGTATTTTTTTTTTTTTTTTGCTAAACAAATGAAAAACTACTGAAATTGTTGAAAAAACATTTTTTTTTTTTTTCATTTCTGATATAAATATTTGCAAATAAATAATATTTTTTCATAAATTTAAGCCAAACTGTATTCTGCTACATTTCATTGGTGAAAATAATCCAACTCAGTGCATATTATGTAGTCTGTGGAAATGTTTAACATGGTATATATATATGAAAATAGATAAAAAAAAATGATTAAATTAATCCTGATGTACTGATGACCTATCTCATTTCTTGAGGCCTGAAAATTCCAGGACAGTTCAAATATCACCCAAATTACCAGTTTTTGGAAAGCAGACAGGTATTATTAAGAGGCATGGCAAGTTTTTTGACATTGTAATTTTTTGGTCAAAATTTTGGGAAAAATTAGGAAATAAAATATATATTTTTTTTTTATTGAAAAAAACAAACATGTTTTTATTCGTTTCTGTTATAAAATTTTGTAAATAAATAACCTTTTTTCATAAATTTAGGCCAAACTGTATTCTGCTACAATTCTTTGGTGAAAATAACCCAACTCAGTGAATATTATGTATTCTGTAAGAAAGTTATATTTTCTTGAGGTCTGAAAATGCCAGGACAGTACAAATATCGCCCAAATGACCCATTTTTGGAAATTAGACAGTCCAATGTATTAGTAAGTGGCATGGCAAGTTTTTTGACATTGTAATTTATTTGTCAAAATGTTTTGGAAAATTAGGAAATTAAAAAAAAAAAAATTGTGACAGTGCAGTACAGCATCATCAGATAACTGGTGTGGCAGGGACACTGACTGGTGGCAGTATTAAAACATTTTTTTTTTTTTTACAAATGTTTTAACACACATTGACCAGAGCGATACAGTGTTACCATAGTGGGGATCAGGATTTTTTTTTACACATTATGATTGCTTATACCAATGATTTTCCTGAATTGAATTGATTCATTCAATGTGTATTGTTGTGATTAGCTGTGATTGGCCACAGCTAACCACATGGCACAGATGGGCTGTGGTTTGCCTTGTTTGTACCATGTGATCACTGTGACCAACCACAACTAGCAACACAATTATACACAATGAATAGCATGAATGGAATTCATCCATTGTTTACAATTGTCATGTAATCTGCTGTGATTGGTCACAGTAATCACACGGTACCGGCAGCAGCCTGGTACAGTGACCTGTCATCAGCTATGTCCATTGGACACAAGGCGCATTCCGGAAAATACTTCATATGATATCCATTTGGAATGTACCACCCGCCCATCATTTGACGATAGGCAAGATGGAAACTGTTTAATCACATGATCAACCTTGATGTTGTAATAATGATTTGCCACTGACATCACTTTGTGAAGCATTCCTAGATCTTATAGATCAGATTACTCTAAGGCTGGATTCAGACTTTGTAAAAATTATTTTGTACATCTTTATATGTGATAAAGATGTACAAAATAATTTTTACAAAGTCTGAATCCAGCCTTAGAGTAATCTGATCTATAAGATCTAGGAATGCTTCACAAAGTGATGTCAGTGGCAAATCATTATTACAACATCAAGGTTGATCATGTGATTAAACAGTTTCCATCTTGCCTATCGTCAAATGATGGGCGGGTGGTACATTCCAAATGGATATCATATGAAGTATTTTCCGGAATGCGCCTTGTGTCCAATGGACATAGCTGATGACAGGTCACTGTACCAGGCTGCTGCCGGTACCGTGTGATTACTGTGACCAATCACAGCAGATTACATGACAATTGTAAACAATGGATGAATTCCATTCATGCTATTCATTGTGTATAATTGTGTTGCTAGTTGTGGTTGGTCACAGTGATCACATGGTACAAACAAGGCAAACCACAGCCCATCTGTGCCATGTGGTTAGCTGTGGCCAATCACAGCTAATCACAACAATACACATTGAATGAATCAATGTAGGTGTACAAAATTATCTGTTGGACCATGTCTTTAACCTTTTTTATCCAGCTTTGGTCTCGTCCACCTTTCTGTATTTTTATGGTGTGAGCTACTGTTGGGTGTCCATCGAGAGAAGCCTTGCTGTGTGGGAGCCACCTTGCCTAAGCTATTGAGCTTATATCTGACTACACTTCTAAAAGTTCCCAGCACCTCTTTGAGTATGTGGTTGTGGGTGACAACCATGGATGCCTTCATAGATACAGTGGAGAATTGGGTGTAGACACACAGGGACAGAAAGTGTGCTATTTGCAGGCTCACCAGGTGAAAATAAAGAGAAAAAGAAGACAAATACAGTCATCACTTCTAATGCCGCGTACACACGACCGTTTTTCATGACATGAAAAATTGATATTTTTTTCAAATGTCATTAAAAACGATTGTGTGTAGGCTCCAGAGCATTTTTCATGACGTGCTCTATTTTTTCGCGTCGTTTTTCGCGTCGTGAGAAATGGTCGTGTGTGGGCTTTAACGACGTGAAAAAAACATGCATGCTCAGAAGCAAGTTATAAGACGGGAGCGATCGTTCTGGTAAAACGAGCGTTCGTAATGGAGATAGCACATTTTCGTTACGATGTAACAGACAGAAAAGCATGAAGACTGAAAAGTCCGAATCGTCTCTCACTAAACTTTTACAAACACAAAATCAGCAAAAGCAGCCCCAAGGGTGGCGCCATCCAAATGGAACTTCCCCTTTATAGTGCCGTCTTACGTGTTGTACGTCACTACGCTTTTGCTCGAGCATTTTTTTTCCACAATCGTGTGTAGACAAGGCAGGCTTGACAAGAATCAGGTAAAAAAAACAATGGGCCAGATTCAGATACACTTAAATTTGCGCTGCGTAATCGAAATACTCTACGCTGCCGTATTTTACCAGGCTCTACATCGAATTCTGGTAGATTTTTGCCCGTACGCTACGGCAGCGTAGTCTATTTCTCGCGGCGTAATCGAAATACGCGATTAGGGGGCGTGAAGCATTTAAATTAAGCGCGTCCCCGCGGCGATCGAACTGCGCATGCTCCGTTCAGAAATTTTCCGCCGTGCATTGCGCAAAATCACGTCGTTACGTAATTTTGTGTTTGAGTAGCGTCGTTTACGAACATTCCTATTCCTGGACGACTTACGTAAAAAATAATAAAAGACGTCGGAAAACATAGAAATTCGACGCGGGAACGACGGCCATACTTAACATGGGCTGTCTAATATTAGAGCAGCAAAAAGCTGGTATAGTGTTACGCAAAAAAAAGATGACTAAAGATGAGAGATTGCGATTGAAGATCGTAATTTCGGGGATCGCCGGCAAAAGCTCATTAGCATACCCCGACGCGGAAAACAACGGGAAGTCCACTCAGTGGCCGCAATTTTATTGATCCGAAGGCGTATGAACACGTAATCCAGTCGAATTGAAGCCCGCAGCCGTCAATTCATGGTTTGAGGTTTCAGACTAGCTAAAAAACGCGCGTAATTTGAAATTACTCCAGTCTAACACCAGTTAGACAGGAGTTACGGCTCTCTGAATCTGGCCCTTAGTTTTTTCTAGACCTGGGGGCCCCATGACAACTCATGGGGCCCCCAGGCAATAGAAGATTATGGGGCCCCCGGGCTTACAGATGGCCACCAAGCCAGGTGGCAGTACAGAGGCGGGGCAGCTAAAATCTTAGGATTTTCACATCAAAAGCATGTCAGTTTTGGACATATCAGGGACAGATGTAAAAAAAAAACACAGATTTTTACATACTGTCCCTGGTTTTAATGAGCCTGGCAACCCTGATGGGGCCCCCTAGTGGCATGGGGCCCTCAGGCAGTGCCCGAGTTCCTCAATGGTCAGTCCGCACCTGTGTACGCGGCATAAGAACTAGTAAACCAGTAAACTGAAATATATACAATTTTAGTTTTTTTTAAGGTTTGGATACACTTTAATAAAAATATATTTTTTTTTCCTTTTTGCAAGTAGATAAGCATAGACGGACTTTTCCGGATACAAGAACTCCCCGTTAAATCTGTCATTGATGTTATATAAGGCAGATTTCAGCAGCGTGTTGTGTTTTGTAGAGAATCACGGCATGTGAAATCTTTTGCTTGGAATGTGTACAAAACAGGCCGGCGCTGCCTTGGCATGGGCTGAATCATATTTGTGAATTACTAATCGAGAGTGTGGGCTGATATTTATGCCAGAGAAATTCCCAAGTCACTCATTGCTCCGGAGTATAAAACACGCATTTTTTTTTTCATTTCTGATAACGAGCATGGTCGATCAAGTGAACGCAGACGCGTCCTTCCACGGGCAGATTATAACAGGAAACGCGCACGCCTCCGGACCACCTGGAGTAAACGAGAGTAACCCAGCGAGTCTCAGCGTAGCCCATCTGATGGTGGGAATAACAACAGATTTGCTCCCGCGTGGAGCAGCCGTTTGCCCGGCTTGCAATCTGCTGATTGCAGACGGTCATCAGCGACGCGCTGGTGGGGAGAGAAGAGTCTCGCTGTTCTTTCTCAGATTAACGCTTCTTATGCACGGCCAGATTGAAGCGATGAATCACTGATGGAATGTCGTGATTTGTCCCCCGGCTTCCTGTGCGTCTATCACAAAGTAGTAGGAGTGGGCGGCTGGTGTGTGCTCCTTCGTTAGCAGGGCAAGGCGGGCAGGATAAGTGTGCTTTATATGAAAGTACACCTGTCAGGATAAACAATTGGGAACAGGCGTTAATAGGGGTGTGCTCTTTGAGTTGGCCGTAGGGTTTCCTATTTGATAGAATTTGAACCTTCAGCCCAATGGTCAACTAAAGAAGAACACATGGCAGGCTGACAACGCTGCTGCTATTTAAGAGGCAACTGCTCAGTGGTGTAAGCCTGCAACAGGAAGTGCTGCTACCAGCAGCCCAATGGCCAACTGAAGAAGATCACACGGCAGGCTGACAACACTACTTATACTTGAGTGGCAGTGGCAAGGACTGCTGCTGGCAGATTCTCCACATTAATACTTGGTGTGCACTCCTTGGGTTGGCATTAAGGTTGCCTATTTGATAGTCTTTGGCAGCCTAGTGGCCAACTGAAGAAGAACACAAGGTAGTGGCTTAGTGGCAGTGGCTTGCGTTGTCAGCCTTTAACAAGAAGTGCTGCTACTGGGAGGATCTCCAGACCAACCAACTTTGACCGATAGCCCAATGGCCAACTGAAGAAGTACACACAACAGGCTGACAACACTAATTCTACTTGAGTGGCAGTGGCAAGTGCTGCTGCTGGCAGGATCTCCACATTTTTACTTGGTGTGCACTCCTTGAGATGGCATTAACGTTGCCTATTTGATAGTCTTTGGCAGCCCAATGGCCAACTGAAGAAAAACACAAGGTAGTGGCTTAGTGGCAATGGCTTGTGTTGTCAGCTTGAAACAAGAAGTGCTAAAAAATGCTACTGGCATGAGGGCTGTAATCGGCTTCCAAATAGTAAACCAGGGGGGTGATTTCCCTGGCTAACACTGACAGGCATCTCAGCCAATCAGGCTCACCGGTTCTGGTTACCGGTAACCTGATTGGCTGAAGTGTCATCGAGAGCGAGAGAAAACATTGAGGGACCGTGGAAGGAGGATGGCTGACCCCAGAAAGGTAAGTGTCGGGCGGGAGGGAAATCTGGCAGCATTTTATAGGGCACAGTGGTGACAATTGATGGGCACAGTGGCGACAATTGATGAGCACAGTGGCTACAATTGATGGCATGGCACAATGGCGACAATTGATGGCACAGTGATAACAATTGATTGCACAGTGGCTGCGTTTGATGGCATTGCACAGTGGCTGCGTTTGGCATGGCACAGTGGTGACAATTGATGGGCACAGTGGCAACAATTGACGGCACAATAGCGATAATTGATGGCACAGTGGTGACAATTGATGGCACAGTTGCAACTATTGATGGCACAGTGGCTTCGTTTTATGGCATGGCACAGTGGTGATAATGGGCACAGTGGCAACAATTGATGGCACAGTGGCTGCGTTTGATGGCATGGCACAGTGGTGACAATTGATGGGCACGGTGGCAATAAATGATGGTACAGTGGCTGCGTTTGATGGCATGGCACAGTGGCTGACTTTGATGGGCACAGTGGCTGCGTTTGATGGGCACAGTGGCTGCATTTAATGAGCACAGTAGCTGCGTTTGGTGGGCACAATGAGGCTGCAATATTTATTTTTTTCGTTTGTTTTGAGCATCCCCAAAAATTTTGGGCAACAGCCGCCACTGGTCTACATACTCTTTAACTGCTTCCCGACCACCTAACGAACATATATGTGGGCAGAATGGCTCGTGTGGGCAAAGCAACGTACCTGTTTCTTGCTCCGTGACCGTGCCTGTGGGCCCCGCAGACTCAGTGTCCGCCTGTGTCTCGCGATCGTGTCATGGAGCTGCAGAAAGGAGAGATGCCAATGTAAACAAGCCATTTCCCTGTTCTGTCTAGTGACAGGACACTGATCTACTGCTTCCTGTGATTGGGAGCAGTGATCACTGTCATGTCACTGGTGGCCCAGCCCCCCCCCCCACAGTTAGAATCACTACCTAGGATACACTTAACCCCTTCCTCGCCCACAAGTGGTTAACTCCTTCCCTGCCAGTGTCAGTAACACAGTAATCAGTGCATTTTTATAGCACTGACCACTGTAAAAATGGTCCCAAAATAGCGTCAAAAGTGTCCGATATGTCCACCATAATGTCGCAGTCACGATAAAAATCGCTGATCTCCTCTATTATTAGTAAAATAAAAAATATTAATAAAAATGCCATAAATCTATCCCCTATTTTGTAGACGCTATAACTTTTTGCGCAAACCAATCACTATAAGCCTATTATTTTTATCAAAAATATGTAGAAGAATACGTATTGGCCTAAACTGAGGAAAAAATATATTTTTTATATACTGTATTTATTGGCATATAACACTCACTTTTTTACCCTGAAAACAGAGGGTGAACTGTGCCTGCGTGTTATTCGCAGGGGGAAGGGGAAAGTTTTTTTCCTAAATCTTCCCTCTTAAAGTTAGGGTGCGTGTTATACGCCGATAAATACGGTATTTTTTGGGGATATTTATTATAGCAAAAAGTTAAAAATATTGTTTTTTTTTTCAAAATTGTCCCTCTATTTTTATTTATAGCGCAAAAAAAAAGATGCTGAGATGATCAAATACCACCAAAAGAAATCTCTATTTGTGGGAAAAATTTTGTTTGGGTACAATGTCGCACGACAGCGCAATTTTCAATTAAAGTGACGCAGTGCCGAATCGCAAAAAGTGCTCTGGTCAGAAAGGGGGTAAATTCTTCCGGGGCTGAAGTGGTTAAGCTGGGCTCATGCAAAGTGACTGCCCTGGAAATAGTATGCGGTACATTGTTGTATGACAACAGCTTCCATCGCAGTCTAGTCACACAGGTGTTTTTTCTTATGGGGTGTCTCAAAAGAATAGGTCGTCTTTTTTCCTTTACGGATCTGTTATACATTAAGCAGAGCAGTAGAGGAAACTAAAGCAGGCCACAAAGATGGCCTCCTGGTAGCATATGCAAATGAGGACCTCTTGTCCGTTATTATGCCACACACAGCAACAGAAAGGAATTCCAGCCACCAATATGCATCCAATCAGCCATTCAGGACCTCTTAATGATTTCTCAGTTCTGTAGCCTTCCATTTTCTGTCCAATTAATTCTTTTATTGTGCACCGGATAAAGGCAGACAAAAAAAAAAAAGGCCTTTCCCCCACAATAATGACTCATTAAAATTCAGCAGCTCCCCTCCGCTGCTCCCTGGCCGCTCCCCAGAAGACTAAACTATTCTGCATTCGCTTCGGCCAGACTGACATCATCCCCTGCAACTTAAAGGACCCGTCAACCTAAAACCAAAAAGTCTCATTTTGTAGCAAAACTGCGCTGGTAACACTCAGGAAAATCCACATACTGGCATGGGAATAAAGACTTTTGGCATAACATGATATAACTTCGTAGTGAAAACTTTTTCCCGTCTTTAGCTGAAGATTTCGGCTAAAAGTAACTAGAGTTCATATTATGTTTTTATGGGGCTACTGAACAGTCAGACGTGCATTTGAAACAATACATAGCATAGAAAAAGTAACCTCAGCCTAAACCCCCAAAAAATAAAAAATTTGGGATAAGCCCCGTGGGGCTCATGCTCCTTGGAGTGGCAGTCCAGGGGTGCCAGAATAACTCACTTTGGGGTAACTCACAGGGCCAGATTCTCATACAAATTCGCCGGCATAGCGTAACGCATTTACACTACGCCGCCGCATCGTACTAGAGCAAGTGCCGTATTCTCTAAGCATTTGCTCCTTAGTTTGCGTTGGCGTAGCAAAAATGGCCCAGCGTAGGCCCGCGTAATTCAAATGGGGCGGCTTCTATTTAAATGAACCCCCCCCCGCGCGTCGAACGAACTGCGCATGCGCCGGCCAGGGAAAAAGCCCAGTGCGCATGCTCCAGCTCACGTCAAAAAGCGCCGTTGAAACCGACGTCAAAACCACGTGATCGTCACTACGCAATGCCCTATTCGCGAACGAGTTAGTAAAACGACGTAAGCGACGGAAAAAGCCGACGCTGACCCGACGCCATACTTAACATGGCATCCGACGGTACTTCGTAAGTTTACTCCTCATAGAAGCAGGGGTAACCTTACGCGAACGAAAACGACGTACGCGACGACGCGGCGTAAAAGCGATCGGGAATCGGCGTAGTAGCCTCATTTGCATAGGCAAATGAGAAAACAACGTAAAGGCCACCTAGTGGCCGGAGTTGTCATTACAACTATGATACCATTACACTTGTCGGATGTTCAAGCGTATCTATACCAAAGTGATGCTAAGAATCACTCGCATAGATACGACTCAAAAATAAGGGCGATACGACGGGGTATCTGAGATACTCCGTCGTAGCGCCTCTGAGAATCTGGCCCACAGTGTTTTGGTATGGCACCTTGGTCACACACTTCTGTCTCCCTTATTTCACACGTCTACTGCGCAGTGTTATTGAGAATGTAGGAGCGTTTATACTAGCTGGAAGGCCAGTCATTGTCCTTCACTTTGGCACCCCCAACCACTTATTTAATTTGCATTTTCTTACACAGCACATATGCACTTTCGATCAGTAGGTTGCCCTGAAAGACTTGGGTGGGAGGGCACATGGCATTATGGTTAGTTTCTCCCCCTCCTATGGGGTCTCCCTTTGGGGGAGCCCCACCTACGACTTTGGCGGGCTTTGCCTATGCAGGTCCCCTAAAGAATGGGATTGGCATGTCTGTACTTTACTCACTTCCAATTATTAGGTTTGTAGGTCCTCGTACTTGCCCTGAAAGTCTTGGGTGGAAGGACACGTGGAATTTTGGCCAGGTTCTCCCCCTCCATTGGGGTCTCCCACTTAGTACTTGTGCGGACCTTGCCTTGGCAGGTCCCCTAAATAATGGGGTTGGCCTTGTACTTTTTTACACAGAATGTATGTACTTTACTCACTTCCGATTAGTATGTTGTAGATCCTTGGACTTGCCCTGAATGTCTTAGGTGGAAGGGCACATGGCATTTTGGTCAGGTTCTCCCCCTCCCATGGGGTCTCCATTCAGGGGAGCCCCACCTAGTACTTGGGTGGACCTTGCTCAGCAGGTCCCCTAAACAATAGGGTTGGCCCAGCAATTTTTTACACAGCACGTATGTACTTTACTCACTTCCAATTAGTAGGTTGTAAGTTCTTGGGAGGGGGGCATGTGGCATTTTGATCAGGATCTCCCCCTCCCATGGGTCTTCATTCAGGGAAGCCCCATCTAGTACTTGGGCGGACCTTGCCACGGTAGGTCCCCTGAAGAATGGATTTGGCCCTGCCCTTTTTTTTACACAGTGCGTATGCACTTTACTTACTTCAGATTAGTAGGTTATAGGTCTGAAACTAGAAGCTGATTGGCTTCCTTGCACAGCTGCACCAGATTCTAAGTGCTCCAGTTTTAGTAAATCTCCCCATGGAGTCTCCATTCCGGGGAGCCCAACTTAGTGTTTACATGGACCTTACCTCGGCAGGTCTCCTGAAAAATGGGGTCCACTGGGTTTCATCTGTGCAGACCACGAATACCCTAGTCGCATAGTCGCCATCAGGAGTCTGGTGTCCTCCGGGGAATCAGGGCATTTCACTTCAGAAGAGGACCATGTGTACACCCTGTGCACTTTTTTTGTGAAACAATGAAATACACTGCTTGAGTTAGCAGATTTCATATAATATTGTATGGTGCTTCGTATAAGTGAAAGGCAAAAAGGAAGATTGGTATCAAATAATAAAGTAGATTATGGGTCTTTGGACTTGCCCTGAAAGTCTTGGGTGGGAGGGCACGTGGCATTATGGTCAGGTTCTCCCCCTCCCATGAGGTCTCCCTTAGGGGGAGTACCATCTAGTACTTAGGCGGACATTGCCTTGGTAGGTCCCCCTAAAGCAGGGGTCTCCAAACTGCGACCCGAGGGCCAGATGTGGCCCTTTGCTAGCTTTACTCCGACCCTTGGGACACAATTCCTTCCACTGATATGAGGCACTATTCCTCCCACCGACACCAACAATGGGACACTATATCTTCCAGGGATACCAATGATGGGATACTACTTCTCCTCTTAATAGGGGGAATACTCCTCCTCCTATTGACCACCAACCCTGAGGCCATATTTTTTCTCACTGATGCTGGGCGCATGACATTTTCTGCCCCCGCTGGCCACAATCCGGCCCTCCTAAAGTCTGAAGGACAATAAAGTTGGCCATTTGTTTGAAAAGTTTGAAGACCCCTGCCCTACAGAATGGGGTCTGCCTGGTTTCAGCTGGGTGGACTACCAGTACCCTAGTCCCCATCAGGAGTCTTGTGCCCCGGGGAATCAGGTCCTTTCACTTTAGAGAAGGACCATGTGTATACCCTGTGCACTTTTTTGTGTACTTCACTTTTGTGTGCCCACTTTTTTATTGTATTTATTGTTAGCTTTGAGTGTGCACTCTACACTGCAGAGCTTTAAACAAAAAACAAACAAAGAAAAATGTTGATCCAGAGAAAAAAGCTCTTGGGTGCATGGGCACCAACTACAAAGTGAAGAAGCTGTATGCCAACTCAAAAATTGCAATATAGAGGTATAAAGGTCTATAAACAAAATCTAAATTTTAGATATGACTGTACATGAAAATGTTGCCTTATTTATGTACAGGATTGTCCCTGGCATTTTTCAATCTTGTTATAGATTACCAATGTCTTGTGTTCTGAGATCTCTTCCTTTACCTCTGTAGTGCAATGTTTGAGTTTGGCGAAATCTTCCTAACTTTGTAGCGGGTATTTTTTGTATACAATATGTATACCGATTACCGTATTTATCACTCTATTATGCGCACCGGCGTATAGCGCGCGTATGCGAGAGAAGCCGAGAGGAGCCGAGCGTGGCCGAGTGTACCGCGCTCGCTATATGACGACGGCCGTGTTCAAACACAATGCGGGAAGCGAGTATCGATCCCCGCTTCCCGTGCTGTCTTTGAATCCGCCGCCGACATATACCGAGTGCAGTACACTCGGGCACGCTCGGCCACGCTCGGCTCCTCTTGCATAACCGCCATGGGAGCCGAGCCTGGCTGAGTGTACCCAAGTGTACTGCGCTCGGTATATGTCGGTATATGTCGGCGGGGGATTCAAACACAGTGCGGGAAGCGAGTATCGGCGTATATCACGCACCCATGACTTTGCCCTGATTTTAAGGGCAAAAAACTGCGGTATACGCCGATAAATACGGTATCTTTTTTTATAAAATTCCTTCCTGATCTCCTAAGGCAAAAGTGTATTTAAAGAGTAACTCCACTTTTGTTGAGAAAAAATATCAAGTGTCTGCATCACTTTAGACGCCATTTTCCTGTGGGAGTATCTCACCATAAATTACATTTTTGTCGCAGGGGATGCTAAAAATCTGACTTGCATCTTAGTGCAGATTTATGGGAAAATCAGAAGGCCAATCACACAAGCAGGAAATTATAATTTTGGGGGGAATTCTGTACGCCATCTGTGCACAGAACGTCTCCTGGTTGCCATATTGCAATTTACAGACAATTACAGAGCTGCAGATTGAAAAGGAAAGGCATGGATTCCAACCAGGTTTTTTTTTTTTCAAGCACGTGATTATTGGTTCTAATAGACTTCAAAAAGTGGTGGGCTCTGGGCAGATGTGTGACTCAGCCAGTTGTGTGACAATAGTTCACCCAGTTATATTTGCTATTGTTACATTGATTCTCCTCCCTTCCCAATTAGGAAGCGGATCCTGAGACTGGCCGAAAGAAGATCCGATTGGATTGGCCGCCAGAAGGAGAAGGGAGGAGACGCAGGGGAAGCAAGGAAGCAGCAGCCCACAGCCTGGAGTTAACCCTCCGCCGCCTGCGAGATGGGGTAAGTGTGGGGCCCCAACTACTGACTGACCGACCCGGGGTAGTGCCCCCCATGACCCAGCTGCCACCCACCCAAAAAAAATTACCAGCCGCCACTGCTTCCCACATGAATGGTTAATACCGCTCGGGGCCTAGGGGGATCCTCTGAAGCTGCTTGTCTTTGCCAATCATACAGCCGCCCCCCTCACCAACTTAATTATGGACAATACACGACCAGCAGTATGATAATCATAAATGATCATTATGGGGGTCTGCTCACATTAGAGAAGACTGGTTAGCCAGCCTTTGCAAGGTGTAGGGTATGGCAAGCCATACATCATTTTTTTTTCCGTTCAACCAGCGGGTTGAATGGAAAAAGATGTGTCCAATCCCCATCCACACATTTGAGGTGGATGGAGGAATCACTTTCGCTTTACTATCATGTTCTCACAGTGTGCAGCCTTCTCCGCAGTCACAAAATGTTGTATTACACAGGTAGCTCCTCCCTCCTTCCCCATTAGAGGTGCCAAATGTGACACCGGATGGGGGGGGAGGGTTCCAAAAAGTGGAAGTTCCATTTTTAGATGGAACTCCACTTTAACCACTTAAGGACCGCCTAACGCTGATATATGTCGGCAGACCGTGGCCGCGGGAAACCGATCGCCGGCGGTGTCCCACGATCGGTCACAGGAGCTGAAGAACAGGGAGAGGTGCGTGTTAACACACCTTCCCCGTTCTTCACAGTGGCACTGTCAGTGATCGTTAGACATGTGCAATTTTTTTCGTTACGAATAAGTTTTCCGTCATTTTTCGTTATTTTCGTTGATTCGTTAACCTACGATTGAACGAATGGTTTAGCGCAAATAATAACGAATAACGATATTTCCAAAATTAACGAATATGGAAAACTACGAAGATACGAAACTACTGAATGTAAAAGAACCACACAACGAAAGAAAAAAGAAACAAAAACATAGAAATAACGAAAATACCAAACACCAAAAAAAAAATCATGATTACGAAAAATAAACGAAAATGCAAACTTACTAATATTCGAAGAACGAAAAGAAAACAACCGAAATGCCGAACAAAGAATAAAAAACGAAAAGCAAAACTAACGAAAAATAAATTACGAATCTTCGGAAAACGGAAATGAAAACAACGAATATACAAAATAATGCAAATTCACTTTCATTAGTACTGTGACCAATAGCCACTCAGCGCTGTCCCTTCCCCTGAAGAGGTTTGTTCCTTCCCCCAATGAGCTTCTTTCCTATTACTTAATGGCTCCTTGACCTTGTGGGGCAGATTCACATAGATGTAATCTTCCGCTGCGTAATCGAAATACGCTACGCTGCCGTCTATCACCAGACTCTACGCCGAATTCAGGTAGTTTTTTTGCGCGTACGCTATTGTATCGTATTTTTTTTCCGCCGCGCAATCGAAATACGTGAGTAGGGGGCGTGAAGCATTTAAATTAAGCGCGTCCCCGCGACGATCGAACTGCGCATGCTCTGTTCAGGAATTTCCCGCCGTGCATTGCGCGAAATCACGTCGTGACGTCATTCGTTGTTTGAGTAGCGGCGTTTACGAACATTCCTATTCCCGGACGACTTACGTTAAAAATAATAAAAGAAATCGAAAAACGTTGAAATTCGACGCGGGAACGACGGCCATACTTAACATGGGCTGTCTAATATTAGACCAGCAAAAAGCTGGTATAGTGAAACGGAAAAAAAAGATGACTAAAGGTGCCGTAAGAGATTGCGTTTGAAGAGCGAAATTTTGTGGATTCCAGGCAAAAGCTCATTAGCATACCATGAAGGTGAAAAACAACAGGAAGTCCGCCCAGTGGCCGCAATTTTCAGGCAGCGTAGATCTGAAGGCGTACTAACACGTAATAAAGTCGAAATTTAGCACGCAGGTGTCTTTTCATGGTTTGAGGATTTCGACTAGCGTAAAAACGCTCGTAAATCGAAATTACTCCTGTCTAACAACATTTACACAGGCGTAATCGCTTTGTGAATCTAGGCCTGTGTCTTTATCTGTGTTAGACTGCAGTGCATTCCATCCAGAGTCCAGAGTGTGTTTGGGTAGGTTGCACCGGTTTTGTGGATCTGTCAAGTCAATCGCAGTAAAGTACGATTTACAAAATTACGACGAGTAGTGTGTCAAATAAACGTAAAATGTATTTTAACAGAATTACGAATGCAAAAAATCTATAAAAGAACGTTGTTACAATCAAATAAAATTAGACACGAAAATACGAATGATCATAAAGCAACGAAGATTTATTTCTTACGAAAATACGAACGCGGCATGATGAAATGTATAATGTAAATACGAATATCAAAACAACGAAAAATAAACCAACGTAAAAACGAATGAACGAATAAATTCATTGTTAAAATACGAACGAGGCAGAATACAACATTTTTACGAAAATACTAATCTCAAATCAACGAAAAATAAACTAACATAAAAAAACGTAAACGGAAAAACAAGTGTTACGAAAATACTAAAGAGTACGAATACGATAACTAACGTCTTACGAAACTACGACTCGTTACGAATCACGATAAACGAACAGAAACGAAACAGAAATAAACGAAAAATTTTGCTGTGCACATGTCTAGTGATCGTCTGTTCCCTGATATAGGGAAAGACAATCAGTGATGTCACACATCCAGCCCCGCCCCCCTACAGTTAGAAACACATATGAGGTCACACTTAATCCCATCAGCGCCCCCTAGTGGTTAACTCCCAAACTGCCATTGTCATTTTCACAGTAATCAGTGCATTTTTTAGCACTTTTTGCTGTGAAAATGACAATGGTCCCAAAAATGTGTCAAAATTGTCCGATGTGTCCGCCATAATGTCGCAGTCACGAAAAAAAAAATGCTGATCGCCGCCATTAGTAGTTAAAAAAAAAATGAATAATAAAAATGCCATAAAACTATCCCCTATTTTGTAAACGCTATAAATTTTGCGCAAACTAATCAATAAACGCTTATTGCGATTTTTTTTTTACCAAAAATAGGTAGAAGAATACGTATCGGCCTAAACTGAGAAAAAAATATGTTTTTTTCATATATTTTTTGGGGGATATTTATTATAGCAAATAGTAAAAAATATTGCATTTTTAAAATTGTCGCACTATTTTTGTTTATAGCGCAAAAAATAAAAACCGCAGAGGTGATCAAATACCACTAAAAGAAAGCTCTATTTGTGGGAAAAAAGACGCCAATTTTGTTTGGGAGCCACGTCACAGGACCGCGTAATTGTCAGTTAAAGCGGAGGTTCCATTAAAAAATAAATAAGGACACTTACCTGTCCTAGCCGCAGTGATGTCGGCCCCCGCTGAGGCCGATCCTCGATCCTGACAGCTCCAGGCGCCGCCATCCACAGTAGAAGACACCGAGTGTAGGAGGAGGAAGATAATCCACCACAGATGATGAAGAGGCAGATTCGGCACTTCCGCATAGCAACAGCTATTTAGGGTAAGTCATTTTTTTTTCTATTTTTTTTTTAGATTTTTGGTGGGAAATTTTTTTTCAGGTCGGAACTCCACTTTAAAGCGACGCAGTGCCGAATCGCAAAAAGGGGCAAGGTCCTTAACCCGCATATTGGTCCGGGTCTTATGTGGTTAATTCAACAAGCTGAAGTTAGAAGCTGATTGGCTATCATACACAGCTGCACCAGATTTTGCACTCTCCAGTTTTAGTAAATCAACCCCTATGTGTGTAAATCACAAGGTTGCCTGCACAGAGTACAAAATCAATGGCAAGTAAAACTTAAAACGTATGTGTGTGTGTCAGCTATGCATTTTGCCTGGAGTTTTGCTATGGGAACAGAAGTTTGCAAATGGCCTTCACATAATAAAATAACAAGTTTCATGTGTTCAGGAAGTTTGGTAAAGTTTTGTATTCCAAGTGTATCAATTCTGCTTCCTGAAAAGTAACTGAAATGTTGCAAAACAAGTTCCAAACCCGAGTCATCCAGTCACCGGCGCACTCGTGAGTAATACGTTAGGAGGCCTCCACAGCAGACCAGGAGACATCATCCTGGAGGACAAAGTGTAACATCTTAATGGAAGTGTTGTCCCTATAGGTTCCCCTACAGGAAATGGATCACATTCGTCTCCGTCCTCGTCGTACGTTTTGTGCATTTCACTGGCAATAATTGTTAAACAATTAGAATGCAGCTGTAAGTGATACTACAGAATGGACATCTGGAGGTCAGAGCGGCCAAATGTCCCTGATTGTAGCTCTGTGTGAAGTCAACGGTTGTGGGTGATGATTAGGGAAGCGGACTGATTTCACCAAAATTGATTCCTGATTTTACATTACAAAAAGAAAATCACCATTCTAGAAACTCTTAATTTTTTTTTTTTTGAGTTGCCTAGGTAAAATTAGCTTGGAATTTTTTTTTTTTATTTAGCGGGTATTTATTTGAATTATTATTATTAATTATACTAAGGTTAGTTTCATTTAGTCTTTTTTTTTTGTATTTGATTGTGGTACATCATTTCATTTATTTTTTCACTTTGTTTTTTTTGTGTACTTTATTTAGTGGGTAATTATTATTCCTACTTTAATAATTATTATTCTTTTTAATTATACTAATGGTAGTTTAATTTAGTATCTGTATTTTTTGTGTATTTGATTGTGATACACTTTGCATACATTTTTTCACTATTTAGCGGGTATTTATTAAAAAAAAAAATATTATTATTATTCTTTTAGTTATACTAAGGGTAGTTTCATTTAGTGTTTTTTTGTATCTGTATTTTTTTGTGTATTTGATTGTGATACACTTTGCATACATTTTTTCACTTTGTTTTTTTGTGTACTTTTTTATTTAGCGATACTTTTTTTCCATGTACTCACCGATACCGAATACCGATACTTTTTTTAAATGTCATGTGACAGTTTTCAAACCACAATACAGACTAAGGATATTTTCTTTAGAATTATGAAGAACTCTAACTCAAGACATTATAAAAGAATACAAATTTGTAAAAATTAATAAAAATGTTTTATTTGCTTGTCACGCAGTAGTAAAAAACTCAAAGAATTTTCACAGAACATGTTGATAAATACAGGCAGGCATCGGGAGCATTTGCGCGAGTACAAGTACTCCCGCAATACTTAGTATCGGTATCGGGACAACCCTAATTATTATTCTTTTTAATTATACTAAGGGTAGTTTAATTTAGTGTTTTTTGTATCTGTATTTTTTGTGTATTTGATTGTGGTATACTTTTGCATTAATTTTTTCACTTTGTTTTTGTGTACGGTTTAATTTTTGTGAAAAATGTGTAAGGGAGTTTTATTAGAGGTCTTTTTTTTTGGGCTGAGGAGCAATCCTCACAAGGGTCCTTTCACACAAGCGATCCCTGGTTGGCAGACACCGCTTTGTTCAGCAGGGATTGATCCGTTGATCTCTGCTGAGCAGGCGGGTGACAGGTCCGTTTCTGTTCACTGTGCTGAGACGGACCTGTCAGAGCCCCACTCTCCTCTATTGGGAGATCGGATTAAAATGAACCGCCTGTCCATTTTCATCCGATCCTATCCACTACTAGACCAGTGATGGCGAACCTTGGCACCCCAGATGTTTTGGAACTACATTTCCCAGGAAGCTCAAGTACACTGCAGAGTGCATGGGTATCATGGGAAATGTAGTTTCAAAACAGCTAGGGTGCCAAGGTTCGCCATCACTGCACTAGATGGATGGAAAATGGGGTCACCAGCGGTCTGGATTTGGCAGACAGGATCAGATAGCGGCGGGTGTCAGCGGACAAGTCACTGCTGACATCCGTCACTCCATAGGGGGCGTCCAATCAGATCCGCTAAAAAAACTGACAGGACGATCTGATCGGCCAGCCCGTGTGAAAAGGCCCTATGTTATTTAAGCCATTGTACCAATTTTTTTTTTTTTTACCAATAACTACTTTTGTTTTTCTCTATTGACTACAATGCATTTAGACAAAAAGTTGCTGACATTTTCAGATTTTTTTACCATAATTTCAGGTGAATTAGAACTCTTAACTCAGCTCATTCCCAATATCGCCTGTCCAGTGATTGGGGTTGATTTACTAAAGGCAATAGATGCAGTTGTTCCAGAACTTAAATGAGGTGAAGCTTCACTTTGAAAAGAATACCCAATCACATGTAAGGGGAAAAAAACGTTTTTGCTTGCACATGATTGGATGATGGAAGTCAGCAGAGCTTCTGCTCATTTACTAAGCTCTGGAGTAACTGCACTTTTTTCCTATTTTCCTTTAGTAAATCAACCCTATTAACTTAGCCAGTACTTGATTTTCTATGGAGAATCCCAACACAATTTTAAGACACGTTTACATTTCTGAAGGGTCTAAAACCCATACGAATGCTGGGATTTTCACAGTACAACAAGAGAATCAGGCCCGCATTCACAGAGCACTTAGGCCGATGTATAACAAGTTACGCCGACGTAAGTGCAAATGTGCGCCGTCGTATCTGTGCGCCAGACCCACAAACAGAGATACGCCTAAAACCAGGCTACACCCCGCCGTTGTAACTTACTTACGCCATCGTAGGCGTACATTTAGCTCCCATTGATTAGCCATTCAAACATGCAAATGAGGTAAATACGGCGATTCACGCACGTACGTGCGCCCGACGCAGGCTACACGCGGTGGGCGTAAGTTGTACATCTGGCGTAAAGTTATTCCCCATAAAGGAGGTCTAATTTGGCAACAAACATGCTCAGGTCTACACCAGGGAACACAAGCTGGCGTATTTTACATTGGACGTGGGTCTGGCTGAGCGTAGGTTACATTAACGGCGTACACAGTGATCCGGCGTATCTTAGGCAGTTGTGAGCATGCGCAGTTCGTTATACGTACTTGTCTGGCGCTCGGCCCATCATTTGCATGGGGTCACGCCTCATTTGCATGGATCACGCCCACTTCCACTTACGTTGACCTACGCCTTTGAAAATACGCTACGCTGGCACATCTTGGCGAGCAATGGCTTGCTGAATGCAGTGCTTTCCTCTCCGCGCTGCGCCGGCGTAGCGTACTGTGTGTGCGCTACGCCGGCGTAAATGTGCGCCCACTCTCTGAATCTGGGCCTATGTAGTTACAAAATGTATTTGTTATATTGAACAGGGGTAAGTAAAAGAATTTTTTTTTATGAATTATTGTTTTGAAAACTGAATATATGCTTTTGCTGAAAACTTATGCAATAAAAAGTAGAAAAAAAGATTCACCTAAAAAATATTGCATTGTGCATCGTCTGTGATTCTCTTAAACTGTTAGGATGTGATCAATAAATCTGGAAAAAAAATATTTTATAAAAAAAAAGTTACTAAATTTATTACAAGGGACAAGTATTAAAATTGACATTGTTCAATACATGAATTGTTCCCTAAAAGGTTGTTACATCGGTTCTCAAACCATAAATTTTGCACACTCAACGCGCCAAGAAACGCGTTGAGTATGCGGAAGAAATGTATAAATTATATTACTTACGCAAACATTAAACAGTAGTATGTTTATTATGGTTTGGGCACCAATATAAGAACCCTTTTGGGAACAATTTGTGTAAATTTTAATACAGTAAAACCTTGGTTTGAGAGTAACTTGGTATAAGAGCGTTTTGCAAGACAAGCAAAATGTTTTAATACATTTTGCCTTGATATACAAGCGATGTCTTGATATAAGTGTAGCTTCATGTCACAACTGGGTATAAAAGAGAAGAGAAGCGCCTCCAGGTGTAGCAATATGGTTCCATTTAATGAAGGTACAACATTTAGCAACTTATTGCTACACTTAGAGGCACCTCTCTTCTCTTTTATACCCTGTAAAAAAAATGCTTTGATCTACAAGTGCTTTGGATTACAAGCATGTTTCTGGACGAATTATGCTCACAATCCAAGGTTTTACTGTCCTTTAAAAAAAGAAAAGTTGTAATAAATGTTGCCTTTTTTTAAACTACATATTCTCTTGTTGCCCCGTCAAAATCCCACCATTCATATGGGTTTTAGACCCTTTCAGATATGTTTAATTTTTGGTGTGACACTAAAAGGCCAATTAACTAAATCATTTAGAGTTTTAAGTCAGAAAGGTCAACTTTGCCACATCTATGGGCAGCCTGAGCATTCCCGTTCAGAGATGAAGTTGGGTCAAACAGCACCTTGATGGTTGGGTCATTGTTGCGTGCTCAACCGTGATCTGATGTCCAAGGCCAGCTTAAAGGGAACTTGGCCGAAATATGGGAGCTACCTTTGTTTTTACAAATATGTATGTATGTGTGTGTGTGTGTGTGTGTGTATGTATGTACAGGCATACCCCACTTTTAAGTACACAATGGGGTTAATTTACTAAAGCTGGAAAACGCAATATCAGGCTCACTTCTGCATAGAAACTAATGAGCTTCTAACCCAAGCTTGTACAATTAAGCCTGGTACTAAAACCTGGAAACTCATTGGTTTTTGCGGAGAAGTAAGCCTGATTTTGCACTTTCCAGCTTTAGTAAATAACCCCCATTGTGTACTTAAAAGTGGGGTATGCCTGTATATGTATATATATATATATATATATATATATATATATATACACACACACGCGTATCAGCACAGGCTCCAAAGGAGGTCGTTCTGATCTATTGTGTAACTGACCTAAAGCAAGTGTGCAGGTCAGAGGTTTGACCTTTCTGGATTTCACTGCCTGCATGCTTGTTTCCAATTAGAGAAATACTGGGTAGCAATGTAAAAGATCAAAGTGTCAGGATTGCACCTTTAAAAAAAAAAACACACACACACCTATGGTCGCTCCCATACTTCTAGGCTTAGAGGAATATTTTAAGACCAACTGAGCTTATCTCAGCAATCATGAAGTAGAAACCATTGATCGCATTCCCCCCCGATATTCAAATGACCACAAGAGGGAGCTTTTGCTAATACATAAAAAGCCATGTCAAAAAGTACTTTTAGGTACCGTATTTTTCGGACCATAAGACGCACCTGACCATAAGACGCACCTAGGTTTTAGGGGAGAAAAATGAGAAAAAAAAATATTCTGACCTAAATGGTCTACTGAAATATTTATTAAAATATAACAGAATAATATTGCAACCAAGTGAACACTATTAGATAACAGAGGCTGGATGGGGCACACCACTATAGCTGACTCATATTAACCCCTCACATGCCACAGCAGCTGCGGGATATGGCGATGGCTCACAACGGAGACACAGGCTGGCTGTATTAGCTAACACAGGCTGGATGGGGAACACCATAGATATGGGCTCACAATGGACACACAGGCTGGCTGTATTACATAACACAGGCTGGATGGGGCACACCATGAATAAGATGGGGGAGGGGGGCACTGATTCCTGTATGATAGAGGGGGGGCACTGATCCATGTATGATAATGGAGGAGGTGGGGACACTGCCCCCCTCTTCCATCATACATGGATCAGCCTGTGTTATGTAATACAGCCATCCTGTGTGTCCATTGTGAGCCCATATCTATGGTGTTCCCCATCCAGCCTGTGTTAGCTAATACGGCCAGCCTGCATCTCCGTTGTGAGCCATAGCCATATCCCACAGCTGCTGCGGCATGTGAGGGGTTAATACGAGTCCGTTATAGTGGTGTGCAGCAGCTCTACGCTTGGTTTCCTCTAAGAGTGGAGCATGCGCAGTAGAGTCAGCGGCGAGCATCTTACACGGCGCAACACAGTGACGATGTGTGGGCGTGCATCCATGCTCTGCAAAGCTTCCTGGTGGCTACAATGGCCGCCCCCCTGATCGCGCTGGCTGCCTGCTCTCTGTGGACACCGGTATGTTAAAAGGCGAAGTCGGGGGAGGGGTGGACATTCAGTATTCGGACCATAAGACGCAGGCAGATTTTCCACCATATTTTTGCGGCAAAATAGTGCGTCTTATGGTCCGAAAAATACGGTAATAAACTACTATAATTAAAAATGAGTATGCTCTAAAATAGCATCTGGTTTCCCCTCTTAAGGCCTTTTACCTTAAGTGTGTCACTGTGTATTTTTATATATATATAAGGTGTACTTAAAACAGAGAAAATCCATCTCCCACATTAATAGGATGGCAATGCAAACATTCCAAAGCAAATAAGACCGAGACGAAAAGTGTCTAAATAGATTTTAGTCTGCGCTCTCTGCCACATCTTCAGTAAATAAGGCAACTTGACAAATATTTTCCACATTTACGAAGCCTTGAGTTAGACGGGGCTGGTCTCAGTCTTGGTACTTAAAAATGTATCTCAGTCTGACAGCTTAAGGGACCACGTAACATAAAAACTAGATTTTAGGTTAAATTAGGACAGTTCATGTAAAAAAAAAATATCTATCTATCTATAGAGAGAGAGAGAGATTTTAATATATATAGATATAGAGAGAGATTTTAATATATATAGATATAGAGAGAGATTTTAATATATATAGATATAGAGAGAGATTATATATATATATATATATATATATATATATAGCCCTACGGCAGACTCAATATATGAATTAACCAGTAAACTACAAATTGATACATACCGATGCAAAATTAAAAAATTAAGCCATATCAGTTTTGAAAAAAAGCCATTTTTAATTTTCTTGAACATAGCATATACAAAAGTTAGCTTCGCTTAATTAAAAAAAAAAAAAAGTCAGCGGCAACATACCATACAAATGGAATCATTCACACTTTGAACAGAAAAATAGAATTTGCAGAAAACAAAAAAGTATTTTTGTTTAAATGCGTAAACAGGAAGATCTGATCCAAAGACACAATTTTTTTCTTTTAGAAAATAGTAAGAACCGTAGAAACAAAAATATTTTCTTTTTTTTTTTTTTCAAATTTACAACGTTTTTTCAATATTTTAAAAAAAGGCACAAGTTACCATAAAATAGAATTTATTATATGCTCAGCATACAATGAAAGGGAACAGTAACGTAAACAGATATTAGTAAAAAAAAAAAAAATAGTTAAAAAAAAATGGAAAGCAAAAGTATCAGTTTAGTGTCTTAGCTTTATGGTAAAAATCTGGTCCCTGGTAGGCTGGGTGAAATTGTATTTAAAATTGGTTGACAAATAATTATGTCAGAATTAATAATTTGTATCATATCACAGAGTGGTGCTGTGGATACAACAAAATAGAAATGATGTAAAAAATTACCATCAAGTCAATATTTTACTAATACATTTGAACAAATGTTCACCGGCCAGATATTATAAGTTTGTTGGCCTTAGGCCACCTTTCAAGTACGGAATCGAGTGACCAAACCCAAAAAATTAAAAAATAAACAGCAATCCTCTATTCCTTTCACTATTTTCTGTTTTTTTCTGTTCCCATGTTTTTTAAAACAATAAAGTAATTAATCACTTATAATATATGGCACATAAATATATTTATATATATAATATATTTAACAGAACTATAAGAACATTTGAAAAAAAAAAGTTAATTACAGCCAAACATTGCTCAGAAGAAAATGTTGAAAAATACAGTTTGTAGTCCAAGCCTGAGACACATAAACATGATAACGGTTAAATAGGTTTTTCCTCCCTCTAGAGTCCATTTCATATATATTATTTTTTTTCTAAGTCACGGCAGTATTGTTCTAAAGGGAATTTTTTGAAACGTGGAATTATGGACATCCATTAAGTCTTCAGCTCTGAATAATGCTGTTGCATCAACTCTAGAGATAAAATAAAATAACTGCAAGTGGAGCATAACACGTTGACTCCAAAACCGGACCCCTCTTTTCCAGCAGATGTAGTACACAATTAAATGGAAAATGTTAAAACTGGGTTAATTGGTCAAAAGCACATTTTTAAACGGTTGGTCAATATGAAAAACTTCAAAAATTTTGGCACCTCCGAATTGTGCCAAGAAAGACTCTGTCCTCATTTGGTAGTTGGAGGTCCATCCTTCATTGTAGACCATGTCACAGTTCGAAAACGGCCCTTTCTGCAATCTTGTGTTTCACAATTTTTTTTCAGAGATGTCTGGAGGAAAGGCCCCCAGTATAACATAAACGTCCTCAGGTTTTCAGCAGGCACTTGTAAAGGAACTGGCATGGTGCCTTCTATCTGTACATTCTGTCTATAGTGCACATGTTTTGGAAGACGTTAACAATTAGACATAGATATGTAAAAAACAAACAAAAAGTTGTGTTTAAGGCCTTGTCAAAGTTGTGTAAACTGGTTGGTCCCAGTTGGAATTAGGACTGTGTGAGGGTGGAATGGACAGACTGTTGAGGATAGGTGTGGCATAGGGGCGCCGGGAGGAATGGAAATATGGGTATTGATACAAGCTAGATGGATAGCCAGAGTAGGGATTGTAGTAGTTGGAGCTTGGAAGGTCTGTGTAGTCACACTGAGAGCTGGGGAAAGAATTTGGTACCGTAGAGCTAGGCACAGTTGTAGTACAAGCCTGGGCACTATAGGAGCTGTAGTCAGAGTGAGCAGGTGACCCATGGGACTGGTCACTGTAATGACTAGGACTCAGTTGCTCTGTCTTGATGTGAGGCCTCTGTTGACCAGACTCTGGAGACGAGGAGGAAGTTGAAGGACTTTTGTGTGACCAGACAGGTGGTTGCGTGGTTCCAGCTGCATGTGTATAGGGTGCTCCATAAGGTGGAGCTGTAGAGTTTTGCCCATGATCAGCTGGAATAGCTGCATGCCCATTCAGTGGCAAGTATTGGTCAAACTCATGAACGTCGAAAGCCTCAATGTTGTTGATCACCTCACTGCTCAGTTCGCTAATGTCCACATTACTGAAGTCAATGTTCTGTCTCCCATTTTCCAACATCCTCCGTCCTTCATGCTTCAGCTCCTGTTTACCACCATGGTGAAGGTCGGTCTTTGGGGTGGTCGGTGGAGTTGGAGGACCATGATTTTGACCTAAGCATTAAAAGGGATTGACATTTAGATATAATGTACTACATATTGGAAAATAAAATATTTGAATAAGTAATTACTTTTTCACTTCCTGTTTATTTAGTCAAATACATGGTCCATGTTACACAAATTGATTATTTTTATGCAAAATTTTTTAACATGGCCAAGAAACGACATTAACATTCGGTTTATTTAAACAACATGAGTGAGCGCCCCTAGTGGTTGTATATTATTGGATCCGCCAAGTAGCAAATATAGAATTAGCCATAACTCAGTTAAAGGGATGGTCATAAACCTACATTTCAAAATAATCAAATAGAAGCTGGACTGTAAATGTTAAAATGTAATTCTCTTATACAAGGGAAAAAAACAAATAATCAGAAATTATAAAAAAACATAATTTAAAAGACATAATATTTTCAAGACTGGCACCAATTTCCACAAGATTTGCGCAAATTAACTTCATAAGATCAAAAACGTTAGAGGCATCCCGAGAATTTGTTCCTGGAAAGTTTTGCCTCCTGGGTTTGCGGCTAAGAAAATATTTTAGACACTAATAGCTGCTGGCAATGGCTATCTCAGCTTACTGGAATTGGGCTATCTGATTACTATTAAATAGGTCCACTAAGCTAAAAAAATGCTGTTTTTAAGTTTAACTCATTTATACTTTGTTGGTCAAGGAGAACCGAAAAGATTTTACATAGCTGGCTGTTGCAGCTCACAACAGGATGGCTACCAACTGACTTTAAGTGACTAGTCACTAATGGGATGACCATGGTATATTTTATGACTACAATACTCTGATTTATTCACCTTTATATAGAATAGTTAGACATAATTTCCACCCAAAATGAAATAACTGATGTAGGTAGAGCTGCCTTCAAAGACTGACCAGAGGGTGAGCATAGGAGATTTAAAGTAGAACTAACTTTTGTTTGTAGAGTAAGGAAGGGTTATATAACTCCTATTCGTTTTTTTAATACCACTTGTACTCTATTGGGGAGATTTCCCTTTACTTCCTGTTCAATAGCCAAAACAGGAAGTTAGAGGAAATTCCGCCAAAATGAGGGTTGTCACCTGAACTAGTGTCCACATTAAAGACTTCCCCCTCATTCCTGTTCTGGAGACAATGTAAAAGATGGTATTTTCTTTCACTTTTGGTAGTGGGGGTAAACAGCACTAATAGAGGGAGGCAAATCTCCCTTACAGGGGCACAGTCATCAATAAAAACCTGAAAGGTGTTCTAATCCCTCTCCACTAAATCCTAAACCTTGGATTTAGTTATACTTTAAGGGGTGTGTACTTTCCCCTTCTCTGTAGGCAGTTTAAAATGGGACACTAAAGTACAGTGCAACCTCGGATTGCGAGTAACGCGATTAACGAGCATTTAAGAATACGAGGAGTGTTGTCTCGCAAAACGAGCAGGATTCAGCCCAAAGCGGTGTGCAGTACTGCGTTTGGCCTGAGGTGGGGGGCACCGGAGGTGCCGATCTGAGCCGTTCAGAAATGCTTGGAAAGACAGAAATACTCAGTTCCTGAGCCTTTCTGAGGTTTGCCGAGCTGTCCTCTGGCCTTTCCAGCTGTTACTGAGTCCCTCCAGTCCCCCCCCCCCTTTTTGGCCACATGTGGTATTGCATGCCATTGCCGAACAAATTATTTTCGCTTCCATTGACTTCAATGGGGAAACTCTCTTTGATATGCGAGTACTTTGGATTACGGAACGGATTATGCTCATAATCCGAGGTTCCACTGCATATCTAATAAATCAAAATGTATTTATTTTTTGAGTAGAGTGTTAAAACCTGTCAAGTTTTTTTATTTAATTTTGTGTTCCCTTGGGAGAATTCACTTTACATCCTGTCCTATAGACACAATAGGAAGTAGGGGGAATATTTGGCTGTCACAAGTGTCCCCCTTGCAAGACTTCTTCTCTATCCCTGCTTCAGTGACAACATTTTAATGAATCTCAGGTAGCAATAAAAACAAGACAAGGTTTATAACCCGTTCCTACTCTAGCCAAAAAAGTTATTGTGTTAGACATACTTGAAGGATATTTAGGGAGGGCACATAATTGCACTGATTAAGCATTGCCTCCTAATCCCTCCCTTGCCAACTTTGGACGCAGGACCGGTATGAGCTCATACTTACACACAAAGCTGTTGAAGATTTTGAGGCAATTAGTATTGAGATCTTACAACACAACTTCCTTATGGTTTAAAAAAAAAATATGAATTTATTCAACTAAGCTGTATAGACAGTTGTTGGGAGATGAATGAACATACCTCCACCTTCCCATGCCATGCCATAGTGTTGCAATGACATCACTATGGCAGAAGCTTGACTGGTTGGCCTTCTTAAGGTCATAAAATTTAGGCTTGGTAACCTTTTACCACTAAGGTTATCAGAGGTCACCAACACAGCAGTAATGGTCTAGGCCAGTGGGTCAATAGGGGGCACAATTCTTTCCCATTTGACCTATACCATTACCCTCACTGGAGAAGCTTGCCTGGTCAACTGATAAGCACATGGTAGAGAACTGGGGATCATGCGATCCCTACAACCTACGATGTCTACTTCTTAGCTTAAAGTGGAGTTCCACCCACTTTTACAACTCTTCAGCATCCCTCACTAAACTGTGCAATGTAAATGATTGGATATTTTTTTTTCTCAGCACCTACTGTATATCTGCTGCATTCATTTTCCACTTCCTCCTCCCTGGCTGAGGCCCATTGCATCACTTCCTGTTTGCAATGCCTCCTGGGAAGGGGCGGCAACTTCCTCTTATTGTTTATTGAATATTTTTGTTAAATCACATAGGTATCAAAACGCCACCTGCCATGGGGACCAGGTGCCATTCGCCATACATACAATAACCTCTGACACGGTCATTGCTATGGAAACCGGATCTGAAACCTAGTAAACTGCTTGTGCTGCACTGAGCATGTGCGAGATCTGCAATGATGAGATCCATTAAGAAATACAGTCTGGCTTCAGATGCCCACACTTAAGATGGCCACGGCCTGCTGTAAGTTTATAAAATAACAAACTACTGCTATAAACTAACAAAACTGATCTTAGTTGACAGACTAATTTTACTAGAATACATTAAGCTTGTGTATTATAGGGGTATTTTTATTTAAAAAGTATCATTTCAGCCGGAATACCACTTTAAAGAAAGGAGGTGAAGTGTGGGTTGACACAATTTCAAAAATATGGACAGCCCCTCTAACAGGAAACCATGTTGATCCGGGGAAAATTCAATTGCCTCTTGGGGGATCAGGAAGGAATTTTTTCCCCTGCTGTAGCAAATTGGATCATGCTCTGCTGGGGTATTTCACCTTCCTCTGGATCAACTGTGGGTATAGAATTGGGTATATGATTGTATATATATATATATATATATATATACACATACACACACACACATTTTTATGGTTGAACTGGATGAACTTGTATCTTTTTTCAACCTGACTAACTATGTATATGCCATTTTACGTGCTGCCATTGGCATTGATCTAGTGGTCCTACATGACAATCCGAACAGTTAGCCTTCATGATCATTAAAGCATCAACTAAGAATTGTGGTACAATACCTGCATGATCTCCATGCATATGTCCATCTCCCATCCCTCCTAATCCAGAGTCAGACTTGTACATCTGAGATCCAGGGTGGTGGCCGAGCTCAGCTCCGGAGTCCGAGTCGCTCTGGCCAGCTTTCACGCTCTTTCTCCGGCGAGGCTGGTACTTGTAATCAGGGTGATCTTTCTTGTGCTGAACCCGCAGCCGCTCGGCCTCCTCCACAAAGGGACGTTTTTCACTTTCACTCAGTAAACTGCAGAAAGAAGAAAAAACACAAATTTTGATTAGATAACGGAAGTGTTCCAAGTATGCATCTCTACACATAACCACCAAATTACAGGTCAGTCAATGAGAGCACCAACCTCTTCAAACATAAGAACTGATTCACTATTATTAAGTACACATGCATCTAACACATAATGGGTAGGGTTATGGCGATTTGATACATTAGGGTAAATAATATTTTTTTTATATTATATAGTTTTCAATATATATATATATATATATATATATATATATATATATATATATATATATATATATATATATACATACATACATACATACACACACACATACACACACACATACACACACACATACACACATATTAAAAACTATATAGCAATTTTATTATTGATATTCTTGGGCAACTTATTGATGTTCTAGGGCGGCTTTGCCAAAATACACAGAAGCTATTAAATATAAAATACTAGAAAAGGAATTTAATGTGTGCAATTATAATTTAACAAATTGCATTTTTTTTCACGGGCAAACAATACAACACAATCTCCAATTTAAGATTAAGTGGGCAATTAACCTATTTTTGATGTGCTCCAACAAAAATATGAAAATTGTATGACCTTTTCATAGTATAAAATTATAAATATACCCCTAAAATGCTATTTTTTTTCCGCACTATACTCATTTTTGGTTTCTAATTTTTTGCTATAATGTTTTACTCCATTACATTATTTACTATACAAAGATTTAAACTGTTAACACTATAGATATGAATAATAATATTAATATTATTTATTATTAAATATTTTTTTACTTGCCACTATAAAAAAAATATAGTTCAGAGTTTACTTTAAATATACCTTCATTGAGACAGATACACTGAAAACTGAGATGACCATTAATATTAATGTAATAATGCAGCAAAAACTGCGGGCATTTGTATGATAAAAATAAATAAAAGAAAGAAAATATTGGAAAATATTTATTCAACTGTTTAAAAAAAATCTCAGAAACCAAAAGACATTAAAACTACAGCATGCTTTTTTAAAGATGAACAATGTATTCAAATTATTGAATACATTTGTGTTTTAGGAGGTTCTGAAAACAAAGAACAAAAATAAACATTAAATAAAAAAAATTATAACATTTTAATATTATTTTTTATTATTATTACTTCTGTTTTTAACTTCTCTTAGGGTTTTGGTTAGTTAAAGAGAATTGCTTCAATTGTTAATATTTATCTTAATTCTGAATATGCTGATGAGTCTATAATGTTGTTCCTAAAAAAATACGTAATGGGAATGATTTTCCTAAGAAATAAAGACTTCCCTTTGTTTTCTTGTTTTTCTATTTACGACATAAAAATATAATAAACAGAATTTTCAAAAGAAAAAAAAAAGTAGTAAAGTCTGTTCACTTAGTTTAGAAAATAAGCTGAATCTATGTTTACTTTAAATACACATTTGTGAGCCAGGGAGATTTAAAACAAAAACAAAAAAAAAAACAGGAAATTTGCTTAATGAAAAGACGCCTTCAATATAAAACCCTAAAATAAACAGATACATTTAAAATATTATTTTTTTTTTATATCAAATGCAATAATTAAGCTGATTGCATTTAATTCTGTGAGCAAGTTCAGCCAATGGTTTATTCACTTCTGCAGCGAAGTGTAATTGCTAATTAATTCCATCATGAGTTTTTTTTTTTTTTTTTTAAGTCCTACATCATGAATTTGGTTTAGAGAAAAAAAAATGTTTTTCTATACTGTCAAGTAATGATTGAGCTGTAAAGTTTCACCAAATATTTATTCTGGAACTGCTGAAAGAGGTACAGAAAAAGTTGATTCAGCGCATTAACCCTTAACGTGCAGAGTAGAGAGTAGGTGTGACAGGGGCAGTATTTCACGCCAACTTGTGAAAGCCTCTAAACACAACTACTGAAAATAAAGATCAGAGCGGTGACACTTTTCCTTTAATTGATCCATTTAACAATCTAATGGCTGTAGATACTGTGGCACCGAAATGCTGAATTTTAAAGTTGTTAGCATTTATTCGCCAAACAAGTACCTGATCCCAACGCACCACTTTTAATGGATCGTCACAGCTTATTAACAGACCTATCCTTTGTGCGTGTGTGGCAGGGTCCCAAATTGTGCAATAACTCATACTCTCCAATAATATGTTTTTTATTTACAGGGCTGAGAAAATGTTACATTATAAACGCACTGCAAACTGCCATTTTGGCACAGTGCAATGTGCAATGATGATGTGCAGAAGCCCTTAGCAACCAATCAGAAATAGTTTTTTTTACCAGTGGCCCACCCTAGGCCGTTAAAAGCTAAAAGTGGCTTGGTGCACTCTACTAGTGAACTGGTGAATGTACTTTGCCAATTATGCAAGTTTTTATTTATTTTAAGGAGCTATTTAGGATCATTTTTTTAGGAACTTTTAAGCCTAAATACATTAAACTTTAGTTCAAATTAAGCAAGAAATAAACAAATAAAAAATATCACTTAGAATGTATTGTACTGAAATGTTCTAGCATGATTCAGTGGTGACCAAGTGTTTTTGACTTATCTGCTGAAATAAATTTTGGCAACAGATTGAATTGTCAAAGGATGAGTTTGATTTTTGGAACACTAGTTGACAAATACATTTTGCATCGAGTATATTAGTAATAATTTAGCTGGTTTTGTGGAACAAATTTGTTACAAGGATCTAATGTAACAATTTTTTATTTATTTTTTGTAAAATTAATAGACAGGGAGCGCATTGTATATAGGTAATTCAGGAAAAGGTGCATTTTTGCCCTGTTACCTGTAAGGGTGCTAATGCCAAGCACCCAAATACAAGGAAATGAAAGGAATAGTATTGAATGCTTCAAATGTATTAACATGTATTATTTAAACATATAATTAGAATTCTTAATTCATTGTATTAAGTAAACCTATTAATTTATAAAATTGACGCTCTGGACAAAAAAAAAAGTCGTAAAAAATGTGTCCTTTAGTAAATAAGCCCATCACATTTAATATCATGTCAACGGTTGACAGCTCGATTCTCTAATTTTCCCCCCATATTTACAGTAGCGTGTGCCCCCAAGTGCTGTTAACTTAGATATCCAATAGTAGTAGATACACTTGATATACCAGTGTGCTGGCACTTGCAGTTCCCCAGAATAGTCATCCACAATGCCTATATATGCTTATTTTGACCCAAAACTGGACAAACCTGTCTTTCCAACAACTTTTCATGCTTGCCCATAGAACCTAAATCGCGCTTTAACCCCAATCAGCTTATGGATATTAAAATATATATATTTTGACTAGCGCCTTTTAGCAATTTGAAGCAAAGGAAGGCTTACCAAGCCCACCTGTTGGTAAACCCCCCCCCCCCCCTATAGAACTACAAGTCCTTGCTAGCTACATGTCCACCAGAGACTGGTCATCCCACTATAAGATGAAGCCTGATTCTTATTTAAAGTAGGATTTTTGGAGGGGGGGGGGGGGTGTCACTAGTACAGATGTTACATCTTTGTCTCCTACGATGGATTTGGGAATATGTCCCCCCCCCCCCCCCCAAGTGCTGATAGTTTTAGGCCCACCCAAAATTGCAAGGGTTAACACTTAATCCTGACAGCTGCTTAAGCCTATAAGTATTTAACATCTGTTGCAAAGTGGATATGCTGTGCTACATACTAATTACAAAAAAAGAAAAAAAAAATGACTGATTGGAGAAATCAGGGTGACTGTTGCTTTGGCTGGAACAGCTGGTACACAACGAGTGCCATCTTGTCATCTTCTGATCAGGTTACAGTTGTGAGTGGCCGTGGAGTCCTCACTTCTGACACCTGTCAGTGGCTAAAGTCTGTCCTTTGTTCCAGTTGTTGCGGATCGGAGCAAATTGCAGTAAGTGTGAGGAAGAGACCTACTGCGCACAGAGCAGCGTTCAACATCTGTTAATGGCTGTGTAAACCTGACCTCAGGACATTAATCATGTTCCACTACTCAATCAAACAGGCCAGCAATCAAATTAAAGTTCCACGCAACAAGCTAAGACCAAGGCACAGCAAAACAGCACAAGGTCCCCAACGCCAGGAGGGGGCATACTTAGTCAGGAGACGTTAAGCCCAGGAAGAAATCTAATTTAAAGGGTCAGTCCACTCTGAAAACAATATTTCAGTTTTTGGTGGAAACTGCAAAGCTAGATTACTGGTTGGATTTTAATGCTTCACATGGCCTGTGGGCGCAGCAGTTTTGGCTCCCTACACACCTATCTGTATCTCATTCAAAGCCCAGGCTATGGCCAAAAAGCAAATTTAAAATTTCGGTCCACTCTGAACAAATATTTAAGTTTTTGGTATGAACTGCCAAGCTAAATTACTGTTTGTAGTCTAATGTTGTTTACAGGGCTGGTAGGAGCAATACCCTGAGCTCCTAAATCTACAAGCCTATGGTGGCCATTAGGTCTGGGTCTCATTCATGCCAAAACTACAGTCAGAAAGCAAAATTAAAGGGTCAGAAGACAATATTTTAGATATTGCGAGGTGCTGCCACGCTAAATTACTGGTTAGAGCCCAATGTCCACAAGGCCAGTGGGAGCAACACCTTGGCATCCTAGATCTACACACCTGTGGTGGCCATTAAGCCTATAGTCTCATTCAAGCCAAGAATACGGCCAAAAGGCAAAATTAAAGGGACAGTCCATCCCAAGCCAATGTTCCAGTTACTGGGAGGTGCTGCTATGCTAAATTACTGGTTGGAGTCTAATGTTCACAGGGCCAGTGGAAGCAACACCTTGACATCCTAGATCTACACAACTATGGTGGCCATTAAGCCTGAAGTCTCATTCAAGCCAAGACTACGGTCGGAAACGTCAAAATTAAAGGGTCAGTCCATCTAGAAACAATAACGTATCACAGGGCCTGTGACAGCAAGGCCTTGAGCTCCCAATTCTACACATGCACGATGGCCTTTACATCTAGGCCTTATTCCTTCAAAAAATATTAATATTTTTTTGCATTACTCTCAAGATTAAGGGAGATTTCAAGGTGGAGGGAGCCCGTAACTATTGCATAAAGATCTGGCAAAGGAAGTTTATTGGAGAAATGATGGGTCAGTTGAGGATTCAACTTACCAGCATTTGCCAGAACTTAAATATCAGTTATGAATGGGGCATCGAGGCTAGAAAAGGCTAATTAAGTCAGATTATTGTGTAATTTGTTATTGCCAATCTAAAATACTGTTTAGCTCTGCTTCAACTGCACAGTTAATTTATACATTTGCTGCAGAGTACATTTATGCACATATGTAACCTGCTAAACTGCATCAAGGATTGGACAACAAACTCTAATTGCATGCCACATGGGTTTTCAGAGCGGGTTACAGATCCTTCCATTTGGAAGTTTTTTAGAATAGTAGATCAATGCCACAGCAACTGGGTTTGGAGGCATTACAACTGACATCTTGCCATGGCTAAGAAAACAGTTAAAAGACTGTCTATTATTTGCATGGCAAACTTGACATTCCAGGTATGAGGTGAGCAACAGAAAACTGGGCAAGCTCTCCTAGATACAAAATACGTAGATGAGAGAGGGAAGTGTAAAACCAACAACAAACTAATCCAAGAGAATAGGTGAAACTGGATATCTCATTGGCTAAACTTTAACTAGTTCTGATATCACCAGACTCTTACGTCGATCAAAATAAAACATAAATTAATGAATACTACACAAGAACCCCTTTCGTCCTACCAGCTACTAAATGACCCTTAGTAGCGTCTTCAAGATTTTCCACTTTAGAGAAAGTACATTTCTGAACAAAATTTCTGGTCTTTGATGGCACCCAGTTGATTGCCTAAATCCTTGCCTACAATTATATTAAACATAGGTGCCAACGCTAACTATTCAGGGTCACTTTATTATACCTGAGATCATGATACCCTTTGGTAGTGATACATACAGCACAGCAAAACCCCATCATGGCATTGTTACTGCATTACAAAGCAGAAAGAAGAAAAATAAATAGATATATATTTATAAAAGATTAAAGTAATTTACAAACACTAATATTAAACAAGAATTCATCAGTTCTACATGCTATTAAGGTTTTCTGCTTCAGTTTTCTTTGTAATTTGGAACCTTGTAGAAAACGAATTGTGAACAGAATTCATGGTCTAAGGGGCACTCAAAAAAAAAAGGGGGGGGGGGGACAAAACGCTCACGTTATAGATAGGTGGCGACAAATTTCCAGGATCTCCTTGCTCCTGTGCTATACCTGAGCTAGATACATAGCAATAGTAACGCAACAAACTACAACCCCCATCGTGGCATATGACTACTACACATTATCTTAACAAATATTAATATAAAAGCCAAAATGAATATATATATATATATATATATATATATATATATATATATATACACACACACACACATATATGTATAATATATATATATATATATATATATATATATATATATTTTATTAACACTAACTTTCCAGGGTCCCCTTGCTCCTATCCTGTACCTAAATGAATTTTTCCCTAGTAATAAATGCAGCATATTATATCATACTACTGTATCATATATTAGTTCTTGTATTTAAAAAAAAAACCTCTTTAAATATAATTAATCTAAAAGCCAAGATAAACACATTCAACTGCATTAGGTGAATGTGCTGCAGGGAGCGCAGTATTTTTAATATGAAGCCAAGATCAAGAACCGGAGCCACAACCTCAATGGAGGAATGTTCAGAACTAGCCTTTGAAAGTATTATTTATACTAAAGGAGTATTTGGTGCTTGGAACAGACTTCCAGCAGCAAGTGAACTTTAACATGTTTGGGGAAAACATAGATCTATATTCAAAAAGGTTAAAAAAAAAAATCAAGAATAAGCAGACTTGATGGACCACTTGGTCTTGTCACTCTTCTTTGTTTTTAAAATAGAGAATCTTTCTAAAAATCTGTCTAAAATGCTGAAATAGGAGACAGTTGGATTTTCTGGATCCCTTTACGTCTTTGTTCTACCTGAGCTAGGTATTCTCTTTAGTTGTAGTAAATCCAGCACACTATACACTGCCCATTGCATATTTAGTAAATTACAAATGACTTATCACGTATTATAAATACACCTCCTTAAAAATATGAATTTAAAAGCAAGGAATGTAAAAAAATTCATGCAAAATCTCCCAAAAAACATGAGCCTTCTAAAGATAAATGTCTAAAACCTTGAATTAAGAGAAGTTCTATAGATAGGTACTACCATTAAATTTTAACATCTCCTTTTCTAGTCTGATAGACCTGAACAAGTTATTTCCAATAGTAAATATAGTCCACTAGTAGAAACCCATCATGGCACATTTAGGGTTTTTATATGAATCAATAAAAATTGCATTCAACACCTTAAAAAACAGGGACAAATGTCTAAACCTAGAAACTAATGGGTGGTTGGCCAAGAAACCGTAAAAACTGATGCAACACCCCAAAATAAACTAGGGATCAGTGTCTGAACCCCTGTTATTTTAGATGGAACTTAGAGATGGGTAGTTGGCCAGGAAACCGTAAAAACTGATGCAACACCCCAAAATAAACGACGAATCAGTGTCTGAACCCCCGTTATTTTAGATGGATAACTTAAAATGGCATGCAATACTGTAAAAACGGCATGCAATACTGTAAAAACGGCATGCAATACTGTAAAAACGGCATGCAATACTCCAAAAAAAAAAATGCCTAAACCTATGAAATTTTAGGTGGGTATCCCATCATGGCATGGTTTGTTATATATTAATCCTTGCATTTTAAATACACTACTTAAAAATATGAATTTAAGTGTCAATAAATAGTAAAAACTGAATTCACTCCCCTCAACAAAAAAAAAAACAGATACATGCTTGAACCGCTAGGTGGGTACTTGACCAAGACAATAAAAATTAAGGTATACCATCATCATGGCATAGTTGGTGGATTTTATGCTACGTTTTACAATTTAAAGATAAAAACAAATATGAATTGAAGCCAAGAAACTAAGAAAACGAAGGCAACACCCCAATGAAATCAATCAGGTATCCCAGCATGACATAGTAAATGGAATTTCTATTAATTATTGCATTTTAAATAAAACTCTTTAAAAAATATGAACTTTAGAATCAATAAACAGAGAAATGTACATTAAACACCCTAGAAAATAGGGACAAGTGTGTACACCCCAGAAATCAGAGGTGGGCAAATAAATATTGAAAACTGCATCCAACTCCACTGAACAGGGAGCAAAGTGTGCCCCCCAGTAATTACTGGTGTGTGGTTGGCCAATAAACAGTAACCCCCTCAATGATGGACAAGTGTGTGAACCCACAAATTATTAGTAGGTAGTTGGCCATTAAATAGCACCCCCCTTTCTTTCAGATTAAACAGTGATCAATGTGTGCACCCCCAGGAATTGTTGGTAGGTAGTTTGCCAATAAAGAGTACAAACCCCTCAATAGACAGGGATCAATCAGTGTGTGCACCTCAGTAAATGTCAGTAGATAGATGGCCAGTAAATAGCAACCCCTCCAAGGGACAGGGAGCAGTGTGTGGACCCCAGGAATTGTCAGAGGAGTGGGTCTCAGTGGATATGTTGGTGTGCACCCTATGAATTGTCAGAGGGTGGTGGGTCTCAATGGATAGGTTGGTGGGCACCTATGAATTGTCAGAAGATGGTGGGTCTCCATGGCTAGGTCAGTGCCCCCTATGAATTGCCAGAAGAAGGTGGGTCTCCATAGCTAGGTCAGTGTGCCCCCTATGAATTGCCAGGGGATGGTTGGTCTCCATAGATAGATTGATGGGCACCTATGAATTGTCAGAAGGTGGTAGGTCTCCATGGTTAGGGGGGTTGTGTGGGAAGGTGATGGGTCCTCATAGGAAGGTCAGTGTGCACCCTATGAACTGTCACAAGGTGGTACTTCTCCATGGCTAGGTCAGTGTGCACCCTATGAACTGTCATAAGGTGGTACTTCTCCATGGCTAGGTCAGTGTACCCCCTATGAATTGCCAGAGGATGGTGGGTCTCCATGGATAGATTGATGGGCACCCATGAATTGTCGGAAGGTGGTAGGTCTCCATGGTTAGGGGGGTTGTGTGAGAAGGTGATGGGTCCTCATAGGAAGGTCAGTGTGCACCCTATGAACTGTCATAAGGTGGTACTTCTCCATGGCTAAGTCAGTGTGCCCCCTATGAATTGTCAGAGGATGGTGGGTCTCCATGGATAGATTGATGGGCACCCATGAATTGTCGGAAGGTGGTAGGTGTCCATGGTTAGGGGAGTTGTGTCGGAAGGTGGTGGGTCTTCATAGGTAGGTCAGTGTGCCCCCATATGAATTGTCGGAAGGTGGTAGGTCTCCATGGTTAGGGGGGTTGTGTCAGAAGGTGGTGGGTCTTCATAGGTAGGTCAGTGTGCCCCCATATGAATTGTCGGAAGGTGGTAGGTCTCCATGGTTAGGGGGGTTGTGTCAGAAGGTGGTGGGTCCTCATAGGTAGGTCAGTGTGCCCCCTATGAATTGTCGGAAGGCAGTGTGTCTCCATGGCTGGGAACTGTCGGAGGGTGTTGTATAGGTGATGGTAGCCACTTACCGCCATAGTTTGCCCAGGGTCTTGCTGAGCTCGGCGTTGTGTAGGTGTGGGTACTGGTCGGCCAGCTTCCTCCGGGCAGCCTGTGCCCACACCATGAAGGCGTTCATCGGTCTCTTGACATGGGGCTTGGCTTTGAGGGATCCGGAGCCCCGGACTGGCATGGGCACCAGGGACCAGTCGTAGCCCTTCAGCACCTGGGACACGGCCTCCCGGATACAGGCGGGGAACCTCTCATCCATGGTCCCGCCGTCCGGGTCCTTCTTGGAGATGCCGGGGCCCCTGAGCGATCCTCGCCCCTCCGAGCCGGCCGGGGACAGCGGAGAGTCCGAGTCAGAGTCCGAAACGTGGGACATGGAGCTGGCAGTGCCCGCCGGGCTGCAGGGGCCATCGGGAGCCTGCTCCTGGCCGGAGCTCATGTTCAGCATCGGGGCTGGTGAGCTGGCAGTGCCAGGGGGAGAACAGCGATCCTTGTATAGAATGGAGAATAGACTGGTACACAGCGATCACCGGGCACAACACTGACTTCTGAGCGATCCTCCCAGACACACCTTTAATAAGTAAGCCGAGCGCAGACACGCCCCTTTCTCCGATTGGCCCGCAGCGGGGAAGAGGCGTGCCCGTGAATCTTCCCCCCCCCCCCCCCTTGACTTGCTACAATGTTGACCCACGTGCGCAGAGCTGTGTTGTGATCAGTGCGCTGTCTGTGTACGGGGGAGGCAGCCAATCAGAGGGCAGCTTCTGGTTTTTGGGGGATTTGTCACTACAAATGTCCATGATGATGACCAATAAAAACTCAGTCACCTCTCTATGCAAGTTGTCTGTGAAGATCCCCATTCTCATCTTATTTTTACACAGGTTGTCGCCATAAACGCACAGGCATACCCATTCCGTTCGATAAGATGCCTTGCGCACGACAAACGCAGCAAAGTAACTCATGCGACTTTTTGAGCGTTAGGTGTTTTGTTTTTTAACCGCGTGTTTTGACGCATTTGGGGTGCCGTTAAAAGCATATTCACAATTTTTTTTAAAAAAAAAGGCTCTTTCTGACAGAGTTCCAAGATCCTACGGAAAAAAAAACGCACCTAAAGTATTCACGGTAATGCCAGTCTATATACGGTTATCGCCTACACACGGTTATCGTCTATATACGGTTATCGTCTATATACGGTTATCGTCTATATACGGTTATCGCCTACACACGGTTATCGTCTAGAGACGGTTATCATCTATACACGGTTATCGCCTACACACGGTTATTGTCTATATACGGTTATCGCCTACACACGGTTATCGCCTACACACGGTTATCGCCTACACACGGTTATCGTCTATATACGGTTATCGTCTATATACGGTTATCGCCTACACACGGTTATCGTCTATATACGGTTATCGTCTATATACGGTTATCGCCTACACACGGTTATCGTCTAGAGACGGTTATCATCTATACGCGGTTATCGCCTACACACGGTTATTGTCTATATACGGTTATCGCCTACACACGGTTATTGTCTATATACGGTTATCGCCTACACACGGTTATCGCCTACACACGGTTATCGTCTATATACGGTTATCGTCTATATACGGTTATCGCCTACACACGGTTATCGTCTATATACGGTTATCGTCTATATACGGTTATCGCCTACACACGGTTATCGTCTAGAGACGGTTATCATCTATACACGGTTATCGCCTACACACGGTTATTGTCTATATACGGTTATCGCCTACACACGGTTATTGTCTATATACGGTTATCGCCTACACACGGTTATCGCCTACACACGGTTATCGTCTAGAGACGGTTATCATCTATACACGGTTATCGCCTACACACGGTTATTGTCTATATACGGTTATCGCCTACACACGGTTATCGTCTACACACGGTTATCGCCTACACACGGTTATCGCCTACACACGGTTATCGTCTATATACGGTTATCGCCTACACGCGGTTATCGCCTACACACGGTTATCGTCTATATACGGTTATCGCCTACACGCGGTTATCGTCTATAGACGGTTATCGCCTACACATGGTTATCGTCTATACACGGTTATCGTCTATAGACGGTTATCGTATACACATGGTTATCGTATACACATGGTTATCGCCTACACATGGTCATCGTCAATACACGGTTATCGCCTACACATGGTTATCTCCTACACACGGTTATTGTCTATACACGGTTATCGCCTACACACGGTTATCGCCTACACACGGTTATCGTCTATACGCGGTTATCGTCTATACACGGTTATCATCTATACGCGGTTATCGTCTATACGCGGTTATCGTCTATACACGGTTATCGTCTATACATGGTTATGGGTGTACCTGCATAAAATCTGCAGATCTACTGGCAGGAAAATTTGCAGCTGTGTCCGCGCCAGGGTTGCCAACCTCAAGCAGCATTTTTTACTGACAAAACATGGAAAATTTACTGGCGGAGCACATTTTTTACTGGCAACCTGAGAAATGACAGAACTCCTATTGAGAACTAACACAGTGAATATTTGAACAGTATAAACACGATATGGAAACAGTGACAATACCTAATAACAAAGTCATTTGCTTGATTTTGCACTTAAAAAGTCAACACAGCATAAAATCATCAGCCCCTGATATTTACTAGCAGTTGTAAAAAAAAATCACAGATTTCTACAAACTGTCAGTAAATTTACTGGAGGTTGGAAACGCTGCTCCGCACTCATTTTCGTACATAGACGTAGCTGTGAAGTCTAGTGCACGCTATTAGAAAATCAGACAAATGACAGTTCGCATTTTCCTCGCTCTATGTTGAAAGCGACAATGTGTAAAATGGTAGAAAAATTCTCAAACGGCAGAGGACACTTCTCACGTATGTAGCTATGTTTATTCTATGGTCGTACTTTGTTTCTGATCATGCGCAGACTTGCTCATGTGATGAATTCTGCCCTGATTAAATGATAATCAGACGTTATGATAGGGCCCCTTTCACACTGAGGCAGTTTTCAGACGTTTTAGGGCTAGAAATAGCCGCAAAAAAACCCGCCTCATATTCATTTCAGCGTGACTTTTCACACCAAAGCGGTTTTCAGGCATTTTAGTGCTAGAAATAGCGCCTGAAAACTGCCTCCAATTCATTTGAGTGTGACTTTTTACACTGGGGCAGTGCGCTTGCAAGACGTCAGGAAAAAATCCCGCAAGCAGCATCTCTGGGGCGGTTTGGGAACGCTGTCCCAAAACGCCCTGCCCATTGAATTTAATGGGCAGCTCCTACAAAGTGCCTGAAAAGCGATTCGGAAGTGCCGCAACTCAGAAGTTTTTAACCCCCTCTGCCAGTGGCCGTAAAGCACTTCTTAAACATCGCTAAAGCCCCGCTGAAACAAGCGGCACTTTAAAACGCTAATGCGGCCGCGGCCCCACTGTGAAAGGGGTCTTACTAATGAGAAAATATTTCCAACAAGTCCCTTTGGAAATTTTCATCTAAACAGTCCATGTCGGCTCTCGAAAGCATTGGAGAGGACTAACAAATAGAAAATCAATTTATAAAAATAAATACAATTAAGTAAAATAAATAAGAAAACCCCCAAAAACTTAAACGCCCCGTCCCGCCCCAGTGTTCAAACCACACATGTGAGGCATCGTCGCAATCTTTAGAGCGAGAGCAATAATTCTAGCCTAGACCTACTCTGTAACTCAAAAAATGCAACCTATAGAATTTTTTAAACGACGCCTATGGAGATTTTTAAGGGTAAAAGTTTGACGCCATTCCACGAGCGGGCGCAATTTTGAAGCGTGACATGTTGGGTAGCAATTTACTCGGCGTAACATTATCTTTCACAATACAAAAAAAATTGGGCCAACTTTACTGTTGTCTTAATTTTTTATTCAAAAAAGTGTTTGTTTTTTTTCCAAAAAGTGCGCTTGTAAGACCGCTGCGCAAATACGGTGTGACAAAAAGCATTGCAATGACCGCCATTTTATTCTCTAGGGCAGTGATGGCGAACCTTGGCACCCCAGATGTTTTGGAACTACATTTCCCATGATGCTTCACTGTAGTGGCGCATCATGGGAAATGTAGTTCCAAAACATCTGGGGTGCCAAGGTTTGCCATCACTAATCTAGTGGTGGAAAAAAAAAACAATATATAATGTTTGGGGGTTCCAAGTAATTTTCTAGCAAAAAAATAATGTTTTAAACTTGAAAAACCGTCTCGGTCCTTAAAGCGGAGTTTCACCCTAAAAAACAACTATGTACCATGCCATCCTGCATATTAGCGTCAGCTACAGTATGCCTATATTTTATTTTTTTGCGCTGTACTTACAGATTAAACTATTTGTCTGTTTCAGGCTACCGCGGGGTAATAGGCGTTCCTATCAAGAGGGGAACATGATTGACGGCCGGCTATGGCGCGTCACGCATTCCGAAAATAGCCGGAGTAGACTCGGCTCTTCACGGCGCCTGCGCACAGACTAGGAGCTGACTGCGCAGGTGCCCGTGTAGGACTCGGCTCTTCACGGCGCCTGCGCAGTCAGCTCCCAGTCTGTGCGCAGGCGCCATGAAGAGCCGAGTCCTACTCCGGCTATTTTCGGAACGCGTGACGTGCCATAGCCGGCCGTCAATCATGTTCCCCTCTTGATAGGAACGCCTATTTCCTGCCCGGAGTCTGAAACGAAAAAAACAGATTAAACTGTAAGTACAGCACCGAAAAAAAAAATAAAGGCATACTGTAGCTCACGCTAGTATGCTGAATGTCAGTGGAGACAAAGATTTTTTATTTTTTTAGGGTGAACCCCCTCTTTAAGTGGTTAAAGGGAAAAGTAGAAAATGGGAGTTTAAAGGTGCATATTAATCAAATTGATACCAAAAATCGAATTTATACATTTTATGTAATAAACATCATTAAAATTACAAATATTAAAACCAACATGAATAAATTCATACCGTCGTTGTACAAAAGTTTCCTGACTCTACATGTTTCGCCAAGATCAGGGTTTCCTCAGGAGCTTCCACAAGACTATATATAGGAAAATGTCTATATATTTTTATAAATTCATAACACACATAGAGACAAAAATAGCTTGTTTGGGGCTCATTCACACTGTATGGTCAGCTTCAGTGGATAATACGGGCTATGGAGATACAAGTTCATTATTTTCTAGCCCTGTTTGATGCGCTTTGAGACAAGATGACGCAAACCGAGACGCTGCGGAATTTGCTTTTTCTTTCATGCCGCCGACGCTGAGTAATCAGCAGTGTAAATTAAGCAGATTATGTTTATTTTATTTAAATCTCCAACTCTTTGCAGGGAAATCAAATAGAATGGAGTCAGGAGTCTCTACCCCTGCTGGGTGCCTGGACACTGCAGATAATGAATAAGACCCTTCGGGGCACTAATCATTGCCAAATAGCATCAAACATACAACATTTAAATCCAATTCACTAATCTCCCCATCTAATTATGTATGGCGTTCCTCCGTCCTTGCCATGTGACCGTGTTGTATACATCACAATATATGTAGCAAATTAGCAATAAACGTCATTCCTTCATTTATTTTTTATGTTTTTTTTTTTTATATATTAAAAATCTGACGCTCCTCATTATCTGTGTGTTCTATTTAGGAGGATTTGCCTTCCATGGATCAGCCTGCATCCTTTCAGAAGGAGCAGTGTGTGTTTGTATATACTGTACTTTATATATAAAGTTTTATTGTTGTATTTACAGGTTGTAAATGACACCAACATTCATTGCAGCATTAGGGGGACAAAGATCTATTCACATCAGTGCTAAGGAGCTGACAATCGAATGGCTCTACCACGCTCATAGACCGTAGATTGCACCACGCTCATAGACAGTACATTGCACCACGCTCATAGACTGTAGATTGCACCACGCTCATAGACTGTAGATTGCACCACGCTCATAGACCATGGATTGCACCACGCTCATAGACCGTAGATTGCACCACGCTCATAGACCATAGATTGCACCAAGACAGAAGTATATATTTTTGTTTATTGTTGTTTTTTTGTTGTTGTTTTTTTTTGGTCACCAAAGATTGCACCACACTCATAGACCGTAGATTGCATCACGCTCATAGACCCTAGATTGCATCACGTTCATAGACTGTAGATTGCATCACGCTCATAGACCCTAGATTGCACCACGCTCAGACCATGGATTTCACCACGCTCATAGACCATAGATTGCACCACGCTCATAGACCGTAGATTGCATCACGCTCATAGACCCTAGATTGCATCACGTTCATAGACTGTAGATTGCATCACGCTCATAGACCCTAGATTGCACCACGCTCAGACCATGGATTTCACCACGCTCATAGACCATAGATTGCACCACGCTCATAGACCATAGATTGCACCACGCTCATAGACCGTAGATTGCATCACGCTCATAGACCCTAGATTGCATCACGTTCATAGACTGTAGATTGCATCACGCTCATAGACCCTAGATTGCACCACGCTCAGACCATGGATTTCACCACGCTCATAGACCATAGATTGCACCACGCTCATAGACCGTAGATTGCACCATGCACATAGACCATGGATTGCACCACGCACATAGACCGTAGATTGCACCATGCTCATAGACCCTAGATTGCACCACGCACATAGACCATAGATTGCACCATGCTCATAGACCCTAGATTGCACCATGCTCATAGACCCTAGATTGCACCATGCTCATAGACCATAGATTGCACCATGCTCATAGACCCTATATTGCACCACGCTCATAGACTGTAGATTGCACCACGCTCATAGACCGTAGATTGCACCACACTCATAGACCGTAGATTGCACCACACTCATAGACCGTAGATTGCACCACGCTCATAGACCGTAGATTGCACCACGCTCATAGACCGTAGATTGCACCACGCTCATAGACCGTAGATAGCACCAAGCTCATAGACCCTAGATTGCACCACGCTCATAGACCATGGATTGCACCACGCTCATAGACCGTAGATTGCACCATGCTCATAAACCATAGATTGCACCAAGGCAGAAGTATATATTTTTGTTTATTGTTTTTTTTTTTATTATTATTTGTTGTTTTTTTTGGTCACCAAAATATAAAAGGAAAATATTTATGTCAGTTAGTCTATGATGGGTAAACATTTTATACCCCATTTTTTATGGGTAATTTAAAGCAGATTGTGATGGGAACCCTGATGTTAGGGGGACCCTAATATAAGGGGAGCTCTGATGGGAACCCTGATGTTAGGGGGACCCTAATATAAGGGGGGCTCTGATGGGAACCCTGATGTAAGGGGGACCCTAATGTAAGGGGGACTCTGATGGGAACCCTGATGTAAGGGGGACCCTAATGGAAGGGGGGCTCTGATGGGAACCCTGATTCAAGGGGGACCCTAATGTAGGTGGGGCTCTGATGGGAACCCTGATCCAATGAAATGTTATTCATCCATTAAGAAAACTGGTGTTGTATTTATTTGTTTGGCCCACCAGTCCTTGTAAATTATAGGATGTAGCCCCCACACTAAGCAGTTGGAGACCCCTGTCTTGGTTTATACCATGTTAAAATAACCTAATCAAGTAATGTGTGAAGACATTTGCCATCAAAGCTTCTGCTTTGACTAAAACTCGCCACTGTCTGCGGGAAGTGACTCCAGAAGGCGTGGAAAGTGTCACCGGTGTATTTGTATTTACCTAGCACTGTGTAGAACACAGATCAGCCCCTGTATGGATCCTGGGAAAGTGTTACATTCATTAGAATCCTTCGCTCAGTTACCATTCATGCCTTGCAGGGCGGCCAGAACACAATTCCTTCTATGATTCAGTGCAAGGAATATATAAGATCTTATAGAAGTGATAGTGGATGTGTACTGGGGGCTGTCGGGCTACACAGGAATATAGCCATCATGTTTATGTTATCACTGACTAGTGTCATGTTGAGGGCCGCTGGGCTTGTCTGTGACAACAGGTGTTGCTAGTAAATCAGGGGGCATGTCATGTAATAACAGCACTTCCTAATAATAGGCTCCACTAATATAATGACCTGCAATGTGATGTCTTTTAATGATGTCTGCAAGGACCAACTGACAGCTCAGCCTCATAAAAGAGAGAGACGTTCCTTATGACCGAACTCTGCTGAAATCACCTAAAATTACCCAATAAAATAAAACACTGCGTACACCAAGCAAACATACAAATAGACAATTGAACTGCATATCTGTGGATTGTCTCACCTACCAAATGATTTAAAGGGGTTGTAAAGGTATTTTTTCCCCCCCTAAATAGCTTCCTTTACCTTAGTGCAGTCCTCCTTCACTTACCTCATCCTTCCATTATGCTTTTAAATGTCCTTATTTCTTCTGAGAAATCCTCACTTCCTGTTCTTCTGTCTGTAACTCCACACTGTAATGCAAGACTTTCTCCCTGGTGTGGAGAAAGCCTCTTGAGGGGGGACTGGGCGAGCAGGAATGTCAGGATGCCCACTAACACACAGCTCCTTTCTCTATCTGCAAAGTAGAGAGTGTCCTGACCCTCCTGCTCACCCCCTCCCCCCTCAAGAGGCTTTCTCCACACCAGGGAGAAAGCCTTGCATTACGGTGTGGAGTTACAGACAGAAGAACAGGAAGTGAGGAGAAGCAACAGTATGGCCAAGGACTCATCACCACATTGATGGGGGCCTCACTCTGCTCTACCTACTTGTCAGGATGTTGAAAAAGGAAGATGGACAGCAATATACAAAGCAACTGGAGATTGGCTCCTAGAGTTCACGCTCCTTCTCCAACTTTAAGGTGCCTTTCACACTAGGGCGGGAGGTGAGGTGGCGGTATAGCGGCGCTATACCGTCAGAATTGCGGTGGTATTCGGCCGCTAGCGGTGCGGTTTTATCTCCTGCTAGTGGCGAAAAAGGGTTTATGCCACCAGCAAAGTGCCTCTGCAGAGGCGCATTGCCCGCGGTATAGCCGTGGTTTCCCATTGCTTTCAATGGGGAGGAGTGGTAAACACAGCGCTCCTCTCACCGTTCGAAAGATGCGGCTAGCAGGACTATTGGAGCGGTCCTGCTAGTGCACCGCTCCAGCGTGAAAGCCCTCGGTGCTTTCACATTGGAGAAACAGCAGCCGCTGTTTTGGGTCGGTTTGCAGGCGTTATTTTTAGCGCAATAGCGCCTGCAAACCGCCCCAGTGTGAAAGAGGTCTAAACCTTAGGGATTAAGGGCTTGTTTGCACCACAATTCCTGCAGTCAGTGTGCGGTTTTCACATGTGCATTAGCATGGTTTTGTAATGCCTTTGCGGTGCCCTTGTGATACTTTTTTTTTTTCTTGACTAAGAATTTATTTTCATGCATGGAAAATTTACATGCAAAAAAATGCAGTGTGCTGTACATTCTTTTTACATACCGTGTTTCTCCAAAAATAAGCATGGGTCTTATATTAATTTTGGCAACAAAAGACACAGTAGGGCTTATTTTCGGGCTAGGTCTTACCACGTAATGTGCTGTCTTCTCTCCCCCTCTCTCTCCCTGCCTGTCAGGAATCCCCGGTGTGAACTGACTTAAAATGCTTGTAAAAGGAAGATGGACAGCAATATAAATTCTATAATCCACTCTATTACAGTAGTAAATAATGTACAATGTGTGTGTTTCTACAATATAATTGTGCCAAATACCTTCGTTATAGTGCCCGATCTGCGCTTCTGTGACCTGCCAGAGCTCTCTTCCCCGCAATTATATTACAGAAACACTCACATTGTACATTATATACTCCTGTGATAGAGTGGATTATAGAATTTTATAAGCATTTTAAACTAGGGCTTATTTTTGGGGTAGGGCTTATATTGCAGCCCTCCTGGAAAATATCACTAGGTCTTATTTTTGGGGTAGGTCTTATTTTTGGAGAAACACGGTATGCATTTGTAATGTGTTTAAAATTGTGTTTGACTGCATCTGGTGTACACAAGCCCTAAAACGTTTTTTTAAAAAAAATATTAAATAACTGGTTTAGGAGCTGTGGTGTCTCAACGTGATTGGCACTGCGCTGACAAGCCGTTCACCTCTGCAGCCAAGGGTTCGGATCCTGGCCTCGGCTACATGTGAATTGAGTTTGGTGGTCTCAGCTCGGCTCCAGGTGGGTGTGCTATGCAAGGTACGCCTGTGCTTAGTACGCCCACCCCCCACCCCACCCCACAAAAAACACCACACTTGCACACACACGAAATTGGTTTAACACACACGCACTTTGGCCATGCGGTCTCTTAAAAAAAGAGAGGCGAAGGACCTATGGGGCTGGCTGGGTGGGCTAGACCCCCTCACTCCCTCATAGGGGGAGTCCCTCTGCCCCGTTGGGCTCCCAAGTGGAGCAGGTAGGGCGGGGTGAGTGGGAGGCCCCCCTCACACCCACCATTGCCACCCGGGGGCATGGAGAAGGATGGCAGATTGTCTCTGGGGGGAGGGTCTGCCTACTCCTGCAGTCCGGCTCCTCTCTCTCTCTCGAGTTCACGCACAAAAATACACTTTAAAAAAGAAAAAAGGAGAAAAAAAAAGAAAAAAAAATGGTTTAAATTATGAGGCATATTGGGCAGCTCTGGCTGCAATACTTACCTCCCTCCAGCACTGTACCCTGCAGTAATATCTTACTGCCACTAGATGGCCTCAGTCTTCCAAGTTGAATGAAGCCCAGAATTAATTAACATAGAAGACTGAAGACAACCTGTGAGTGCAGGGCGTCATGAACCATCCATGGGGGGGCAACCTCTGGGGAAGCTGGAGGGGAAGTTTAAGCCTGGAATCAGGATTACATTTTTCTTACACAAGAATCTCAGGCAGCCTGATGGTAAATTGGAGGGGGGGAGGAGGGGGGGGGGTGTAATGTAAGGAAGGAAGGTAACTGACTGTTTAACTGAGCCTGTCATTGCCTAGTCAACATTAATTCTGCAAATATGCCAAGAAAATACAAAGTGTTCTCCACGGTTTTTGCACTGAATAAATAAACCCGAGTACAACTGCTAAAAAGATCTTCTGCTCCTCTACCCCAATGAATTCATCCACCGACCACTGCAAAACTACTTTGTATGCCGGGAGTCGCTGTGATCCGAATTCATCAACTTCCTAAATATTTTTGCACTGCCTTATTAGACATCAAACCGTCCTTCAGATGTGAGGAAGGCGCTGCAGCCCCCAGATAGATAAATGTACCAGGATCGGTTATATTGTAACTTCTCTTATCTCGGAATTCTCGGCTCAATGTGCTACAAATGTGTGAAAAAATCTTCTTCCTCGCTGGGAAGTCATGAGGAAGGTTTTTTTTATGTATTTGTAATTGTCCAGCTAGATGCCGTCTTGTCTGGGGATTTGTTCGGTCAGCTACAGTCTTTTTTATGGAATAAAATTGTAATTTTTTTAATCGCAGTTCCTGACAGTTCCTGATCCAATGACAGTCTCTGATCCAATGACAGTTCCTGATCCAATGACAGTCTCTGATCCAATGACAATTCCTGATCCAATGACAGTCTCTGATCCAATGACAGTCTCTGGTCCAAGGAAAGTTCCTGATCCAAGGAAAGTTCCTGATCCAAGGAAAGTTCCTGATCCAATGACAGTCTCTGATCCAATGACAATTCCTGATCCAATGACAGTCTCTGATCCAATGACAATTCCTGATCCAATGACAGTCTCTGATCCAATGACAGTCTCTGGTCCAAGGAAAGTTCCTGATCCAAGGAAAGTTCCTGATCCAAGGAAAGTTCCTGATCCAAGGAAAGTTCCTGATCCAATGACAGTCTCTGATCCAATGACAATTCCTGATCCAATGACAGTTCCTGATCCAATGACAGTCTCTGATCCAATGACAGTCTCTGATCCAAGGAAAGTTCCTGATCCAAGGAAAGTTCCTGATCCAAGGAAAGTTCCTGATCCAATGACAGTCTCTGATCCAATGACAATTCCTGATCCAATGACAGTCTCTGATCCAATGACAATTCCTGATCCAATGACAGTCTCTGATCCAATGACAATTCCTGATCCAATGACAGTCTCTGATCCAATGACAGTCTCTGGTCCAAGGAAAGTTCCTGATCCAAGGAAAGTTCCTGATCCAAGGAAAGTTCCTGATCCAATGACAGTCTCTGATCCAATGACAATTCCTGATCCAATGACAGTCTCTGATCCAATGACAAATCCTGATCCAATGACAGTCTCTGATCCAGTGACAGTCTCTGATCCAGTGACAGTTCCTGATCCAATGACAGTCTCTTATCCAATGACAATTCCTGATCCAATGACAGTCTCTGATCCAATGACAGTCTCTGATCCATGCAGTGACAGTTCCTGATCCCATGACAGTCTCTTATCCAATGACAATTCCTGATCCAATGACAGCCTCTGATCCAATGACAGTTCCTGATCCAATGACAGTCTCTGATCTAATGACAGTCTCTTATCCAATGACAATTCCTGATCCAATGACAGTCTCTGATCCAATGACAGTTCCTGATCTAATGACAGTCTCTGATCTAATGACAGTCTCTTATCCAATGACAATTCCTGATCCAATGACAATTCCTGATCTAATGACAGTCTCTGATCCTGTGACAGTTCCTGATCCAATGGCAGTTCCTGATCCAATGACTGTTTCTGGTCCAATGGCAGTTCCTGATCCAATGACTGTTTCTGGTCCAATGGCAGTTCCTGATCCTGCTACAAATAAACGCCCAATTCACAGTCTGTCTCTTTTTTCTGCTTGTCCATGTCCATGTTTTTCTATCTATAATACTGTCTGTACTAGATACTTTTGTCATATTTTTTCCCGCTCTGTACCTTCTTCCTCTTATTCACGCTCACACTCTCTTCCTTTCCTTCTCTCTCTCTCTCTCTCTTTTTGTCACTATCTCTTGCTTATTGTCTCCCTTGCAAATTAAAATATAAATAGGCCTTATTAACATAACCATAAAAAAGTGAATAATGATTATGGGGGGGGGGGGGGATAGGGAAGGAGATGGGGGGGGGGGGTAACAAGTCCTATAATATAAAGGGGAGAGATAAGTACAGGAATAATGCCTATGCTATTTTTCCTTAATTCACCTGTCTCTTTCCCTCTCTTTCTTTCTCCTTGTCATCTGAATACCCCCCCCCCCTTCTCTTGCTCTATGTCTCTCTTATTTCTTCTCCATCTCCCTCTATATTTCCACATATGTCCTCTCTCCCCGACTGTCTTTTTCCTCCCAATCTTTATCTTTCTCCCTCATACTGCCCCACCATCTCATTTTCTCCTTTTTCTCTCTTCCTCACTTTTTACTTCTCTCTTTCTTTCCCCTCTAATTCTCTCTCTCTTTCTTTATCCCATATTCTTTCTCCCTTTTTCTCTCTCTCCCTTGTTCTCTTTTCCACTCTCTCTCCCTCTCCCCCTCTCTCTTTCCCTTATTCTCTCTTCCTCTCTCTCTCTCTTTTCCTTTTTCTCTCTTCCTCCCTCTCCCCCTCCTTTTTCTCTCTTCCTCTCTCTCTCTCTCTCTTTCCATTATTCTCTCACTCTCTCTCCCCCTCTCTTTCTATCTCCCTCACCTCTCTCTCTCTATTTCTCCCCTCTCTCTCTCTCTTTCTATTTCCTCTCTCTCCCCTTCTCTCTCTAGCTCTTTCACCCACTCTCTCATTTTGTCCTCTCTCTCTCTCTCTCTCTCTCTCTCTCTCTCTCTCTCTCTCTCTCTCTCCAGTCTCCACCCTTATCTCTTTAACTCCCCCCTTTCTTTTTCTCTCTCCCTTCTTCTCTCTCCCTCTCTTTATCTCCCTTTCCTATAATTATTCTCTATCCCTATTTCTCTATCTCCCTTATCCTCCCCCTCCCTCTCACGTATTCCCCCCCCCTCTCTTTCTTTCACTCCCTCCCCCCTCTCTGTCACCCTCTCTCCCTTATTCTCTCTCCCCTCTCTCTATTTCTCTCACCCCCGCTCTCTCTCTTTCACTACCCCCTCTATCTCTCACACTCCCCCCTTTCTTTTTCACTCTCTCCCTTTCTCTCTCTCTCTCTCTCATTCTCTCCCCCGCTCACTTTCACGCTCTCCCCTTCTTTCTCTCTCTCTCTCTCTCTCTTTCTCTCCCCCTCTATCTCTTACACTCCCCCCTCTCTTTTTCACTCTCTCCCTTTCTCTTTCTCTCATTCTCTCCCCCGCTCACTCATGCTCTCCCCTTCTTTCTCTCTCTCTCTCTCTCTCATTCTCTCCCCCTCTCTCTTTCCCTTATTCATTTCTCTCTCTCTCTCTTCCTTATTTTCTCCCTCTTTCTCTCTCTCTCATTCTCTCCCCTCTCTCTTTCACGCTCTCTCCTTCTCTCTCTCTCTCATTCTCTCACCCCTCTCTCTTTCCCTTATTCATTTCTCTCTCTTCCTTATTTTCTCCCTCTTTCTCTCTTTCTCATTCTCCATCCCTCTTTTTTTCTTTCTCTCTCTTTCACTCTCTTTCTCTCCCCCATTCACAATGCAGCAAGTGCCTACTACAGTGTTTTCCAGCTTCCACAGGACACCACAGGTATGTTATAGACATACAGTACCCAACTACATTGGTCCAAGGTAAATATATAACAATTGCCATACCTAAACATCAGCTTTAATAAAGGCAGTAGCAATTTAGTAATATATGCAAATTCCAAATAGCAGGACTATATTTTTCACTGACCTAAATGTCAAAGTGTTTCCTGCCTGTGTCTGATCTGCCCTGACATAGTGGGGCAGATTTACCAAAACTGGAGCCCTGAGGATCTGGTACAGCTGTACATGGTAGCCAATCAGCTTCTAACTTCAGCTTGTTCAATTCAGTCTTGACAATAAACTCTGGAAGCTGATTGGTTTCTATGCAGAGCTGCCCCAGATTTTGCACATCATGTTTTAGTAAATCACCCCAGCTATGACCATGAACACTGATAAACTTTTCACTGACTCGGAAAAAATCTTTTGCTTTCTCTGTCATGTGGAAATCTGACCACCAGGAGTGCTGTTGCATTGAAGTGCACAGATTGCTTTACAGAAGCAGAGAAAGAAGATTTTTTTTTTTATTATTATTAAATTAACCATTTAAGACCTATTTTTCAAACTTTTTGTTTACAAGTTAAAATCTTTTTTTTTTTTTTTTTATGCTAGAAAATTACTTAGAACCCCCAAACATTATATATATTTTTCAGACACCCTATAGAAAAAAATGGCGGTTTCTGTAATACTTTATGTCAAACAGTATTTGCGCAGCGGTCTTACGAGAACAATTTTTTGGAAAAAATACACTTTTTGAATCAAAAAACAAGATAAAAGTAAAGTTAGCCCAATTTTTTTTTTACGCCGGGTAAATTGATACTCAACATGTCATGCTTTAAAATTGCGCCTGCTCGTGAAATGGCAACAAACTTTGACCCTTAAAAATCTCCATAGGCGACGTTTTAAAATTTCTACAGGTTACCAGTTTGGAGTTACAGAGGAGGTATTTTGCAAGAATTATTGCTCATGCTCTAACGATCGCAGCGAGACCTCACATGTGTGGTTTAAACACCTTTTAACTATGCGGGCGTGACTTACGTATGCGTTTGCTTTTGTGCACAAGCTCGGCAGGACTGGGCACTTGATTTTTTTTTCTTATTTATTTTACTTTTTATATAATATTTTTACACTGTCCTTTAAAAAAAAAAAAAATTGGGGTCACTTTTATTCCTATTACAAAAAATGTAAATATCCCTTGTAATAGAAAAAAAAGCATGACAGGACCTCTTTAATGTGAGATCTGGAGTCAAAAACACTTAAATGCAATAAAAATAATTAAAAATAAATAAATGTCTTTTTTTTTTAAAGTGAGGGAATGATGATCCCCACTTGGCTCCATTGCAGGGATTTCCTCTCACTTCCTGTTTGGCTATGGGACAGGAAGTAAAGGGAAATCTCTGCAATGGGACACAGATGGAGAAAAAAAAAATCTGACAGGTGTTATAAACGTCTTTTACGCTATCCAAAAAGGAATAAACAGTTTTGCTTATAGTTCTACTTTAAAGCCACCCCTGATGAAGGGGATTGAGAGCACCTGAAACATGCTGGATTTACCTTCTTTTATCAAGATTAATAAATTAAGACTGGCCATACGCCGGAAGAGCTTCATATGAAATATTCGTACAGAAATTTAGAAAACGCTTTTGTCAGAATATTTGACCATTTTATGAACTCAACATGTTTCATATGAATTTTATGAGGCACATGCGCATTACAATATGTATGATTTTTCCTGAACAATTTATTTATTTAGATTTATTCTGTTTATTTTTTTTATATGTATTTTGTTTATTTATTTATATGTAGTATTATGTATATTTATTTATTTATCTATATATATTTTGTTTATTTATTTAGTCTTGTTTTTTCTATTGGTTGAACTAAGGCAGTGGTTCTCAACCCTTCTAGTGCCGTGACCCCTTGATAAAATTTGGCAAGTTGTGGGGACCCCTAACAGTAAAATGTATTTTCGTAGCGTAGGTTGTTAGCACCCAAGGCAAGCCTCCCTGAGTCCCTTCTACTTGTACAGTATTAAAAGCCATTATGGTAAATTTTAGGATGTAGCACAATTTCTCTTTGTTCTCCTTTCTTTCCCTTTTATCCCTCTCTATCCTACGTCACCGCGTTTGAGAACGACGAGATTTTGTCTTGACAGTGTGTACGCAAAGAAAGCTTGTCAAGATTCTCGACAAGCCTGAAAGGAACTTGTCGAGGAAAACGATGTTTCATTTACGACGAGTTCCTCGGTCGTGGGTACGAGGCCTATGAGATGTACCTTGGTTGGAGGATGAGCTGACAAGAGGGTTTTCCTTGCAACTCTGGTCTCAGCACCCCTAAATATGTTGGCAGAGGTACAAGGCTCAAAGGAGCATGGCTGCCAGTAGGTGAGTAGCAAGTTGAGACCCATCAGGAAAGGATCGTCATTTGCAGACCACACAGTGGTTCTCAGGAGATAAACCTTGGGAGCATGGTGCAAGGACTTGAGGAAGAGTACACTCAGAAGCAGATGCAGATAATTTCCAGGGTCAGAGACATGGTCAAGGCAAGCCAGGATCATACACAGTTAGTCAGGAGGAAGCGTGGTCACATAGCAGGCCAAGGTCAGTTTTAAGGAAGCAGGCAGAGTGTAGTCAAGGGCAAGCCAAGGTCAGTATCTGAGTTTCACAGAGCAAGGTCAGGAGCTAACCAGGTCAGTCAAAAGGAGCTAACAGAAGATCAGTCAAAAGGAACACATAAGAACAGGTCATGGGGAAGCTGAGGAACATCCAGCAACTAGCTCACATTAGGGTCTCCGTTATATTGGCAGCTTGGCACCATTCCCAGGATTGGGCATGTGCGAGCATGCAGTAATGCATGCGGACATGCGCGCCACTGCACACAGATGCGCTGTCAAGCACCATGAATCGGACAGAGATGCAAAAAGCAGAAAAAAATCACACCTTTTAATGTAATGGTAAAAATGGTACAGATCAGTAAACGTAGTCAAAACATAAGCCATGATCAGAAGCCAATGCTGGTAGTCAGACAGGCCAGTAATCAGGAAACCAGAGATCAGCATAGCCGGAGGCAGAGGAACAGGATCAGGAAGCAGAAGGGACGTCAGCCAAAGTCTTTCACAGGAACACAGCAGAGAATCTCCAGATATGTTGACCAAGATAAAGGCATGAAAGGAATGAACAAGGCAGTTTAAATAGCCAGAAAGGGCTGGCTGTAGGCGGGACTGACGAGCAGGTAATGATCACCAGGTGAGCCAATGCGGAAACCATGAGTGCTGACATTTATCTGACAACTGAGCAGCCTGAGCACAGAGAAGAGAGCTGCTGAGAGCCCAGCCCTGACACGAGCATACGAATGTGTGCTGACGCGCACAGATGTGCCTACGTGTCAGTGCATGTCAGTTATTGGCTAGAGCTCGTCTGTGTGCCGGAACATGTGCACGATCATTAGCTGCACAAGTATGAGCATCAGCTGCACGAGTATGAGCATTTGTTTCCTGGCACTGACTCAACTATGGCCAGCCTTAGTTTTTTAAACTTGATAAAAGATTAGAAGGTATTTTCTTCTTATCGAGATTGGACTGGTTACAAACTTGTGATGCTCCATCCTTTTCAATCTTTTTGGACTACTCTGGGGTACCCCGTACCCTAGAGAGCTTCCTCTTTGAGCTAAAGATCCTACTTACGGTAAGGCTACATCTTGAGTATTCTCTCCAGTTCTGGTCACCGGTGCTCAGGAAGAATGTGCTGGAGCTAGAGAGAGTTCAGAGAAGGGCGACAAAGCTAAAAAGTGGACTGGAAGACCTGAGTTAAGAGGAAGAACTACAAATACTAAACGCATTCTCTCTAAGCCAGGGGTGTCAAACTAATTTCATCGTGGGCCGCATCAGCATTATAATTGCCCTCAAACGGCCGGTTGTATCTGTAAGGTTAGATGTCCAGTGCATCCCCTTCACATTAGATGTCAAGAGCCACCCCACCATCAGAAGTTGAGTCCCCCACTCTGCCTTACATCACAGTGCACCCCCCTTTCCTTATGCTACTGCTGGGAAGAAGCTGAATGCATTGCTTGAAAACAGAAAGTAAGTCTGGAGTAGAACCAGAGGAGGGCTGGAACTCTCCTGCAGCTGCAGGAGAGGTGCTAGGACCACATGAAATGGCTTTGAGGGCCAGATTTGGCCCGCCGGCCTTGTGTTTGACACCTGTGCTCTAAGCAATGTACAAATACCTCAATGGGTTTTACAGCATAGGTAGGAAACTTTTCAGTTTCAGGGAGCTTAAAGGGGTTGTGAAATTATTATTATTATTTTTTTTAAGCAAACATGTTATACTTACCTCCACTGTGCAGCCCGTTTTGCAGAGTGGCCCCGAACCTGGTCTTCTGGGGTCCCTCGGCGGCTGTCTCGGCTCCCCCCCCCCCGCAAGGACTCAACACCTTAATGTGAGCGAGCTTGCCGGGTGTTGAGTTCCTGCGGGCGTGCTCCTGTGATACAGCTGCCGGCTATTGGCACTCACTGTATCACTCTGCCCCATCCCCAGCGCGCTGCATCATTGGATGTGATTGACAGCAGCGTGAGCCCATGGCTGCGCTGCTTTCAATTCATCCAGTGTAGCCAATCAACTTCCAGGCTGAGCGACGAAGAGGATGTCGGGGGCGAGCATGTGACTTTCGAGGGGTCAGGTAAGTATAACAGGGGCTCGGGGGGGGGGTGCGGTATTGTTGGATGGTTTACCTTTACAACCTCTTTAAGAAGAAACGTGGCCACTCAATGAAGTTGGGGGGAAGTGGTTCAACCTTAAATTGCGTAGGGGGTTCTTTACTTTTAGAGCAGTAAGGATGTGGAACTCCCTCTCACAATCAGTGGTGTCAGCGGGAAGTGTCGATAGTTTAAATAAAAACTCTTAGGCCCCGTACACACGACCGAGCTTCTCGGCAGAATCCAGCGAGAAGCTCGCTGGGAGACATATTCTGGCGAGAAGCTCGATCGTGTGTATACTTCCGACGAGCGTCCCGTCGGGAAGCTCGTCGAGCCAAAAAAGAGAGCACGCTCTCTTTTTCCTCGTTGTTCAATGAGGACTTTGGCTCGACAAGCTTTTTCGATCGCTCATCGGGAACCTCATCGGGCGGAACGATGGGTTTAGCCCGACGAGGTTCTTGTACGTGTGTACGCGGCCTTAGATGGGCATCTTAAAGAATGCAATATACAGGGATATAAGAAATTATATTGACATAAACACACATACACACAACTACACAGGTTGAACTAGATAGACTGGTGTCTTTATTCAATCAATTTTGTAAGTATACTTACCATTGAGTCCAGTTTCCGTGCATTATGCCCCTTGTGGAATAATGCCCGTCCTGTACTGCGCAAGCGCAGCGATTGCGTAGTACGGAGCTGCCGAAAGTCGCTGAATATTGGAATACATTCCAAATGCTCTTGCAATTTTGAAAGGGGTGTACTTGTTCATGATGGGAGCGTGTGAGGGGCGGATGGCAACAGAAGGTGGCATATTTTGTAATGATAGGCAGTGCTGTTAAGATGGGGGCGGAATTTGTCGCGAAACTCAAACACATCTCCTAAACATATATATCTCTGCTATTCTTCCTACAATTGTTAAGGGCAACACGGGTAGGAAGAATAGCAGAGGTATATTTGTTTAGGAGATGTATTGAGTTTCATGACAAATTCTGCCCCCATGTTAACAGCACTGCCCATCACAAAATACGCCACCTTCTGTTGCCATCCGCCCCTCACACGCTCCCATCATGAATACATCCGCCCCTTGCAGAGTTGCACGAGCATCGGGAGCGTGCAGGAGCGTGTAGCACAATGTCATCTTTTGTGCGCAGGCAGCGTGTACAGCTGATCCTAAATTACCATGTTCGGACGCTTTTGGCGGCTCCGTACTGCACAAGCGATGCGCCTGGGCAGTACCGGGCGGGCATTATTCGGCAGGGGGCATTTCTCACCACAACACCGGCACTCCACCAAGACTTCTTCTGGGAAAATGAGATAAGACTTTCCAAAGAAAGGTCAACATCTTGGGAGGAGGTCCCAGACAACTAACAAGGGGTTAAATCAACGTTCAGGTCAACGAAAGCCTTTTAAACCCAATAGATTGAATGTTTATATGTAATTCTAACTCTAATCAAATACATTTCTCCTCTGATCAAACATGTTTATCCCAACACACAACATTTTTCCTCCTGTCATAAACATCTTCCCCTTCAGACAGAAACATTTATGTTTGAAGCCTTCACGCAGATCATCCAAGTGGATTTCCTAAATCTCGGAATTAAGTCAAAATGGGTAAAAACTGTAATTCTGCATCAACTGAAGGAGAAAGCTCAGCAGCTCGCCCCCTCGCCTCTCCCGTAAATCGGAACTATCCAGTTACATTTTGGTAGCTCAAAACTTCCACCAAATGGAATGCAAAGCCCTAAAAGGAAGAGGGGAAGAAAAAAAAAAAATGCAGTTTCACTCTTTTCTGAAGGGAAAAACAAAGTTTGCACTGTAGGCGGTAATTGGAAATGTAACATCCTACAGTGAAAGGCCAGATGAAGCACCTGGAGGGTGACAGTGGTCTGTTAAGTAGCAGGGACAAGATGTTGGGACTTCGGGGGGGGAAAAAAACTAATATGTACCTGTGAAGAACAAATGTTTCCATTCCCAGGGTGCAGGTACTGATGAGTCTCTGGGGTCATCAAGGTTGATTTAGGAAGTTCATTAAAGGAAATCCATCATGTTATTTTGTGTCTGTTAAACCGACGTGTTGCGTTAATGTGCGGTTTTACTGCGCGTTACTGTAACGCGTATTAACAGCTCGGCTATTGATCTAGGAATCACACCATGCCCTTTGAGCTGTGTTGATCAATGCAGACCCAAAGCTCATCAATATACTAATACCATAGGTGTGCGCACAGGGTGTGCCAGGTGTGCCTGGGCACACCCTAATCATCTAGTGCACATTAGCATTATTGCTCTGTGTGCTAGTGGGGAGATGAGAAAGATCTCCCGCTTACCCACTCTGCCATTAGAAAATTGCTTACTTGCTTCTCTTTCACTGTGCCAGCAGGGAGATTAATGTACTGGGAAAATATACATGTAGACACATACACATGCATGTGTGTTTGAGCTTTGGGGTGCACACCCTACTACTACAGGCTGCGCACACCTATAACTACTACCCTACTATCATAATACTGAAAAAAAAATGTTAACTGATAAACAATTGTGTAGCACCAATATGCAAAATAATTTTAATGTGCAATAATAAACATAAAATAAGGGCTCTTTCACACGGACATTCCGTATGTCCGTTTTTCATCCATGCGTTGTCGGATGAAAAACGGACATATATGTATCCCTATGGGATTGCGGATGTCAGCGGAGACATGTCCGCTGACATCCGATCCGCTCCGATCCGCCAAAGTATGCCGGAGGAAAAACCTACTTTTCCTTCCGTCTGGCAGATCGGATCGGATGAACACTCCCCATAGGGGAAAGCGGAGAAAAGACAGGGCGGTCCCTGTACAGTGTGTATTATTGGGGAAAATGCATTTTCTGTCACCTTTGGATTTTTTTTTTTTTTTTATATTTGCACTATTATTTAAAAAAAAAAAATTAAGTTTATTATTGCACATTGGATTTATTTTGCATATTAGTGCTACATCATTGTTTATCAGTTACATTTCAATTGTTTTTAGTATTATGATAGTATAACATTATAATATGAGGTCAAACCTAAACACTTTCCATTTGTATAAAATTAGGCAGGCCTTTGCACTACGTAGTTGAAGGTAAATCTAAAAAAAATTGAACAACAAAAGTTGTATAGTGTGTACCCAGCTGCTGGGATGCCAGTAAAGTTCATCTGGGTGTAAAGGCAGGCGACCCAATACTTTTGGTAATATAGTGTATTTTGAATGAAGATTGTTTGGATAAATATATATATATATATATATATATATATATATATATATATATTGTGCTCTTGTGATAATTGGCATTTATCTAGTGCACATAATAGGAACATTCACACTATTCACACTATTTGTATCACAGTTGTATCCCTGTTCAAACCCTACAATGTGCGATGGTGTGTTGCATACAAATGCATCATCTCTGCATTGTTGCACAAAGCAGCACATATCAACGCAACACACCTATCAGGATACAAAAAAGAAAAAAGTAGAATTTTTACCCTTTATGTGGCAAGAAAACCACAACTGTAAAACCACAATTCAAGTCGAAGTAAAACGCAATGCAGGATCCTTAATCCACACAACCAAAGTGGATGAGCAGAAGGGGCAAACAAAATGATCACAGTTTATAAATGTGAGACCCTTTCATCTTGCTGCCCTAGGCACAGGACCACCTGTGCCTTCCATTATGATCCATCAAGCCCAGCTTTTGTGACAGTCAATTGTTACCCTTGTAGTGCTTCATCACTTACACCCAAGTCACTCTATTGTGCTGTGGTAAAACACAATGTGATGCCAACCATTTTGAATGGCACCACACATAGGCTATGATATTTGGGTGTGCACCCCAAAGCACAAACGCACACTACCGATCACTCACGATGTTCATTCAAAAAGGGAAGGGGTTGGTAAATTATATATTTACTGGCCCCTTCCCCCACTCATCCTAAAACATCCCGCAGCAACAGGTAGCGGGAGAAGAAGGAAGCCAGCAGTGCTTCGGAGGGTGGGGGGGGGTGGGAGCCAGGTAAGTAGGGGGAATTTGTTCTGCATAGGGTGATTAGGGTGTGCCTGGGCACACCCTGTGCGCACATCTATGGCACCGCAACACACCTTGCAGATGTGCACCGTCGTGCATTGTGGTGTAGTTCACTGCCCAAAATGGTCCATGCATCTTTTATACTTCATTAGACAGACCCCTGAGGATGAATGAGCTGCCTTAACATGACACACGTATGGCATAACACGCGTCACATCAATGTAACAGTGAGAACCTGTCTTTGACCCCATACACACTATTCGATTTTCTGCAGATTTTTGTCTTCAGATTTACCAAAACCAATATGATATGAGGTCAAACTTAAGATTTTCAATTTGTATGCGATCTGGCAGGCCCTTGCACTACATGGTTTTGGTAAATCTGAAGACCAAAATCTACAGAAAATCAAATAGTGTGTATGGGGGTGGCGGGTAGCCACATACGGAGCACAAGCTCGATGACACATCCTCTTATCTATTGATTGTAGAGAGTCGGCCATGGGAAATCACACATGCATTTATTGACCGGACTGGTTAAACGTTGTGAGGATGAAAGACACCTGGGGGATGAATTCTGTGAAAAACACACTATCCCTGCCCTGTGTATCTCTTCTGAGTGTGAGAACCACGAGATCCTGGCCTCACTAGAGTCATTGTCCAGTGCTGTCCTCCGGGTCTCTGTCATCTATACATATAGGAAGGTTAAAGGGTCAGTCTGCTCTGGAGAGTTATACCACCTGAGAGTTTCCTCTATTTCTTGGGACCATATTGGTGGTGGGATCTCAGTGCTGACTTCCTGGGTCTGTACACCTGCCGTGCCCATTATGAGTGGCTCCCTATATCCCTAATGGATTTATTATTTATTTTACATTATGGAGAATGTGATAGGAGGAGCCAGGGCACAAAAAGGGTGGCCAGGGACACCAAAAACATAAAGATGGACAAGAGTCAGGAATTATGGATAAGGGAGCTTGCTGTTGGGATATTCTTGACATCAGCATATTAGGGACCACCTATAACTAAAATATCTTATTTGAGAGGTTTGATATAAATTAAAGTATATCTGAGGCCAAAATCTTTTTTGAAGTTTTGAATAGAGAAGGGAATGATTAAGGGCCCATTTATGTTTTTGTACTACGTTAATGTACATAATGTTGTGCGTTAACAAGGTCGCCCATTAGAATGAATGGGCTGCCAATGCACCAAATTTTTTTATTATCCAACGCACCATATGCATTTTGGGATACCAATACCAGAACAACAGCGATTTATGTTTTTGCCGTGATCTCTAAACTGACGCCTTGTATTAGTCATGTAGCATAAATGCTGGATAAAGTACAGAGAGAAGCCTCTTGTCGTATAATAAAAATGGCCGCAGTTTCAGAAAGCAAAAAAAGAAAGAAAAAACATTAGCTGCTTCTAGAAATGTTGAAAGCATTTGATTTCAATTACCAACGAACCCATAATTACAGAAATCTGCAAGCAATTAAAAAGAAAATTCTATTTGGTCCGTTTTTCTTTCCAGATCTCGATGGATAACTCTTAAAACACACAGAAATCCACAAAATGTACAAACTAAGAAATTGTTTACCGTTCTCCAAACTGTTTGTTTAAATATGCAAATGCTTGTGGGTAGGACTCATGAGTGCAATGAGATGTCTCTGAAATTTGGATTTTACTTGCATGAATTCGGTGAAAAAGAAAGCAAAATATTTATTTAGGTACAGCGTTGCACGACCGCGCAATTTTAAGGCCTCGTACACACAACCGTTTTCCTCGACAGAATCCATCAAGAAACTTGGTGGCAGAGCTTTTTTTCCCAGAGGAAATCGGTAGCGGAACTCAATGAGAAAAGTTTTTCCTCGTCGGGAGTCTCAATTTCCTCGTCGTGTTTCTCGTCGGGCTGGTTTACGACGAGAAACACGTTGGTGTGTATGCTTAGAATCCCGCGCATGCTCAGAATAAAGTATGAGACGGGAGCGCACCTTCGGTAAAAGTAGCGTTCGTAATGGAGATAGCACATTCGTCACGCTGTAACAGACTGAAAAGCGCAAATTGTCTCTCACCAAACTTTTACTAACACGCAGTAACATGAGATTAGCAAAAGCAGCCCCAAGGGTGGCACCAGTGGAATCGAACTTCCCCTTTATAGTGCCGTCGTATGTGTTGTACGCGTTTGAGAACGACAGTGTGTATGCAAGGAAAGCTTGACACGATTCTCGTCGAGGAAAACGACGTTTATTTTACGACGAGATTCTCGGTCGTGTGTACGAGGCCTCAGTTAAATTAACTCAGTGCAGTATCGCAAAAAATGGCCTGGTTTGGGGGGGGGGGGGGGGCTAAACCTTCCGGAGGTCAGGTGTTTGAGAGCACAACCAATGTGACAGTTACATTCCAGGCTTGTGCCAGAAATGTAACTGTTTCTTTCAACAGTTAAATCAATGGGTTTAGTTCCGCTTTAAATACTGGTATTTGTCTATACTCTCGAGTGCCAGTATGGGTCATCGGTTGCTAGGACGCAGGCAGCTGGGCTGCTCATCGTTTGTTTTGGAAACCAGCTCATTAAAAAATGGCGCTAGGGTGACCGCGTGTCCCGGATTGCCCGGGACAGTCCCGCATTTTGCAGGTCTGTCCCGGGCACCTTCATTCCAGGACAATACAGTGTCCTGGAATTAAACCGACACAGCCACCCCCCAAGCCAAACTAATGCCCCCAAAAAAGGCCGCCACATCACCGCTTTACTCACTGACAATACTTGTCCTGGCCGGGAATGCCTGGAAGAGCACAATCCCGCCCCCTGTTTGTGATTGGAGAAATCATAAATCCTCTCCTCGTGTCCAATCACTGTGCTGTGATTCGTTACAGCACAAGCTGATTTTTGGGAAGGGGGTGTCCCTGAATGGTAGTTTGGAAATGTGGTCACCCTAAGTGGCGCCCTATGCTTAGTACCATATGTGGGCATTACCTAGAGCATTCAGTATACAAATACAGTCTGCCGATGCTTGTGACTGGCGGTCACGATGACTGCCGGCCACGTGCGATCGCAGGCACGAGAGGAAGAACAGGGATGTGTGTGTGTAAACACACACATCCCTGTTCTGAGAGGAGAGGAGATGCAGATCGTGAGTTCCTACAAGCTGGGAACCAAGATGTGTCATCTCCTATAGCGAGTCCCCTCCCCCTACAGTTAGAACACACAATAGGGAACACATTTAACCCATTGATCTCCCCCTACTGTTAACCTCCTCACTACCAGTGACATTTACACAGTAATCAGTGTATTTTTATAGCACTAATCGCTGTATAAATGCAAATGGTCCCAAAAATGTGTCAAAAGTGTCCGATATGTCCGCAATAATGTCGCAGTCCCAATAAAAAAAAATCGCAGCAACAGTACCATGATCAAAAAACTCCAGGCAATTTTACATAGTTACATTGGCCAAGTTTGGAGCAATATATGTATGTTCCATACCTGTGGGATCCCGTGGAAGCTCGAAAAATGCTACTACACTGCTTCTACAGTAAAATCTCCAGTTTCTCCCAAGCTGCCCTGCTGCTTACTGAACACAGTATGGGCATCATTCCGAGAACGCCTAAAATCTTCTCAACAAATGTAAAACATTCTCTGATTGGACAAAGTGAAGATTGTGACGCCACAATCTCAATCAATTAGGGAGCGCTTTGTGTACATTAAGAGGATGCAAAGTGTTCACTGAATTCACTGGGGATTCCTGCTGCAGATACACTACAGATGCTTGCAGCCAGGATCCCAGATCCTCAACAACCGAATTACATAAACCGCAGTTCCCTGCAGCTGTAAGAATTTATACATGTGTCTTGGCATATCCAATGGTTACCTGCCATTAGGCACTAATGTCTGTCCCTGGATGCAGTTTGATTGCACCCAGGGCTGATTATCTGGGCCTAACTGCAGGTAACCATTGGATGTGCTGATATCTGCGGATACATCCTGGTAGAGCCAGAGAACTATGGCTCCTTCCAGCCTGTCATTTAGCTGTATAGGCTGAGTAGCTACCGCTGATCAGGAAGTGGCTGCAAATAGGGCTGCAGGCTATCAGCAGCACTAAGGTAATTCATACCGTCTGCAAAGGTGACTTGATCTACTACCCTGCTTCCCTTCTTCTATATATGCATCACATTTTTTCATCCATATGATCTTATACTACTAATATATTGTATATTTATGGACTGATAATTGATCCATTACATTTATTTTGATTGAATTGTTTTGTATTAGGGCTGTGCAAATTAACTTTTAATTAATCGATTAATCTTTAATTTTTTTGATCGATCAAAATCTTTTTGATCGATTTAAAATTATTTTGATTGGTACTCACCTCTCCGCCGGCTTTTAGGCCTTCAGGGAGTTCCGTTGGAGATCCGGTAACGTCACGGACACCGGCAGGGCTTGCCGTGTCCATCTGAAGGGCTCCTTTGCTGTGCCTTCATATCTGCATGCCGGCGGGACCTTACTATCTGCCACACGCAAGGGCTGTTACACTTCCCTCTATCCCTGGGATTCTACAGCCATCCACTGGGAGTTATGATAGTTCTCTTTCCCCTTCCCCTTCCCTTTCACAGGACATCTACATGCCGGCAGACTGATGTTAACCCCTCCTTATCTGTATTCAGCAGTGGCATCGTTGTACACATTTTTATACCAGTATCATTCTTAGCTACATGTTTTTATGACTGTTTTTGGTACCGTTTGGTATTACTCGCACCGTTTATACAGTTTATGTAGCTACATCGATTTTATCTCCAGTGCAATATTTATTTTGTTACCTACTTAAAGACTATAACAGTTTTAATGCTATTTCGAGCGCTGTCTTGGTGTGTTTTTTCTATCCTGCTATCCATTTTTCCAGTGGCTGGTAGCTGCATTGGGGATCAGCCTGCAAGGAGATCAGCTAAAAGTAGTTGGATCTGTATGTGTGTTATAATTAATCGAAATTTAGTCGATTAATCAATTAAAAAAAAAAACGATTAATCGAACACAAACATTTTGATCAGTAACAGCCCTATTTTGTATATATTTATTTTCAAAACAATGAACATGACATCTCACCCGTGCCTTTTTGTTATTCCCAGCATAACATATACTGTACTAACACCCGTGCCTTTTTGTTATTCCCAGCATAACATATACTGTACTATAAACTCCTGAAGAAGCTCATTGAGCGAAACATGTTGAGCGGTATCTTTTGTGGTAATTTATGCATGTGGTAGCACTTAAAACTTGATACGGATGTTTATCGTTTTTTACTTTTATAATAAAATATTGAAATTCTAAAATGCTGTTACTGTGTTTCTACTATATCCAATTTGAAAACACCATTAAAGTCCCGGGGTTTGCTACCCCTTTTCCTTCCCCTCTTCTTTACCCTGCTTTATAGTTTTAAATTGAGCCACACTTTAAACTCCAAAGTTTTCACAAACTGAAATCCACAAACTCACCTTTAGTCATAGCATGCTGGGATGTGCGAATCAGCTCTAGTGCCAGTAAAATGCCCATAATGCAGAGCCCATACTTTCATCCTGAAGTGACCAGATCCTCAGGTCCGCATACTGAAGAGTTCAGATCCTTGGGTCCTCATATGGAAAAACCAAAATTCTCCAGTCCTTATATCAAAGATCCCAAATCCTCAGTTCCTCCTACAGACGAGCCCAGATCCTCATACAGAACAGTCTACATCTTCAAGTCCTCATACCAAAGCACCTAGATCCTTGGCTCTTCATGTCAAACAGCCCAGATCCTCGGGTCCTCATACAGAACAGTCTACATCTTCAGGTCCTCATACCAAAGCACCTAGATCCTTGGCTCTTCATGCCAAACAGCCCAGATCCTCGGGTCCTCATACTAAACAGCTTAGATCCTCAGGTCCTCATATTGAAGATTCCAGATCCTCAGGTCCTCATATTGAAGATCCCAGATTCTCAGGTCCTCACATTTAAAATCCTATATCCTTGGGTTCTCATATCAAAGAGCCCATATCCTCAGTTCCTCATACCGATGATCTCAGATCCTCATACAGAACAGTCTACATCTTCAGGTCCTCATACCATAGCACCTAGATCCTTGGCTCTTCGTACCAAACAGCCCAGACCCTCAGGTCCTCATACAGAACAGTCTACATCTTCAGGTCCTCATACCAATGCACCTAGATCCTTGGCCCCTCATACCAAACAGCCCAGACCCTCAGGTCCTCATACAGAACAGTCTACATCTTCAGGTCCTCATACCAATGCACCTAGATCCTTGGCCCCTCATACCAAACAGCCCAGATCCTCAGGTCCTCATACCAAACAGCCCAGATCCTCAGGTCCTCATACCAAACAGCCCAGATCCTCAGGTCCTCATATTAAAGATCCCAGATTCTCAGGTCCTCACATTGAAAATCCTATATCCTTGAGTCCTCATATCAAAGAGCTCATATCCTCAGTTCCTCATACCAATGATCTCGGATCTTCATACAGAAAAGTCTAGACGCTTGGGTCCTTATACAGAAGAGCCCATATCCTCAGTTCCTCATACCAATGATCTCAGATCCTCATACAGAAAAGTCTAGATGCTTGGGTCCTTATACAGAACAGCCCATATCCTCAGTTTCTCATAACAAAGAATCAAGATCCTTGGGTTTTGATACAGAAGAGCTTAGAGCTTGGAGCCCTCATACAGAAGAGCCTAGATCTTGAGGTTCCCATACAGAATATGTCAGATCCTCATACCCAAAAGGCCAGATCCCCAGGTCCTCCTAACAAATCGCCCAAATCCTTGGCTCTGCAAGGTGCACAGAGCAGATATATACATGCTGCTGGCAGACTTAGCTGTGAATGATCTTCAGACAGTCGTGTATTTATTAGCCTTCTGTGGATGTTACCCTTTATTTTCTTTGTCCGTACAATGCACCATTATGTACGGCGCTGTGTAGAACAGTGTTACCTCCAGTATTGATGGCAGAAGTTCTGAACAATAGGTCATTTATATCTCCTTCGTTTTACTATACCTGAGAGAAGCCAGATCTGGAGACAGGGAGAGCCTTTGTGACAGCTCAGGACACCACGTACCACACTGTTTTGACAACTGACATAATAAATCACACAGCCCTTTGTGTTTAAAAGTATCTGAAAGAAGGACGGTAGGCCTTAAAAAGGAAAAGCCTTTATTATAGGAACAAGTGCTAGTAGGTCAGTGTCCCCAGCTGAGACCAGCTCACGGGCCTCTTCCAGCTGGCAGGGGACACCAAGTCAACACAGAGTGACACTGTCTGCAAGTGTCAACTGTCTAACATCTTAAAGCCGATCTCCGGTAAAATAATTCCCTCCTCTCTTACCTCTAATTGATCTTTTTTTTTTTTATTCCCCCAGCCTTTTACCTTACCTGACAGCTCTATGTTTATTCAGATCTACCAAATACTGCACAGCAGAAGCACCTCTCTGATTGGATGCAAATTAACCCTTTGAAAAAACCTTACAATCTAAAGAAGGTTGCAGAGGTATTATATGCTTACATTGTGACATACATGACCTATCTAAAAAAAATCAGCTGGTAAGATGAATGGTCACCCCAAAGCATTGCATATGTAATGTCATTTATACGGTATTTAATAATATTTCTCTGTGAACACTAAACAGACATTTGATAAATGCCCTTTGATAAATGCATAGCCCCATATTTGATGTCTGCCCATATTCTAGATGTCCAGAAGTCAGCATTGGAAACTGATGGCCATTTACCAGCGACACCCATAGGCATGCGCACAGGGTGTGCTGGGTGTGCCTGGGCACACCCAGCACTGTGCTGTGCTGTTTCCCATCTGCAGTGCTGCCAGCTTCCCTCCTTTCCTCTCAGTAGCAGGGAAAGGACGGGTAAATATTTAATTGACCAGACCCTTTTTTTTAAATGAATGAACACAATGAGTGATCTGTACCGAAGGCTCCTGCAGGGCCGGTGCTACCACTAGATTGCTCATCAATGCAGCTTGATCAATGCCCATCCGTAAGCCTCACAATTGCCTATCAATGAAGCCTGATCAATGCCCATCCGTAGCCTCACAATTGCCCATCAATGCAGCTCGATTAATGCCCATCTGAAGCCTCCCCATTGCCATGAATGCAGCCTGATCAATGCCCATCCGTAGCCTCACAATTGCCTATCAATGAAGCCTGATCAATGCCCATCCGTAGCCTCACAATTGCCCATCAATGCAACTTGATCAATGCCCATCTGCAGCCTCACAATTGACTATCAATGAAGCCTGATCAATGCCCATCCGTAGCCTCTCAATTGCCCATCAATGCAGCTTGATCAATTCCCATATGCAGCCTCAAAATTGCCCATCAATGCAGCTCGATTAATGCCCATCTGAAGCCTCCTCATTGCCATGAATGCAGCCTGATCAATGCCCATCTCAGGGAGGGGGGTGGGGGGCGGGATAAGTGCCGTCAGATTACATACAGCGAGAATCTCCTGTATACTCGGCGGCCTCTTTAATATAAGTCCCGCCTCCTGGACTTCTATGATAGACAGAACACTGGTCCAATGCTGGCCCAGGAAACAGGACTTCCTATTACAGAGGCTGCTGAGTAAACAGGAGATTTTCGCTGTATGTAATCGGACGGCGCTCATCCGCCCCCTCCCTGTTCTCTCCGAGGCAGCCCAATTTGCAACCGATTTTCAGGGTGAAAAAGTGAGTGTTATACCCCAATAAATACAGCAGCGGTGGTGTGTCAATAGTGGGGGCAGAAGCGCCGCCCCCTCTCTCTCCTACACTGCCACTGAAGTCAACAATACATAGATTCATGCATTGTATGAATCTATGTATTGTCGCCGGCCATCTGAAAAACGGCAGCTGGTTGGCTGTGGAAGTGTCTATCAGAGCCAGTGGCTCTGATAGGCTTTCCGATTACAGCCTGTTGGCTCTAATCGGCTTCCAAATAGTTAACCAGGGGATGCACAGGGTGTGCGTTCCCTGGTTAACACTGACACGCGTCTCAGCCAATCAGGTTCACTGGGTCTGGTTACCGGTAACCTGATTGGCTGAGCGACATCAAGGGCGGGAGAAGACATCGAGGGACAATGGAGGGAGGATGGCTGACCCGAGAAGGGTAAGTGCCGGGGCGGGGGGGCAATCTGGTGGTATTTGAGGTGGCAATCTGGCAGCATTTTACAGGGCAAACTGGTGGTTTTTGAGGGGGCAAACTGGCGGCAATTGATTAACACAGTGACGACAATTGATGGCATGGCACAGTGGCGACAATTAATGGCATGGCACAGTGGCAACAATTGATGGGCACAGTGGCGACAATTGATGGCACAGGGGCTGCGTTTGATGGCATGGCACAATGGTGACAATTGATGGACACAGTGGCGACAATCGATGGGCACAGTGGCTGCGTTTGATGGCATGGCACAGTGGCGACAATTGATGGGCACAGTGGAGACAATTGATGGCACAGGGGCTGCGTTTGATGGCATGGCACAATGGTGACAATTGATGGACACAGTGGCGACAATTGATGACACAGTGGCTGCGTTTGATGGCATAGCACAGTGGCGACAATTGATGGCACAATGGTGACAATTGATGGCACAGTGGCAACAATTGATGGCACAGTGGTGACAATTGATGGCACAGTGGCAACAATTGATGGCACAGTGGCGACAATTGATGGCGCGGCACAGTGGCGTCAATTGATGGCACGGCACAGTGGCGACAATTGATGGCACGGCACAGTGGCGACAATTGATGGCACGGAAAAGTGGCGACAATTGATGGCATGGCACAGTGGCGACAATTGATGGGCACAGTGGCAACAATTGATGGACACAGTGGCGACAATTGATAGGCACAGTGGCTGCGTTTGATGGCATGGCACAGTGGTGACAATTGATGGGCACAGTGGCGACAATTGATGGCACAGTGGCTGCGTTTGATGGCACAGTGGATGCATTTGATGGCATTGCACAGTGGCGACAATTGATGGCACAGTGGCGACCATTGATGGGCACAGTGGCTGCGTTTGATGGGCACAGTGAGGCTGCAATTGTTTTTTTTGTTTGTTTTTTTCGTTTGTTTGCGCCTCTCAAAAATTTCGCTTACATAGCAAGTGTATTTGTGTTCTCACCTTTTAATATGACCTGAATTTTCCTTTTAATATATGAAGACACTAATAATTCTGAGATGTATTACAAGACATGTCTTTACCTAAAATGTGAGCAGACTGATGAGATCCATGGTGTGCAGAGCGCGGTATGAGCGCGGTATGAGCGCGGTATGACCTCATGTGACTGTACCTCCTGGGAGATAAGATTGACGGGCTGAGAATGGCGGGAGTGCGGGTCTGAGCGTATCCTGATAACAGTACATTACGGCACAGTCTGGACACAACAGGTTACATGGTGATCCCAGGACACAGCAGACAGTGTGTCACTCAGACCCCTCGCTCCCCTCTCCCCCTCCCCCTCCTGATTACTGTACATTACACATCTAATGACACTTCCCACCTCCAAGCTGGAAGACGCTGATTAGGAGAACAAAACCTGCTAATAATCATTGAGGGCCCATTCCTGGCCGGCGCGGTGGGACTGCGTTGGTCTGATATTCCAGAACAAGGTGAACTCCTACCGGCCCAGGGTGTGCTGGAAAAAGGACAGCGTGCAGAGAAGTGTGACGCAATCTACTGCCGCGCACCGCGGGCGATAGAGGTTAACTACTTCAATACCGGCACGTTCACCCCCTTCCTGCTCAGGACGATTTTCACATGTCACACTTTAAAGCGGTTGTATACCCTCTGATATGGTGGCAATCATGGGCACCGATGAGGTGGCACTGATGGGCACTGATAGGCGGCACTGGTATGCGGCACTGATGGGCACTCATAGGCAGCACTGGCGGGCACTCATAGGCGGCACTGGCGGGCACTCATAGGCGGCACTGGCGGGCACTCATAGGCGGCACTGGCGGGCAATCATAGGCGGCACTGGCGGGCACTCATAGGCGTCACTTATGGGTGGCACTGATGGGTATTTATGGGTGGCACTGATAGATGGGCACTGGGCATGGATGGGTACTAAGAGGTGGCACTGATGGACACTGAAGGGTGGTACTGATGGCATTGCTGGGCATCACTTTTTTATCCCATATTATGCCAGTCAGTGCACATGTTGCCAGTCAGTGCCCATTTGTGGGCACTGATTGGCATCTATTGTTCTCTTTTTTTTTCTTCTTGTTTTTATATTGTTGCCCCCTTCCCTGGTGGTCCAGTGTGGGCTTCCCTGGTGGTCCAGTGTGGGCATCCGATCAACGGCTCTTCCTGTTTACATCGTGATCAGCCGTGATTGGACACGGCTGTTCACGTGGTAAAGAGCCTCCGCTGGACTGACACCCCACATGACCGATGCCGCACTGTGCGCCCCCACTGGCGCATGCCGGCATTATATCCTGCTGGACGTCAATAAACATCCAGTCAGGATTACAGAACCACTTCCCGGACGTCAATTGACCGGGCGGGAAGTGGTTAACCTACATGGTTAAGGAAATATTTGCAGAAAAGCAGGCACCGATGTCTACGGCACATGCTCACCATAGACAACGGTGCAGGCGCACTGAGCGCGGCGGCTCTTGAATGGGAGCCTGCTGGAAAGTGCCGAAAATGTGCGCATGCGCGGGGACTGTGCCGTTCTGCGTGCATGCGCGGGAGTGACGTCATCGCCGATTGGGTCAGTCACAGCGCCGGAGCGGCAATACCCAGGTATCACTCCGGGTATCATGGCGGCAACTGAGGACGTGTCCGAGGACCGCTGCGGGGGCTTCGATCTAAGGTAAGTAATTGATAATGAGCTAGTATGCTAGTCATACTAGCCCATAATGCCTTTGCCTTGCACTTTTTTTATGTATTTTTATTTGGGGTATACAACCGCTTTAAGGCTTCATTCACACAACAGCGTTATCTGCCCACGATTTGACAGCACTGAGGTATGAAGGCCAAAACGCGAAACGCGAATTTGAGATGTCATTCATTGGAAAGACGCGTCAAATCGCGGTGCGGGTCTGCCGCAATTGTCGCGCAATAAAACGTGCTGCAATCGCGCCAATCCGCATCGCACGATGCATGTCGACCCAATGTGGCTCCTAAACTATTTTTGGGGGTCCTGCGTCCCGCGATGTGGTCTGGGGGCAGGTTCGGCATCAATGGGGCACTGAGAGGGGGGGCGGTGCGATGATGTCAGCGAGAGCGGTTTGGCCACATCCACTGTTTGCCGCAGTGCGCTGCATTACCACTCTCCTTGGGGCACCCAAAGATGTCCCAGGTCTTTTATAATCCTATAGTGTAGAACAACTGGAGGGCCGTAGTTTGAAGACACCTGGGGCTAGATTCACGTAGCCCGCCGTAACTTTGTGCGGGCGTAGCATATCTTGTTTACGCTACGCCGCCGTAAATTAGCGAGGCAAGTGCTGTATTCACCAAGCTAAGTTACGCCGGCGTAGCGTAAATGGGCCGGCGTAAGCCGGGGTAATTCAAATGTGGATGAGGTGGGCGTGTTTTATGTAAATGTGTTGTGACCCCACATTTTTTACGCTTTTTTTGAACGGCGCATGCACCGTCCGTTGACGTATCCCAGTGCGCATGCTCCAAATTACGACGCTTAGACGCATTGGTTTCGACGTGAACGTACGTAATTGATGTAAAGCCCTATTCACGGACAAGTTACGCAAACGACGTAAAATCTGAAAAATTTGATGCGGTCCCGGCGTCCATACTTAACATTGGCTGCTCCATCTTTTTGGTGGTTTATCTTTACGCCTGAAAACGCCTTACGTGAACGGCGTAACTTTACTGCGTCGGCCGGGCGTACGTTCGTGAATTGGCGTATCTTGCTGAGTTACATTTATTTTAGGCGTAAATCAGCGGGAACGCCCCTAGCGGCCAGCGTAAATATGCAGTTAAAATACGCCAGCGTAGGAGACTTACGCCGGTCGTATCTTAACAATATTTAAGCGTATCTCACTTTGAGAATACGCTTAAATATACGACGGCGCAGATTCTGAGTTACGACGGCGTATCTACTGATACGCCAACGTAACTCGTCGTGAATCTGGCCCCTGGTGTATACTATGAAAAAGCATGTGCCCTGTGCCGCTAAAAAGTGTCCGGGTTTAGCTTGAAGAAAAGGTGGCACCGCGATTTGAGGTGTCATTGAAATAAATTGCATCTTAAATGCGAGTTCCGCGTTTTGTAAATCACACCTAGGCGCCGTCAAATTGCGAGCGATTCAAAACGCTGTAGTGTGCATGCAGCCTGAATGACAATTTGCGCGGTCATGAAACGCTGTACTCATATGACAATTTTTAGCATTTCTTTTCACACAAATAGCGCTTTCGTTTGACCGTTATTAATCACCACTGTTTTTTTTTTTTTTTTTAAGACAGAAATAAAAAACAAAAACAAAAAACGCTTTTTTTTTTAGTTTCTGTTATAAAATGTTAAGAATTAGGAATTCTCCTTCACTGACGTGCACTGATAAGGCTGCACTGACAGGCACTGGTCCGAACTATTGATCTTTTTGCATTAATTGATAAATCAATCGATCTTTACTTTATCAGACCAGTGTTGGGTTCTGTGTACTGGTAATGTATGGGGCCCTGCTCACACCATGCAATAGGGGCCACCTCAGTCAGCAGAGCAAATGCTCTTATAGGATATATAATGTCCAGACAGCTAATACAGCACAGGGGGTCCCAGGAGAGGGGCCCCAGGGTGTACGACCTGCCAGGGCTGCTGTGAATAGTTGTCGGGGACGCGCACAATGAGGTACCGACAGTCGGGATCGCGCAGTAACTGGCTGGGATCCACGTGGAGGGAACTGACAGGTCGGCGCATGCGCGGTGTGAACAGCAACATGTCTGCGCCCAGTGACAGCGGGGATGGGGGGCTGAGGAGGAGGAAGGGGGCGCGCACACCCTCTCACCCACCGCCAGAGGGCACAGCGGAGCCCGGGGGTGAGAAGAGCCGCCATGGCGGGACCCTGAGGACGGGAACCTTCTGGATGACCAGGATTGTCCTCCTGAGAGCCCTGGGGGGACTTTACTGTGAGTCTGATAGATAATATCTATAGAATATACATATATATATTGTCTGCGCTGAAGTGAACCCTGGATGGGTGGATGCAGGTGGGTTTAGGACAACATATAACCAACATAATCGAAACAATGATGTGAATGATATAAACACATGGGTGATACAATAAATACAAAAATTATTACAATAATTATTACAATAAGTAGCCAGTGTAATGTGAAACCAGTGGACCAGAGAAATTCATGAGGAAATGCCTCTGTCTAGTGAAAAACCCAAGAGTCCAGATCCAAATTGAAATGGTGGTGCCAGGAAAGGGTGACAGCAGAAAGCACCTATAGCTCCTCACCTCATCGTACTTCTAATGGCAGATATCCTCTTCTAAGCTGGCCAGATGGTCACTCACAACAAGGGATCTCTCAGATGGCATACATGATAAAAGAAACAGACCATAGCGCAATCCCGCAAGGTAAAAAACACATTTAATTTTCTCTGGTCTTATAGTTTGGATTTAGGATTGTTTTTCACTGGTTTCACATTACACTGGCTAGTGTGTTGGGTTTTTCCTTATTGTAATAATTATTGTAATAATGTATTTATTGGTTATCACCCTTATGTGTTTATTCATTCACATCATATTATGTTGGTTATCATGTTGTCCTAAACCCACCTGCATCCACCCATCCAGCCACCCGTATCCATTCTATCACCCACACCCCCCCTCCTCCCCCCTGTTCACTTTCTTCTTTTACATATACCTCTCTGCCCAGGACAGAGTATAGAATAACCTTCCATACTCCCACCCATCCCTTGGTATCTTTCCATATATACATATATATATACCCCCTATATCATATATACTGACAGTCCTGGGGGCCCTGTACTGTGAGTGTCATATATACCCCTATATAATATATAAATACCCCAATACAGTAATATATACCCCAATATAATAAATACCCTATACAATATATATGCCCCTGTATAATAAAAAGTACCTCTATAAAATATATAAATACCCTATATAATAATATATGCCCCTATACAATATATATATATATATATATATATATATACACTGGGGTTGTCCCGATACCACTTTTTTAAGACCTTGTACAAGTACCGATACTTTTTTTTCAAGTACTCGCCGATACCGATTACCGAGACTTTTTTTTTTTTTTATGTCATGTGTCAGTATTTTTTATTTTTTTTTACAATTTAAATTTTTCACAATTTTTTTTTTTTACAATGCTTTATGGGGGGTGGATGTGTGTTTTTTATTTTAATATGTTATTTTTTATGTGTTATTTTTTACAATAAATTATTTTTATTATTTATTGCCATTTTTTTTCTTAGCCCTGTTGGGGGGGGGGGGGGCTTTGGTGAGATATCAGGGGTCATAACAGAACTCTGACATCTCCCCTTTGAGACAGAGAAATGGACTAAGGACACAGATTCCCCAGTCCCTTTCTCAGCTGCACTGGAAATAAAAAGGACAGGAGGCTCCACAGTTTACGATGCTCAGTCATATGAATGGACAGAGTCAGTGATTACTGACTCTGTTCATTCGGAAAAGGTAGGAGCCGGGTTTTTCGGCTCCTACTGCCGCTCTCCATCCTGACAGAGAGGTCGGAGGAGGACATGAAGGGGGACACAGAGCAGGGAGGAGGGAAACAGCAGCACGGAGGGGGGACACGGAGCTTGGAGGGTGAGAGCAGAAGGGAGAACAGCAGCGGCACGGAGGGGGAGAGCAGAACGGCAGCGGCACAGAGGAGCATGAAGGGGGGGAGCAGAATGGAGGACAGCAGCGGCACAGAGGAGCATGAAGGGGGGGGAGCAGAATGGAGGACAGCAGCGGCACAGAGGAGCATAGAGGGGGGGGCAGAATGGAAGACAGCAGCGGCACGGAGGAGCATGAAGGGGGGGAGCAGAATGGAGGACAGCAGCGGCACGGAGGAGCATGAAGGGGGGGAGCAGAATGGAGGACAGCAGCGGCACGGAGGAGCATGGAGGGGGGAGCAGAATGGAGGACAGCAGCGGCACAGAGGAGCATGGAGGGGGGGGGAGCAGAATGGAGGACAGCAGCGGCACAGAGTAGCATAGAGGGGGGGGCAGAATGGAGGACAGCAGCGGCACAGAGGAGCATGGAGGGGGGGGAGCAGAATGGAGGACAGCAGCGGCACAGAGGAGCATAGAGGGGGGGGGGCAGAATGGAGGACAGCAGCGGCACGGAGGAGCATAGAGGGGGGGGGCAGAATGGAGGACAGCAGCGGCACGGAGGAGCATGGAGGGGGGGAGCAGAATGGAGGACAGCAGCGGCACAGAGTAGCATTGAGGGGGGGAGCAGAATGGAGGACAGCAGCGGCACAGAGGAGCATAGAGGGGGGGAGCAGAATGGAGGACAGCAGCGGCACGGAGGAGCATAGAGGGGGGGCAGAATGGAGGACAGCAGCGGCACAGAGTAGCATTGAGGGGGGGAGCAGAATGGAGGATAGCAGCGGCACAGAGTAGCATTGAGGGGGGGAGCAGAATGGAGGACAGCAGCGGCACAGAGGAGCATAGAGGGGGGGAGCAGAATGGAGGACAGCAGCGGCACGGAGGAGCATAGAGGGGGGGCAGAATGGAGGACAGCAGCGGCACGGAGGAGCATGGAGGGGGGGGAGCAGAATGGAGGACAGCAGCGGCACAGAGTAGCATTGAGGGGGGGGGGGGCAGAATGGAGGACAGCAGCAGCACGGAGGAGCATGGAGAGGGAGAGCAGAATGGAGGACAGACAGCAGCGGCACGGAGGAGCATGGAGGGGGGAAGCAGAATGGAGGACAGCAGAAGCACGGAGGAGCATGGAGAGCAGAATGGAGGACAGACAGCAGCGGCACGGAGGAGCATGGAGGGGGGGAGCAGAATGGAGGACAGCAGCGGCATGGAGTAGCATTGAGGGGGGGGAGCAGAATGGAGGACAGCAGCAGGACGGAGGAGCATGAGGGGGGAGAGCAGAATGGAGGAACAGGACAGCAGCGGCACAGAGGGGGAGCATGGAGGGGGGGAGCAGAATGGAGGACAGCAGCGGCATGGAGGGGGGGGGAGCAGAATGGAGGACAGCAGCCAAAAAGCACGGAGGAGCATGAAGGGGGGAGAGCAGAATGGAGGACAGACAGCAGCGGCACAGAGGAGCATGGAGGGGGGGGAGAGCAGAATGGAGGACAGCAGCGGCATGGAGGGGGGGGGGAGCAGAATGGAGGACAGCAGCGGCACGGGAGGAGCATGGAGGGGGGGAGCAAATGGAGGACAGCAGCGGACAGGAGCATGAGGGGGGGGGGGGCAGAATGGAGGACAGCAGCAGCACGGAGGAGCATGGAGAGGGGGAGCAGAATGGAGGACAGCAGCGGCACGGAGAAGCATGGAGGGGGGGGAGCAGAATGGAGGACAGCAGCGGCATGGAGGGAAGGGAGCAGAATGGAGGACAGCAGCGGCACGGAGGGCATGGAGGGGGGGGAGCAGAATGGAGGACAGCCAGCGGCACGGGCGGAGCATGGAGGGAGGAAGAGCAAAATGGAAGGACAGACAGCAGCGGCACAGGAGGAGCATGGGGGGGGAGCAGAATGGAGGACAGCAGCGGAACGGAGGAGCATGGAGGGGGGGAGCAGCAGAATGGAGGACAGCAGCGGCATGGGGGACGGGAGCAGAATGGAGGACAGCAGCGGCACGGAGGAGCAAGGAGGGGGAGAGCAGAATGAGGGCAGCCGCGGCACGGAGGAGCATGGAGGGAGGAGAGCAAAATGGAAGACAGACAGCAGCGGCACAGAGGAGCATGGAGGGGGGGGAGCAGAATGGAGGACAGCAGCGGCACGGAGGAGCATGGAGGGGGGGAGCAGAATGGAGGACAGCAGCGGCATGGAGGGACGGGAGCAGAATGGAGGACAGCAGCGGCACGGAGGAGCATGGAGGGGGAGAGCAGAATGGAGGGCAGCAGCGGCACGGAGGAGCATGGAGGGAGGAGAGCAAAATGGAAGACAGACAGCAGCGGCACAGAGGAGCATGGAGGGGGGGGAGCAGAATGGAGGACAGCAGCGGCACGGAGGAGCATGGAGGGGGGGAGCAGAATGGAGGACAGCAGCGGCATGGAGGAGCATGGAGGGGGGGGAGCAGAATGGAGGACAGCAGCGGCACGGAGGAGCATGGAGGGGGGGGGACAGAATGGAGGACAGCAGCGGCACGGAGGAGCATGGAGGGAGGAGAGCAGAATGGAGGACAGCCGCGGCATGGAGGGGGGGGGGGGAGCAGAATGGAGGACAGCAGCGGCACGGAGGAGCATGGAGGGGGGGGAGCAGAATGGAGGACAGCCGCGGCATGGAGGGGGGGGAGCAGAATGGAGGACAGCAGCGGCACGGAGGAGCATGGAGGGGGGGAGCAGAATGCAGGACAGCAGCGGCACGAAGGAGCATGGAGGGAGGAGAGCAGAATGGAGGACAGACGGCAGCGGCACAGAGGAGCATGGAGGGGGGGGAGCAGAATGGAGGACAGCAGCGGCACGGAGGAGCATGGAGGGGGGAGCAGAATGGAGGACAGCAGCGGCATGGAGGAGCATGGAGGGGGGGGAGCAGAATGGAGGACAGCCGCGGCATGGAGGGGGGGGGAGCAGAATGGAGGACAGCAGCGGCACGGAGGAGCATGAGGGGGGGGGAGCAGAATGGAGGACAGCAGCGGCACGGAGGGGGAGAGCAGAACAGCAGCGGCACGGAGGGGGGACACAGGAGCACGGAGGGAGAGAGCAGAATGGCAGTGGCACGGAGGGGGGACATGGAGCATGGAGGGAGAGAGCAGAATGGCAGTGGCACGGAGAGGGGAAACAGGAGCACGGAGGGAGAGAGCAGAATGGCAGTGGCACGGAGGGGGGACATGGAGCATGGAGGGGGAGAGCAGAACGGCAGCGGCACGGAGGGGGGACACAGGAGCACGGAGGGAAAGAGCAGAATGGCAGTGGCACGGAGGGGGGACATGGAGCACGGAGGGGGAGAGAGCAGAACGGCAGCGGCACGGAGGGGGGACACAGGAGCACGGAGGGAGAGAGCAGAATGGCAGTGGCACGGAGGGGGGACACAGGAGCTAGGAGGGAGAGAGCAGAATGGCAGTGGCACGGAGGGGGGACATGGAGCACGGAGGGGGAGAGCAGAACGGCAGTGGCACGGAGGGGGGACATGGAGCACGGAGGGGGAGAGCAGAATGGCAGTGGCACGGAGGGGGGACATGGAGCACGGAGGGGGAGAGCAGAATGGCAGTGGCACGGAGGGGGGACATGGAGCACGGAGGGGGAGAGCAGAATGGCAGTGGCACGGAGGGGGGACACAGGAGCTAGGAGGGAGAGAGCAGAATGGCAGTGGTACGGAGGGGGGACATGGAGCACGGAGGGGGAGAGCAGAATGGCAGTGGCACGGAGAGGGGACATGGAGCACGGAGGGGGAGAGCAGAACGGATGGGGGAACTGGAGGAGGATTCAGGTATCGGTAAAGTATCGGCGCATTTTCCCAGAGTACAAGTACTCAGGGAAATGCTTGGTATCGGTCCTGATACTAGTATCGGTATCGGGACAACCCCAATATAAACTCATGAAGTACGGTAAATCTGTTACATTGAAAATAATAGTTTCTCTGAATAACCAGAAAAAGCGCAGGGAGCCCCGCCGAGCCTCACACGGTCTCCAATACGTCTCCTTCCTGAATAGAAGAGATTTGTCGGGATTCGGAGTAACGGGACCTGTTGAGTATATTTGCTGCATCTTTTGGCCGGCGCTGTGATTGCAGCGGAACATTTCTGATAACCCCAGCCAGCTCAGCGCTGTTTACTTGACAGATGCCCCCCACATTCTCTCTTCTGTCTTTAATTAACAGCCTTAAACTGGGCAAAATATTGTAAGCAAAGCCGACCTCACAGATCGAATTCCATTCGGGGGTCCTCTACGGCCATCATCAAAAAAATGAACGTTTTTTTTTATTTTTAGAATTTATGTTCAAACTTTAAAGGTTAACGCCACTGAAAAATATAGAAATAATAACATTTTTTTTTTAGGAGATATCCCCTGCATGTGCCAATGTCATCAGCACATGCGCACTAAAGCAAACTGAAGCAATGGCACCTATCAGTCTGTGTGCCGTTACCGGCATGCGCTAAAACGGCGATACCCAGAAGAAACCCCCCGGTAGAGATGTTGCCGCCAGAGGGGGGTACGAGGACTAATGTGGGGGCCTCGATCTAAGATAAATAATTCATAATGAGTTAGTATCCTGCGAACTAGCTCATTATGCCTTTGTCTTGCAAGTTTTTTTTTTTTAGATTGGGTTTACAACCACTTTAAAGAGGAGTTCCACCCATATAAAAGTCAGCAGCCACAAAAAGTGTAGCTGCTGACTTTTAATAATCAGACACTCACCTGTCCCAGTGTCCAGCGATGCGGGCGTACGAAGCCCCGCTCCTCTCCCCCTTCTCTTGACTGGGCTCCCGGCTGTGGCTTCATAGCCGGGCACGCACTGCACATGCGCGAGCCACGCTGCGAGCTGTGATTGGCCTGTGACGTGTCCTTGAAGATTGCAGGGAGGGAGGAGGGAAACCCAATCTTTCCTCCCGGCACCGCAGCGCTCCGGGAGGAAGTGGGAGCTGAATGCCTCTAAAAAGAGGGTATCCCCCACCCCCAAAAAATGACATGCTAAATGTGGCATGTCAGGGGGTCACCGTCGCTCAAAATGGAAGTGACATTTTTGGGTGGAACTCCGCTTTGAGCATCTCATGAAGTAATAGGAAATGTAAACTTGTAGGACCTTTGATGATTCCATGTATAGATTAAAGGGGTTGTAAAGGTGCCATTTTAATTTTTTCCCTAATCAGCTTCCTTTACCTTAGTGCAGTCCTCCTTCACTTACCTCATCCTTCCATTTTGCTTTTAAATGTCCTTATTTCTTCTGAGAAATCCTCACTTCCTGTTCTTCTGTCTGTAACTCCACACAGTAATGTGAGGCTTTCTCCCTGGTGTGGAGTGTCGTGCTCGCCCCCTCCCTTGGACTACAGGAGAGTCAAGACGCTCTCTACGTTGCAGATAGAGAAAGGAGTTGTGTGTTAGTGGGCGTCCTGACTCTCCTGTAGTCCAAGGGAGGGGGCGGGCACGACACTCCCCACCAGGGAGAAAGCCTTGCATTACTGTGTGAAGTTACAGAGAGAAGAACAGGAAGTGAGGATTTCTCAGAAGAAATAAGGACATTTAAAAGCAAAATGTGGAATTTTGTTTAGTCATCTTGACAAACAATCGTGTTCCTCTCCGATCCCTACAAAACTCAGTACCAGGTTTGTATGATCGCAAATTATTGGATCTGTCACTGAAAGCTCTCTATTCCATGTGTTGTCTTTGGCAGCAGAGTTTTCACACAGTAATGCAAGGCTTTCCCTGGTGTGGAGTGTGGTGCTCGCCCCCTCCCTCAGACTACAGGAGAGTCAGGACACCCACTAACACACAGCTCCTTTCTCTATCTGCAACTTAGAGAGCGTCCTGACTCTCCTGTAGTTCAAGGGAGGGGGCGAGCACGACACTCCACACCAGGGAGAAAGCCTCACATTACTGTGTGGAGTTACAGACAGAAGAACAGGAAGTGAGGATTTCTCAGAAGAAATAAGGACATTTAAAAGCAAAATGGAAGGATGAGGTAAGTGAAGGAGGACTGCACTAAGGTAAAGGAAGCTATTTAGGGAAAAAAATTGTACCTTTACAACCCCTTTAACCACTTCAATACCGCTAACCATCATATGACGTCCACAAAGGGAATGTCTTATCCCGGGTGGACGTCATATGACGTCCTGTTCTTTGTGCGGTGATATCTGAATGATGGGGGCACCTAGAGGCATCATTCAGATATCATTTTGTTCCGGTGGCGATCCTGCACACCATAAGAATGATCGTTCTTATAGGTGGCGGGAGGGGACACCCCCCCCCTCCCGCCGCCATCCGGTGCTTCTCCGGGCTCTCCCGTGCCATGCGGGGCCCGGAGAGATGTTTGCCGTCTGCTAGATGGGAGGCATAGAGATGACTGGTGACCAGATGGTCATCAGTCATCTCTATGACCATCGGAGGCCCAGGCGCGATGTGATGACGTCACGCCTGGTTACCCGTAAGTAAACAAACCACAATTGCGACTAGTAAGAATGAGATCTGTGATTTATTTTATTTTTTCACAATCTCATTCTTTCCAGCCTGGGGGAGAGATGTGAGGTCTTATTGACCCCGCATCTCTCCATAAAGAGGACCTGTCACACACTATTCCTATTACAAGGGATGTTAACATTCCTTGTAATAGGAATAAAAGCGATCGGAAAAAAAAATGTAAAAAAAAACAAAAAAAAAATGTCCCGGTAGCTCGCGCTCAAGGGAACATACACGTAAGTCCCGCCCACGTATGTACACGTCGATCAAACCACACATGTGAGGTGTCGCCGCGTGCGTTAAAGCGTGTGCAACAATTCTAGCACTAGACCCCCTCTGTAACTCTAAACTGGTAACCTGTAAAAATTTGAAAGCGTCGCCTACGGAGATCTTAAAGTAACAAAGTTTGGCGCCATTCCATGAGTGTGCGCAATTTTAAAGCGTGACATGTTAGGTATCTATTTACTCGGCGTAACATCATCCTTTATATTTTACAAAAAAATTGGGCTAACTTTACTGTTTTGTTATTTTTTTAATTCATGAAACCATTTTTTTTCCAAAAAAAAGGCGTTTGAAAAATGATTGCGCAAATACTGTGCAAGATAAAAAGTTGCAATGACCGCCATTTTATTCCCTGCTAAAAAAAACATATATAGTGTTTGGGGGTTCTGAGTAATTTTCTAGCAAAGGTAACATAGAGAGAAGTGCCAGAATAGGCCCGGTATGGAGGTGGGTATTAAAGCTTGGCATTGAAGTGGTTAAAGGACTGTAATATGTAGGCAAAGGGGATTATCTGCCAGTTTGCTTGATTTTCTAGAGAATTTTAGTAAATGAATGTGTTTTTTAAAGTTCATTTACTATTTACACTAATGGGGTTATCTGATTGGGAGCTCAAACTTTTGCTGCGCTTGAGAGGTTTTCCTTGTGGGCGGACATTATGGTTTTTATACACTGGAATAAAACGTGCGTCCGTCTTATTGAATTATAAAAAGCGAGCAGCTGCAGCAGTTCTTGCACACGGACATTAAAATGTCACAAAAAATTTGGAGCAAAGCAAAAGCAGCTGTATGGTTTGGGGGCCCGGCTTTGAGTGTTCGCGTACCGCAATGGTCATGTGATCAGCATTTGGATCGGTGCACGGTATGTAGCCTAAGAATCCGCTCTATCCCATTCCCTGTTGCTCCTGCAGTGCTTAAAATCCACTCTCCTGGGAGCTTTCCTTAGAAATGTGGCGGAAAATTGGATATTCTCCCCTCAATGCAAAAGCTAATGTTCCACCCCAGCTGCACCAGCTGACAGCAGCTTGAGCCAAGAGATGTGATAGGAGCTGGGGTGCAAATAGGGAGCTTTGAAATGTCCATGCAAAACTCTAGGAAAAAAAAATAAGTGTATGTTACCATCTACCATTGCTGCCATCTTCAGTTCACATGCCAGGCTTAGGGGCATTATGTAAGAAAATAAAAAAGCCCAAAAAATCTTCACTCACACAGATTTGGTTTTATTCACTTTTTGCTAGTCATGTGAGTTATAAAATTGGTCTCTGTCCAAAAACTTTTTCTTATACAAAAAACTTTCAGGAATCATTACTGTACAGCAGTGTTTCCCAACCTGGGGATCGGCTGCGTGAAAGAAAATTGTGCCAAGGCCCGGCGAGGGGGGTGGGGATGTACCCACGCGTGGGGGTAAGCGATTTTTCCACGGACAATTTATTGGGGAAATAGCTGGTGTTCTGTTTTTGGTGCTTCAATCACGGCACCTTGGTTGGTATGGTGTCAGAATGATTGAAGCACATTTTTTCTTATGTTACAATGCAATATAATATAAATGAAATAGTTCAACTCGCCATAATGCAGAATCAGTGGGAGCCCTGAGAGTTTCACTTGCCACGTCGCCTGCCACCAGATCCAGATGAGGAATGCCACATCACCTGCCAGTGCCACCATTTGATGAATGCCACTTGCCTAATCACCTGCCAGTGCCACCAGATATGGGTTGTCACTGTATTGGTAGGAACTGGTTCAGTGGTCGTTCTTGAGTGAGGGCAGAAGAGGGAGGTACGGGGTGGGCGGTGAGAGAGGATGTCATCTCTCTGCTCCCCGGCACAACTCCAACATTCCACATGCTAGGCGGGTGGAGAGAGATGAGGTCATCTCTGCTCACCAGCCCGCTTCTCTCATCTGCTCGCCTGCCTTAAAATGCCATGCCACCCGCCGCGGCCCGGCTGCAAAGAAGCTACGGCCCAGTAGTGGCCCGCGCCCCAGGGGTTGGCAACCCCTGCTGTACAGGATCTAATAAAAACGGAAGAATCCGTTTTTTTTTTTTTATAGATTAAAGTGTTTGTAAAGTTTGAAGGCTCTATGCATGATGAAGGTAAAACACCTTCAGTGTGCAACAACCCCTAGGGCAGTGGTTCTAAACCTGGGGGTCGGGATCCCCTCGGAGGTCAAATTTTGATATGCCAGGGGGCACCAAATCCTGGGTTGTTCCTGAAGCCTGCACCTCTTCTGCAGCCACCCAGCAGGGCAGTCCCTGGAGCCCAGGGCCGCCCACTAAGCCTCTTTGTAGCCGCCCATTCGGTTCATGACATGGCTGGGGGGGGGGGGGGCAGAGACTAGCGGTCAGCTGGCTGGTGAGGAGTGTGAAGTGGGAGGGGCTGGAGGAGACCCTATCTCTTGATTTCGGTAGAGGTGTCACTGCTACAAGACACGACAAAGTCGCAGACATGATGGGGGGGGGGGGGGGGAGAAGAAATTGGGATAGAGAGATAAAAGGGAAAGAAAGGAGAACAAAGAGTGGTCCAGAACTAAAATGTACCATAAGGGGTTTTAATACTTCACAAATGTAAGGGTTAGGGGCGCAAATTACTTGTTTTGCTTCACCCGAAATACCTGTTGCTATGCGGAAGTCCGTAATCTGCCTCTTCCGCAGCCGCAGTCTGTTTTCTTCTTTTTCTCCTAGTAGTGAATGGGGCTCGCTGCTTTCTGGGAAGGGTGTGTGTTCTCAGAGAGCAGCCGCCCATTCACAAGCCGGTGCGAGACTCCCGCAGGCGCAGTAGGAAATGGGCAGTGAAGCCGTAAGGCTGCACTGCCTTTTTCCCCTAGTGTGAATGACGGCACGGGACCTGCATCGATCGTGGGATCAGGATCGGGGGGGCCATCAGCGCGGGCAAGTAGGACCGGTAAGTGTCGTTATTAAAAGTCAGCAGCTACTAGGGGTGCAACGAATCAAAAAACTCATGGATCAGATTGTTCCTCGGATCAGCAGTCACGGATCGGATCATTTTTCGGATCAGCAAAAAAAATAAAAAAATCTCCCCCACTGTAATATCCACATCTCCCCCTCCCCCACTGCAGTGCCGTCACTAGGGTTGGTGTCGCCTGTTGCAAAAAAAAATGGTGTCGTCCCCCCCTCAGTACAGACACCCCAGTAGTACCCCCCCTCAGTGCACACCCCAGTAGTGCAGGCAGACAGTGACCCCAGTAGTGCAGGCAGACAGTGACCCCAGTAGTGCAGGCAGACAGTGACATCCCCCCCCCCCCCGTAGTACAGGCAGACAGTGACCCCCGTGCAGACCTCAGATAGCGGCGTGTGTGTCTCTCGAGCGCGGGCTCCTTCTCTGTGGGTGTAAACGGGTGTACCAAGATGGCCGCGGCTCCGGAGCTAGGCTGGAGCCGCGGCCTTTCCTAATGCTATGGCTGCGGCGGCAGTCCGCGGATCGCATAGCGTGCCGATCTGAAGGGGGTGACCCATTCGGATCACGGATCAACCGTGATCCGTTGCACCCCTAGCAGCTACACTGTTAGTAGCTGCTGACTTTAAAAAAAAAAATTGTGAATCCCGCTTTAACCATGTTACTCCCAATTTAAGGTTCCACTGTACTTCGTTATGGCAAAGGCATAGCCAAGACACTATATGAATCGCATAACAATGTCAGGTTTATGCTGAATGAGGGCGAAAATGCATCTCTACGCGTTTCACATTGTAGCTTCCTCAGGAGGCACCAAGCTAATGAGATTGCAACCTACTCTCATATCCGTGGGATCAGCGTGGTCCGGTGTGTAACCAGGTGAGAGGAGAGGCCTGCAAAGCAAAAAGGTTCCCAGTCAGTAACAATGGAGAACTTTCTTTTCCTGGATTGTAGAAGGAAAAAAAAAATCCTATCATTTTGAATTCAGAATTTGGTGTTTTGCCCGTTCCCATAACCTTGAACTTTTTTAAAAAAGTGACTCCTCTCTGTTCTATTAACTTCAGTACTTGGAGGATATTGGAATGTTTTCCACTCAAAAATTCCTCTTGGTTTCTTATATATTTTTTTTCTTTTAATGATCCCCTCTGAAGTTTCACATAAAATACATAGTATTATTTCTCCTTGGAAAACCAGTTCTGTCTGCACCTTGTTTATAAGAACGGACCGATTATAGGACCGAAACCAGACTGAATAAGGTTGTGTCGTTAAATGGTTTAATCAGAGTCTGGGAGATCAGCCTCGGAGGTTCCAGAAATACGTATATTCTTTTTTTTCTCTTTCCCTGATCATCTAATTGACTGTGGTTTCACGCATCTCTTCTGAATTTTATTGAAATAACCGTGCAAAATTATATTTTGGTGAGCACTCATGTTCATAATTAAGAATGCAGCAACAGAAAAGGATCAAGACTAACAGCGTAGTTCCTTAGAGAGGCCATGTCTTCCGTCCGCTGATTAGCTTGAGAACTTTGCAAAGAACGTTGGTCTGCATTTAGTGGGAGGTTTACTGTACATGTCTTCCAATGGTTTCACAAATTTTCACTTAGTTCATAGTTTAAAGTTTTGCACTGAGGCTCACTCCGATGACGCCTACCCAATGAGCATCTCTAATCATTGCGACATTCATCTTGTTGTGCTGGATATCCTCCAAAGCGAAATTGCTATATTTGTTGATAGCCATCTTCTTTGTCTTTTTGACTCCAATATCTTCAGCAGTCTACATAAGAACCTAAACACCTTATTTTGTGCCATTGGTGAGCCTATTGTACAACCAAAGCCTCTAATACAGTTGCTCTCAACCTGGGGGTCGGGACCCCCTAGGGCAGCCTTTCTCAAACTTTTTCCCGCTGGGGAACCCTAAAAATAATTTTCAGGTCTCGGGGAACCCCTGATAAAACCTATTCATTGGGGGTCAGTGGGAACAATGCCCCTTACTTTGGTGGTCAGTGAGAAGAATGCCCTTTTTTACAGTAGTGGTAAGAATGCCCCCCTTACAGAGAACTATGAAGATCATTGGTGTCATACCACTGGCTCCTCCAAGTGGATTTGGCTCAGAACTATGTAGGCACCATCAAACAGGTGGTAAATCGGCCACAGCTCAAGGAACCCCTAGCCACCTCTGGAGGAACCCTAGGGTTCCACGGAAACCTGATTGAGAATGGCTGCCCTAGGGGGTCAAATAATGATTTGCCAGGGGTCACGGAATTCTGGGCTGTTCCTGGAGCCCGTGGCCACCCACTCAGCCGCCCATTCAGTTCACTGCATGGCTGGGGGGGGGGGGGGCAGAGACTAGAGGTCAGCTGACATGAGGAATGTGAAGTGGGAGATGCTGGAGGAGACCCTATCTCCTGATTTCGGCATAGGTGTCGCTGCTACGAGACACCACAAAGTTGGAGACACCGGAGACACAATGAGTAACACTACCTGTGATTATAGTTGCCATTAAAAGTCCCCACTACAGTTCTCAGATCAGTAGCTGACCTTGATCAAGACCACCTAAGTTGACTGATCAGAACTCCCCGCCAGCAGTGCCACTATTCCTATAAACCCACCCCCACCAAGGTGTAAGAGAAGGAATAAAGGTAGAGAATACATGGAAGGGAGAGAAAAAGAGGGGGAGGAACAAAGAAAAAGGGAGTGAAATGCTAGAGAGAGGGATGGGGGGAAAAAAAGGTAAAGAAAGGAGAACAAAGAGAGAGTGGAACATCCTCAAATGTACCATAAGGGGTTTTATTACTGTACGAGTGGAAGGCAACCAGGGAGCACTAAATGTCCGTGGGTTAGGGGCGCAAATTAGTTGTCTTAGGTGCTGACAACCCACGCTACGAAAATAATTTTACTGTTAGGGGTCCCCACAACTTGGGAAATTTTATCAAGGGGTCACGGCACTAGAAAGGTTGAGAACCACTCTAATACAAGCTTTCTCAAACGGTGTTCTTTTCAGAGTTTGGTTGGGGTGGGTTTCTCAAGCAATGAAGACTTTCTACCTCCCAGTTACCACTGATACTAATTTTCTTTTAGCCTTTTTAAATAGGAAGGTTAGATTCCCAGTGCCCAATAATGTAGAAGTGTCCTTCTCGCACTGATTATTTATAAATTGGCCACCAGTGTATTGGACCACTACACCGACTACCAATATAAGAAGGCACTTTTCCACTGAGCAACTATATAGGGAGCACTATAATTTTTACTGTTGTTGTTTTGTTTGTTCCATTTCATGATTGTTACTGAAACGATTACAACCAAATTTCGGAACCTTCCAAAGTAATTATTGTAAATCCATGTAAACATGTGCCCTACCTACACCACAGAGGTTTACAATGCTCTTAAGGGCTCATTTCCACTGGCGTTTTTACAGCCACTTTTCTGACCGTTTTTTGCAGCTTAAAAACGCCTGTCCATGTTTTTGAGCTGTAGATGGCTAAGCTGCAAAAAAAACGCGGGACCAGTGCGTTCTGAAGCTCCAGCAATAGAGCTGTAAAAACGCCAGGCATTAAAAAACGCGCACAAACGCTCAAAAACGCGGCCTCGGCATTTTTAAAGCTCCAGCTCCAAAAAAAATAATAATATTTTTTTTTTTCTAAAATAAACATGGCAGGCGTTTTTAAGCTGTAAAAAACGCTCAGAAAAGTGGCTGTAAAAACGCCAGTGGAAATGAAGCCTAATGGTACTGAGAGGAAAAACAAGAAAACAATTGGCTTTAATGTAAAACAGACTATCCCCTCTTTCCTCATATTCTTTTGAACTTCATAAGCAAAACATTCACGGATGAGCTGAAATTGCAAAACCACTAGTGACCGATATTAATGCCCAGAAGAGAAGAGAGTGGTGCAACGCCCATAAATTGCAGACTATCGATCAGTAGAAGACTGTAATATGGTCTGAATCGAGCCTCGCACTGTTCCCAAAACCATTTCAAGCTTATTTTCAGCGCAATCATGGTCTGGGCAGCCATATCTTGGTATTCAGCAGGCCCCATCCTTGCCTTGAAAGGTAGAGTCACTGCCAGCGACTATGTACACATTTTGGCCGACCATGTGCACCGCATGGTGCAGTCATTGTTTCCCGAAGACAGCGCCATTTACCAAGACGATACTGCTCAGATTCACACGGCTGGTGTTGTCAAATCGTAGTTTGACGAGCATTCAGGTGAAGTCCTGCAATTTCCCTGGGCGCCACAATTGCCAGACCTCAATATCAAAGAGTCACAATGGTCGATTTTCAAGAACAAGGTACAAGGAACAAGGCTTGTTTTCCGCCTCCCGCATCTCTGTTGGAACTAGAATGATTTTTGCATGAAGAGTGGTATCAGATTCCATTATCCACCACCGACTTATATTTGTCAATTCCTTTCCGCTGCCATATTTGGCACCTTTTGGGTGGAGCGAGTACCTGGTTTTGACCCCGTACACGCTTCCACTTCACCGCAGCAAACTTAGCCGGAAGCTTGGCCCCCCTCCTTCTTCCTCTGCAACTGGCCCAATCAGAAAGCACAGCGTGCAGGAGATGGCAGCCGCAGCACCTAATAGATTGAAAAAAAAATGGCTCAGGTGAAGACCGCAGAATCCCTGGACAGGTACTAATATTAAAAGTCAGCAATTGGCGCAATTAAAAAAAAAGGGGGGTTATGCACTTTTGTGCATTGTGGGCAGCCGATTGAAATGAATAGGATAACCTATGCATGACGAGCAAAATCGTGCAAAAACGTGAACCATGTCATAGGTGTTTATGGAGCCTAATGCCGCATACACACGACCGTTATTCATGTCCTTGGAAAAAACAATGTTTTTCTTGACGCGATTCCTCTCAAGCCTGCCTTGCATACACACGATCGTGAAAAAAAATGCTTGAGCAAAGCACGGTGACGTACAACACGTACGACAACACATACGACGGCACTATAAAGGGGAAGTTCCATTGGAATGGCGCCACCCTTTGGGCTGCTTTTGCTGATTTCGTGTTACCTCGTGTTAGTAAAAGTTTGAGAGATGATTTGCTTTTCAGTCCGTTACAGCGTGATGAATGTGCTATCTCTATTACGAACGCTAGTTTTACCAGAACGAGCGATCTCGTCTCGTAACTTTCTTCTCAGCATGCACGTTTTTTCCCCCTCGTTAAAGCCTACACATGATCGTTTTTCACAACGTGAAATAGAACGACGAGAAAAAATAGAGCCGGTTCTAAATTTTTAGGAGCATACACACGACCGTCTTTCACGACCAATTTAAAAAATAGAAACGGTCGTGTGTACGCGGCATAAGTACTTCTTGCCAAGTTCAGTTTATTTTTTTTAGATATTTTTTTTATATACTGTATTTTTTGGCGTATAACACTCACTTTTTTACTCTGAAAATAGGGGGTAAACTGTGCCTGGGTGTTATACGCAGGGGGGCTTTGGAATGTTTTTTCCTGAAACTTCCCTCTTAAAGTTAGGGTGCGTGTTATACGCCGATAAATACGGTAAATGCAACCTTTCAAAACATGTTTTCTTGTTGGGCAATATTCCTAAGTTAATGCATATTCTCATTTTCCTACCCACCCTCCCTAATATGTTTGTCTATTATGACATTACATAAAAAACGTAATCATTTGCAAGTAAAATTTTATCTTCCACTTTTAAGGGCATGCCATTCAAATGTGCTCCTTACACAAGCCATTATGCTGGGTTTGATAATGCCTATGGTAAGCATATATAATTCCTTCATGTGGTTAGAATATAGGGATTTGGCATGTGATAACATTGTGCAATTTGCAGTTGCCATGCTTGAATTCCCCTTGAAGTTTTCAGTAAACAAAAAAAAAAAAACACATTTAAAGCTAAATTCCTTTTTTAACTAACAAAAAATGATTTCCTTTGTGCGTCTATTGGAAGCATTTTAGATTTTTTTTATTTTTATTTCTGCTTAGATTCTAAAAAAATTAAACATCCCCCTTTCCTACAGTATTGTTACATGTTCCCCGATTGAGAGGTTCATTAGGATGGATGAGATCCATGCAGAGCTTGTAGGGTAGCAAACCAGACATGTTTTTTCACCCCCAGAAACAAAACCAGTCCAGAATTGTATATCATTTGGCAGGTAGAACAACATACGGGCGCTATATAGCCATAAGTTTCAGGATACCTGGTTTTTACATCCAACTGTATAGCCAAAAGCATGAGGACTCCCCTCCAAATTACTGAGTTTTATGTGTTTCTAGCAAAGGGTACCATAGCATACAAATTAGGGTTGTTCCGATACCACTTTTTAAGGACCGAGTACAAGTACCGATACTTTTTTCCATGTACTTGCCAATACCGATACTTTTTTTAAATGTCATGTGACAGTTTTCAAACCACAATACAGACTAAGGATATTTTCTTTAGAATTATGAAGAACTCTAACTCAAGACATTAAAAAAGAATAAAAATGAGTAAAAATGAATAAAAATGTTTTATTTGCTTGTCACGCAGTAGTAAAAAACTTAAGGAATTTTCACAGAACATGTTGATAAATACAAAAAAAGTATTCTATTTAGGTATCGGAAGCATTTGCGCGAGTACAAGTACTCCCGCAAATACTCGGTATCGGTCCCGATACCGATACTAGTATCGGTATCTTGACAACCCTAATACAAATCCAAAACTGATAATTGTGTGCTTCCAACCCTAATGCCTCGTACACACGATCGTAAATTTAGACAAGAAAAGTTTGATTCGAGCAATTCCGACGCGCAAAAAACATGCATGCTCTGAATCAAGTCGACGCATGCTCGGAAGCATTGAACTTAATTTTTCACGGCTTGTCATAATGTTGTATGTCACCACCTTCTTGGCGTTCAGAATTTGTTGTGACCATGTGTATGCAAGACAAGTTTGAGCCAAAATTCCGTCTGAAAAAAATCGACAGATTTCTTGTCGGATTATGCGATCGTGTGTACGCGGCATAAGGTAGCAGTTTGAAGGCCTTTTTCTGTTGCAGCATGGCTGTTTCCATGTGTACAAAGCATGCTCTATAAAGCCATACAACTGTAAACTGTGATGGTTTGATGTGGAGGAACTCAGTTGTCCCGCCCAGAGCACCTACTTCAATGCTTCTGAGCACCTTTGGGATGAATTTTCAGGCAGTTCCACCCGTCCAGTATTAAAAATGATCTTTTGGCTAAATGGGTAGAAATTTTCATAGACATGCACCAAAATCTTGTGAAAACACCTTCCCAAAAAAGAGGAGGCTTTTGAAGCCATAAAGAAAGGCCAACTCCATATTAAAGCTTGTGGTTTTGGGATGTCCGATAAGCTCATATAGGTGTAGGGTTGTCCAGATACCGATACTAGTATCGGTATCGGGACCGATACCAAGTATTTGCGGGAGTACTTGTACTCGCGCAAATGCTCCCGATACCTAAATAGAATACTTTTTTTGTATTTATCAACATGTTCTGTGAACATTCTTTGAGTTTTTTACTACTGCGTGACAAGCAAATACATTTTTTTTATTCATTTTTATTCTTTTATAATGTCTTGAGTTAGAGTTCTTCATAATTCTAAAGAAAATATCCTTAGTCTGTATTGTGGTTTGAAAACTGTCACATGACATTTAAAAAAAGTATCGGTATTCGGTATCGGCGAGTACATGAAAAAAAGTATCGGTACTTGTACTCAGTCCTAAAAAAGTGGTATCGGGACAACCCTATATAGGTGTAGTGCAGTCCTATTCCCCCACTTAGAGCACGCACAGTCAGGCACCAAACATTTTTCTCAGATTTAGAGTGTGTACGCGGCATTACTCTTCAGCACTGGGAGTCGCTTACTCACTTAGCCACAGAATCATTGGTTTTCTCCTGCCGTTATTATCAGGCTCTTTGTTGTGAAGGAGATTCACACCACCATAGAACACATCTTTTCCCACCAACTTCCCCTTTGGCTCTCTCCAGTGAGCGTCTCCAGACCCAACTTGATCCCCGGACGCAGATTATAGATAGGCCCGGCTGGGATGTCAATATCTTCAAGAAGGCTTTCTCTAGGATCCTGCATCAGTGGCAGAGCCTCTGCACAGGGGTCTCCTGCGGGACTGGACCCAGGAACACTGCACTCTGCTTCCCAGGCCTCAGACTATTTATGGGTTCTCTATCCACCTACTGGACACACCTCTCAAGGGATTGGCTGGAGTCCCATAGATATTAAGGCTGCATGCCCCGTCCTTCTCGCTAGAATCCTCTAGAACAGTGGTCATCAACCCTATCCTCAAGGCCCACTAATGCCTTGTACACACGGTCGGACTTTTGACCATGTCCGCCGCGAGTCAGTCGGAAGTCCAACAAAAAGATAGAGAACAGGTTCTCTATCTAAGGTCCATCTGACTTACGAGAAAAAAAGTCAGATGGAGGCTACACACGGCCGGACTTTCAGAGAAAAAAAGCCTGTCTGAATTTTTTTCTCGGAAAGTCCGGCCGTGTGTACGAGGCATTACAGGCCAGGGTTGCAAGATAACTGAAATACATCCCAGGTGATATAATTTGCTGCTCAGTGATTGCCGTATTCTAGTCTGCATCTCCCCAAGGTAATACATAAAACCTGGCCTGTTGGTGGGCCCTGGGGAAAGGGTTGATGACCACTGCTCTAGAAGATAGGGAGAAGTAACAGAGCAGCGGCCTGTGAAACACTGAGCAGCCCTAAATAATCAACCCCTTCTCCTCGGTTACAGTGGAGCCAACTATTTTTACTTAGCGGCTGACTCTACACTTGGAGGGTGTTACATTGGTGTGATGATTAGGTGTTTACAACCTTTAGGCCTATAATTCATGTGTATTTATCTGTGTATTAAGTAGCTTGCCCAGAATTTCACTATAATTTAGGATGTAACCTTCTTCTTCTAGGGGAACAAGCTGTGAGTTGGGTAGCAGAACAGATTCCAAAAATATTATCTCCTGCCAAGGAGATGACCAGTTTCTTGTAGCGATTTCTCGGCTCTGATCTCATGTGCCTTAATTAAATTCCTCAGACAGACTGCACAGGAAAAGAGCTTCCGTATGGGGGCTCGGTGGGCTGAATTTACAGGGCGAGATAATGTTAGTCTGCTGCAATGAAAATGACTTTATTAGCAGTGGGCGGTGCCAAGATTTTCTGTAATGTGCAAATGCCAGATCTTCCACGAACTCTCCCTCCTTCTACAGGACCCAACATTCTCATTCACCACGAGACCAACTGCTGCTGCTTTCGTGCCTACGGGAGTTGAATTCCATAAAGGCCTCACAAATCTTATATTTGTTAATAAAGGGCTACTCTAACCAATTAACTAAGTACAGTGTTAACCACTTCTGCCCCAGAAGGTTTTACCCCCTTTATGCCCAGGCGAAATGTCATCTTCCGGCACTGCGTCGCTTTAACTGACAATTGCACGGTCGTGCGACGTGGCTCCCAAACAAAATTGGCATCCTTTTTTTTCCCCACAAATAGCGCTTTCTTTTGGTGGTATTTGATCACCTCTGCGGTTTTTATTTTTTGCGCTATAAACAAAAATGGAGGCATTTTTTTTTCAAAATGATCAAATATTTTTTACTTTTTGCTGTAATAAATATTCCCCAAAATTATATATAAAATTATTTTTTTCCTCAGTTTAGGCCGATACGTATTTTTCTACTTTATTTTTGGTAAAAAAAAATGCAATAAGCGTTTATCGATTGGTTTGCGCAAAATTTATAGCGTTTACAAAATAGGGGATAGTTTTATGGCATTTTTATTATTATTATTTTTCTTACTAGTAATGGCGGCAATCTGTGATTTTTTTTATTTTTTATTTTCATTTTTTTGGGACTGCGACATTATGGCAAACACATCGGACACTTTTGTGACATTTTTGGGACCAATCACATTCATACAGTGAACAGTGCTATAAATATGCACTGAAACTGTATAAATGTGATTGGCAGGGGAGGGGTTAACCACTAGGGGGCGGGGAAGGGGTTAAATGTGTAGCCTAGTTTGTGTTCTAATTGTAGGGCAGTGTTTCTCAACTCCAGTCCTCACGCCCCCCCAACAGGTCAGGTTTTCAGGATTTCCATTATTTTGCACTGGTGATTTGATCAGTTTCACTGCCTTAGTAATTTCCACAGCCTTTTCATCTGAGGGAAATCCTAAAAACATGACCTGTTGGGGGGGCTTGAGGACTGGAATTGAGAAACACTGCTGTAGGGGGAGGTGACCGATTGCGTCCCTATGTACAAGGGACACAGATCGGTCTCCTCTCTCCCTAAAGGACGTGGAGCTCTGTGTTTACACACAGAGCTCCACGTCCCTGTTCAGTTACTGGGCAATTGCAGGTGCCCGGCGGAGATCGTTGCCGCCGGGCACGCTCACCGTGATCCCAGCAAAGCGGGTGGGTACATGTGCGCGCCGCTGGCGGCGTGCCCGCGCCCCATAGTGGCTTTAAAAGACAGTACGTCATACGAGTCCTGTCAGAACAATGGAGTCTGGCCCCGTCATTTGACGGCGGGCGGTAGACAAGTGGTTAAAGGAGTTGTAATGAAAAAAAATTTTTTTTTGCTGAAATGACTGTTTACAGGGTATAGAGACATAATAGTTAACTGATTCCTTTTAAAAATGATTAAAAATAGATAAAAATCAATCATATAATGTGCCTGCAGTTACGTTTTTCAATCTAGTTTCATGCTTCTGTGATGTACAGAGACACGGAGACAATACAGGGCAGTGTTTGTTTTTAAAATGAAACTGATTGGTTCTGAGGGGTTTTAGACACACAGTAATCACACCTCCTTGATTAGAGACCACAGAGAGAAGCTCCCAGTACTTTTTTCATAAGGAAACAGACAACCAGGAAGTGTGCAGAACAGAGAAGGATTACAGCAAAAATGGACAATGAGGACATGAAACCAGGACTGCATTAGGATAAATTTAGCTTAATTTTTTTTTTCCTTCAGTGACCCTTTAAGATACATACATAGGAACCTGCCAGAACATTAGTGATGGTATAGAAATACATTTTTAGTTTGCCCGTCACCACTGTTCTGGCAGGAGAGAAAAAAAATCTCCTGCAAGCAGCATCTTTGGAGCGGTGTGTATACCGCTCCTTCACCGCTCCTTCCCATTTAAAACAATGAGAAACCGCGGTGATACCGCCCACAATGTGCCTCTGCAGAGGTGCATTGCGGGCGGTATTAACCCTTTATCGGCCGCTAGCTGGGGTTAATACCGCACCGCTAACGGCCAAATCCCACGGCAATTCATACGATATATCGCCGCCATTTTTAGCGGTGCTATACCGCCACCGCACCTCCCGCCCCAGTGTGAAAGGGGCCTTACTGTGCATGAGGCAGACAAGCTGAATGTAAACAATGCCGTGTGCACTCTGGCCTAGGAAGAATATAAAGCGTTGATATGTTGTATAAGGTACATATTACCTTTAAAGTCCCCCCCCCCCCCCCCCTGACATTCTGAAGATGACTTGATTGGTAATTTTTTTCGCAGTATCTGTTAGAAAAACGTTGATTGAAGGAAAGTACTTATTTGGTGCCGTCAGGACTGAAGGACAGAAAATTGTAATTAAGTTGAATAGGAAAGAAGTGGGACCTCGTCTTGTCCTCTGTATGCACAGTACAATGTAATATTTATCCCTCTCCTGATCTCACATTCTTCTTTCTCTCTTTCAGTTGTAGCATTCCTGGTGGCTTTTCATCAGAACAAGCAGCTGATTGGGGAGAAGGGTCTGCTGCCATGTAAACTCCACCTGGGGAACATCAAAGAGTACTTTGGAGGTAAGATTGGCGCGGAGGCCCTCAGTTATGCCCCCACAGTCCTCTGGCTCCTAGACTGGACACACATGGATACCCACCTAGATAACATTGCTCTGGCCGGCCTCGGGATTTCAGCTTTCATTATTTTTACTGGATGTGCCAACATGATCCTGATGACAACTCTGTGGATTCTCTATCACTCGCTGGTGGCCGTGGGACAGAGATGGTGAGTTTTATCCTGATACTTGGGGAGCCCAAAGCGAAACTCCAGGCAAACATACAGATGAAACACATATAATAGGGCTGTTTTTTCTTGTCAATTTTGTCCATCCAGTCCTGAGATTCTCACATCTTGGTTATTCAGCACAGCTAGGCTGATGACACCATTTGCTCTTTGCAGTAAATGAATACAGTGGTGTCACCTCCCCACCCCCAGCCTGCTGACTAGACAGTGAAAAAGCGTCATAAGGCTGAGGCTCATCCATGTCTTTATAGACCTTGCTTTTGTGCACGGGTCCATATCATTTGGTGGAGGGGGGATTATGGTGAGGGGTTATTTTTCAGGGGTTGGGCTTGGCCCCTTCGTTCCAGTGCAGAGAACTCTTAGGCCGCGTACACACGATCGGTCCAACCCGATGAGAATGGTCCGACGGACCGTTATCATCGGGTCACTGCTGAAGTGGCCTGATGGTCTGATGTGCGTACACACCATCAGTTCAAAAACCGAGCGTGTCAGAACGCGGTGATGTAGAACACAACGACGTGCTGAAAAAACAAAGTTCAATACTTCCGAGCATGCGTCGACTAGATTCTGAGCATGCGCAGGTTTTTGAACCGATGCTTTTGCGTACTAACCATCGGTTTGGACCGATGGTCAGGCGTCCATCAGTCTGATTTTTAAAGCAAGTTTTCAAACTTTGGTCCGAAGGACGACAGACCGATGGACCGTACACATGATCGGTTTGGACCGATGAAACTGGACTTCAGTCTGTTTTCATCAGTTTAGACCGATCGTGTGTACGCGCCCTTAAAGTGGTTGTAAACCCAACCACACAACTTGCACCTACAGGTAAGCCTAGATTACTACACGGTTTAGAAGATATTTACAATAATGACAGGCACCGATGTCTACATTTTTCGGGGGAGGGATTTACATCCTCTTTAAAGCAGTGTTCAATCTGAATATTTTTTTTTTAATTCAGCAGCTACAATCACTGCAGCTGTTGACTTTTCATAAGCAAACTTACCCGTCCAGGGTGCCTGCGATGTCGAACCCCAAGGCCGATCCGTCCATTTGTACAAAGGGAAACAGGCAGTAGAGCCTTGCGGCTTCACTGCCTGTTTTACTGCTGCACATGCGCGAGTCGTGCAGCGCTTTGTGAATAGCCAGCTGTCTTCTGGGACACACACAGGTCCCAGAAAACAGTGCACGCCATTCCCCAGAAGACAACGCGAGGAGGAGAAAAAGAAGAAGAAAGAAGACTACCATGGAATAGGAGGTGGCAGATTAGGACGATCTGCCTAGCAACAGCCATTTCTGGTAAGTATAAAAAAAATATATATATATTTTTTTTTTTTTTTTTTAGGGTGGACCTCAGCTTTAAGGCGTCTGCATACCAAGACATTTTGGACAATTTCATGCTCCCAACTTTGTGGGAACAGTTCCTGTTCCTCCAACATGACTGCGGACCAGTTCCCAAAGCAAGGCCCATAAAGACATGGATGAGCAAATTTTGGGTGGAGGAACTTGACTGTCCTGCACAGAATCCTGACCTCAACCCGATAGAACATTGTTGGGATAAATTAGAGTGGAGACTGCTAAGCAAGCCTTCTTTTCCAACATCAGTGCCTGACCTCACAAAATGCTTTTCTGGAAGAATGGTCAAACATTCCCATAGACACTCCTAAACCTTGTGGACGGCCTTCCCAGAAGAGTTGAAGCTGTTATAGCTGCAGAGGGTGGGCCAACTCAATATTGAACCCTACGGACTAAGACTGGGATGCCATTAAAGGGGTTGTAAAGGAATTTATTTTTCATAATAAGCATCCTCTACCTGCAGACATTCCTCTTTTCACTTCCTCATTGTTTGTTTTTGCTCAGAAGGTGTTCTATTTCTTCTCTGTTCTGTTCACTTCCTGCTTGTCTGATTGTTACTCACCACCGTGAAGGGAGACTTTACTGCGGTGGTCAGTGAGGTGCCCGCCCCCTCCTGGGAACTACATCTGTGCGGCAGGACGCTCTCTATGTGTTAGAGCATGGGTCCTCAAACTATGGCCCTCCAGCTGTTCAGAAACTACAATTCCCATCATGCCCTAGTCATGTCTGTGAATGTCAGAGTTTTACAATGCCTCATGGGACTTGTAGTTCCGACACAGCTGGAGGGCCGTAGTTTGAGGATCCCTGTGTTAGAGACTTCAAGGAGGTGTGAATTACTGGGCGTGCCGCAATGCATACTGGGAAATGTAGTTCTTGCATGAACAAGTGCCGCAAACCAGGAAGTGAATGATAGAACAGAAACTTGAACGCCAGAGGTGATATAGATGAAGGAATTTAATACATATTTACTCGTTTTTTAACAGAATCATTACACTATTCTGCCTGTCTACCTTGCAGACATCCATTTTAGGCAAAAAAATAAAAAATTCCTTTACAACTCCTTTAAAGTTCATGTGCCTCTAAAGGCAGGCGTCCCAATACTTTTGGTAATACAGGGGGTTATTTACGAAAGGCAAATCCACTTTGCACTACAAGTGCAAACTACAAGTGCAAAGTGCATTTGGAAGTGCAGTCACTGTAGATCCGAGGGGGACATGCAAGGACAATAAAAAACAGCATTTTAGCTTGTACATGACTTAATGATAAAATCAGCAGAGCTTCCCCTCATTTCAGATCTTCCAAGTGTACTTTCAGTGCAATTTCAAGTGCACTTTGCACTTGTAGTGCAAAGTGGATTTGCCTTTCGTAAATAACCTCCATTGTGTATTTAATGGTTTATTATTAAATATAAACTTGTATTCATTTGTGTATTTTATGTCTGCCTGGAGTTTTAGCTTTAACGGACATGTTTTTCTGTGGATGTTGTGAAATGTGATTTCCTTTATTTTAAAAAGAAACCTACTTTTATTGAGTAACACAATAAACATAATCCACTGCTGAGCAATTATTTTCTGTATAGTGTTTTAGATATTTTTTTTTTTATTTTTTTTTTACATCCACTGCTTCTGTAAAAAAAATGATGCAAGCCTTACCGGGTTTTATTTTTTTTTGCAAACTGACTGCTAGATGGATCTGCCTTCATTACCACAAGTCTCAGGCCCGGATTCACAAAGCACTTACGCCGACGCATCTCCAGAAGTACAAATATGCGCCGTCGTATCTGTGCGCCGAACCCACACACTTAGATACGGCTAAAAACAGACTTCATCCCACCGACGTAACTTGCCTACGCCGCCGTAGAGTGGGCGCATATTTACGCTGGACGCATGTTGCGCTCCCATTGATTTTCTATTCAAATATGCAAATGAGGGAGATACGCTGATTCACGAACGTACTTGCGCCCGGCGCATGATTTACGCGGTTTCTGTAAATTTTACGTTCGGTGTAAAGTTATTCCCCATAGATGAGGTGCAACCCATGCAAAGGTATAGACCGGGGAACACAAGCCTACGTATTGTACGTTGGACATCTGTGAATATGGGCCGACGTGGGTCTGGCTGGGCGTAGGTTACGTTCACGGCGCACACAGTGATCCGGCGTATCTTAGGCAGTTGTTCCGACGTGGTTGTACGCATGCGCACGGGGATACGTCCATGTCCCAACGCATGCGCAGTTCATTTTAAGTACTTGTCTTGTGCCCGGCCCATCATTTGCATGGGGTCACGCTTCATTAACATGGATCATGCCCACTTCCACCTACTTCCACTTACGCCGGCTTATGCCTATGAAATATACGCTACGCCAGCGCAGAGTTGGGAGCATTTGTTTGTGAATTCCATGCTTGCCTCTCAACGCTGCGCCGGTGTAGCGTAAAAGAGATACGCTACGGTGGCATAAAAAAATTCGCCGATTTATGTGAATCTGGGCCAGTATGTTTGAGCAGGAAAAGCATTTATATATGTCTGAATATCCAGAAAAACAAAGCTTCTCGTAGGGATGTCTGTCATTTGATTGCAAACTCTGTGCACAGGAATTTCTGGGAATAGTTTGCATCACAAGACCAAACATTTTTAGGAGCGTTCTGTAAGCAAACTTTGTACAGAGTGACCAAGTATTGCCGTCATTTCAGGAAAGTGGTATCTGAAATGTTGTTGGATTTAGAAAATCTTGGTTCCTGAGTCATGACTTGTACACAAACGCTCGGGTTTCTCAGCAAGAACCAGCAAGAAAACTTCCGCCAGAGCTTAACGAGTATACCGAGTGTGTGTACGGGGCTGTCAGGTTTCTCGTCAAGAAAACTGCCTAAAAATTCGCCGAGAAAAATAGAGAACAAGTTCTCTATTTTATTGTCGTGATTCTCGGCAGAGAAACCCGAGAGTGTGTATACTTGCCTGTCGCCGTGGAAACCCGCGCATGCTCAAAATGACTGACGCATGCTTGGTAGCTTCCTAGGTATAGGAGCAGCAAGATGGCGGCGACGGCATCGAATGTGACAAGCGCATGCTCGTCGTACGCAATGACGTCACCGCGTTCTTGCCATTCAAAAGAACCGCGGTTCTTTTGAATGGAGTGTCTGTACAGTCGGCGGCAAGAGATTCTTGCCAAGAATCTCGTCAGGAAAAACAAGGGTTTTTTCCTGATGAGATTCTGGCCCGTGTGTACAGGGCTTGGGGCGAGGATCTCCAAACTTTTCAAAGAAAGGGACCCGTTTACTGTCCTTCAGACTTTAGGGGAGCCGGATTGTGACCAGTTGGGGTAAAAAATGTTTTGCACCTAAGTGTGAAGAAACATGGCCTAATACCCGTATACATGATCTGAATATAATACGGTTATTAAAGTCCCGAAAATTCTCGTACGACAGAAAAAAAAAAATGGAAGTGATGTCATGTGTTGTAATTTATATGTATTGTATTTTTCGGACGACAACTGTACTGACTAGGGTTGTCCCGATACCGATACGGAGCATTTGTGAGAGTAATTGTACTAGCGCAAATGCTCCCTATGCTTCACCCGATACGTTTTTTTTTTCACCCGAGAGCGGGCAGAGAGGGGGCGGAGAGGAGGCTGAGATGGGCGGAGAGCGGGAAGAGAGCAGAGCAGTCCTCGGCTATGTAAAATATGTCACTAATTGAGGAGAGGAGAGCTGCGCTCAAGGGAACATAACAGCTTTCATTTCAATAGCTGTGTGTTCCCCGCTGCGTGTTGTCATATATAGCCCCTCCCCCTGTCCGGGCACTTTGATAGACAGATCACCCATCCCAGGATTGGACGGGTGATCTGTCTATCAAAGTGCCCGGACAAGGGGGTGGGGCTATATATGACGATGGGGAACACACAGTTATTGAAATGAAAGCTGTTATGTTACCGGCGTGCTGATCGACTAGGTGGCGGGGGGTGGGGTGGCTTTCTCTTTGTCTAGGTAGGCCACTGGAGACCTACACAAGGCTGCATTTGGGGGACACAAGGCTGCATTTGGGGACACAAGGCTGCATTTGGGGGACACAAGGCTGCATTTGGGGACGTGGCTGCATTTGGGGACACAAGGCTACACATGGCTGCATTTGGGGACGTGGCTGCATTTGGGGACACAAGGCTACACATGGCTGCATTTGGGGACATGGCTGCATTTGGGGACACAAGGCTACACATGGCTGCATTTGGGGACATGGCTGCATTTGGGGACACAAGGCTACACATAGCTGCATTTGGGGACATGGCTGCATTTGGGGACACAAGGCTACACAAGGCTGCATTTGGGGATACATGGCTGCATTTGGGGACACAAGGCTACACAAGGCTGCATTTGGGGACACATGGCTGCATTTGGGGACACAAGGCTACACAAGGCTGCATTTGGGGATACATGGCTGCATTTGGGGACACAAGGCTACACAAGGCTGCATTTGGGGATACATGGCTGCATTTGGGGACACAAGGCTACACATGGCTGCATTTGGGGACGTGGCTGCATTTGGGGACACAAAGCTACACAAGGCTGCATTTGGGGACACATTTAAAAAAAAAAGAATCGGTATCGGCGAGTACATGAAAAAAAGTATTGGTACTTGTACTCGGTCCTAAAAAAGTGGTATCAGGACATCCCTAATACTGACTAAACGAAAATTGTACGATCTAGCATCGTACAAGGAAAATTTTCGTGCATGTCCGCTAAGATATTATCGGATGAACTGTCATGATCGACGCTCGAAAGCTCTGTGCTAACGATCCAATTATCGTATGATTCTTCCTTCTTCTTCTGACGACATTTTTCGTTTGAGATTCGGATCGTGTGTATGGGCCATTAGGGTTGGTGGTCATTAGGAGGAGGAATAATACTTCATCATTGGTTTCAGTGGCAGGAATAATGCCCCATTGTTGTGTCAGTGGGAGGAATAGTGCCCCATCTTTGGGGTCAATGGGAGGAATAGTGCCTCGTTGTCAGTAATAAGAATTTTCCCCCGTTTGGGGAGGAATAATGGTCTTGCATCAGTGGGAAGAAAAGTGCTCCAAGGGCCGGATAAAGGCGAGTATGGGGCTCTATCCGGCCCCCCGGGCCGCAGTTTGGAGGCCACTGACATATAGTAACCCAGGACAGCCAATGAGGAAACAACTTTTTATTAGTCTGACAAAACCACTAAAAGCCAAATGGCCCCTGTGGGTTATTGCTCTGGTCTCGCCCTTCCTCTCTATTCCTAAATAAAGATTGTGGTGTCTCTCTTTACTTTTCACCTGTTAGTCCCTTGACTGCTTGTGAGACCATCTGGGGATCAGCAGGTACAGTGACAGCAGCTGGTCCCTAGCAGGACAAGGCGCACAGGCGCTTCCTACCCGTACCCACTGTGACAAGGCAAATATTAAACAGGAAATTCGTTTTTTGTTTTTTTTTTAGAGAAGGAAAAGCAAGTGAAATCTTCTCATTTCTGGTGCTCAGCGGTGTGTGATCGCGCCTTTCATTACACGCAGTGAACGGGTCAGCGGCGAGGAGAGCACATTATTATTATTGTGCACGCACTGTAACACCGTCTTGTATGATGGGCAGTTTTATCATTGTGTCCCAGCATGTGGATCACCCGGATCTTCTGAAGAAAGAGGACCGCTCCCTTTCCCAGAACACCGTGCTGATTGACACTTCGCATCCCCTCCTGCTCACGAAACCAGGATTCATATCGCTTCTGTGGGATCGCATGAGTGCTCTTCTTATTGGTTTTCTCGGAGCACGCTTAGCTGGTCACAGGTGGGACAGGGCCGGCTCTCTCGCTGGAGTTTCTGGAGCTTTGAAGGGAGGATATTTGTGGAAAAGTGCAGGTTTTAAAGCGAACCTGCCAGCCGTATAAAAGTGTACTTAACCACTTGCTTACTGGGCACATATACCCCCCTCCTGCCCAGGTGAAATTTCAGCTTCCGGCACTGCGTCGCTTTAACTGACAATTGCGCGGTCGTGCGATGTGGCTCCCAAACAAAATTGATGTCCTTTTTTCCCCACAAGTAGAGCTTTCTTTTGGTGGTGTTTGATCGCCTGTGCGGTTTTTATTTTTTGCGCTATAAACAAAAAAGAGCGACAATTTTGAAAAAAAAAATACAATATTTTTTACTTGTTGCTATAATAAATAGCCCAATTAAAAAAAAAATATGTTTTTCTCAGTTTAGGCCGATACGTATTCTTCTACATATTTTTGATAAAAAAAATCTAAAAAAATCGCAATAAGCGACTGGTTTGCGCAAAAGTTATAGCGCCTACAAAATAGGGGACAGAATTATTATTATTATTATTATAATTTTTTTACTAGAAATAGCGGCGATCTGCGCTTTTTAATGGGACTGCAACGTTATGGCGGACACATCGGACACCTTTGACACATTTTTGGCGCCATTCACATTTATACTGCGATCAGTGCTATGAATATGTACTAATTACTGTATAAATGTGACTGGCATTAAAGGGGTTAACATTAGGGGGTGAGGAAGGGGTTAAATGTATTCCCTACATAGTGTTCTAACTGTGGGGGTAGGGGGGGTGACTGGGGGGTGACCGATCTTTGTCCCTATGTACAAGGAACACAGATCGGTCTCCTCCTCTCCAGAGACAGGACGCTGTCTCTGTGTAAAACGGCAATGAGAGATGATCTCATATGTTTACGTATGAGATCATCTCTCATTGGCCGCGCAGATCGCATAGCGAACGGCCACTCTGATTGGCCGTTCGCCGCGATCTGTGATTGGCTGTGTCCAAGGGACACGGCCAACACAGAGCTTCCCCGCAGCGCGCTCTGGAGCGCGCGCTGGGAACGCCCAAAGGGGTGGCCGTCAATTGACGGCGGCTTGGATTTTCAGGTCCGCGCTGTAGCCGTCATTTGGCTATAGCACGGGCCGCAAGTGGTTAAAGTGATATTAAAGGTTCCCCAAAGGTGCTCCACTGTGCAGTTTGTTTTGCACAGAGTGGCCCCCGAGCATCCTGTTCTGGGATCCCACGGCGGCTCTCGCGGCTCCTCCCCGCATTAGATAACCCCCTCTGAGAAGCTCTCTCCCGAGGGGGCTACCTTGCGGGTGTGTTCCTGTGTCATACACTCGACGTCCATAGATGCTGAGTGTATGATTCGGCCCCGCGCCGCCTCCTGACACCTGCGTCAAAGGATTTGATTGACCGCATCGAGAGCCAATGGCTGCGCTGCTATCAATCTATCCAATGAAGACCCAAGAACCCGCGGAGAGAGCAACGCGGGATCATGCCCACGGAAGTTTGGGTCTCAGGTAAGTAAAACAGGGGGGGGGCGGACAGTGCAGGGTGTTTGTTCACCCTAATGCATAGGATGCATTAAGGTGAAAAAACATGAGGGTTTACAACCCCTTTAAGTCCAACATGGGTTCACATTTCCGCAGGTACACAAACCACATTGACATGCATTACTTAGTGCGTTTATGTGCATTGTGTTGAAGCAGTGCATTTATTTGAATGGGCTCCCTTACGTTGAAAGACCTCGTTCACACAGGTGTTACTTAAAAAAGAAATTCGTTTTTTTATTTATTTTTTAATCGTACTTACCCAGTTGGTTGCTGCATCTTTTCCCCGCCTGCTCTAACACTGAGAACCGAGCGATCAAATACCACCAATCACTCGGTTTTCAGGGCTCCCTGTGCAGAGAGCTGAAGACTGACAGCAGCTCTCTGCTGTCCCCCCCCCCCCCCCCCACGCTCACTGGGCTGTGCCGGGCTGGGCTGTAGAGGGGGCGGGAGCGACCAACTCAGGCTGAGCCGGGTGCCAGTCCATGTATGTGGGCGGATCCTGACTTCATGTGGGTGACTCTGTGACGTCAGCCGACAGCGGGCTTCAGCCCACCGTCTGCTTAAAATGGGTCACAGGAGTGCAGAATGAACTGCACTTCTGTTGTTTATAAACGACTGTCTGTAAAACAACCCATTCAGTTTAAACTTGAAACCGCGTTACCGTGCCTTGTGGTGTGTTACCGAAACACAAGATCTCCATTTTCCCCCTCTGACAGAACGTCAGTCTGCCTTGTTTACATAGGCAGACCGCCGTTCTGCCTCTCCTGGGAACGATTGGATCCCGCTGTGTCCAATCATAGCAGGTTGCCCGCGGGCGCGCCCCAGACCAAGTGCATGAAATCGCGTACAGGTATGTGATTTTGTGCAGGAGGGCCGCCCTTCTTGGAATTTGCCCTTCTCTCTCTCCCCTTACACACCACTCTCTGCTTCTTTTTTGTCCCTTGCTCCTGGTCTCCTCTCCTTTTCCTCCTTCCGTGTTCTCTCCCTCCCCGTTCCCAAATTTACTGTATATACTCGAGTATAAGCCGAGTTTTTTTTTTTTAAATGCCCCCCTTGGCTTATACTCCAGTCACCTTTTTGTGCCTGATCCCCCAACTTTGGGGACCCGGTACAAGCCTGGCCAGAGTTCCCCTGGACCCCAAACTTGGCACACATTTAGCCCCACTCTTCTACAAGTGTGCAAAGTTTATTGTCCAGGGGACCTACAGGTGGGGAGAACCAATTTTTTAAAAGCTGGGCGCCACTTTCATAGACTCCCATGTTAAACGCTAATTTCTCTGGTGACATTGGGGACCCAGTACCAGCCTGGACCCTAAACTTCCCACACATTTAGCCCCACTCTTCTACAAGTGTGCAAAATGTATTGTCTGGGGGGGCTATGGCTGGGGAGCACTGATTTTTTTATTGATTTTTTTTTTAAAGCCGGGCACCCCTTCCATAGACTCCTATGTTAAACGTCAGTCTAGTCATGGGCACAGTGGGGCCTGGGCAGAGTGAGGCCTGGGCAGAGTGAGGCATTCACATGGACAGAGTGAGGCATGGACAGAGTGAGGCATGGCCAGAGTGAGGCATGGCCAGAGTGAGGCATGGACAGAGTGAGGCATGGACAGAGTGAGGCATGGACAGAGTGAGGCATGGACAGAGTGAGGCATGGACAGAGTGAGGCATGGACAGAGTGAGGCATGCAGATGGACACCCTAGGCTTATACTCAAATTAATACGTTTTCCCACTTTTTTGTGGTAAAATGAGGTGCCTCGGTTTATACTTAATTATATACGGTAAGCTGTTCCTTTATAGGGGATGGTACTCCTCCGGATCGCTGATGCTTTTTGTGCTTCCATTACTTTCTTTTGCATATCGGCTGAGCGCATTTATTGTCATGGATGACGATGTATATAACCATTGTATAATCGTATCGCCCCCTTTTTTTTGACGTGCCCAATTGTATGTTGCCTTTATTTGTATACTATTTTTATACTTAATAAAAACGTTCACTTGTTAAAAAAATGTAAAAAAACGATAGATTTTAGATAAACTTTACTGATTCAACCTAATTGAGATCTTACCTTTTAGATTTTGAGTTCATGAAAACAAATACAAACATAAAGCTGAAATGTAGCGCACACAGACCCTAGACGGAACATAGAGCGTGCTCAGTCACGTTCCCTATTAATTGCCCGGGTCCATGTCCTTTCATGTGTCACTTCTCCTTGGCCCGGCACACAGTGCTGCCTTTGTTTTAATTCTTGTTTTGCACAGACTGGAGATAGAGAACAAAAAGGGAAGCGGATTATCACTGAGACTTTGAAAGTCAACATTCTGGGCTCATGGGGGGTCATCCTTCCTGCGAAGGGAAGAGGCTTTGGGGGAGACTTCCTGTGTCATTGGCGAGAGAAGGGGGATCAGTTTCAAAGCTGCAGTCACCCCCGTCTCTATTTTTGCCTTCTGGAACGTTGGTGGTACTGTGCCAGTTTCCTTGTTCCAGGAGCCAAAGGGTGCGCCGTTACCCTGACAACTGAACATGTGACAGTTCAAAGACGGTCATAGCGTGTATTTTTTTTTCTTGCTTGACAGTCTATAGCTGGTATATTTGATATTAAACTCAATTTTATTTTTTATTTTTTTATTACAAAAAATATTTATTTTGGTTTTTCATAATACAGAATATATACAGTAGAAAAAGGAAGATATCATTAGATATTAAAGCACAAGGGAATAAGATATAATTCTTATACAATGATATGCCGCCGGCCAATATAGTGCCAATTTTATCTTTAACGCAGACATTAACCACTTCCATACCAGGCACTTGCACACCTTCCTGCCCAGGCCAATTTTCAGCTTTCAGCGCTGTCGCACTTTGAATGACAATTGCGCGGTCATGCTACACTGTACCTAAACAATTTTTTTATAATTTTATTCAAACAAATAGAGCTTAAAAAAAAAAAAAAAAAGTTTTTATTTTTTTGTTTCTGTTCATTTTCTTTGTAAATAAGTACGTTTTCTCTTCAATTACGGGCACCGATGAGGCGGCACTGATAGGCGGTGCTGGTATACGGCACTGATGGGCACTAATAGGTGGCACTGATGGGCATTCATAGGTGGCACTGATGGGCACTTATAGGCGGCACTTATGGGTGGCACTCATGGGCGGCACTTATGGGTGGCACTGATGGGTACTTATGGGTGGCACAGATGGGCACTGATAGGTGGGCAATGGGCATGGATGGGCATTGAGAGGTGGCACTGATTAACGCTGAGGGGTGGCACTGATGGCATTGCTGGGCATCACTTGTTTATCCCATATTGTGCCAGTCAGACTGACACCCCGCATCACCCATCGCCGTGCAATGCGCGCCCCTACATGTTATCCTGCTGGACGTCAATAGACGTCCAGCCAGGATAACACAACCACTTCCCGGACGTTAATATACTATTGACCGGGCGGGAAGTGGTTAAAGTATATGTCTGGGTAAGGCTGGGTTCACACTACGATTTTCCCGTCCGTCAGCCGCATACGATTTCAGTTTTGAAAACGTACGGGCCCGTACGGGAAAACTCATACATAGACAATGCATTGCAAATCGTATGCACTCAGATGCATCCGGGTGTGTACGATTTGCTGGCAAAACGTTTTTTAACAGTACACAAAACCGTGTTCGACCACGGTTTTGAGTCCGTTTTTGAAACCGTATGGCAAACGCATACGTTTTTTTTTAACATTAAAGTCAATGGAAAACGCACATATGTGCGGTTCCATACGTATAAACCGTATGCGTTTTTCGTCTGCGCATGCGCATTTTCAAAACAAGAAAATCTTTTTTTATTAAATGACACTAATTCCAAAAACGTATGCGTTTTTTTAATCAAAACCTGATGGAACCGTACGCACTTTTTGAAACCGTATACGTTTTATAAACGCATACGTTTACGTACGGTTCAATCAGTTTCAGCCGCATACGTTTTTTCATATAAATCGTATGCGGCTGACGGATGGGAAAATCGTAGTGTGAACCCAGCCTAATGGAAAAAACGCACGTGTATGATTTACTAAACCTGGAGAGTGGAAAATCTGGTGCCGCTGTGCATAAAAACCAATCAGCTTCCAGGTTTTACTGTTAAGCCTCGTACACACGGCCCAGAATCTCGCCAGGAAATAAACTTTGTTTTTCCTGACGAGATTTTTAGATTCTTAGAATTTCTTCAAGAATCTCTTGTCGGCCAAGTATACACACACTCCATTCAAAAGAACCGTCATTCTATTGAATGGCACGAACGCGATGACGTCATCGACTGCGACGAGCATGCGCTCGTCACATTTGATGCCGTCGCCGCCATCTTGCTACACCCTACCTATGCCTTGGAAGCTACCGCGCATGCATCAAAGTAATTTCGAGAATGCCCGGGTTTACATGGAGAGGTAAGTATACACACGCTCGGGTTTTTCGGCAGGAAAACACTGTCGAGAATCTCACAACGGGAAGATAGAGAGCATGTTCTCTATTTTTCTCGTCTAGATTCTGGGCAGTTTTCTTGACGAGTAACCTCAAAGCCTCGTACACACGCTCGGTTTACTCGTCAGGAAAGCTCTGCCAGCAGTTTTCTTGCTGGTTCTTGCCGAGAAAACCGAGCGTGTGTACTAGGCTTCAAAGCTTAAAGTGGTTGTACAACCACTTTCACCTACAGGTAAGCCTGGATTAAGGTTTACCTGTAGGTGCTGGAAACCATAGGTTTAGGAGATATTTTCAATTCCCCGTACAAAGATTTCTTCTGCGCATGCGCCGACGTATACTTTAGAAAGGGCATGCTGTGCTGTTTCTAGCTGGGGGGTCATGCCGCATCATCGGCAATGATGTCACGTGACTCCGGCTAGTCACAGAGTCGGAGTTCGCAGCCCCAGAGGGAAGAGGGCTAAAGATGGACACTTCCAGCCAGGGAGGAAATCGGGGAAATCGCAGGCTTCAGTGACACATAATGGGCTACTATGTGATACATTGTAGCCCATTATGCTTTACATTGTGGTTCTCTAGCTGTGCTGGGAACTCAGGTGTACTCTGCTTCAATGATCCTGACATGCCTCCCCTGCACAGCCATTCACTAGGAAGATCCATGTACTGTCTCCCCCCCCCCCCCCCCCAGCTCTTATGCAGCTGAGAACAGAGGGAATGTGATCACTTATAGAAATGAGAAAAAAGGTATTCATAATGTTTCATTTCTATTTTAAACTGAATTGTTTTACAAGGTGATCATTTCCAATCACTTTACCTCTCGAGTGTACTTAAAGTAGAGTTCCACCCATTTTTTATGTTTGTCTGTGCTGCATGCCCTAATCTCATAGTGTTCAGAATGGACAATTTTTATTTATTTTGTTGCTTGTAAATACCTTAATTTTGTAGTCCTTCATTACTTCCTCCTCCTTATAAGCTTAGGCCAGGGGTAGGGAACCTTGGCTCTTCAGCTCTTTTGCAACTACAAGTCCCATGAGACATTGCAAGACCCTGACAATTACAGGCATGACTCCTAGAGGCAGAGGCATGATGGGATTTGTAGTTTCACCACAGCTGGAGAGCCAAGGTTGCCTACCCCTGGCCTAGGCTATTAAGTCACAAGGCTATTTGCAAGGGTTTCTGGGATAGGCATCATGTTTCCCAGTAGTCCTTGCATACCTGACTGAAACCTATTACATTGCTTGTGCAGCACTGAGCATGTGCGAGATGAGATATGCAGAGCTGAAATCCAGGAAGGCATACAGTCTGGCTTCATGATGCCCACACTTAAGATGGCCACGGTCTATTTCTAGATTATAAAGTATCTAAATGCTGTAACAACCTAACAAAACGGACCTTAGTTTACAGATTAACTTTACTAGAATACATTAAGCTTGTGTATTACAGGGGTATTTTATTTAAAAAGTGAAATTGTGGGTGGAACTCCCCTTTAAAGCGGGGTTTCACCCAACAAATTTTTTTTTTAACATTACATTCAGGCGTGTTGGTATAATGACAATCGGCTGTTTTTTTTTTTTTTTTTGTTTTTTTTTAATCCTTGCCGTGCATACCATTTTCGATGTATATGTTCACCGCGGCTTCCGGGTATAATCTTCGGAACTGGGCTTTACTAGTTGATTGACAGGCTTCCGACGGGCGCATACAGCGCGTCACGAGTTGCCGAAAGAAGCCGAACGTCAGTGCGCAGGCGCCGTATAGAGCCGACTCGCAGTCCGGCTTCTTTCGGCAACTCGTGACGTGCTGTATGCGCCCATCGGAAGCCTGTCAATCAACTAGTAACGCCCAGTACCGAAGATAAAAGAGCCGATTGTCATAACAACGCGCCTGAATGAAATGTTAAAAAAATTTTGGGGGTGAACCCCCCCCGCTGTAAAAGGAAATGTGTATTGTTTTTATATACAATAAAACCTTGGTTCGAAAGTAACTTGGTTTGAGAGCGTTTTGCAAGACAAGCAAAATGTTTTAATACAATTTTTTTTATTTTTTTTATTTTATTGATAATATGTTAAAATGTACATAAAATTGAGTTAACAAACTTGTGAAATAATAAAAAAAAAAATGACCATGAACCGTAATAGAGAAGGGAAATTCTGGGGAAGGGAAACTTATTGGAAAGCAGCATATTTGTGGCTATAGAGAGGGAAACAGAGAGGCTTCCTGAATTCGTCTGCCTAGGACGGTTTATTGCACAGCATCTTCTCTATTTTCAGCTCTATTTGGGCTCACAGGTGCAGGGCCATGTGCTCCTCCCACCTGTCATTGGGCCCATCTGAAGACAGCCAACAAGTTCTACAGATCGAGGCTCTGCCGTATTTGCTTGGTTGTACGGTGGAAGGAGAGAGCAAACTACCAAGACTTCACTTTTTGATTGATCTGCTTTAAATATTGTTTTGGTAAAATTTGAATTGCTCAAGTTGTACCTGACAGTGCTAATGGGAGCCTGTCTGTCTGCAGAAAAAGATGCAAATTTTTGCATGTAAACATGCCTTCTGACAGCAATGGGCAGTGACAGGTACTCTTTATGGAGAGATCTGAGGTCTATTAGACCCCAGATGTCTCCCCTGCCCTTACAAGCATCTGATCGCACCAAGATCATTTTAATCAGATGCACCACCAATTTTAAAATGACGTTGTTTACATCTGATAAGCCAAAAGTAGAGCTGCACAATTCTGGATAGAATGAGAATCACATTTTTTTGGGGCTTAGGATTAAAGTGATTGTAAAGGTTTATTTACATTTTTTTAAAATAACAAACATGTCATACTTACCTCCACTGTGCAGATTGTTTTGCACAGAGTGGCCCCGATCCTCGTCTTCCGGGGTCCGACGGCGGCTGTCTCGGTTCCTTCCTGCAATAGCTGACCTCCTCTGGGAGGCTCGCTCCCGGGGGGGTTAGCTTGCTGGCACGCTCCTGTGTCATACAGTCAGTGTCCATTGGATTTGATTGACAGCAGCGGGAGCCAATGGCTGCACTACTATCAATCTATACAATCAATGCCGAGACTCTGTGGAGAAGAGGACACCGGGGGATGGTCAGAGCAGGTGAACGGGCTCGGGTAAGTAAAACAGGGGGGCTGGGGGGCCGTGACAGCAAGATGTTTTTTCACCTTAATGCAGGGGTCTCCAAACTGTGGCCCGAGGGCCAGATGTGGCCCTTTGGTAGCCTTTACCCGGCCCCTGGGGAAACTATTCCTCCCACTCGCACCAACAATGGGGCATTTTTTCTTCTATGGATACCAATGATGGGATACTATTCTTCCTACTATAGGGGCACCACTCCTATTGACCACCAACCCTGAGGCCATATTTATTCTCACTGATGCTGGGTCCATGTCATTTTCTGCCCCTGCTGGCCACAATCCAGCCCCCCTAAAGACTGAAGGAAAATAAACCGGCCCTTTGTTTGAAAAGTTTGGAGACCCCTGCCTTAATGCATAGGATGCATTAAGGTGAAAAAACACGAAACCTTTACAACCCTTTTAAGATCACGATTATTGGCGTTACATCATCTTTCACATTATACAAAAAAATTAGGCTAACTTCACTGTTTTTTTTTTTTTTTTTTTATCATTGAAGTGCATTTTTTCCCAAAAGATTGCTTTTTAAAGACAGCTGCACAAATACAGTGTGACATAAAATATTGCAACGACTGACATTTTATTTTCTAGGACAGGGATCCTCAAACTACGGCCCTCCAGCTGTTCCGGAACTACACATCCCATGAGGCATTGTAAAACTCTGACATTCACAGACATGACTAAGCATGATGGGAATTGTAGTTCCTGAACAACTGGAGGGCCATAGTTTGAAGACCCATGCTCTAGGATCTCTGATAAAAAAAAAAAAAATGATATGATGTTTGGGGGTTCTAAGTAATTTTCTAGCAAAAAATGCTGATTTTTTTAACTAGTGTCAGAAAAAGGCTCAGTCTTTAAGTGGTTAATATGCCCTCATTTACAGACCGAAGATTATTCCTTTGATCTAAAACAAAAACAAAAAACAAATGATACATTGTTTCTTTTATCTGTGACAAACAGTGCTGGCTTTTTTTGACAACTCTGAGCAGAGAATGGCTCTGCATTTGTTACATAGAATCGTGGAAATGCCAGATTAAGATCGTGAGGGGGGTTCAACCGAGGTCACAATTTTTTTTAACAATTAATTGTGCAGCTCTAGCAAGAAGTGATGAAAATGCTTGTTGCTTCCAGTTTCCTATACCATAGAGATCATCAGGAACCTTTTGCGGCTAGCCGGCGCAGTTGCTAACTGCGATTTGAGGTTCATCCTGTGGGACGGGAGAGGCCAGGAAGGCAGCGGAAGGTGGGGGTAACTCCTCCCACCACCTGTAAAAGTGATCCAACTGCTAATTAGCCAATAGGATCGATTTTTACAAAAAAGAGAATCGCCTGTTGATAATAAAGAAACCACGATGATGCTTGTAGCTGCAAGCATCCTCATGGAATAACCACTGCAACTCAAGGAGATATAGACGTTCTTGGGTGGGAAGTGGTTAAAGTGGACCCTCGCATCACATAGGGTCACCGTCTACCCCTAGCCTTAGGTGACGCAGATGTCTGACTCCCTGCTGCTGCATCATGTGTAACTTTCTATAAAGTTATAAATGTTGCTATCTGATCACTTGTGGAGAGGAGACTGAGGAAATGCTTTCTCCTGCCTGCAGCAGACTGGTGACATCATGGTGTCATCCTGGAGGCCAGGAATTTCATTTTTATGATTTTAAAATTGCAGAGGTTTAAAAAAGTCAGATATTGCTGCTGCTTATTGTTACATTTCAACAATTTTTTCATGTATACTTTTGAAGTTACTGCAAGGTCCACTTTAAATACCACTATGGCAGAGTCCTTTAACCACAAGCTCTTAGGCTGGTTTGGCTTGCACGCCATCGGCGCAGGGGTTAAGTCGTCTCTAGTAATTGCAGAAATGAGTGTCCCAGATCTCAGAATTCCACAACCACAATAAAGTGAATCCAGAAAGCAGACAAGTTTCATTTACTACCATTCTGTGCTGTGCTTCCTCCCCTACTCACCCCCCCCCCCCCCCCCCAATCCCAAACCACGTAGGGTCTGCCCAGGCTTGGCAGCAACGGGAAACAGCTGTCTGAGATGGCTGATGCTACATACACAACTCAGAGCGGCAAAGAGTGTCTGTGATTGCATTCTGGAAATCCATCGCCTTCTAATACGGACATTAGGTGCAAAGTTCACAGACTAGTCTGGCACACTCGGGATACAGAATTTATAAAGCAACTAGTAAAAATCAATTGATGAAATGCTTTGGATCTCCTATAATCAGTCCAACTGCTCCCAAGCCAGAGAGTCTGCAGTATTTTCTTTCTGCTAGGTGTAGGTCTACTTTAGCTTCTTGTGTCTGGGGTCACTGGGAGACAAATATTCGGACCTGTAGAACTATTGGTGGAACTTGACCAGCAACATAATAGTCTATGATTAAGCCAAGTCTTGTGGTATTCTATTGTTTTCGATTATGCCCAGTCTCATGGTAGTCTATAGTTTTTGATTAAACCCAGTCTTAAAAAAGTCTATAGTTCTCGATTAAGCCCAGTCTTGTGGTAGTCTATAGTTTTCGATTATGCCCAGTCTCGTGGAAATCTATCGTTTTCGATTATGCTCAGTCTCGTGGTAGTCTATGGTTTTCGATTAAGCCCAGTCTCGTGATAGTTTATGGTTTTCGATTAAGCCCAGTCTCATGGTAGTCTATAGTTTTTGATTAAACCCAGTCTTAAAGAAGTCTATAGTTCTCGATTAAGCCCAGTCTTGTGGAAGTCTATAGTTTTCGATTAAGCCCAGTTTCGTGGTAGTCTATGGTTTTCGGCTAAGCCCAGTCTTGTGGAAGTCTATGGTTTTGGATTAGGCCCAGTCTCGTGGTAGTCTATGGTTTTCGATTAAGCCCAGTCACGTGGGAAAAATAAGTAAGAGGAGAAGGTTCCCAGGCAGAGATCCTATGTTACTTTGTCTGAAATAGAGGGCTTCAAACTTTTTAAGCAAGGGGCCAGTTTACTGTCCTTCAGGAACTTAGGGTGAGGGTTAGGGTCATGGTCAGGGCTAGAATAAGGCTAGGACTCAGGAATTGGAATAGGGACCTCCCCCAGAGGTCAGTGGTCAGAAGGCGGGTTGGGTCCCCAGAGGTTAATGGTCAAGAGGCGTAGCTGACTTACCCCCACCAAAGTTTACCACCTACCCCAACTAAGTTGGGGAATGAACAAGTCAGGGAAAGCAGACTGTGGCCAATGGGAGTAGAAAATGCCTTGGCATTAGTGCCCCAGCATTGGTTTTAATAAGAGGAATAGTGGCCAATTGATGATTTTAGTAGGGGGAATGATGCCCTACCATTCATGTCAGTTGGTGAAATGGTGCCCCAAGGGCCAGATAAAGGCAAGCAAGTTTGGGATGCATTTCGGAGACCACTGGTCTGGATCAATAATATTTACCAGAATTGTATTTTATAGCGAGTTACGTAGTTAGTCAAGTTGAAACCCAGTACCTAGTAATTCACACTTTCTTGAAGTCTCTAACACATAGAGAGCATCCTGGCGCACATCAATCAATGCGATTCATGAGTAATTGTAGTTGGTCCTGAGGACACCCGGAGGGGTGAAACTCGTTGTTTGGAGTTTCTAGATTTTGGTGATGTCACATCCAGGCCGTGGAGCGCATGCTGCAGAGGTGCTTCCTGGGTCTGTTCTAGCTTACCTGCATTTTTTTTACAAGTGAGTATTCTACTATGCGTTTGCCATTTTAATAAAATGATCCTGCACTATGATGGAATCCGCCTTCTTTGACCACCCAGAGAAACACATCTTATATAAAACCAAAAACATCTGTATTATACAATTAAAGCAAACTGCACAACTGTTGCAAATTTCATAAAAATGTGACCACCCTAAAAGAAATATATGGCTGAGATTCGACTTAGACAACGTATGGTATATGTAACTCTTATGTGGATCAACATTTGAGTAATTGTAGTTTGTCAGTGATCCTATCACATCCAGTGGTGATTAAACAAGGAGTGAAATAAAATGATGAGTCCGGACCAGAGCTGAGTCTGAGATGGTCCATTTTATGAAATAAGAATTGTTTAGTTGTTTTCATCCACTCTGCCACCCAGAGATTGAACTCACATCAACTTATATAAAACCAAAACAATAAAAACATCTGTATTATACAATTAAAGCACCACAACTGTTGCAAATTTCATAAAAATGTGACCATCCCAAAAGAAATATATGGCTGAGATTCGATGTAGACAACATATGGTACATGTAAATCTTGTAGGTTGCTTATAATCAACACATTTCACCAGTAGATTGCTTCTTCAGGATTCACACCTATCACATACACATAAGATGGTCCATTCTATAAGATGGATACAATACATAAATATACAATAAATACATACAAAATACACAAATGAAATGATCCATTACATAAAAAACGTGTTGATCTTAGACGCCTTACATAAGTTACCATATGTTGTCTACATGGAATCTCAGTCATATATTTCTTATGGGATGGTCACATTTTTATGAAATTTGCAACAGATGTGGTGTTTTAATTGTGTATTAACGATGTTTTGGGTTTTATATGACATATGTTTTTTTTTTTTTTCTGGATGGCACCTTAAAGTCCCATTTCTTTCTCACCCTGCTTTATTGTGGGGTAAGGACCCTTCTGCTTGATTTAACCACTTCCATACCAGGCACTTACGCACCTTCCCGCCCAAGCCAATTTTCAGCTTTCAGCACTGTCGCAATTTGAATGACAATTGCGCGGTCATGCTACACTGCACCCAAACAAAATGCGCCTTTTTCCCCACAAATAGAGCTTTCTTTTGGTGGTATTTGATCACCTCTGCGTTTTTTTTTTTTTGTGCAACAACTAAAAATAGAGCGAAGATTTTGAAAAAAAAATAAAGTTTTTATTTTTTTCTTTAATTTTTTTGTAAATAGTATGTTTTCTCTTTCAATTATGGGCACTGATATGGTGGCACTGTGGGCACCGATGAGGTGGCCTGATGGGCACCGATAGGTATCTGATGGGCACCGATTAGGTAGCCTGATGGGCATATAGCGGCGCTGGTATTGGGCACTGATGGGCCTCATGGGCGGCATGATGGGCCTCTGGGCGGCACTATGGGCACTCATGGGCGGCACTGATGGGCACTCATAGGCAGCACTGGGCACTCATAGCGGCCAGGTGGGCACTCTAGGCGGCACAGGTGGGCACTGATAGGCGGCACAGGTGGGCACTGATAGGCGGCACAGTGGGCACTGATAGGCGGCCAGGTGGGCACTGATAGGTGGCCAGGTGGGCACTGGTAGGTGGGCACTGGGCATGGATTGGCACTGTGGGGTGGCACTGACAGACACTGGGGTGGCCTGATGATCACTGAGGGATGGCACTGATGGATCAATGTTGCATATGCCCATGTGTGGGCCTGATTGGCATCATTTTTTTTACTGCCACCCCTTTTTTTTTTTGTCTTTTTTTTTTTTGTCTTTTTTTTTTTTTTTTTTTGTCATTTTTTTGTGTCTTTTTTTTTGTATTTTTTTTTTTTCCTGGTGGTCTATGTGGCGATCCGAGGGGGGGCTGCGCTGATAAACAATCAGCGCGACCCCCCCTGTTAGGGAAATCGCGTCTGTCAGACGCGAGTGAGGAAGAGCCGTCGGCGGCTCTTCCTGTTTACATGTGATCAGCCGTGATTGGACACGGCTGATCACGTGGTAACGAGGCTCCGCCGGAGACTCGTTACCGAGATCGGAGGTGCAGGGTGTCAGACTGACACCCCGCATCACCGATCGCCGCGCTGCTGCGGCATGGAGACGTCCTAGTTTTAATTCCCTGCCGTAAATCGGCTAAGTGGTTAAATATAGGGATGCTGCCCGCAGAGTAAGATGCGCCTACCCCTAGTCTTTTTTATAATAAATTCAGTTCCTCTAATCTTTCCTCATAGCTGAGCTCCTCCATGCCTCTTATCAGTTTGGTTGCCCTTCTCTGCACTTTCTCCAGTTCCCCGATATCCTTTTTAAGAACTGGTGCCCAAAACTGAACTGCATATTCCAGATGAGGTCTTACTAATGATTTGGACAGGGAAATATTATGTTTCTCTCTCTCTCTATGGAGTCCTTTTTAATGCAAGTAAGTATTTTCTTGTTATTGCATGTTATTATTGAGCTTATGATCTACCAAAACCCCCAGATCCTTCTCCACTACAGATCCCCCCAGTTGTACTCCCCCTAGCATGTATGATGCATGCATATTCTTAGCCCCTAAGTGCATAACTTTACATTTATCAACATTAAACCTCATCTGCCACATAGTCACCCAATTAGACAGAGCATTGAGGTCGGCTTGTAAATTGGCAACATCCTGTAAGGACGTTATTCCACTGCATAGCTTGGTGTCATCTACTTACCTGAGCCTGTTTACCCGCTGTGTGCCAGTTGATTGGCTAGAATGGATAAATTGATAGCGGTGCAGCCATTGTCTTGCGCTGCTCTCAATCGCATCCAATGACTCGGCGCGCCGGGAGTGGAGGGCCAAATGATACAGTCGCCGACTATAGCCGCCCAGCTGTATCACAGGTGCGTGCCCGCAAGCTAACCCCCTTGAGAGAGCGCTTCACATGAAGGGGGTTAGCTCTTGCGGGGAGGAGCCGAGACAGCTGCTGAGGGACCCTAGAAGATGAGGATCGGGGCCACTCTGTGCAAAACAAATTGCACAGTGGAGGTAAGTATAACATGTTTGTTAGTTAAAAAACAAAGCCATACAACCACTTTAATCCTCTGCATTGTGAAAAAAGGCTGTTTGCCCCTGTCTTCTGTGATCCTTCCCTTTTTCCACAGTCCCTAATATGTCTTCTGGTAGTACAGAGCTAGGGGACAAGCTGCACATGCTCAGTTTGGTATGTATTCATATAGAGTATTTTTTTTTTTGGAGAGTGCATTTGATCAGCACAGGGCCAATCACTTAGAGCCCTTTCACACTTACACGACTTGTCCCACGATTTTGGACTGCAAAATCATATGACAAGTCATTCTCCATTATTTTCAATGACTACCATTCATACTGGCACGACTTTAAGTAGTGCCGACTTCAAAGTAGTCCCTGCACTACTTTGGTCCGATTTTGATGCCACTTACACAGGCATTCATTGAAATCGCGCGACTTTGAAGTCGTACAAGTGTGAAAGGGACCTTAATGAAAATTCTGGAAAGTCCCTATACAAAGTACTGTTGTTATGGTTGCAGAAATTAGAAATTTTTGCCGATTTTTGAAAGTCATATCTGGCTGCAGAAGGGATTTGTTTTAGGACCCTTTCACACTTGTGCGTCGTGTCCTGCGACTTCGAGACTGCAAAGTCACATGACAAGTCGTACCCCATGATTTCCAATGAGTACCATTCATATCTGTTCGACTTCAAGGTAGTCACTGCACTACTTTGGTCCGACTTTGATGCGAGTTGAGGTCCATACACCTCAAGTTTACACAGGCATTCCCTGAAAAATGGTTGTGAACAAGGCCTTTGCGGCTGAAACGCATCTACTAGACATGTGCGTTCCCGTTCGTAACAAATAGATTTTCGTACGAATTTGTTAGTATTCGTACATTCAGATCAAATCCAACATCAGAAAAGCTGAAAAACCAAAATACGAAAATTACGAACAAGCGAAAATATGAACGTATGATTGGACAATCTTACTAAAATACAAAACACCAAACAGCAAAAGAACGTATTTTTATTCGTATTTTCATTTGTATGTTTTGTAAATCCGTTTCTTGGTCTGTTCGTAAATTTGTGTGCTTGTATCGTTTTTTCGAGTATGCAGTGTAGTTAGTGAGTGACGTATCTTACTGAATATCTTAGCCAATCAGCTTATCTCTTTTGTGCTGAGTCACATTGTACAGTGTAAAGCCTCGTACACACAATCGGACTTCAAACAAACTTTTCCGTGGATTTTTGTCCGGAGTTGGGCGGACTTTTGAAACCGAAAAAGTTTGTCCGATAGAGCGTACACGCGGTCGGATTTTTTGGAAAACGCTCATTTTGAAGTTTGTTGCCAAAAAGTCCGACTGGGGCTTAAGAGAAAGTCTATCTTACTATGGATTAGCCACGTGTTGAAAATTAAACTAAAAATACGAGATTGCGAATGACCGTGCCGCGATGTAATTACGAATTCATTAGACGAAAATTATTATTTGACAAAATTACGAATTTCAAATCAACGAAAATAAATTAGACAGAATTACGAATCATTCAGTATAAACGAAAATAAAACTGTTAACAAAATACGAACGGGTTCGAATAGGAGAACTTGCGTCTTACAAAATTACGAATCTTTACGAACCTACGTAACGAGACGAAACAAAAAAAAACGCATTTTTTTTTTGTGCACATGTCTAGAATCTACCTTTGCTGTATTTTTTATGGAGATACAATAAATTTGGACTGATTTAAGAGTTGCGGATTGTCCTTTATCCATTCCCTGAAATTGCGTCAAAATTGCATTCGAATTTTGGCCGCAAAATCACGTGATAGGGGCCTAAATGATATATTTCAAAATTATATTTAGTGATTTTATACCTGAATTTTCCTCCACAAAGTTGGAGTTTAACTTTCTGTTTCTTTCTTTCTTTTCTTTCTTTCTTTCTTTCTTTCTTTCTTTCTTTCTTTCTTTCTTTCTTTCTTTCTTTCTTTCTTTCTTTCTTTCTTTCTTTCTTTCTTTCTTTCTTTCTTTCTTTCTTTCTTTCTTTCTTTCTTTCTTTCTTTCTTTCTTTCTTTCTTTCTTTCTTTCTTTCTTTCTTTCTTTCTTTCTTTCTTTCTTTCTTTCTTTCTTTCTTTCTTTCTTTCTTTCTTTCTTTCTTTCTTTCTTTCTTTCTTTCTTTCTTTCTTTCTTTTCCTTTTCCTTTTCCTTTCTTTCGTTTTATAATCCCCATAACATGGGCGGCCCCCTAAAGCCATTTTCCCATTGCTAAATCTTTTTTTTTTTGGTAAAGCCCAGAACCTCTTTTACAAGGTAATTAGACGTTTGGCTCATTGACTTCCAATAAAGTGCACTGGCTTCCTTCGCTTCCTTTAGACACTTTGGAGTGTTGGAGCGATTTAGAAAATAGCCGTGATTAGAGATCAGTCGTAGAGCAGATAGGCTCGTAAAAAAAAAACTCAGACTCTATGATTCGTCTGACCGTGCGTTCTCATAACTTCTCCGGGACGGCCAGGATTTGTAAAATGAAAAGTCACATTCCCAAATATGAAACGAGCTTCAACGTAATTAGTGAAAACGCCGCGTCTTACGGGAGGGCTATAAACTTTATCCCTGGGGAGCTCCGAGCTTCTACAATCATTACAGCGGGCAGACAGCGCGAGGACCGTTCCAGGGATCGTCTGCAGGCCGCGCACAGCCTGTATTCCCAAACAAAACTCCACCTGTTTTTTATTTTTCTCTTGAATCTTAGAGCTTTTTACTGTATGGTGCTGATAATTTGCAAAAATCCTTTGCTCAGGAGGGAATCAGCCTAACAATTCACAAATCTGGTCCCAAAAAGAGATTGTTTATTCACTTAACCACTAGCCGACCAGCCGCCGTAGTTTTACGGCGGTAGGTCGGCTCGGTTGCCGAAATCACGTAATATAACATCATTTCGCATTTCAGTCACTAGGGGTGCGCGCACCCCCCACTCGCCCCTGGTGCCGACGCGCATGCCCGGCGGGCGCGATCACCGCCGGGCACCCGTGATTGCTTGTTACAGAGCGAGAATCGGGAGCTGTGTGTGTGTAAACACACAGCTCCCGCTCCTGTCAGGGGGAGAAATGCCTGATCGTCTGTATGAACAGCGATCTGTAATTTCCCCTAGTCAGTCCCACCCCCCCTTCAGTTAGAACACACCCAGGGAACATAATTAACCCCTTCCTCGCCCCCTAGTGTTAACCCCTTCCCTGCCAGTGGCATTTTTATAGTAATCAATGCATTTTTATAGCACTGATCGCTATAAAAATGGTCCCAAAAATGTGTCAAAAGGGTCCGAAGTGTCCTCCATAAGGTCGTAGTACCGATAAAAATCGCTGATCGCTGCCATTACTAGTAAAAAAAAAAATATTAATAAAAATGCCATAAAACTAACACCTATTTTGTAGACGCTATAACTTTTGCGCAAAGCAATCAATAAACACTTATTGCGATTTTTTTTTTTTTTTTTTTTTTTACGAAAGATAGGTAGAAGAATACGTATCGGCCTAAACTGAGGAAAAAAACCCCTTTTTTTTCATATATTTTTGGGGGATATTTATTACAGCAAAAAGTAAAACATTTTCAAAATTGTCGCTCTATTTTTGTTTATAGCGCAAAAAATAAAAACCGCAGAGGTGATCAAATACCACCAAAATAAAGCTCTATTTATGGGATAAAAAGGGTGCAAATATTGTTTGATAGCCACGTCACACGACCGCGTAATTGTCAGTTAAAGCGACGCAGTGCCGAATTGCAAAAAGTGGCCCGGTCATTGACCAGCAATATGGTCCGGGGCTGAAGTGGTTAAAAATTTAGAACCTGCTCTGTTTTTTTTTTGTTTTTCACGTCGTCGTTTTCCTCGTCGTGAAAAACAGTCGTGTGTAGGCTTTAACAACGAGGGGGAAAAAACGCGCACGCTCAGAAGCAAGTTATGAGAAGGTACATTTGCATAATCGGCCCAAAGGGTGGGGCCATTAAAAAGGGACGTCCCCTTTATAGTGCCGTCGTACGTGTTGTACGTCACCGCGCTTTGCTTGAGCATTTTTTATCGCGATCGTGTGTAGGCAAGGCAGGCTTGAGAGGAATCGCGTTGAGAAAAACGTTGTTTTTTCCCATGACATGAAAAACGGTCGTGTGTACGCGGCTTAAAGCGGGAGTTCACCCTAAATATAATCTTTCCCATGTGATCCAGCATACTGGCGTCAGCATGCTGTTTTTTTTTTTTTTTTAAATGCTCCACTTACTGTCTAATCTTGAATTTTGATTTATCTCCCCCGCGGTGGATGGCGTCTGTATATCCCGTCATGGCTTACGAAAATACCCGATTTAGGACTCGGGTATTTCCGGCGCAATACGGCGCTTGCGCACAGACCTGGGAGCCGACTGCGCAGGCGCCGTATTTCTCCGAGTCCTATTTCGGCTTTTTTCGGAGGGCGACTCGGAGAAATACGGCGCCTGCGCAGGCGCCGTATTGCACCGGAAATACCCGAGTCCTAAATCGGGTATTTTCGTAAGCCGTGACGGGATATACAGGCGCCATCCACCGCGGGGGGAGATAAATCAAAATTCAAGTGGAGCATTTAAAAAAAAACAGCATACTGGCGCTGACGCCAGTATGCTGGATCATATGGAAAATTGTATATTTAGGGTGAACCTCCTTTTTAAGTCCTTGTGATTCTTGAACGAAAATGTCACCATTAGGCTCGGTTCACACATATGCAACGCAAGAATCCGCGCCATTCCAGTGTGGTTTTTGCGCATCGCATGTCACCCGCCGGCGGTTCATACTGCCCTATGAGAACCGCTGCAGAAGTCAATAGAAAGTTAATGACACCCCCAGATCGTTTCGCATATCGCAGTGCGAACAGGAATCGGATCGCATAGCTCTGAACACCCATAGGAAGCGACTCCAATGCACACCAAAAAAAGGATCCTGCACTAATGTGGTGGGAATGCAATGCAATTTCAGCCATACAGTTTGTATGGCACCGACATCGCATGAGATGTGCACAGCAGTGCGGTACGAATCGCATGCACTGTCTGTCATCTCCTATGTGTGATCCGGCACTTAATGACATTTGTAATTATCTGTGTCTATTTGTTGTACGGGAATTGTACATCAGCTTGTCCTGGCAGAAGGCGCTGAGGGGTTTTCTCTTTTTTTTTTTTTTTGTCTCTTGCTTTATTTGAAGAACAGACCAAGATAATCATTGAAAGCTGACTGGAAGTCTGAATCAGTTTGAATTCTTGCACTCTGGAGAAAGGATTGGATTTCAAAGATTCATTTCATTATAAACAGCCAGAGCATCTCTGCAGCATCCTGTGCCTGGTGCTAATGCTGTCTCCAGGGCTTCCTCTAATAGGACTCTGTCTTTGCCAAGCTGAATTGCAGTTTTTTAGGATGCGAAGAAGGGGAAGGATAGACACGGTTCATGGGAGAGGTGGGGGGATTCAGTGCGCACCCCCTTCACTGTAATCAGTACGTTCCTCCTGGCGTCAGCGTTGGGGTCCTACGTTCAACCCCACCAGAGGGCCACTCTCTGTGAGATTGTTTACTTGCTTTCGCCTTCAATCCAAAAATATATCAGGGGATTAAATTCATATTAAAAGGGTTATAAAGGTACTTTTTTCCTAAATAGCTTCCTTTACCTTAGTGCAGTCCTCCTTCACTTACCTCATCCTTCCATTTGGCTTTTAAATCTCCTTATTTCTTCTGAGAAATCCTCACTTCCTGTTCTTCTGTCTGTAACTCCACACAGTAATGCGAGGCTTTCTCCCTGGTGTGGAGTGTCGTGCTCGCCGCCTCCCTTGGACTACAGGAGTGTCAGGACGCCCACTAACACACAGCTCCTTTCTCATATTTGTAACGTACAGAGTGACTCTCCTGTACTCCACACCAGGGAGAAAGCCTCATTACTGTAGTCCAAGGGAGGGGGCGAGCACGACACTCCACACCAGGGAGAAAGCCTTGCATTACTGTGTGGAGTTACAGACCGAAGAACAGGAAGTGAGGATTTCTCAGAAGAAATAAGGACATTTTAAAGAAAAATGGAAGGATGAGGTAAGTGAAGGAGGACTGCACCAAGGTAAAGGAAGCTATTTAAAGGGGTGTTCCAGACAATTTTAGTGTTTATTAAAAGTCAGCAGCTACAAAAAGTGTAGCTTCTGGCTTTTAATAAACAGACACTCACCTGCTCCACGTTCCAGCGACGCGGCGGCCGGGGTTCCGCTCCTCTGCCCCCCTCCCCGGCCAGCGTCTTCATCCTAAGTGTGGGCATCCGACCGTGACAGCTTTCGGCTTCACGTCTGGGCACCCACTGCGCATGCGCGATTGGCGCTGCGCTCTCTCTTTAGACAGGCGATCGCATGGGACCTGTCATGTGTCCCAGGTGATCGCCTTCAGGGAGGGGCTGCAGTAAGGTGATTAAGCTATTCGCCTTACCAGCCCCTCGGGGGAAGGAGGAAGTGGGACAGGAATAATAATTCAGAAACCACCTTTACATAGATTTATATTTACTTTGGTTTTATGCTATAAGTATTTATATTGTCAATATTCTTTTCTCATATATGATAATATGATTCTGTTCCTAAATATTGCTCTATTGTATTTTCATCTGTTTACATATTTAATATGTTATTTACTCCAAAATACCAATAAAATCTTTTAAACAAAAAAAAGTGATCGTGTGTACGCGGCATTAGAAAACTGACAGTGGTGCCCACAGAAACCTGTCAGGCCTTGTACACACGATCGGACATATCCGATGAAAACGGTCCCCGGACCGTTTCCATCGGATATGTCCGATCTGGAGTTTGGTCCGATGGCGTGTACACACCATCGGATCAAATTCCCCGCCGGCGGACGGCGCGGTGACATGGCGGTGACGTTGACGCCGCCACGTCACCGCACCAGGAAGTAAAACACTTCCGCGCATGCGCCGAATCCATTCGGCGGCGGCGGTGCGGGACGACATGTCTGCTGGTAAGTGTACTAACCAGCAGACATGTCGGGCGGACACATTCCCACCCGATAGATTTCAAAGCATGCTTTGAAATCTGTCGGGTGGACAAATCTGTCCGCTAGCCCCCACACACGATCGGAGATGTCTGCTGAAACGGTCCATCGGACCGTTTTCAGCGGACATATCCGCTCGTGTGTACGAGGCCTCAGAGTCTGAAGCACTGTACACACGCTCGGTTTTCTTGGCGGTAAAAAGTTTGCAGAGAACCAGGCAGGAAAAATGCCATGGAGCTTTGGCCGGCAATCCCTGTGTATGCTCCATCGGCATTGCCTCACAGTGTTTCCCATAGGTAAGTAGTAGATCTGGCAGAAAAATAGAGAGCAGGTTCTCTATTTTCCCGCCGGGATTCCCGTCTGTTTTCCTGACGGGAAAACTTCTAGGGAGCATACACACGTCCGGTTTTCCCGGCCAAAAGCTTTCCTGGCAGTTTTCCTCCTGAGAAAAGCGGTCGTGTATACAAGGCTTAAAGGGTCACTAAAGGAAAAAAACATTTTTTTGCTGAAATGACTGTTTACAGGAATAGGTACTACTGATTCCTTTTAAAAATGATTAAAAACAGATAAAAACCAGCCAAATTCGAACCCACTAATTTCCCATCAAATAATTTTATAGGAAGAGGCGGATTGGGAGGCGCCTGGCTGGGACACAGATTGATCCCATTAGGGGTGTCCGGGACAGGCAGGCTTCCCCTGAGCGCAAGATCACCATATACACTTCTTTTTCCGCCTCTTCCTCTGTTATCAAGCTCGCTGGATTCCTTTAATCAACCCACAGTTGGGTAATTTGAAATCAATTGAGTCATTGTTACTGTCATTATGCCCGGTTTGTTGAATGTTATGATGTTGTAATTTCAGCCTTTGGTCATAATTTATCTGTATCCTTTATTTGAAAAAATAAAAATCTATTGAAAGAAAAACAGATAAAAACCAATCATATAATGTGCCTCTAGTTTCACAATCGTTTTTAAAATGATTTCATGTTTCTGTGAAGTAGAGAAGACAAACAGAACAAAAACAAACAAATACAGGGCAGTGTTTTGTTTTTAAAATGAATCTGAGGAGTTTTAGACACACAGTAATGACAGCTTGGACCACAGTGAAAATCTGCCATGAGATTTTTCATAAGGAGCCAGACAAGCAGGAAGTGTGGAGATCAGAGAAGTATTACAGCTACTTCAAAGCAAAAAACGAACAATGAGGACATGAAAGCAGCACTGCATTAAGGTAAAGGAAGCTATTTAGCTAAAAAAAAAAATTCCTTTAGTGATCCTTTAAGTGTGTGGTCTGTTGAATGTGATTGGGTGTTGCTGGTACTTCTAGTTCTTTCTTTACACTTGGAATGGAATTTCTTGTCTGATAGAATTCTTTGTTTTTTGTCTATTACAGGTATTCTTTTGGTAAGTGACCTGATGGGGATCGTGTCTGCCTTTTCCTGTCTGTATCACAACTGTAAGTGTATAGTGATTGCAGGGCTCACACCTTTACTTTACATCAGAAGGAGGACAATAATGAGGGGAACTCCAGTACAATGGTACAAAATACAGTTTTTAATGAAGCATACAGAATTATTTAAAAAATGTATTGGATGATGAAATACATATGAATCTATAACCAACTATACAAGTGTAACTCACAGCATTAGGTCCCTTTCACACTTGTACGGCCGCGATTTCAATGAATGCCTGTGTAAGTGGCATCAAAATCGGACCAAAGTATCGCAGGGACTACTTTGAAGTCGGCACTACTTAAAGTCGTGCCAGTATGAATGGTGTTCATTGAAAATAATGGAGAATGACTTGTCATACGATTTTGCAGTCCAAAATCGTGGAACAAGTCGTGTAAGTGTGAAAGGGCTCTCATGCCTCGTTTCCACTGAGCGGATCGGTTCGGTACGGTACGCTATTTTGGGTGTTTCCATTATGAAAGTGTGCCATAAAAGCGAACCGTACCGCACCATTCTGGGTCCTGCTTCAGATGTGGGGCCATAGGAAATGGAACGGTTCGGTTAGGGCGGAGCTACAATACATCTCACTGATTGGTGGACGCGCTAGGCATTTTTTCTAAACCTTGTATGGTCCCGGATGGTCCGATTTGCAGTGGAAATGCTCACCAGAATAGACCGGTCCATTCTAACCCGTTCCATTCTAAGCGATCCGAACCAATCCGCTCAGTGGAAACGAGGCATAAGTGTAACACATGGGTAGTCATCGGCCATCACTTCAGTTTTGCTGAATGATTTCTGTTTGAGACGTATGTATACATCTTAACCACTTCAGCCCTGGAAGATTTGGCTGCCAATGGCCGGGCAATTTTTTGCAATAAGGCACTGTGTCGCTTTAACTGACAATTGCGCGGTTGTGCGACGTGGCTCCCAAATAAAATTGATGCCCCTTTTTTTCCTACAAACGGAGCTTTATGTTGGTGGTATTTTTTGTTTGTTTTTGCGCTATAAACAAAAAAAGCGACAATTTTGAAAAAAAAACACAATGGGGGTTATTTACGAAAGGCAAATCCACTTTGCACTAAAAGTGCAAACTACAAGTGCAAAGTGCACTTGAAATTGCACTGAAAGTGCACTTGGAAGTGCAGTCGCTGTACATCTGAGGGGAAGATATGAAATGGGGGGGAAACTCTGCTGATTTTATCATCCAATCATGTGCAAGCTAAGATGCTATTTTTTATTTTCCTTGCATGTCTCCCTTAAGATTTGCAGCGACTGCACTTCCAAGAGCACTTTGCACTTGTAGTGCAAAGTGGATTTGCCTTTTGCCAATATCGTTTACTTTTTTGCTATAGTAAATATCCAATAAAAAAAAATTAAAAATAATTCTCAGTTTAGGCCGATACGTATTCTTCTACATATTTTTGGTAAAAAAACAAAAAAATCGTAATAAGCGTTCATTGATTGGTTTGCACAAAACTTATAGCTTTTACAAACCATGGGAAAGATTTATGGCATTTAAATGGCATCTTTATTTTGTTTTTACTAGTAATTGCAGTGATCTGCGATTTTTTTTTTTTTTTTTTATTCAACGTTGCGGTGAACAGGTCGGACACTTTTGACACATTTTTGGGACCATTCACATTTACAGAGCGATCACTGCTATAAAAATGCACTGATTACTGTGTAAATGTCACTGGCAGGAAAGGAGTTTACACTAGGGGTGATCAAGGGGTTAACTGTGTTCCCTATTTTGTGTTCTAACTGTAGGGGGAGGAGACTCACTATAAGAGGTGACAGATCGTAGTTTTTACTTTGTAGAAACACACGATCTGTCTTCTCTCCTCTGATAGCACAGGGATTTGTGTGTTTACACACACAACCCCCCCGTGCTGCCTCTCGTGCACGCTATCGCGCGTGGCCAGCGGCGATCTCCTGGTCGAAGCCGTTTATGTACAGGATTTTGCCCAGGAGAGCCATTTTGTGGCAGTATATCTGCGTGAGACCGGTCGGGAAAACGGTTAAAGAGGACCTGTACTGTGAAATCTGTGCTCAAAAGCAAGCAGAAGGAAAGGGACTCCAATATCGCTTCAAGGCTCATCAAGCAATACAAAGTCACTGGCACTTCATATACACGTGTTTCACACATTCAATGTGAAGACAGATCACATAAGTGATAAGAAAATAATGTTTTGAGGCCTTGCGGGATCCCTTCCCCAAGATCACAAAGTGGTCACGATGTTGCCTTGGGGAAGAGACCCTGATATGTCTTTCTTTTTTTTTTTCCATTCAAGTTTAAGTTTATTTTCTGAATAAAGTCAGTACAATTTAAAGAACATATCAGGAAATCAATACATTTTGTTACATATCCTTAAATATTGAGACATCGTTTGCTGAAGTCATCACTTCGTCATTTCTCAACCATACCTAAATAACATTCTATGTATATGTCTTTCTTATGAATTATGTGATGCTGTTGTCACAAAAATCTACTATATTGTCACAAAGGTACGTATATGCTTCAGTGGTGGGGGCATTAAAATTAAGCTTTTTCTTTGCTTGCATGATCAGAACACAGGTGGTCTTTATGCTTTCTTCATTTAATTAAAGAGGAAATGTAGAGATTAGGAGAAATCAAATAGCTGCTGATACCATCAGGGACTCATTTCAATTGAGGCTCTGTGGGCTAAGCTCAGTACTGTGCAAGAATTTATCTAACTTGGTTATAATTTAATCGTAGATCTCAGTTGCATCAATTTTCTGTATATCTATAAACATATAACTACATAATAATTATATATATATATATGAGGAGCTGTGGTGGCTCAACGTGATTGGCCATGCGGTCTCCTAAAAATAAAAGAGAGGCGAAGGACCTACAGGGCTGGCTGGGTGGGCTAGACCCCCCTCACTCCCTCATAGGGGGAGTCCCTCTGCTCCGTTGGGGTCCCGTTGGGCTCCCAAGTGGAGGAGGTAGGGAGCGGGGTGAGTGGGAGGCCCCCCTCACACCCACCATTGCCACCCGGGGGCATGGAGAAGGATGGCAGATTGCCTGTGGGGGGAGGGTCTGCCTACTCCCAACTCCTGCAGTCCAGCTCCTCTCTCTCGAGTTCACGCACAAAAATACACTTAAAAAAAAAAAAAAAAAATTATATATATATATATATATATATATATATATATATATATATATATTAATAATAAAAAATATATATCACCTGTCAGGGGTCCTAAATTTATGGCTGATCAGTGTGCGTGCAATTGCCAGACTAAAAATAGAAAGAAACCCCCATATATGTATAGTTTGTTTTTCTATTTTTAGACTTGCAACATGTAGGTGCTTTTCTTTCAATCCTAAAACAGTATGTGTTTCAGTAAATCTATGAACCAGAAGCAGAAGTCTTTGTTTCTTTCTTGTTCTTTAAGCAGACCTTTCAGTAACTTTACAAATCTTCATGAATCAATTCCTGACATGTCACAATATACAGCACAGGGATCATTTATCAAGAAATCCCCACACTTTATCATTAAAAAACATCCTTGCGCTCCAGTGCAGTGACTTTGTTTAGGCTGTGATGATGTCATCATTTAGTTGCAGGCAGAGGAAGCATTTCCCCAGTCTCTTCTCTGTCAGTGATCGATATTTCTATGCGAGCGAAGCCATGCTAAGAGTTTTTGTGGTTAAAGCGATATTAACTACTTAAAATGATACTAAAGGTTATCATTAAAAAAATATATATATATAACAAACATGTTATAATTACCTCCACTGTGCAGCTCGTTTTGCACAGAGTGGCCCCGAATTCACCTCTAATGGGGTCCCTCGGGGATGCTTGCGACCTCTCCCCACATCAGATAACCCCCTAGGAGAAGCGCTCTCCCGGGGGTTACCTTGTGGGTGCGCTCCTATGTCCAGCATACGGCGTCCATAGCCGCTGTATGCAGGACTCGTTCCCGCCCCCTGGCACCCGTGTTATTGGATTTGAGCCAATGACTGCGCTGCTATTAATCTATCCAATAAAGAGCCAAGATCCCCTAGGCAGAGAGACTGCACGTGCTCGGCATGGGACATTCCAGGGCTCAGGTAAGTAAAATGGGGGGGGGGGTGGTAACTGGCAGATGTTTTTTCACCTTAATGCATAGGATGCATTAAGGTGTAAAAACAGGAGGGTTTATAACCCCTTAAAGTAGTTGTAAACCCTTACAGACCACTTGCACCTACAGGTAAGCCTTAATCTAGGCTTACCTGTAGTTAAAAGAAATATCTCCCAAACCTAAAAGGTTTAGGAGATATTTGCAGAAAGGTCAGGCACCAATGTCTACAGTAGACAATGACGCAGGCGCACTCGGACCCGCAATACCTGGAAGTCACCCTGGGAGAGATGGCGGCGACGGAGAAGGGGAACAAGGACCGCTGCGGGGGCTTCGATCTCAGGTAAGTAATTCGTAATGAGCTAGTATACTATGCATACCAGCTCATTATGCCTTTGTCTTGCATTTTTTTTTTTTTTAGAGAGGGTTTCCTTCCTCTTTAAGGATCAGGCCTATTTTTTACACTTGGTGTTTACAAGTTAAAATCAGTTTTTTTGCTCAAAAATTACTTGGAACCCCCAAACATATATTTTTTTCACCCAGACACCCTATAGAATAAAATGGTGGCCGTTGCATTACTTTATGCCATACCGTATTTGCGCAGCGGTCTCACAAGTGAATTTTTTGGAGGAAAAAATACGCTATTTTGGATTAAAAAATAAGACGACAGTAAAGTTAGCCCATATTTCTATACTGTGAAAGATAATGTTACACCGAGTAAATTGATACCCAACATGTCACGCTTCAAAATTGCGCCCCACTCGTGAAATGGCGACAAAATCTTATTTATTTTACTTTTTTTTTTTTGCACTGCCTTGGGTCACTTTTATTCCTAGAAAGGAAAAAGAAAGGCTCACCAGCCTCGTGTACTACCATTTGACAATTTTTTAAATAAAAGATTAATAATACAAACTATTCACAAACAAATGGTGATAAAAGGCTTGTCACAAACGATAAAATAGATACCCCTCGAACCACACTCTGGAATGTAGGGGGGGTTTTGTGGTGCGTCACTGCTGGCTTATGCGCTTCGAGGCGTCAGGGGCCTCTTCTTTAGAGCCCAACAGTCTGATGCCTCGAAACGCGTAAGCCAGCAGTGACTCACCTCAAAACCCCCCCTACATTCTGGAGTGTGGTTTGAGGGGTATCTCTTTTATCGTTTGTGACAAGCCTTTTATCACCATTTGTTTGTGAATAGTTTGTATTATTAATCTTTTGTTTAATAAATTGTCAAATGATAGTACACGAGGCTGGTGCGCCTTTCTTTATCCTTTCTTGTTTTTTGCCAGGATCCCCCCATCCATGATGGGCAGCAAGGCTTTTTTTGCCACCGTTTGACATTTGAAGAACTCTGTATGCAAAATATTGACTATTTGTTGAACATCCCACTCGTGCGCAGGAGTTTGTGTTCTTTTTGTATATTACACTTTTATTCCTATTTCATGGTATGCAAACATCCGTGTAATAGAAAAAAGCATGACAGGATCTCTTTAATGTGAGATCTGGGGGTCAAAAAGACCTCAAATCTCATATTTACACTAAGGCTCCATTCACACCTAGGCGTTTTGTCGCCCTACGCCAGACGCTGTAGCAGGCTGAAATACGCTGGAGGGGCGAATTTACATTGTCGGCTATGGGGATGGTTCACATCTCTACGCCGTACGCCTGAAGCTTGAAACAAGTCCCGGACCATTTTTTTCAGGCGTCTTCGGCGTTCGGGCAATAGCCGAAAATTATAAAAATCACCCCTCCAGCAAAAAACAAGGCGCGTTTTGTCACCGCAAAACGCCTATTTCATGTCGCTGCAATACGCCGCATACCGCCTACGCCTAGGTGTGAATGCAGCCTTAAAAGCAATACAAAAAAACCTTTAAGACCATTGGCCGGAAGTGACGTTTGATGTTGTTTCCGTCATCCAATGGCATGGAGCCGAGTGGGGACCATCTTTCCCTCACTCAGCTCCATGTCTCAAAGGGGGGAGGACCCGATCGGCTCCGGGTTCCAGGTGCCTCCACAGCAAGCAGCTTGTACCCAAGAAGATTTTTTTACCTTCATTAAGGTAAAAAACGATGTGCCTTTACAACCACTTTAAAGGGCTCTGCACCAATGGCATTTAAGGAGGGCCTTTCAGTAACGGCACAAGCGTTGACTACACTTTACCTTTTCCCTCGCCTGGCTTGTCATCGTCCTGAACCACGTCCCCCGTCACCTGCGTCCATTTCCTGTTCCTAAACAAAGCTCAGCGACTGCCTGTGAGCGCAGACTGATCCCCTTTGTTTCCTGCGCTTGTACTTTGTAGCCAGGGGGACCCGTGTTTTTCTTGTCCCTTGGATGCGATGTTCCTGAGCGTCCAGATGAAGGAGATGTAAATGTGTCCTGGCAGAGCGGAGATACAGGAAAACCACAATATAGTTTGCGTTATAATTTTGCAGGAACAACATCTCTTCTCATTCTCCCTCCTATCTGAGGGAAGGATTTTGCCGCACAGAAGACGGCCGGCGAAGACTTCAAAGAACAATGCCTTAAAACATTCCGAAACTCCGCTTTGTGTTCCCGCTCTCTTCCTGTTCCCCGCAGGAAGACGCTCTTTTGAAATCTTATTTTTATTCTTCTTTTCTTTTTGACTTCATTTGAATATGGCTTTTTTTTCTGTCTCGTGTTTAACTCTTGTGCCATAATGGGGATCCGCGTGCCATCTTTTTTCTTAAAGGGGCACTCCAGTCAATCGGAAACTTTTTCTGAGTACCTGTAACGTTTATTCTACACTTGGCTTCCTGTTCTTTAGGGCTGGTTCACACCTCAAAAACGCACTCCAGATCCATTACGGATGTGTTTCTGTATGTTTTTAATGCGTTTTAGTGTGTTTTGATGTGTTTATGGATGAATTCCAGATTTTTTTTTTCTTTCAATACATTTTTTATTGAAGATTTAAACACCAGACAGAGAAAAGTACTGTAATCATATCAACAGCCAGGATTTTCGCACAAACTTTGCAAATACATCGAATAATAGGCATCTCTCCACCACAATTATTGGGAAAGAGACACTAGCAAAATTAATATTAAAAGCGGAGTTCCACCCAAAAGTGGAGGAACTTTTGCTTTAAACACTCCTCGCCCCCTTACATGCCACATTTGGCATGTCATTTTTTAGGGGGGGAGTGGGGGCTTTGTTAGTCCTTCCGCCTATGGGCTGTCTAGGCGAATCCGCCTCTACAACTAGGTGGCTCCTCCTTCTAGGCGATTTCCTGAGACACGTGACAGGTCCCAGAAGATCGCCTGTCCACTCCGATGGCGCAGCGCAACTTGTGTATGCGCAGTGCATGCCCAACCATGAAGCCGAAAGCTCTCATGGCCAGGTGCCCAGAGTGGCAATGGAGGTGCCGGCAGAGAGGAGGGGGAGAGGAGCGACGCTCTGGGCCGGCCACATCGCTGGACCATGGAACAGGTGAGTGCCTGTTTATTAAAAGTCAGCAGCTACACTTTTTGTAGCTGCTGACTGTTTTAATAAACATAAAAAGCCTGGAACTCCGCTTTAGGCTTCATTTCCATGGACGTTTTTACAGACACTTTTCTGAGCGTTTTTTGCAGCTTAAAAACAGCTCTCCATGTTAGTCTATGGCCTCATGCCCCCCATGACGTTTTTGAGCTGTAGATGGCTGAGCCGTTTTTAAGCTGCAAAAAAAAAACCAGGACCAGTGCGTTCTGAAGCTCCAGCAATAGAGCTGTAAAAACGCCAGACGTTAAACGCGCAAAAACGCTCAAACGCTCATAAACGCTACCTCTGCGTTTTTGAGTTTAAGTTAAAAAAAATAAACATGGACAGGTGTTTTTAAGCTGTTTAATGGCTGTAAAAACGTCCATGGAAATGAAGCCTTAAAGTGATACTTAAGGTTTTTTTTAAAAAAAAAAAAAATTTAAATAACAAACATATCATTCTTACCCCCTCACTGTGCAGTTCGTTTTGCACAGAGCGGTCCCGATCCACCTGGGAAGCTCTTTCCCGAGGGGGTTGGTTTGTGGGTGCGTTCCGTGTCATACACTTGCCGTCCATAGACGCCGTGTATTATGACTTGGTCCCGCCCCTCGTTGGCCGCATCATTCGATGTGATTGACAGCAGCAGGAGCCAATGGCGGCGCTGCTATCAATCTATCCAATCAATGGCCAGATTCCATGGAGAAGAGGATGCCGGGGGATGCGCACAGTAGGTGAACAGGCTCAGGTAAGTAAAACGGGGGGGCTGGGGGCCCCATGACGGCGAGGTGTTTTTTCACCTTAATGCATAGGATGCATTAAGGTGAAAAACACAAACCTTTACAACCCCTTTAACGTCTAAGTGACCTCAAGCCTTGACTGGTCTAGGTATAGACTAGGGTTGTCCCGATACCGATACTAGTATCGGTATCGGGTCCGATACCGAATTTGCGGGAGTACTTGTACTCCCGCAAATACCCCCGATGCCTAATCCGGATACTTTTTTTTTTTTTTTTTTCGGAGTGGGGGCGGAATGGGGGCGGAAGAGGGCAGAGAGTGGGCGGAAAGGGGGGCGGGAACCGATCGCAGAGGAGACTGAGGGGGCAGCGAGGAAGGCGGACTGGAGGCGGAGAGGAGGCGGAGAGGAAGCAAAGAAGAAAGCGGAGAGCAGAGCAGTCCCCAGGTATGTATAAAATCACTGGAGAGCTGCTTCTGCTGCCGCTGCCACCGCCGTCTAGCTGTTCGGCGCTTAAGCCAGGGAACATAACAGCTTTCATTGGAATAGCTGCTGTTCCCTGCCGCGCGTCGTCATGGCCCCTCCCCCTTGTCGGGCGCTTTTCCCAGGATTGGACAGTGATCTGTCTATCAAAGTGCCCGGACAAGGGGGAGGGGCCATGACGACGCGCGGCAGGGAACAGCAGCTATTCAAATGAAAGCTGTTATGTTCTGCTGAGCGCCGAACAACTAGACGGCGGGGGAAACATAACTGCATATGAGGGGGAGACATGGCTTCATATGGGGGGGGAGACATGGCTGCATTTGGGGGGGAGACATGGCTGCATATGGGGGGAGACATGACTGCATATGAGGGGGAGACATGGCTTCATATGGGGGGGAGACATGACTGCATATGAGGGGGGAGTTATGGCTGCATTTGGGGGGGAGACATGGCTGCATATGGGGGGAGTCATGACTGCATATGAGGGGGAGACATGGCTTCATATGGGGGGGGAGACATGACTGCATATGAGGGGGGAGTTATGGCTGCATTTGGGGGGAACATGGCTGCATATGGGGGGAGTCATGATGCATATGAGGGGGAGACATGGCTTCATATGGGGGGGAGACATGACTGCATATGAGGGGGGAGTTATGGCTGCATTTGGGGGGACACAAGGCTGCATTTGGGGCGCATTGCTGCATTTAAAAAAAAGTATCGGTATTCGGAATCGGCGAGTACATAAAAAAAAGTATCGGTACTTGTACTCGGTCCTAAAAAAGAGGCATCGGGACAACCCTAGTATAGACGATACAGAAAAATTGGTACAGAATCTGGAACAAGAATCGCTGGGAGAGACCGAAAATTTACTATGTCAGATACGTCTAAGACAAGGAAGTGTCATGAACACCAACTGCAACCTTTTTTTGAAGATAAGAAGCCCCCACGAGAGGGACCTCAGAAATAGAAGAAAATTATATAATGAAGAAACCAGAAGGGGAAATGGGGGGAAAAAAGAAGGCAAGACAAAGAAGGATTCCCAGAGAGGAGAGGACGGAATGAGGCTTCCAGGAGAAGAGCCAACCATGTTGAAGGCCCCTACAGCTGCACATGATCATAGGTGCCCCCGGGGCTCCAGACCGCCTTAAAAAAGCTTATTAGTATCATTAATTCTACTTACAATTTTCTCATTGAGCATTATCCAAGATGCCTTTCACCTATATAACAAAACACATATACCCCCTTGTGCCCTGCCTCCTGCGTACACCATGTGTCGTAGGGAGTAACTGAAGGTTCCTTAGTCACCGACGGGCCCAAGGAGTTTAAAATAAAAATGGAGATTTGTAAAAAAACTAAAAAGGCATTCTCAATAGACCGACAGTGGGCTAATGGGAACGGGCCTCGGGGGGTTAAAAAGGGCCCAATTCTGTAGAGGCCCTTATTGAGCCACCAATGAAAAGCATCAGGTTCCAGACCCCAGGATGGAAGGCGGGATTGTTAAATAAATGGTTTAGAGGGTGAAAAGGAGAGACTGGATTGCGATTGTTTCGCACCCTATCCCAGACAGCCAGAGAATTGGATCAAGTGGGTGTCCAGATGCTTTTTTCCTCTTCTTTTTTTTTTCCTCCACTGTAAAATCGGTGCGTTTTTAATGCATTTTACAGTCTAGCGCAGGAAAAATGCAGCATGTTCTACTTCAAAACACATCCAGGTCGCATATTTGTGAACGGAGCCTTATGCCGCGTAAACACGATCGTTTTTCGGCATTAAAAAAAGAACAATTTTCGGCATGTAGAAAAAACAAAATTTTTCCAACTTCATCGTTAAAACGACGTTGCCCACACACCATCGTTTTAAAAAAATGCTCTAGCAAAGAAAAGCGTACCACGGCACTATAAAGGGGAAGTTCCATTCACCTTTGGGCTGCTTTAGCTGACTCCGTGTTAGTAAAAGGCGATTCACACTTTTCAGTCTGTTACAGCGTGATGAATGTGCTTACTCCATTATAAACGGTAGTTTTACCAGAACGAGTGCTCCCGTCTCATAACTTGCTTCTGAGCATGCGCAGGTTTTTAACGTTGTTTTAGCCCACACACGATTATTTTTTACAACCTGAAAAACGACATTTTTTAAAACGTCATTAAAAAATGCAGCATGTTTGAAAAAAAAAAAATCTCGTTTTTCAGAACCCGAAAAATTATGTGAAGCCCACACACGATCGTTCTAAATGACATCTTTTTAAAACTACGTTTTTTTCATGCCCGAAAAACGATCGTGTGTACGCGGCATTAGCCCCTTTCACACTTATACGACACACTTATACGATTCGTGATGGCAAAGTAGCATGACGAGTTGATTCCCATGATTTCCAATGACGAGCATTCATATTCGAACGACTTCAAGACGTTCCGACTTCAAAGTAGTCCCTGCACTACTTTGGTCCGATTTAGATGCCACTTACACAGACATGCCCTGAAAACGCAGCATAATTGCGCGACTTTAAAGTCGCAGTAGTGTGAAAGGGGCCTTACACAGACGTCACAAGAATGAGGGGCAGAAGTCCTGGGTGGAGCTTTCTTGTTGGACTGGAGTGTCCCTTTAAATATAGAATTCGGCAGACATGGGCAGTCGCTCCCCAATGTTTTCAATCAGGGCAGTACCACTCGCCAACAAAGGTAACTTACGTATTCCTGGCGACCTCCTGCCCTCCCCTCTCTTAAATTCATGTTCTCCAAACAGCTTAATGAGGGGTTTACTGGTCCAATTGGAAGTTTTTATTAAAACCCATTAGTGCACTGAAGCAGTCCGCCTGAAGGAAGCAATTAGCGAAAAATAAGTGAGTTTGGAGATTTCCCCAGTTGTAGCAGGAAAAAAAAAAAATCCTATTCTCCCCCCATGTTCCCCTTAAACTGTTCCAGACCGATTCCATGTTCCATTACAAGAAGCTGGCAGCTTCACGTGGAGGTCCTCCGTGTCTCCGGCAATATAAACCGTCTGCACAGAGCCACTTCTCATCCATCGTACGGAGTAACTCTTGTGCGGAGTTACAGTGACACTAATGTAGTCATTGTATTTTCATCTGGGCAGATGCAATATATCTCCATTCAATCCAGTTATATTTTCATGAAAGAAAACATAATTAACTTTTATATAATTTTTTTTTAACCACTTCAGGCCCGGGCCAATTCTGACACTTCGTTTCTACATGTAAAAATCATAATTTTTTTGCTAGAAAATTACATAGAACCCCAAAACACTATATATGTTTTTTTTTTTTAGCAGAAACCCTAGAGAATACAATGGTGGTCGTTGCAACTTTTTATTTCGCACAGTATTTGCGGAGTAATTTTTAAAACGCATAAAAAACAAAAAAAAGTGTTTCATGCTTTAAAAAAAAAAAGTAAAGTTAGTCCAAGTTTTTTATATAATGTGAAAGATGAAGTTACGCCGAGTAAATAGATACCCAATATGTCACGCTTCAAAATTGCACACGCTCGTGGAATGGCGCCAAACTTCGGGACTTAAAAATCTCCGTAGGCGACGCTTTAATATTTTTTGCTGGTTACATGTTTTGAGTTACAAAGGAGGTCTAGGGATAGAATTATTGCTTTCACTCTTGGCTCTTTTACACGTGCGGACCGTTTTTTAGATCAGTTTTTTATCATCAGTTGATCCCTTTTACATCCGTTTTTTTTTTATCCGTTTTTTATCCGTTTTTCATCCGTTTTTTTTTCATCCATTTTTTTTTTTTATCCGGTTTTTCATCCGTTTTTCAATCCGTTTTTTTATCCGGTTTTTTTATCCGTTTTCATCCATTTTTCATCCGTTTTTTTTTTGTTAGAACTTTATTTTTATTACATATTTTGATGAAAAACGGATGTTAGCGGATCGGATATTACGTTTGTGGCGACACCTCACATGTGTGGTTTCAACACCATTTTCATATGTGGGCGGGTCTTACATATGCGTTCACTTCTTTTTGCGAGCACACGGGGACAGGGGCACTTAACAATAATAATAAAACATTTTTTTTTTTTAATTTTACTGTTTTTTTTTTTGTTTTTTTTATACTTTTAATCTTTTTTTTTTTTCTATCACTTTTATTCCTATTACAAAGAATGTAAACATCCTATGTAATAGGAATGTGTGTGACAGGTACTCTTTACACTGAGATATGGGGTCAATAAGACCCCACATCTCACCTCTAGGCTGACGTCATAACATCACGCCCGGCCTCCGATCATAGAGACTTCGGCGACCATCTGGTCAGCCGGAAATCTCTGTGATCACCATCCAGGGCTGGCATATCCTGTCACCGACTCACTAATCGCACAGGTGAGTCTGTAGAAGCACCGGAGGGAGGGGGGAGGGGACGCCCCCCTTTCGCCGCCCGTAGTAATGACGGTGAAACAGCCGCTATGACCATTCCTATGGTGTAGGGAATCGCCGGCTGAAAATGGCGATATCTGAATGATGCCCGTAGCTTCATCATTCAGATATAGCCCCACAAAGTCCCTCAAGTGGTTAATACAGCTGGTATAAGTACCTGCTTCTGGCTTTTTATTAGCTTCCTGTAATGCCCTGAAAAGTGTTGCTAAACCCAGGACTCTGCATTCAATATATCTCATCTCCCACAGAACACAGAACATGGAAATGCAATCAATCGTTTTTCGTAAATATAAACTGCTAAATGCCTATTCTCATCAGCAGTATATAGCAGTCTTGTGACTTCCATCAGTGTCTGGTTAAAGCTTGTAGGAGGGGTTTTCATTCAACGCTGGTTGTCCTATGATGCAGGACCCCTGACCCTCTGTCTGGACAGTGCTGATTGGCTCTGTAATGATCACATGCAATCTTTCAAGAAGAAAAAAAAAACCTCTCTAGCAATACACACCAAACTGAGCAGGTGCAGCCTGTCCCCTAGCTCTGTACTATCAGAAGATAAATTGGGGACAATGGAAGAAGGAGAGGATCAGAGGAGACAGTGTCTGGATGAAGGAGGAGTACAGCTAAAGCTCATTTGGCTGTACTTCTCCTGTGGATCACAGAAGTGCAGTTCCTTCTGGACTCCTGTTACCCGTTTGGTTATTCATTCTATTATTGGAGGAGTGTGCTGAGATTTCCACTATCTCAGAATTATTGCTTTGGCAGCCACTAAGAAGTAACAAAAGATCCCCTTGAGTTTTTTTTTGTTTTTTAATGGTGCCAATGAGGGACAGCGAGACTGGGGAGAAAGGGAGAACAGATGTATGTAACTTTAAGCAACTAAATTCTAGGCTTATTTTTTTCAAATTTAAAGTACTGCTAAACCCACAACAGTAAATTCAGTCTGTATATGCAGTAAAGCATGCTTGTTATACTCGCTTTGGAACCTAAGGGGTTAATCCTGTACATTGTGTAAAAAGGCTTTTTGATCCTGTCTGCTCTGATCCTCTCCTTCTTTTACTCTCCCTAATCCGTCTCCTGATAGAACACAGCCATAGGAAGCACTCTGCACATGCTCAGTTGGTGTGTATTGCTAGAGAGGTTTTTTTTCGTTGGAGGTTACACAGGGCCAATCGGCACTGTCCAGGCAGAAAGTGAGGGGTCCTGCAGCCTCAAGGGACAGTCAAAGGAGAATGAAAACTTCTACAAGCTTTAACCAGACACTTATAGAGTTCACAAGACTGCTATATACTGCTGATCAGAAGGTATTTAACAGTTTATATTTACTAAAATAATTGTATTTCCATGTTCTGTGTACTGTGGGCGACCAGATGCAGAGTCCTGGGTTTAGTAACACTTTAAGTACAGATGGTCCGAAAGGGCCACACCCCCTCGTTCTGGTGACCTGGGGGTCCCCAAGGAATTTCCTAAATTTTCAGGGATTTCCTCTCACTTCCTGTTTGGCTATGGGACAGGAAGTGAGGGGGAAATCTCCCCAATGGGACACAGATGATGGAAAAAAAATCTGATGGGCTATAATCCTCCCTTCCTCTATTCAAAATGAAGAAAAGTTTTTTTTTCCCCTTAGTTCCACTTTAATGCATTCCTTGCATTAAGGTAAAAAAAATGTTTTTAGGCATGATAATCGCCCCTCTCAGTTTACTAGTAAAAATAAGAAATGCAACACTTTGGTGGGTGTAAAAAGATGTCCGCTTTCCGCCTTCTAAATATAAGCTTACTGCTGCCGAGTGCGGGTGTACCAAGATGGCCGCGACGGAACATCACTTTGGTTGCATTTTTTGATGGGTAGCTGCTTTCTGACAGGACACCTGCTCTGTGTAAAAGTATAAACCTTTTTTTTTTTGTTGTTTTTTGTTTTTTAATGCATTTACAATGACTTTCTATACGGAAAGCTGTGTTTTGTCTCCTCTCCCCTGCATCTGTTTGCTAGTCGACAAATCTTCACTATAATAAAAAAAAATAAGGTCACATAAAAAGTTATTTTGCAGTAACGGCTGTAATAATAACTGAAGATACAATATACTTCCTCTTTTATGAAAGCTATTTATGTTCTAGGATCTACTTACTGAAAACGAAATCCTCGCCTTCAAAAAACTGTTTACCTTTAGATTATTAATCCATATTTAAATTTGCACAAGGAAGACAAACAAGCCATCCAATTTATTAGCCTACTTTTATTTTAAAAGACTGTTGGGAGAAATTTTGGACTCTATCCCTAATGTAATTTCTTTGGGGCTATAAATACTTGCACACCAAATCCATGACCTAAGAAGTATGGATGAAAACACTGAGCTGAGCTGAGTTTCTGCTGGATAAGAAATACCGCTCAGGTGTGATAGATGAACCTCCTCACTGGATCCAAAACCACGGGTGCTGGCAATGCAAATCATAATGCAGGAATACAAAAGAAGGTTTGGACAGCCGCACTCCAAAAAATGTTCCTTTTATTGTAAAAACAAATCACAAAAATACATGCCACAGCAACAAACCAGATGGAAACTGAGGCGTTTCACACTGTAACTCAGTGCTTGATTAACCACTTAAGCCCCGGACCAATATGCTGCTAAATGCCCAGCGGTGTTTTTACAATTCGGCACTGCGTCGCTTTAACAGACAATTGCGCGGTCGTGCAGCGTGGCTCCCAAACAAAATTTGCGTCCTTTTCTTCCCACAAATAGAGCTTTCTTTTGATGGTATTTGATTGTCTCTGCGATTTTTATTTTTTGTGATATAAACGGAAAAAGACCGAAAATTTAGAAAAAAAATGATATTTTCTACTTTTTGTTATAAGAAAAATCGAATAAATGAAATTTTAGTCAAGCATTTAGGCCAAAATGTATTCAGCCACATGTGTTTAGTAAAAAAAAATCACAATATAAAAAAAAAACTAGCTACCTAGCGGCAACAGTGATCAGAAAACCGATCGCTTAGTGACACTGGCAATAGGGGGTGAAAGGGTTAACTAGGGGCGGTGATCAAGGGGTTAAACCTTTATTAGGGGGGGGGGGTAGAGGGCTACCCTGGACACTAACTGTCACACTGACACTAAATGTAGTGATCAGTAAATATATGATCACTGCAATCAGTGACAGTGTGACAGGGGGCTGGGGGGGGGGGGGGGGGTGATCTAAAGGGGTTAATGTGCCTATGTGTGTGGTGTCAGTGTAGTGTTGGTGCGACTCACTTGTGATGTCTTCTCTCCTCTCGCCGGATCGAAAATACTGCCAAGAGGAGAGCTGACATCACTTCCTCTGCCTGTGTTTACATTACACAGGCAGAGGAAGTGCAGAGCGGGGGGAAAGCCGATTCGCTGTGAGCGATCGCGAGGGGGCGGGCAAAAACGAACAGCTGCCCCCTCATCCCGGATCGCTCCCAGACACTTACCGACCGCCGCATGTAGCGGAGGGGGTCCCGATCGGACCCTCGCCCCGGTAGAAGGCAGGGACGTACATGTACACCCATCTGCCTGTACGTGCCATTTTGTGGACGTACATATACATGCGGCGGGCGTTAAGTGGTTAAGCACTGAGTTAGTGTGAAACGCGTCGGCTTCTATTTGTTTTTTTGCTGTGGCATGTATTTTTGTGATCTGTTTTTACAATAAAAGGAACATTTTTTGGAGTACGGCTGTCCAAACCTTCTTTCGTATAGCTGCATTACTATTTGAAGCTAGTTGAATGCCTGTGAAGCCTGATAGCAGCTTGTTTAAGTGACCAGCAGCACTTCTATTAGGATCTATGTACACCATGTACGAATTGGAGCTAAATGGTACTTTAAACATTTCAACAAAGTTTGCTGAAAGTTCGCTGAGTTTGCTGTTCACACCGCTCTCATAGAAGCTGAAGCCTGTGTGAAACGGGCCTTTAAGGCCAAGTTCCACTTTTGGAACATGTTACATACATGTATCTTCTCTCCATGCCCGCTGTTAACATTTGACAACAGCGCAGCTGTGCAGGACTCCGCCAATACAGCCGTGTGATTTATTTGCAGTTTCTTGTGAATGAATGAACTACAAGTACCATCGGCTACTGCGGCAGATGGCTTGTAGTTCTCAGTAAACTGTTGGGGCGCTGGTGAGTGATCTCACAGGGGTCTCCAAACATTATAAACAAAGGGCCGGTTTATTGTCCTTCAGACTCTTGGAGGGCCGGACTTTGGCCAGCGGGAGTGAACATTTTCCTGGCATCAGTGGGAGTAAACATCTGGTATTAGGGGGAGGAATAAGGCCCCATTGCTGGTATCATAGGGAGGAATAGTGCTCTATTAGTGGTTTCAGTGGGAGAAATGGTGCTCCATTGTCGGTGTCAGATGGTAGAATAGTGTCTCGTATCATTGGGAGGGATGGAGCTCCAAGGGCCGGATAAAGGCAAGCAAAGGGCTGCATCTGGCCCTCGGGCCGCAGTTTGGAGACCACTGTCATAGTTAATTGATACTTCCTGCAGTTCAGTAACTGTACAGGCAGATAGCGGACTGAGAGTCTGCAGGATCTGATGCTTTACAGGCTGCAGTGTAAAAAAAAAAATGCACTTTTTTTTTTACCTGCAAAAATGTATGCATTTTTTATTTTTGAAAGGTAAACTTTTCTCCGTTCTGCCTAGTAACATGACAGGGATCTACTGTCCACAGTGATCTCTGTCATGCTTCAGTGGTAGCCCATCCCCCCTACAGTTAGAACATGCTACCACAACCAAGATATCCATCTTTTCAGTGAGCGGTCTCTAAAGGATAACGGTGGTCTCTGCGGCGGATTCGCCGTGAGATCACTGTTATCGGCGGCAGGAGAGGGGCCCCTCCGCCGCTTTTAGGAGCCGTCGGCAGCGGCGGAGGCGATCGGGTCCTTCCTCCTGCTCGGCTGGGATACGAGTGAGGGCAAGATGGCCCCCCACCCGTCTCCATAGCATAGCAGGGCGGGAGCGACGTCAAAACGTCACTTCCGCCCATGCTTCTTAAAGGGACATTTTCTTGTTGTCATTTTTTCAAATGACAATTATTATTTATATTTTTGCATTTTAGTCTAAATACGAGATCTGAGGTCTTTTTGACCCCAGATATCATATTTAAAAGGACCTGTCATGCTTTGTTCTATTACAAGGGATGTTTACATTCCTTATAATAGGAATAAAAGTGAGCCTTTTTTTTCAGTGTTAAAAATTTATAAAATAAATAAGAAAACAAAAACCTTTTTTTTTTTTTAAAGTGCTCCGTCCCGACGAGCTCGCGCACAGAAGCGAACGCATGCGTGAGTAGCGCCCGCATATGAAAACGGTGTTCAAACCGCACAAGTGAGGTATCGCCGCAATTGTTAGAGCGAGAGCAGTAATTCTAGCTCTAGACCTCCTCTGTAACTCAAAAGATACAACCTATAGAATTTTTTTAAATGTCGCCTATGGAGATTTTTAGGGGTAAAAGTTTGATGCCATTCCACGAGCGGGTGCAATTTTGAAGCGTGACATGTTGGGTATCATTTTACTCGGCATAACATTATCCTTCACAATATAAAAAAAAATTGGGCTAACTTTACTGTTGTCTTATTTTTTTAATTAAAAAAAGTGTTTTTTTTTCCAAAAAAAAGTGCGCTTGTAAGACCGCTGCGCAAATACGGTGTGACATAATGTGTTGCAATGATTGCCATTTTATTCTCTAGGGTGTTAGAAAAAATATATATAATGTTTGGGGGTTCTAAGTAATTTTCTAGCAAAAAAAAATTGTTTTAAATTTGTAGACAGGCTCGGTCCTTAAGTTGTTTAAAGATAGGAGAAGTGATGGGTACATACAGTACCCCACATTGTGGAGGATGCCAAGTTGTGGGGTACATAAAATATTCACCCTTTTTGTACAAGAGGAAAATGTTGGTTATATTGATCACTTTGGGTTCTATTAATCAAACTGAGTTTATGATTTGCAGTTAGTTTGCAAACCAAGCTTAGCGGAGGTCTTCTTTAATATCTGATCATTAGTAACCTACGCTGAGCCTGGCTTACTGAGGAGACTTACAGAAAGTACACGTTAATACCTTCAACATAAAACCAATTTAAAAAGGCGAACCTAACAAAATCCCAGTATATTTTTAATTTCGCTAATCAGCTTTAGATTCTCGATTTCATTTTCTTTACCATCATTAAAAATAATCCTGTAATGATTTTGTGCTCCGGTGCCAGAAGCCCCCCTAATCCAGCTCGGCATGATGCATAGGCGCTTCTAGGCAGCGCTTCTTATTGTGTGTGTGTGCGTGTCCCGGACAAGCGCTGTGCCTCACCCCATCACTTCCAGCAGACCTCATCGAGGCTCCCCGCACATTACTGCAGATTTATACGCCTCTCATTAGCCTGTCTGCTGACCTGGTCAGACTCTGTGTAAAATAAGATTGCAGTAATTTATAACCAGTGATTACAGGCATGTGCACATTTTTAAAGGGGGAGGGGAGGGGGGGGGAGCAGCCCCTAGGATGGAAACTCCAAGCCACTAATTTCCGCGAGACGGACCCCGCTTGTGGCTATTTCCCCTGCCCCACCTGATTGGGATAAGGTGATCTAACCACATTGTGGTCTCCTACAGGATTCTGATGTAATGCTGAACAGCGGTAACATGGACCCCCCGACAATGCCTTGTTTCCTGGCCTTGGCTACTTTGAAGGAAAACTCCACTTATTAGCCTGCTTTTCATAATTCCGTTAACCGCACTTTCCTTATTGCAAGTTTCTTTTCATTTGCAAAGATCTCCTGCTTTTTCTCCTAAAGTGTGTTTCGGGCTGTGCTGACTCTACCTTATTGGAAACCATCAGGGGCCATTCACACTTGTGTGTTGTGGTAATGAATGCATGCTAAAACACACGCGTTAACATGCATTGGCACAATGCTTGGCAAAGCACCCGACCCATGTGCTGTGGGTCGTTCTCATATACATGTATGCTGAGATACAGAGGCGGCTCTAGGCTTTGTGAGGCCTTAGGCAAAACTTGACATGGGACCCCACTCACGCCCATGATTGAAAAATAATTAAAGGACAAGAGCCTCCTCCCCACAACCCTGGCCGGTGGTTGTGGGGGTCTTGGGGCAGGAGGCTTATTGGAATCTGGAAGCCCCCTTTAAGAAGGCGGGCCCCAGATTAACTAAGGGGTGGGGAAAACCCGGTGAATCCGCCCCCTTGTGACGTCATTGACTGAGGGCATGCTGGGTCATTGACGTCACAGGGGGTGGTGTCACCAATATCGGTTGTTAGGGATGCTGGCGGCCCTTCATTCATTATATCTGGTCACCCACAGTTCACAGAACATGGAAATACAATTATTTTAGTAAATATAAACTGCTAAATACCTTCTGATCAGCAGTATATAGCAGTCTTGTGAACTCTGAGTGTCTGGTTAAAGCTTGTAGAAGTTTTCATTCTCCTCTGACTATCCTTTGAGGCTGCAGGACCCCTCACTTTCTGCCTGGACAGTGCCGATTGGCCCTGTGTAACCTCCAACGAAAAAAAACTCTCTAGCAGTACACACCAAACCGAGCATGTGCAGAGGCTTCCCACAGCAGCGTTAAGGTCCCCTGTTCCTCAAATCTGGGGTAATGCATTGGGTAAGTTAGGCGGCTGTGAGGCCCCTGTGATGTTGAGGCCTTAGGCGACCACTTAATTTGCCTAATTAAAGAGCCGCCTCTGCTGAGATGACAAGGGTGGCCTCTTGAACAGTTCCCATCTGAGCACCCCTGGAAGTTGAGACAGGGTGCCAACTCTGTGGGCTGGTATCAGATGAGCAGGGGTACAGCTTGTAGTACTCGATGGATGTACAGTCAGTCAGGTCCCAAACCTGGTCTGGTAACAGCCCAGCACGAAGGCAGCATCAGAGACCAGCAAAGGTCTGTAACGAGCAGGCAGTGAGATATGAATTTAAATGGTAGAAGCCTGGTTAGTAGTCCAGGTCAGGGTCAGGAATGAAGATCGGCAGCAAACATAAGCAGACAAGGGTAATCTCGTAGAAAGATAGGTGGAAGTGGGGTCATTAACGGGATCAGAATGAGGATCAGGACCAGGAAAACAGGAGCCGAGTGAAGACCATTCAGCAAGGAGCTTGCAATGTTCAGGTTTAAATAGCCTGCATGGTGGCAGTGAATGTGTGCGCATGCTTATACATGTGCGCAACGATGCATGGGAAGTTGGGCTTCTATGCCCACAAATATGTGCACTCGTATACGCAGGCACGTTAGCCTGATGGCTGATACGTTGTTTCTGACTGTTGTGGTGCAAATGGCAGGCCAACACATTATACAATATAGCCCAACGCACAACACACCATCCTAATGAATGGGCTCTTGTAATGCAATACACTTTAAAGGGGTTTGTGCTGCCTTCACAGTATATATTATATGCATGGCACTCGGCAGTGTCTGTTCCTTTAAGACCCTCCATGTTCTTGAAGCCTAGAGGCGGGTTTTCCCTGTACTCCTATAGAGCATGCACATATCCTTTCTTTTCAGCTCCAGCTACAGAAGTGAGCACATCCTCAGGACTTCTTAGAAGCTATTACAGGTTGCAAAGCTGATGAACACCAAAGCCTGTAAGTAAAGGGGTTTGCCAGTTCAGCTTATATAGAGGGATGCTAGGCACAGCTAGTATAATGTGTGTTTCAGTCTGTAGCAAGCAAGCACATGTTAGGCCCAATCCTTTGTATTAGCTATGTAGAATGTATGTTGCTTGAATAGCCATGCTTACATTTGTCTTTTTATGTTTGTTTTACAGTTTTACCAAATCAAATCATATCACACCTTTTCACATGCTATTGTACACATTCCTGTGAATGATATCTCAGTAAAGACTGCATCAGTTCATTAACAAGCGCATCTTTTATTGGGATTCGGTTATACTTGATGTTAAGCTGTGTCTCTAAACAGCAACACACACACAGCTGGGACATTACAGTAAAAAGGCTTTAAAACGTTGTCAGAAGCAACTAAACAGCTTTGAATCGTCCTCAACAATAAAAGGACAAATCCTTTCAGCCACATGCAAATGAAAGTGAAACTAATTTCTCTCACTCACTATAACACTGATATTGCCTGTGTCATTATCCACGCTGCCAGCTAAAACAAGATGGAGAACACAGAGACTAACTCTCTGACTGTTAACCCTCAATGCTACTATAAGGAGGAAGACACACACTGCTTGCCAAGAACCAAGTCTAGATGCGCAACACTGTCTAGAGCGTCCAGTCAAACAAATCTTACTTCAGCTAGCGCCAATTCAGCAAGATTTAAACGTACTAGTTCTAGACATTCAAGCATCACCAGTCTGTCATCGGTTAGCGACAAAGCGACTAAGGCAAGAGCAAAAGCAGAGGCAGCTTGTGCCATGGCTTCTTACGCAGAGCAGGAAGCTGAATTGATGAGAGAATTAGCAAGACGTGAATCTGAAACACTCACAAGAAAAGCAGAAGTGGAAGCATCTTTACACTTACTCAAACAGCAGAAAAACGCTGCAGCAGCCTTAGCCGAAGCAGAAGTTTTCAGAAGAGTTGCTGAAGCTCAATTCAATGGCATAGAAAACCAGATGTCATCCCACAGCGCAATCCAACACACCCGTGAGTACATACAGTCACAAGCAACCATGTACACTGACCAGCAGCCCAATGATGCACCTAGGTCTTCATCGATTCCACCAGCAATAAACAACTTCAATATTACGCAACATTGCAAGACTGGATCAGAACCTCAGTGTAGGAAGTCAAAGGGTCGCATGAGCAGAGACCAATCTGCCAACCCTCCAAGAGGACAAACGGATGCTTGCATACTCTCTCCTCAAGCAAATACAAGTCCGGACTATAACAGAAAGACTTACAACAGACGAGAACCACCATCTAAACAAAGTGTATTCTGTCAAGCGCCTTATCAGCCTTACCAACCTCATCCATACCCTGAGTGTACACCCAAGAAGTATTCGCCAGATGCAACAAGTGCTATAGAAGTGGTAAATCATCTGATGACCCGTGAGATAGTGAGCGCTGGTCTCATGAAATTCGATGACCGTCCGGAAAACTACTGGGCCTGGAAGTCATCTTTCCTGAGCGGTACCCAAGACTTAACGCTGACAGATAAAGGAAGGCTTGACCAGCTCGTCAAATGGCTAGGACCAGAGTCCACTGAACAAGCCCAAAGAATCAGATCAGTACATGTTCATGACCCAACTGCAGGACTTGCAATGGTGTGGCGGAGGTTAGAACAATGCTATGGATCACCTGAAGTGATCGAAGATGCTCTTCTGAAAAGGATAGAAAACTATCCAAGAATAACAAACAAAGATTACCAAAAGCTGAGAGGTTTGGGAGACCTACTCTTAGAAATAGAAGTCGCTAAGTCTAGTGGATATCTGCCAGGTCTCTCATATCTGGATACAGCACGTGGAGTTGAGCCCATAATCGAGAAACTTCCTTACAACTTGCAAGAAAGGTGGGTAGCTCAAGCTTCAAGATACAAGAAAGATCATCGAGTTGCATTTCCACCGTTCGCCTTCTTCGCTGAATTCATAGAAGACCAAGCTGAAATACGCAATGACCCAAGCTTTGCTTTCCTGAACAAGAGAACAGCGAGCTTCCCAAAGGTAGAGCAGAAACCTCCAGGGCTTTACAAAGAACGCAGACCAACAGTTTCTGTAAGGAAGACAGAAGTTCCACCTGAATCTGCAGCCAATCAGGAAGACAACATAAGTAAGAAAGTTGAAGAGCCAGACAAAATATGTCCTATCCACAACAAGCCTCATCCACTAAGAAAATGTCGCAATTTCAGAAGTAAGACATTAGAAGAGCGCAAAGCTTATCTTAAAGACAATCGCATTTGTTTCAGATGCTGCGCTTCAATCCAGCATATTGCAAAAGACTGTACAAAAACAATACGATGCACAGAGTGTAACAGTGACAAACACTTGTCAACACTGCACCCGGGACCACCACCATGGAAACAAGAAGCTCCGGTAACTCAAGAAGATCATGGTGGGGAGCAAGGCGAAAGTTCAACGCCAGCAGTAACCTCAAAGTGCACTGAGATCTGTACAGAACAGGGCCGCTCAAGATCATGCTCCAAGATATGCTTAGTCAAGGTGTATCCAGCAGGTTTCAGAGAAAAGGCAATCAAGATGTACACAGTCTTGGATGAACAGAGTAACAGATCGCTGGCAAAAACAGAATTCTTTGACCTCTTCGGTGACAAAGGAACTCCAACCCCATACACCTTGAAGACTTGCTCTGGAGTTGTAGAGACAATAGGAAGAAGAGCAAACAACTACATCATCGAGTCATTAGATGGAAAGACAAAGGTGACTCTTCCTACCCTCATAGAATGTGATGAGATACCAGACGACAGGTCAGAGATTCCCACACCTGAAGTTGCTCGTCATCACCCTCATCTGGTGCAAATAGCAGACCAGATACCAGCACTAGATCCAGATGCTGCAATCACCCTTCTACTTGGGAGAGATATCCTCAGAGTGCACAAAGTCAGAGAACAGTACAATGGGCCACACAATGCACCATTTGCACAACGCCTTGATCTCGGATGGGTTATCGTTGGAGAAGTATGTCTAGACGGACTGCACAAGCCAGCAAAAGTAAATGTCTACAGAACACACCTGTTGCAGAATGGTCGTACCTCGTGTCTTTGCCCATGTACCAACAGTTTACACATTAAAGAGAAATTAGATAATCCAACACATCATCGGAGTATCCAGAGGTGCATGGAAGACTTAGCCTCAACTGGAAATACAGATGAACTGGGTTGTAAGGTGTTTGAAAGAACAAGAGACGACGACAAGCCAGCACCCTCGTAGAAGATACCTTCTTCCTCGAGATCATGGACAGAGAAGTCTACAGAGACAAGTCAGGCAGCTGGGTAGCCCCTCTACCCTTCCGGTCACCACGCCATCGCCTTCCTAACAACAGGGTACAAGCAGAGAAACGCTTCAGTTTGTTGCAGCGCACTCTACAAAGAAAGCCAAATATGAAGAAACACTTCCAAGCCTTTATGCAAAAGATTTTTGACAACGAGCAGGCAGAAGAGGCGCCACCACTACAAGAAAACCAAGAACACTGGTACTTACCAATTTTTGGGGTGTATCATCCTCAGAAACCAGGTCAGATACGTGTAGTATTTGACTCTAGTGCGAAGCACGAAGGCATCTCACTAAATGATGTCCTTCTCAGCGGACCTGACCTGAATAATACACTCCTTGGAGTACTCATCAGGTTCAGACAAGAACTCGTAGCAGTAACAGCAGACGTACAACAGATGTTCTACTGTTTCTTCGTTCGAGAAGATCACAGAGACTACTTAAGGTTCCTGTGGTATGCAGACAATGACTTTAACAAAGACATCATAGAGTACAGGATGAAGGTACATGTGTTTGGAAACAGCCCTTCCCCAGCTGTAGCTATCTACAACCTGAAACGAGCAGCACAGCAAGGTGAAAGACATGGCCAAGAAGCCAAACAGTTCGTCATGAAGAACTTCTACGTGGACGATGGACTTGCCTCTTTCTCCAGTAACGAAGAAGCTATTAGCATCCTAAAAAGTACAAAAGAAATGTTGGCAGAATCCAACATAAGATTGAACAAGGTAGCTTCCAACAGCAACAGAGTCATGGAAGCATTTCCAATGGAAGACCGTGCTAAAGATCTTAAAGACTTAGATCTAGGGACAGAATCACCACCTTTGCAAAGAAGTCTTGGGCTTAGTTGGGACCTAAAGACCGATAGTTTCACCTTCAGGGTCTCCAGAGAAGAGAAACCATTCACGAAAAGAGGTATTCTATCTACAGTCAACAGTCTTTATGACCCCCTGGGATTCGTAGCACCCATCATCATGCAAGGCAAAGCTCTTTTGAGACAGATCACTACCGAACAAGAACAAATTGACTGGGACGTACCTCTCCCTGAAGAGAAGCAAATGCAGTGGAAGTTATGGAAAGACTCATTGTTAGAGCTTGAACAACTCAACATCCCAAGACCATACGTACCTGTTTCTTTGTCTGCTACAAAGAGAAGAGAATTATGCACATTCTCTGACGCTTCCACTATAGCTATCGCAGCTGTAACTTACCTTAGAGTAATAGACACTGAGGGACAAAGCCATGTTGGGTTCATCATGGGAAAATCTAAACTAGCTCCCAGACCTGCTCACACTGTCCCACGTCTAGAACTTTGTGCTGCTGTCTTAGCGGTAGAGATAGCAGACATGATTACGACTGAACTAGACATTGAGATCCATGCAGTGAACTTTTATACGGACAGCAAGATTGTGTTAGGATATATTCACAATGCTTCAAAAAGATTTTACACATATGTGACCAACAGAGTGACACGTATCAGAAAATCTACAAGTCCAGATCAGTGGCATCACATCAGCACCGACAAGAACCCAGCAGATCATGGGACAAGATTGGTGTCAGCCGCTGTACTCAAGCAAACAAACTGGTTCGTAGGTCCATCGTTTCTTGGTAAGCCAGAAGCCAAAGAGACTACCCAGGTAGAGACCTTTCAGCTCATAGAACCAGATCAAGACAAAGAGGTAAGACCTCAAGTTATAGTTTGTAAGACTTTAGTTACCAGATACAGTTTGGGCACCCATAGATTTGAGAGGTTTTCCAATTGGAAGTCGTTGACACGTGCAATCGGAAAACTTATCTGTCTAGCCAGACACTCCTGCAGAGCTACTAATACTGATCAGCGTAGCAGCGACCATCTTGAACAAGCCAAGGTCGTGATCATCAAATGCGTACAGCAGGAAGTCTTTAAAGAAGAAATTCAAAGCCTTCTGAAAAAGGAAGAGATTTCTCGACAGAGTTCGCTCAAGAAGTTAAACCCTATCCTCGACGAAGAAGGAGTACTAAGAATAGGAGGTCGTTTGTCGGCAGCAGATATGACTATCCAAGAGAGACATCCCTTCTTCATACCCAAGAATCATCACATCGCTCTCCTTCTGGTAAGACACTATCACGAGCAAGTGGCACATCAAGGACGACACTTCACTGAAGGAGCAGTACGGTCAGCAGGATTGTGGATCATAGGAGGTAAGAGACTAGTCTCCAGCGTGATCAGCAAATGCGTTACCTGTAAGAAGATTAGAGGGAAACTTGAAGTTCAGAAGATGTCAAACTTACCTGCAGACAGACTTGCTTCAGATCCTCCGTTCACTCACGTAGGTCTAGACGTCTTTGGACCATGGAACATCTCTTCTCGCAAGACCAGAGGAGGCAGTGCCGAAAGTAAACGTTGGGCTGTTCTGTTCTCTTGTCAGAGTACTAGAGCAGTTCATATTGAAGTGATTGAATCTTTATCTACTTCAAGTTTCATCAATGCCTTGAGAAGATTCTTCTCCATCAGAGGACCAGCGAAATTGATTCGTTCAGACCGCGGCACAAACTTTATTGGGGCCTGCAAGGAATTGAAGATCATTTCTACAGACTCCGAAACGAGTTCCTATCTTCAAGATCAAGGATGCACTTGGACTTTTAATCCTCCACACGCATCTCATATGGGAGGAGCCTGGGAGAGGATGATTGGAGTAGCTCGTCGTATTCTGGACGCCATGCTCCTGAAGGTTGGGTCTACTCGCCTCACTCATGAAGCTTTGACTACACTAATGGCTGAAGTCGTGGCCATTATGAACGCCAGACCTTTAGTTCCAGTGTCTACAGATCCGGAGATGCCGTCAGTCTTGACACCCGCAATGCTGCTGACACAGAAGATGGAACCAATGACAGCTCCCACAGGAGACTTTGACCTCAAGGACTTGTACACCAAGCAATGGAGACAAGTTCAAAGTCTTGCGGACATTTTCTGGAAGAGGTGGAGACAGGAATTCCTGGTGACACTCCAGCCACGCAAGAAATGGCAAGATGACAAGCCCAACTTACAAGTTGGAGACATTGTCTTATTAAAAGACACTCAGGCCCACAGGAACGAATGGCCCATTGGACTCATTGTGGGAACTGATCCTAGTAGTGATGCTAGAGTTAGAAAGGTAGAAGTTAGAATTGTTAGACAAGGCATTCCCAAGGTGTATGCTAGGCCAATTTCTGAAGTAGTTTTACTTCTGTCCAAAAGTTAGTGGCATAACAAAAAGTATGCCAGGTGGGGAGTGTGCTGCCTTCACAGTATATATTATATGCATGGCACTCGGCAGTGTCTGTTCCTTTAAGACCCTCCATGTTCTTGAAGCCTAGAGGCGGGTTTTCCCTGTACTCCTATAGAGCATGCACATATCCTTTCTTTTCAGCTCCAGCTACAGAAGTGAGCACATCCTCAGGACTTCTTAGAAGCTATTACAGGTTGCAAAGCTGATGAACACCAAAGCCTGTAAGTAAAGGGGTTTGCCAGTTCAGCTTATATAGAGGGATGCTAGGCACAGCTAGTATAATGTGTGTTTCAGTCTGTAGCAAGCAAGCACATGTTAGGCCCAATCCTTTGTATTAGCTATGTAGAATGTATGTTGCTTGAATAGCCATGCTTACATTTGTCTTTTTATGTTTGTTTTACAGTTTTACCAAATCAAATCATATCACACCTTTTCACATGCTATTGTACACATTCCTGTGAATGATATCTCAGTAAAGACTGCATCAGTTCATTAACAAGCGCATCTTTTATTGGGATTCGGTTATACTTGATGTTAAGCTGTGTCTCTAAACAGCAACACACACACAGCTGGGACATTACAGGGTTGTATAGGTTTGTTTTCTAAATAGGTTCCTTTAAGCTAGTACATTGTTGGTTCACTTTCCTTTTTCTTCAATTTCCCTTCTAAATGTTTTTTTTCTTTTGTCTGAATTTCTCACTTCCTGTTCCTCCTCAGTAAGCTTGCCCCCATCATCCGAGCTGTTCTGGCTGGGGGTTAGTCAGCGGGCTCGCCCCCCTCCCTTGGGACTACATCCCTGCGGGGAGACGCTGTGTTCACAGCTATCTTACATTTAAACAGACGTAACTGGTCCAAAGCACCAATTATGGGCATTGCAGTGATACATTTTTATGATGAGTCCATGTTTCTGGTTTTAGATCTCTGAGAACTTTTGAATAGAGTCCTTGTCTATATAGATGCGTCCCTCTGCGATCCACTTATGGCGTGAGGTATAGCACATGCATCCTTCTATATCATTTATTGATTTAATAATTTGGGCATGGGCCCATCTATTGTTGGAATGGAGTTCAGCGGTAACATAGTGGCCCTAGATGTTGCAGTATTGCTTTGTAAAGAACAGGACTCAGGAACCAGCTGTAGGCATCTGAATATGCTTGTATGGAGCCTAGTTTTTTTAAGGTGTGTTTCTACTGACTGCAGCCTCGAAGGTTTTTTATTTATGATGGAGAAACTGGTCCACAAGGACTACATCAAGTCAACAGTGATACAGGCATACAAGGTTCATAAACGCAGGTGTCGCATCAATGTTACAAAAAGTAAATAATGACAAACCGTACACTGGTGGGGGTTGCAGATGCCCACATGTAGGTTTCCACGTGAACATAAACCGCATTTGGGGCTGTGGCATACCCACCTGTGTATAATATTATTGGCATGTTGGAAAGTGGAGTTGACGGGATTCCTTAGCCCCATGGGCTCAGCCTTCCTTCAAGTTTTCCCTTTTATTATAAGAGAAGAGTGTAGTACATCAAAGATAGAGAAGCGGGCAATGCCCATGAAAGGAGAGAAGAGAAGAAAATTGTGGAGAAGAACGTGAGGAGGAGGGTGGGGAGGGGAAGGGGGTGTGGTTTGTACGAACATGGGTTCGGGTGACTGTCCACTAGGACAATGTTATCCCAGTATATTCCTCAAGTGGTCAAGAGTTAGGAGTCGTATCAGTGATGTAGTGGTACAGGGTGGGCTGTCAAGTTGCCGAGTCGTTCCTCTGAGGTTTTGGCCTTCTGCGGAATATTTAAACATATTCCAAAGTTGCCATGTTTCTGAGTAGGCCTCTTGTCGTTTTTGGCTGGTGAGGATCAGGTCCTCCAGTCGACTGATGTCCTCAACCTTTCGGAGCCATAGGGCTATGGACGGTGGGTGTGGGGACTTCCCGTTGAGTGCAGGTTTTGGCTGCGTCCAGGAGATGGCGGACAACTGATTTTTGTTGTATACACGTGCCGGCTTATCAGTCGCATGTAGGAGAAAATAAGCCGGATCATCTGGAATCGGACGATCTGTGAACTTTTGGGTAATTCGACGAACTTCCCCCCAAAAGTCCCAAACCTGAGGGCAAGACCAAAATATGTGCAGGAGGGTGCCCTTTCCACTTTGGCACCGCCAGCAAAGATCTGAAGATGTTGGGAAAAGTTTGTGCAGTAGGGTGGGGGTCTTGTACCTGCGCGTGAGGATCTTTTAAATTGTTTCTTAAAACCTGGAGCACTGGGAGGGAGTTTTTTTTTTTTTTTTTACTTCCTTTGCTTCAGAGATTTCCATTTTGTGGAGTTCCCCTTTAAGCCTCCCCTCCTTGGCACATTGAAGCATATTCTCGCTACTACTGAGCTCCCCAGTGTGTCGCTGGCACCCTGCCTCTGCGGCTTGTCTGCTTCTGGGTTAACGTCTAACTTCAGAAAGCTGTTCTGCATTTCAAGAGCAGGAACTTGGAGCACGGAGAAGTGCTTAATGTGCAGTTCCCTGAAGCAAAGTATATGCTGAATATTCTGAATATATCAAGGCTAAATGGCCTTGTGTTGCTAGGCCCAATTTCCGCTGAAGGGAAGCATGTTCCTATCCATTGCAGCTCTATTAGCCCCGGCAGAGGCGTCAGCGCGTTTTTTTTTTTTAGCCTGGCCCCGTGGCACCTGTATGGATTAGAGCCATCTGCGAGGAGGAAGTTGCGTTGTCATGGCAACGGAAACTTTAACAAGTACCATGACAAAAGCAGAATGGGCCGAGGGGTCAATGCTGTGGGTGTGCCGGTCACTAAGGTCACTTCCTCTCCCCCCCCCCCCCCCACCATCGTTTAATAAGAGAGAGGGGGGAGAATATGCAAAACATTTTAACTAGCAACAGTTCTCCGCTGACTAAATGCAGTAAACAATTTCTGTATAGAGGTACGGAATGTCTACATTACATGCTATGGCAGTTCTCCATTCTGGTTCGATTCTTACAGGATTACACAGTAAAACACGGCAAAGACCATTGGTGGGTAAACTATCCATAGACTACTGTACAGCCGTGGCCAAAAGTTTTGAGAATGAGACAAATATTAATTTTCACAAAGTCTGCTGCTTCAGTGTTATTCGATTTTTTTTTTTTTTCTGGATATTACTATGGTATTAGGGCCGAAACAACTAATCAATTAATCGATTATGAAATTAATCAGTTACAATTTTCATAATCGATTAATCGGCCAGTAACATAATGGGGTTAAAAAAACTAAAATGAACCCTTAAGGCCTTGTACACACGAGCGGATATGTCCGCTGAAAACGGTCCGATGGACCGTTTCAGCAGACATCTCCGATCGTGTGTATGGGCTAGCGGACAGATTTGTCCATCGGACAAATTTCAAAGCATGCTTTGAAATTTGTCCGCTACAAACCTGTCCGTCGGATATGTCCGCTGGTTAGTACGGGAAACCAGCGGACATATCCTCCCGCACATGCATCGTATCCTGTGAATGGATCCGACGCATGTGTGCGGAAGTGTTTACTTCCTGGTGCGTGACGTAGCGGTGACGTGGCGGCGTCAACGTCACCGCCGCGTCACCGACACGTCAGCGCGCTGTCTGCTGGCGGGGATTTTGGTTTGCTCGTGTACACGCGAGCAAACCAAAATCCCAGCGGACAGATTTGTTGAAATCTGTCGGACAGACAGATTTGAACAAATCTGTCCGCTCGTGTGTATGGGGCCTAAGGCTCCATGCACACTGAAGCTGATAAACTGCAGTTTCTTGGCGTTTTGGCTTTTTTTTTTTTAAAGCCTACAAACTGAACTCTGTGTTATGCTGGCCATACACTATACGAAAATTCGGCCGAAAATCGGTCGTAAAGAAAGATCTTTAGTTTTTCGGCCAGTTAATGGGCACAAAATCGAAAATCATTTGGACGTTTTTGAGCCGAAAAAACGAAGGACAAGTTTGGAAATTTTCTGACGAACGAACAATAAATCGGAAGGTTAATGTGTTTCCCGTCCGAACTTTCTGCACTAGGTATATGTAAAAAAAAAAAAAAAAATAAGAATTTTTTTTTTTTTATGTCCACTGAACGATTTATCGGCCATTACATGATGGCACTATCGTTTGCACTCACGAAAGAACTTTCGTTTTTCGAAAGTTCGTTCGGACGATTTTTCGTGGAGTGTATGGCCAGCATTAGCCTAAGTGCCAAAGCCCCACCGGGGCGTTTTTCAGTGTTAATGAGCTTTGGAGTTTATTGGCTTTTTTCTGAACGCCCGAAATTTGCGTTCAAAGTGCCGTTTTTCGGCAGGGGAAAAAACGCAAAACGCTGAAAAATGCTCATAAACGCTCAAACGCCGGTGCCAGCGTTTTTTTTGCGCTTCTTTATTCATTGTAAAAAAAAAAAAGTAAAAAAAAAAAAAAAGCTGATAAAAGCTACACTGAAAAACGCTGATTAAAGCTATTGCAAAAACGCTAAAAATCGTTGCAAGGCTCCCTGCAAAGCTACTGGCGTTTTTTTTATAGCTTTTATCAGCTTCAGTGTGCATGGAGCCTTAGGGCTCATTTCCACTGGCGTTTTTACAGCCACTTTTCTGAGCGTTTTTTGCAGCTTAAAAACGCCTGTCCATGTTAGTCTATGGCCTCATGCCCACCATGACGTTTTTGAGCTGTAGATGGCTGAGACGTTTTTAAGCTGCAAAAAAAACGCGGGACCAGTGCGTTCTGAAGCTCCAGCAATAAAGCTGTAAAAACGCCAGACATTAAAAAACGCTCAAAAACGCGGCCGCTGCGTTTTTAAAGCTCCAGCTCCAAAAAAAATAATTTTTTTTTTTTTTTTTCTAAAATAAACATGGACAGGCGTTTTTAAGCTGTAAAAAACACTCAGAAGAGTGGCTGTAAAAACGCCAGTGGAAATGAAGCCTTATAGTACAAAAGGAACAAATCTCTACTGTAAATATTACTTTCACTGTCCCACTGTAAAAAAATGAACCTCTTACAGTAGCGATTATTTGCTCTTTTTGTACTTATTTTTGTTTTTTAACCCCCATTATGTTACTAAACATCTCAGGCCTGGGGTCACACCTCTGTTTTTTGGTGCTTTTTGCAGAAACGCACTACAGTTTATTTTTTATTTTTATTTTTTTTCAGCTTCTGCGTATTTGGAAAGGGCAAGGACTTTTTAACGCAAAACGGTGCTATTTTGTTTTTTGGTTCAATATACTTCAATGGAGAAGCTGCAGAAAAGCATGTAATGTGTTTTTGCAGCAATTTGTGTTTTGTAATCTGCCCAAAAACAAATTGGCCCAAAATGTTTTAAAAATGTTATATTTTTTTTTAAGGCTATAAATCGAAACAATAATCGGCCAACTAATCGATTATGAAAAGAATCGTTACTTGCAGCCCTATATGGTATACTAAAGTATAATTACAAGCACTTCATAATTGTCAATGGCCTTGTAAAGGTCTATTTAACCACTTGCTTACTGGGCACATACACCCCCCTCCTGCCCAGGTGAAATTTCAGCTTCCGGCACTGCGTCGCTTTAACTGACAATTGTGCAGCCGTGCGACGTGGCTCCCAAACAAAATTGACGTCCTTTTTTCTCCACAAGTAGAGCTTTCTTTTGGTGGTATTTGATTGCCTGTGCGGTTTTTATTTTTTGCAATATAAACAAAAAAGAGCGACAATTTTGAAAAAAAAATACAATATTTTTTACTTGTTGCTATAATAAATATCTTAATTTAAAAAAAAAATCGCAATAAGCGACTGGTTTGCGCAAAAGTTATAGCGCTTACAAAATAGGGGACAAATTTATTATTTTTTATTATTTTTTTTTTACTAGAAATGGCAGCGATCTGCGATTTTTATTGGGACTGCGACGTTATGGCGGACACATCTATCACTTGACACATTTTTGGCGCCAATCACATTTATACTGTGATCAGTGCTATAAATATGCACTAATTACTATGTAAATGTGACTGGCATTGAAGGGGTTAACACTAGGGGGTGAGGAAGGGGTTAAATGTATTCCCTACATAGTGTTTTAACTGTGGGGGGAGGGGGAGGTGACTGGGGGATGTGACCGATATGTGTCCCTATGTACAAGGGACACAGATCGATCTCCTCTCCAGAGACAGGACGCTGTCTCTGTGTAAAACGGCCATGAGAGATGATCTCATATGTTTCCATATGAGATCATCTCTCATTTGCCGCACAGATCCCATCGCAAACGGCCACTCTGATTGGCCGTTCGCCGCGATCTGTGATTGGCTGTGTCCAAGGGACACGGCCTACACAGAGCTTCCCTGCTGCGCGCTCTGGATCGCGAGCGGGGAACGCCCAAAGGGGCGGCCGTCAAAAGACGGCGGCTTGGATATTCAGACCTGCGCTGTAGACGTCATTCGGCTATAGCGCGGGTCTGAAGTGGTTAAAAAAAAATATATATATTTAATTTTTTTAATAACAAACCATACCATACGTAGCAGTTCGTTTTGCACAGAGTGGCCCCGATCCTCATCTTCTGGCGCGCTCCTGTGTGATAGAGTCAGCAGCCATAGCCGCCGGGTGTATCACTCGGCCCCACCCCCTGGCGTGTCGCTTCATTGATTTGATTGAAGGCAGTGGGAGCCAATGGCTGTGCTGCTATTAATCATCCAATGAAGAGCCGCCACAAGCTGGGGGAAACCATCGCTGGATCGTGCCCACAGAGTTTCGTGGCTCAGGTAAGTAAAACGGGGGGTCAGGGTATTTTTTCACCTTAATGCAAAGGATGCATTAAGGTGGAAAAATACGAAGCTTTACAACCCCTTTAGGTTTATGCAAAGGACAGAGTTGACCCTTCTTTTTAAAGACCTGCCATGCTGTCAGTCAACTTCTGGACCACATCCTGACTGATGGGCGCCCATTCTTGCATAATCAATGCTTGGAAAAATTTGCGTTTTGGGGATTGACCACAAGTTCTCAATGGGATGAAGGTCTGGAGAGTTTCCTGACAATGGACTCAAAATTTCGATGTTTTGTTCCCCAAGCCACTTGGTTATCATTTTTGGCAAGGTGCTCCATCATGCTGGAAAAGGAATTCTTCATCACCAAACTGTTCTTGGTTACTTGGGAGAAGTTGCCTTTCGATGATGTTTTTGTACCAGTCTTTATAAATAGTGTTCTTGGGCAAAATTGTGAGTGAGCCCACTCCCTTGGCTGAGAAGCAACCCCACCCATGACTGGTCTCAGGACGCTCTACTATTTGGCATGATACAGGACTATTGGTAGCGCTCACCTTTTCTTCTCAGGGCAAGGTTTTTTTTCCGGATGCTCCAAACAATCGGAAAGATAATTCTTTCGAGAAAATGACTTTACCCCAGTCCTCAGCAGTCCAATCCCCGTACCTTTTGCAGAATATCAGTCTGTCCCTGTTCTTGCTGGAGAGAAGTGGCTTCTTTGCGCCCCTTCTTGACACCAGGCTATTTTTTAAAAGTCTTCGCATCACTGTGTGTGCAGATGCACTCGCACCTCCCTGCTGCCATTCCTGAGCAACCTCTGCACTGGTGGTGCCCCGATCCAGCAGCTGAATCAACTGTCCTGGTGCTTGCTGGACTTTCTTGGGTGCCCTGGAGACTTCTTCACAATTGATACAAAAGGTAATAGCTGTGGGGGATGAGCTGATGGAGAGAGTAAAACATTTAGTTAGAAGCAGGATAGGCTTCTTTAAAGAGAAGGGTTTTCAGGGATCGTCTAAAGATGGATAGATTAGGGGACAGTCGGACAGATTGGGGTAGGGAGCTCCGAAGGATGAGAGAAGCTCTGGAGAAATCCTGTAGGTGAGCATGGGAGAAGGAGACTAGGGAGCTAGAGAGCAGGAGGTTTTGGGAGAACCGAAGAGAGCGGCTTGGTTGGCATTTTGGGACTAGGTTAGTGATGTAGCTGGGGGCAGAGTTATGGGTGGCTTTGTAAATCATTGTTAGTACTTTGAATTGTATTCGTTGGGTGAGTGGAAGCCACTGGAGGGATTGGAAGAGAGGGGTGGAGGACACTGAATAAGGTAAGGTGGATGTGTCTTGTAGCGGCATTCATCATGGACTGAAGGGGGGGATAGTCTATGTAAAGGTAATTCAATGAGGAGGGAGTTACAGTAGTCGAGTTTGAGACCCTTCTGAGATCGTTCTGAATTCATTGACCGGTATAATTGACTTGCAGTTGCCCTACTTCTGACCGGCTTAAAGCTGGTTTTACATTCCCATTGACTTGTACGAAAATGCAAAACCTGCCCCACAAACAAACGCCAGTCAACACGGGTCCTTCGTGTTCCCACGGCCTCTGGGATTCCCATTTTCTTCTACTGAAATAGAAGAAATAAAAATTCCAACAGTCAAGGTGGGACCTCTTCAGATGGATACACTTGGGAACTTGAGGTTCAGTGACGTCCCTAATAGATAAAAGCTTTTCCAACATAAAATGCAAAAACTATAAAATTGGTTTTGGGTGGGCTGACCCTTTAAATACTGAACCCGTTCTCAGCAGTGCCACCCTTCTGAAGCCCTCTTGTCTGTGGAAGATGTAAAGCTTTTCTGTGCATTGAACGCCTACAGATTTGCCTCAGCCATGGAAGTGTTTCGGGTTTCTGAAGTCGGCCTGCTTTTATTTTGCCACTACAAAGACTGACCAGTTCAGATACTGCTAACCTCCTACACCCAGGTGGGCTATAGAAGAAGTGCCCCGAGATTGCTTGTAGCAGCACATTCAATTTGCTGATGTTGGATTTTTTATTCCTTTGTGTTAAAGGAGTGGGTGACCTTTCCAATGTTCTGTACATGTCAGACCCTCTTGAGTTCCTCACTTGGGGCTAAAATGAAAATTTCCTGATTAAAAAAAGTTAATTAATGAATTGTGGCTTGTCTTTCTTTAAAGCAGCTCATGCCCAGTGGTGTCACCCGAGGCGGTAAAACATGGTGTTACCCCCAAACCCCCCCCCCCACCTACCAACTATAGTCGCCCCTCCGTACAGACCCCCCTCCCTCAGTATAGACCCCCTCCATCAGTACACCCCCTTCAGGACAAATCACCCCCTCCATCAGTGCAGACCCCCCAGGATAAACCACCACCCCAATAAGTGCAGACCCCCTCCAGGATAAACCACCGCTCAATAAGTGCAGACAGCCCCTCAGGATAGACCCCCCCCAGGATAAACCACCGTCCCAAAAAGTGCAAACCCCCTTCAGGATAACCCCCTCCGGTGCAGACTCCCCAGGATAAACCACCCCCCCCCCAATAAGTGCAGACAGCCTCTCAGGATAGACCACCCCCTCAATAAGTGCAGACCCCTCTTTAGGATAACCCCCTCCAGTGCAAACCCCCCAGGATAAACCACCCCCCTAATAATTGCAGACCGCCCCTCAGGATAAACCCCCCCCATCAGTACAGTCCCCCCTTTTGCACCTGTGTGGCAGAGAGAGGCTTCAGCGTGCAGCCGCCCGGAGAGTTGCTCGCTCAGACTTTCGCTCTCTGGGCGGCGCGCCTGTGTACAGTGAAAGGAGCCAGCTGCAGTGAGAGTGAGGAGTCCTGAAGAGCCCTGCCTCCGGCACCCTCCACCGCGCTCCGGACAGTATCGCCCCCCTGCAGGTGTCAACAGGGTGTGGGCCGCACCCCCCACCCCCACCTAGCAATGCCACTGCTCGTGCCAGACAGCGGGAGAGCACAGTGATGGTTGCTAGCAGCTATAACAACCGCTAGCTATAATCGCATGTAATATCCGGCAGGCTGATTGCACCCAAGTTGATCGATCTGTCACTTGGATGCAATCAGCCTGCCAAATTTTACACGCGATTATCGCTAGCGCCTGTTATAGCATTAAGCAATAATCACTGTGCTCTCCAATAGGGACAGCTTTCCTCGCCCGAGAGAACACAATGGATCAGTGGAAGGGATGCCCCTGTCAATACTGTCTCCGTCTATATCCATCCCAGAATGAGATAGCCGGCATGCACCCATCATTTCACAATACGGCAGGTGGGAGGTAGTAAACGCCACCTTCATGATCAGGACATTTTTTGCTATTTAGCACTGCGCTATTTTTTTATTTTTTTTTAACAGATACGTTTTTATTTATCAAAGAAAAAAGAAAAATACAAAACAAAAGCACCACTTTACATCATATCATGATACATAGTTCAAGTTACACAGGTGAGCACTGCGCTATTTTAACTGGTAATTCAATTACATTTTATATCATTTATTTTTCAATTTTTTTTTTGTCAAAGGGTACAAATTTATGGTAATAGGTAGCTAGGGGGTATGGTTTATGGAAATGGGTCACCGCGGGGTTCGATTTATGGAAATGGCATGCCAGGGGGTACAGAGTTATGGTAATGGATGGCCATGGGGTACAATTTATGGAAATGGGTCACCAAGGGGAACAATTTATGGAAGTGGCATGCCAAGGGGTAAAAATTGATGGTAATGGGTGGCCGGGGGTCCAATTTATGGAAATAGGTTGCCAAGGGGTCCAATTTATGGAAATGGCATGCCAAGGGGTACAGATTTATTGTAATGGATGTCCGGCGGTACAATTTATGGAAGTGGGTCGCCAAGGGGTGCAATTTATAGAAATGGGTCGCCAAGTGGTACAATTTATGTAAATGGCATGCCAAGGGGTACAAATTTATGGTAATGGATGGCCGGGGGTACAATTTATGGAAGTGGGTCGCCAAGGGATACTTTTTTTGGAAATGGTATGCCAAGGGGTAAAAATGTATGATAATGGGTGGCTGGCGGTACAATTTATGGAAATAGGTCACCAAGGGGTACAATTTATGGAAATAGGTCACCAAGGGGTACAATTTATGGAAATATATCACCAAGGGGGACAATTTATGGAAATGGCATGCCATGGGGTACACAGTTATGGTAATAGATGGCCGGGTACAATTTATGGAAATGGATTGCCAAGGGATACAATTTATGGAAATGGCGTGCCAAGGGGTACAGAGTTATGGTGATGGGTGGCCAGGGGGTACAATTTATGGAAATAGAATGCCAAGGGGTACAATTTATGGAAATGGGGTATACAGGCAAAAATACTAATTGGGGAGCTGCCGTAATAGTCGGTTTTCTTTCCATCACCATATTCTATAAGGCTCTAGGTGTTTTCCAGTCGTTCATTTGCTGATATTTCATTGTCCCACAGAAGGTGGTTGATCTGGTGATCGGTGTCTTGGAGGGAAATGTCACATTATAGAGCTTCCAGTCAGACTTGTTTGTGTGACACGGGGCAGACACGGTGTAGTATCAGTTTGCTGATGGATTTGCAAGCTGCTCCGACACCTGTGTAACATGACAGTTCTCAGCAGGGGAAGCCGGCCCTCAGACACTCTCACTGAGAGCTTACAACAGGTTGTTGGAGAAGACTGAGCTCAAAGTTTTGCTTGGTTCTCAGCTTCTTACTTTATATGGTCTGTGTAGAAAGATTGGGGGGAATCGTTTCATTTGGTTTCACTACACTGCTAAATTGCAGTGGATCGCTTTTCAGAGGGCGGCATAGCAGTGGCTCACAGTCGTTCAGGAGGCGCTACGGTCGCCTCCTGAGCACCCTTTTTTTTATTTATTTGTATTTATTGCCGAATGGCAATTCTACATTGCGGAGCTGTGCCTCAACTGCATGCTAAATGTTCGGCTCGTGGTTGCCGTGTGGCCCCATTGAACTATATGAGTTTGATAGGTGGCGCTGCCTGTCAAACTCTGCACCCCAAAGTAAAACTGTTGCAACTGCGAAGCAAAGTATTGTGCCAATTTAAGTGAGTGGCTGAGTGACCCGTCTGTTTTTTCCCCCCTTTCCTGGCTGCTTGTGTGAAAGAGCCCTTAGACCAGCGGTTCCCAACTCCTGTCCTCAGGATCCACTAACAGGCCAGCTTTTAAGACAGTGTATCGCCTGAATTTTGGCTTAAGCTGAGAACACGTATATCGCAATTCAGGCACTTCAGCAGAAACCGGATTCATTTTTGATCTGTGTTTGGTCCTTGTGTGGATGCAGGGATCTGATCTGTTCCTTTGTTTTTTTCCGTTCAGCCTAGTTGTTGAACAAAAAAATGAATAGTCTGTACCAGTGTCTTGCCGAAAAAGGTCCCATGGTGGATTATGCCCCCCCCCCCCCCTCCTGTACTGCGCAGGATCGGCACTTGCCTCCGAAAATTCCTGAACATGTAGCTCTAGACGGCGCCTGCGCACACTTCGGACATCCAGGCTTATTTCTTACCATCCCCGTGGACATGGAGGATGTTAAAAAAAAGAGCCAGGAGGCCGTGTGAGCAAAGGACGTGAGGCCGACTGGCCACTTATAGCATGATCCACGCAGGTGCAGTACATGGGGGGGGGGCATAATCCGCCGGCGGGACACTCATCGGCAGAACACAGGGACACGGCCATTCAGCGCCCAGGGCAAAGATGCCAAACTGCGCCCCCCCCATCATTCATGATGTGCAGTATTAGGAGATCCCCCCCCAAGCAGTCACTCACTTATCAAAATCACTGCAGCTGTCACTACCCCTATCAGCCTTGTAACAGTATGAAGGCGCCCCTATCCCAACAGTTACCCATTACGCCCAGGGCAGCTGTTCCTCCCGCCCACCCCTTGTCCTGACCCTGGTCTGTACCCAGCTTTAGGGCCCTTTCACATTTCTCTCAGTTCTTCAGGCGGACCTGATCGGATGCTCCATTCAGCCCTATGGAGCGTCAGAAGTCAGCGGTGACATGTCCGCTGATATTCACCGATATCTGATCTGATCCAGTCCTGTACGTGAATATTATTTTCCATCCGTCTTGAGAATCGGCTCGGATGAAAACAGACAGGTGGTCCGTTTTCATCCGATCTCCATAGAGGAAAGCGGAGCTTTGACAGGTCCATCTCCACACAGTGAGCTGAGACGGACCTGTCATCCTTCTGCTCAGCAAGGATCAGCGGATCAATCCCTGTTGAGCAAAGCGGAGTCCGTACATGGACAAGCTTGTGTGAATAGATCTTTACCCTTTAATTTCGATTCTGGTAAAAGCGTTCACAAGGAGAGATAGCAGAGTCACCGATTGGCTGAATCTGATTTGTTTGGGAGCTGGGGGAGCCCAATGGAAGATTGGCTCTGCTAAGGGTAAGTATTCCATCCATCTGCTATTCTATCTGGATGTCTACAGATCATCACAGGAGAGCATTTAGAGGTCCTCTGATAGCACAGTAGCAGGCTATGGTGACAGCTGTATCACCTCTCCTTATCTGCCTCTACACTTATCTGACAAGCTCATTAAACAGATACAGATCTGTCAAACTGACAGACACCTAAATCAAACAGAAGGCGGGAAGAGGCAGAATAATTACAAAGATCCAAAAAAAGTTCTTCAGAGTTCTCTACACTTTAGGCTGCCCGTGCAAAGCCAGGAAACAGCAGATGATGTGATTGATTCAAACATGCCTGGAGATACTTTAGCCCTGGTTCACATCTATGCATTTTTTAGTGCGTTTTCTGTTTTTCGGAAACGCACTACAGTCCATTTAACATGGTTTCCTATGGATGTATGGAGAAAAACCAGGACGGCCACACTCCAAAAAATGTTCCTTTATAATAAAACAGATCACAACATTAACATGTCACAGCAAAAAACAGAAAAGAGCTGACGCGTTTCACACCAAAATATAGTGCTTATTCATAGCTATGCATAGGTATGCCGTCCCTTCAGAGCCTGCACGGCTATGCCGTCCCTTCAGAGCCTGCACGGCTATGCCGTCCCTTCAGAACCTGCACGGGTATGCCGTCCCTTCAGAGCCTGCACGGGTATGCCGTCCCTTCAGAGCCTGCACGGGTATGCCGTCCCTTCAGAGCCTGCACGGGTATGCCGTCCCTTCAGAGCCTGCACGGGTATGCCGTCCCTTCAGAGCCTGCACGGGTATGCCGTCCCTTCAGAGCCTGCACGGGTATGCCGTCCCGGGTATGCCGTCTCTTCAGAGCCTGCACGGGTATGCCGTCCCTTCAGAGCCTGCGCCACCCTTTTAGAGCGCATGCGTCAGTGATGTCACCAGCTGCATGCAGTGCGACTATCTCCTCAACAGTGCAAGTTTAGGAGATATTCTCTATACCTATAGGTACGTTTTATTATAGTAAACCCACACCTTGTAAAACAATCTGTTAAAGTGGGGGTTCACCCTAAAAGAAAATTCTATCATTACATGGAGCCAGCCTATGAGACCGACAGCATGTTGTTGTTTTTTTTTTTTGTACGTACCTTTTTATCGCTATTTTCACCCCCCGGCTTCCCCGCGGGACTGGGCGTTCCTAATCGCAGGCTGTGATTGACGTGCTTCCTAACCAGCGCATACTGCGCATCACGAGTTGACGAAGGAACCCGAACGTCCGGGCGCAAGCGCCGTATAGAGCCGCACCGAAAATAGCAATAAAAATGTACGTACGAATAAAAAAACAGCATGTCAGTCTCATAGGCCAGCTCCATGTAATGATAGAATTTTTTTTTTAAGGTGAACCCCCGCTTTAAGTTTAAAATGAAAATTGAAGGCAAACCATTTGTGTATAGGTAAAAAAATATCATAATCTGCATTGATGGGAAATTGTTAAGCTGCAGATGGGCATTGATTAAGCTGCAATGATGGGATATTTTGGGCTGCAGATGGGCATTTATCAGGCTGCATTAATGGGCAATTTTGAGGCTGCAGATGGGCATTGATCAGGCTGCATTGATGGTCAATTTTGAGGCTGCAGATGGGCATTGATCAGGCTGCATTGATGGGCACTGACCCTTATTTTGCTTCAAAGTTCTTTATTTAAAATGTATTTTATTTCCTGAAACTTCCCTCTTAAAATGAAGGTGCGTGTTATATGCCTGTGTGTGTTATATGCAGATAAATACGGTAATTAAGGCTTAAAATCTATTCTATATTGTAGTCCATGTTATAGGCACCTGAAAAATTCCAACTGTTTTGAGCATTTATACAGGATGCGGTGCCGGGGACCGCTCCTCTGATCAACTCTTTCCTTTGGTGGCATACATAGAAATTAGTTTAGTGTAGTTTGAGATTCTATGGAAATTTTGGGTAGCACTCCATTTAATTCCCAGACTTTTTACCCTGCAGCTATTTGATACAAGAACCCAGCTTCTCACATGGGAACATCTCCGCCACTGTAACATAAAAAGATCTTTCAGAGCTCAAAGGAAAGCCACCAAGTGGATGAAAGGAGCCGATGTCATATTATCTGGGCCATAAAACAGAGCACTGGGGGTGGCAGCGAGGAATAGGTTAATGGATCTGGGGGAGTACAAGGAGGAGTAGGGCTGCTGGAAGATACTCCTAATTATTCCTATCTCTCTGTGTCTGGGTCCAGCAGGGGACGGGACAAAAGAGCTCTTTGTGCTCCTGTATGCAGCTGCTGGCGCGAGCCCTCCGTGCCACCGCACAGAACGAGAGCAGGTGGGACAACAGTTCCAAGACTTCCCTCCCCAGCACTATCCAAGCACCCATGGCCCTGAGGGACGGCTGGGGACTTCTAGTTCTGGTGGGAAAAGGGACCTGGTTGTCAGACCTTGAATGACATCAGTCAAAAAATTACTTAATTCCCATGTTCCCAACTGTCCTCCGCTAGTCCGTTGTCTTTTCCATGCAAACCCTCTGTAACAACATATAGGACATGCAAATGCTGTACTGAGACTATTTTATAGGGACTGTTTCGTAAGCTAAGCAAAATACATAAGCGGTAGTTTAATATCTAAAGCCCAAACCTTTGTTTTAAATTTTTAGATATTTATGGATTAACTTTGCTTTATTAGGCCCAGTTCACACCTGAGCGATTTTCTGCTTGAAGCATACTGGTACGACACGACTATCGTACGACTGTGAATCCGACATTACCCTGTGGCTTGAAGTCCGACATGCGCCTGAATTCAGTGAACAGGGATCCGACTTTGATCCCCGACAATACCAGGCACTGTGTCTATGAATATTTAATGGCAGCAGCCCCCCCCCCCCTGCCCCAAAGCACCCACCCCCCCATGTTGAGGGCATGCAAGGTGGTACGGTTCATGAAGGGGCGGGGGCTCGCTCGTACCTACCCCCTTTCCTGACCTGCCAGGCTGCGTACTTGGTTAAGGGTCTGGTATGGATTTTGGTGGGTTCCCCATGTTGTTTTTTCAGCATGAGGTTTCCCCTTAAAATCTATGCCAGAACGAAGGGTCTGGTATGCTCTTGGAGGGGGAGCCCCCCAAAAAACGGCATGGGGTCCCCCCAATCCATACCAGACCCTTATCCGTTCATGCAGCATCGGCAGGAGCAAGCCCCCCACCCCAAAGCACCTAGTCCCAATGTTGAATGGGGAATTTTCTTCCCCTACGCTAGCTGTCAACATTTTTTAAAAATGCTGTTAAGCGGAGCTCCGCCCACCCAGCCATATCACTCATTCACAGAGCTCTGTGAATGGAAAACCACAAGTCCCAGCAGCTTTTGAGGCTATCGGCTTGTAGTTTTCATTGAACTACCACGGTGCTGTGAGTGCCGTGGTAGTTCATTCATTCTTCCTGTAAGCATGTATCGGCTTCCTCGTATGAGGTAGGAGCAAGCCTATACACTGACAGATCTGCAGGAGACCTGCATGGGAATTCTTTACAGCAGGGGTGCTCAACCTTTTAAAGGCTGAGGGCCACTTAAGAGACTTAAGCCTCTTACACACACTCAGTTTTCTCAGCAAGAACCAGCAATAAAACTGATGGCAGAGCTTTCTTGCTGAGTAAACTGAGCTTTCAGGTTTCTCGTCTGGAAATCTGCCCAGAATCTCAACGAGAAAAATAGAGATCTTGCTCTCTATTTTCTCGTGGAGATTCTTGTCGGCCTGTTTCCCAACGAGAAACCTGAGAGTGTGTATACTTGTTGCAGTGGAAACCCGCACATGCTCGAAATTACTTTGACGTATGCACGGTAGCTTTCACAGCATAGGTAGGGTGAAGCAAGATGGCGGCGACGGCATTGAATGTGACGAGCGCATGCTCGTCGTACGCGATGACGTCACCACGTTCCTGCCTTTTAAGAGAACCGCGGTTCTTTTGAAAGGTCTGTGTTGGCGCTTGGGCGGCAAGAGATTCTTGCCGAGAATCTCGTCGGGAAAAACAAAGTTTTTTTTCTTGACGGGAAGTAACCAGTTGTGGGCACAATGAGCAAAGTGGGCAGATGACTGGTCTGTGTCCAGTCTGCATATACAAAACAGACACAGCCCTATCTACTCTATGGGCCCTCTGATCCAATCAGATGAAAGGGGAGGAATCCGCTTCTGTTTTTTTTTTGTTTGTTTTTCTTAACAGATCGGATTGGAGGTAGGCGGGTGTAAACGGACAAAAGTCTGTTTACATCTGGCGCTCCATAGAGGTGAATGGAGGGTCCGATTTGGTTGGACCGACCGTGTGAAAGGGGCCTAAGGCTGCTTTTACACTGTTGGTCTGTGGTCTTCCCACAATGTGGCTTCGACGCAGTGTACCTGTGGTTTTCCTGGTGGTCAGCTGCACTTTGCCATAGATGTCTATTATATTCTGCAGGTGTGGTACACTTTCTGAAAAGCCGATTGCTTCCTCTACTGCCAGCTTCATTCACAACACTGATGCTCTGGGATGGCAGGTCAGCAACATTCAATCTGGGCTTGCCAACGGGTCATCCCAGAGTAGGAGGTCGCGGCCCACATCAGAGGGCTCCGCGGGACACTTGTTGGGCACCCCTGCTTTACAGGCTCCTGCAACCAAAAAATAATAAATGCACATTTTTTTTACCTGCAAAAAAAGTGATTTTATAATTTTTTGTGAAAAGATTAACCTATTTAATGATTATAGAGCTGCATTAATAATCTTATATCTGTCTGAAATTCAGATTTAGGGCCAGATTCAGGTAGAGTTAGGCTGGAGTATCTGTGATACTCCAGCCTAACTGTCACTTTAAGCCTGCGTTTCTGTTTTCTGTAACCAGAAAACAAGAAACGCCGGGTTGGAGTTCCGATGCGATCAGCACAATTGAATTTCGCCATCGCATCGCAACTTTAATTTAAAAATGGCGCCGGGGGCGTTACCGCTGATTTACGCTGAAAAAATATGTTAATCAGCGGGAATCGGCAATTCACGATCGTATTCGGGCACGACGCAGTGACTTTCCAACGTTTCCGGAAGCGGAAGATAAAGCAGCCCCCTAGTGGAGTATCCTATGTTAAGTATAGGCGTCGTCATCGCGTCGGGAAAAAAAAATCGCGTCGCTTGTGTAAAACTTTCATGAATGGGGATGTGACGTCATTGACGTTCACTGACAGAATTTGGAGCATGCGCACTGGGATGCATTGACACTCGACGCATGCGCAGTACGTTCGCCGCGGGATCGCGCTTAGTTTAAATAATACACGCCCCGTACCCGCCCAATTTGAATTCCGCCGGCTCATTTGCGATACGCTGCCGCAACTTTAGGAGCAAGTGCTTCATGAATAACAGCACTTGCTCCTAAAATTTCGCCAGCGTAACGTAAATGAGAAGCGTTACTCCAGAGCAAAGATGCTCCCATCTACCTGAATCTGGCCCTTAGAGTGTATTTCCAGGACAGATTGGAAATGTATTAGAACCTTTTTTGTCACATTTTTCCTGATATGCAAGGTTTTATTAGAAAGAAATCCCCCGCTTACTTTCCTGATGACATCAGATTCACCTGACATGATAGGAAGAAAAAATTCTGACATAAACCCGGGCAGAAAACAATGCATTTTTAAGTAGATTAGACAAAGGCAAGAAGCCTTGTCGGACTTTAATTTATTTTGTCTGATTCACTTCCTATTAAAATAAATTGGTGTCCAAATGACAGAAAGTGAAAGGAGATCTTTGTAGGAGAGTCCCTGAGATCAGTATAAAGACCCAACAAGGGATCCAATCCTTCTCTACTCTATTCTAAACTAAGAAAAAAAAAATGGGGATTTTATGTCACTGATCTAGACAAAATGGTTACAAAAAAAAATATATATATATATTTAGAAATCAAAAATAGAAAAAAGAAAAAAAAAATGTAATTGTATACATAGTCCTCCCTCCCACTTTGAAAACTCCTCATAAACTCTGGCTCAACCAATTGCCTTCAGAGGTCACAATTAGTTGAGTGGCGTGCACCTGTGTGTCATTAAAGTGTCACATGATCTTAAGATAAATACACCTGTTTTTGGAAGGCCCAATCGTTTTTTGGCACCAGAATGATGAAGACCTGGAAATTGTCAAAACAAGTTCAGGATATAGTCCTGGAGAAGCACCAATCGCAGTTGGGTCATAAAACAATCAAATGAACCCATTATTTAAAAGATGGAAACACTATAGTACATGTGCTACTCCTAAAATAGTTTGTTTACCAGAAGTCAGAGACAGGGTGAGGAAGTAAACAAGTGAAAAGTAATGACACAGTGGGGTTGATTTACTAAAACTGGGGAGTGGCACTGGTGGGCACTGAGGAGTAGGCACTGATAGGTGGCACTGGTGGGCACTAAGAGATGACACCAATGGGTTCTGATAGGTGGCACTGATGGGCACGGATTGGCAGCACGGTGGGCACTGTTGGGATTGCACTGTTAATCGGGACACTGATAATCAATGTCGATGTCTCTTTAAAGCGGATGGTTCACCATAAATAAATATTAAAAGCCAGCAGCAACAAATACTGCAGCTGCTGACTTTTAATATTAGGACACTTACCTGTCCTGGAGTCCAGCGGCGTCCGCAGCAGAGGATGAGCGATCGCTCGTCACCCTGCTGCTCACCCCTCCATCCACGGCGAGGGAACCAGGAAGTGAAGCGCTCCGGCTTCACTGCCCGGTTTCCTACGGCGCATGCGCGAGTCGCGCTGCGCCCGCGATTGGCTCCCGCTGTGTGCTGGGAGCTGAGAGTTCCCAGCACACAACGGGAAAAGCCCGTCTTTTGCCCGAGACTGCGGGCCGGAAGTGGGTGCGGATACCTGTCTTTAGACAGGTATGTGCACCCCCCTCCCCCCTGAAAGGTGTCAAATGTGACACCGGAGGGGGGAGGGTTCCGATCAGCGGGTCTTCACTTTAGGGTGGAGATCCGCTTTAACACAAGCAGGTTATCGGGTCTTTTTTTCTCTCCTTGGAAAGAAAAGCCGGTAACCGGCTTGTGTTGACATCCGTGATCAGCTGTCAATAGGAATAGGGCATGCCATCTCTCCTCCAGGCTGGAAAGCCTGAGATAAAAAACAAAACAAAATGATCTTGGCTTTCTAATCAAGTACACTGCAGTATTTACAATTGCCAGGCTTGACGTGACGTCATACTGTCACACCCGGGCCTTCGAGAGTCATAGAGAACAATCGTAATGGCAGTTCAGCCTCTTGATTTTTCTTAAAGGCGGCAGGAGGGGGGGATCCATGCCATATTTTTTTATTTTGGCGTGGGGTTTCCCTTTAAGATCCCCAAAGCACAAGTCGCACCACAAGTCGGATCATCATGATCCAACTTGGAAGCAAATTCTATTCAAATCAATGGGCTGAAAGTCGGATCAGTTAACATGGCTCTCATAGGGAACCATTGCTTTTGAAAAGAGGCGGAGAAATGCTGCTAAAAGCCAACGCGGCTAAAAGAAATGCTGCTAAAAGCCAACGCGGCTAAAATTTGATCTTGAAGGTGTTCAGTTGGGTTGAGGTCAAGGCTCTGTACAGGCCACTCCAGTTCCTCCACACCAAACTCATCAAATCGTGTCTTTCCTGGTGCCAACATAACAGTATACATGTTGTATGCTGCCATGGTGAGTATTTGATACAATTTTGCATTCTCCTATGCTGCCATGAATTGGCACCAGGAAACAAAAATGATGTTCGTATTTGATAACATTTTCCATTTTATTGAGCGGTCTTTGACCTTCCCAAAGCTGTTACCACAAGGTTGGAAGGGCAAAATGGTCTAAAATGTCTTTGTATGCTATAATATTGCCAGTACCCTTCACTGGAAACATAGGAACTTGACAATTTGGAGAATGTTTTACATACTTTTAACTATATAGCGTAAGGTTAGTAGTAGGGTTGCACCGATACCGATACCAGTATCGGTATCGGGACCGATACCGAGTATTTGGTATTTGACATGGCTGCAATATGTGGGGGGGGGGGGGGGGGACATGGCTGCAATATGTGGGGGGGGGGACATGGCTGCAATATGTGGGGGGGGGGGGACATGGCTGCAATGTGGGGGGGGACATGGCTGCAATATGTGGGGGGGGGGACATGGCTGGATATATGTGGGGCTGCAAAATATGTGGGGGGACATGGCTGCAATATATGTGGGGAGACATGGCTGGATATATGTGGGGGGACATGACTGGATATATGTGGGGGGACATGGCTGCAATATGTGGGGGGGGGGGGACATGGCTGCAATATGTGGGGGGGGGGGGGCTGACATGGCTGGGGGGGACATGGCTGCATATGTGGGGGGGGGACATGGCTGCAATATGTGGGGGGGGACATGTGGGCTGGGGATATGTGGGGCTGCAAAATATGTGGGGGGACATGGCTGGATATATGTGGGGGGACATGGCTGCAATATATGTGGGGGGACATGGATGCAATATGTGGGGGGACATGGATGCAATATGTGGGGGGACATGGATGCAATATGTGGGGGGACATGGCTGCAATATGTGGGGGGGGACATGGCTGCAATATGTGGGGGGGGACATGGCTGGATATATGTGGGGCTGCAAAATATGTGGGGGGACATGGCTGCAATATATGTGGGGGGACATGGCTGCAATATATGTGGGGGGACATGGCTGCAATATATGTGGGGAGACATGGCTGCAATATATGTGGGGAGACATGGCTGCAATATATGTGGGGAGACATGGCTGCAATATATGTGGGGAGACATGGCTGCAATATATGTGGGGGGACATGGCTGCAATATATGTGGGGAGACATGGCTGGATATATGTGGGGGGACATGGCTGCAATATATGTGGGGGGACATGGATGCAATATGTGGGGGGACATGGCTGGATATATGTGGGGGGACATGGCTGCAATATATGTGGGGGGACATGGATGCAATATGTGGGGGGACATGGCTGGATATATGTGGGGGGACGTGGCTGCATTTGGGGACACATTTTAAAAAAGTATCGGTATTCGGTATCGGCGAGTACATGAAAAAAAAAAGTATCGGTACTTGTACTCGGTCCTAAAAAAGTGGCATCGGGACAACCCTAATTAGTAGTGAATAAAGTATATTTTATTGTTTATATAGGCGATGGCGGTCTCCCTTTAAATAGGCACGAAATATTTGATTTTCTATTGCTACCGCTGCAATAGCGGACTGAAATAAAAAATGAGAACACAGTTCTGTATTGTTTCCATCTGCTCTGCACTTTTGATAAGATACTGCTGCTTTTTCTGTTACACACAGGGCTCTGCAGAATTGTGTTAGGAATGAGCGCTGATTTAAATGATAAAGCAGAAGAGAATATTCACGCATACACACCAGAAGTAGGTAGATGGTCAGTAGGGTGGGAAATGGTGTATTTTACGATGTGATCATCATGCGGACTCTAGTAGCTGCGCGGGGTGACCCTGATGTTGGTAGTAATGGGGTGAGAGCAATCTTCTACAAGTGCTGGTGATACTGAGCAGACCGCCCTGTGCAGCTCTATGGAGAAGCCAAGGCATTAGAAACTCATTACTACAACAGAGAAAAGTTATATATATTCTGTAAGTTAAAAGAAAAAAAAATTCAAGCTCGTTGGAGGCCAGTTTTGTGTAAGAATAATGTAGAGGGTGCTAAAGGTGTGTATTATTCACAGTTAATGCTCACTTTAGGACAATTTTTGTTTATTTTTTTAATATTGAAGTTTAACCACTTAAGCCCCGGACCATTATGCAGCTAAAGGACCAGGCCCCTTTTTGCGATTCGGCACTGCCTCGCTTTAACTGACAATTGTGCGACGTGGCTCCAAAACAAAATAAGCGTCCTTTTTTTCCCACAAATAGAGCTTTCTTTTGGTGGTATTTGATCACCTGCGCTATAAACTAAAATAGAGCGACAATTTTGAAAAAAATTCAATATATAAAAAAATATTTTTTTCCTCAGTTTAGGCCGATATGTATTCTTCTACATATTTTTGGTAAAAACGTATTTAGTCGTGCAGTGGTCCTTCACCAAGGACGTCCTTGGCTTTGTGCGGTAAAATCTGGATGATGCCTGCAGTGCCTTCAGCCGGCGATTCTGTGCACCGTAAGAATGATCATAGCGGTGATTCCGCCGCCCCTCCCGCCGCCATCCGGTGCTTCTCCGGGCTCTCCCATGCCATCAGGGGCCCGGAGAGCGAATCGGACGGTGCTCGTTGGGCAGCACAGTGGTGCAGTGAGTAGCCCTTTCGCCTAGCAGCAAAAGGGTCGCTGGTTCGAATCCCTCCGGGGACTCCGGTTTCCTCCCACACTCCAAAGACATGCTGGTAGGTAAATTGGATCTCGTCCAAATTGGCCCAGTATATATGTGTGTATGACTGTGTGTCCCTAGCGTGTCAAGATCCTACAGGGTAAAAATGACCGCACCAGCCAAGCAGACACTGGCTGGAAAAAGCGCCCAGAGGCGATTCAGTTCGCATGCGTTGCGCTATACAAGTCATTCATTCATTCATTCAAGCATAGAGATGACTGTGACCAGACAGTCACCAGTCATCTCTATGACCGTCGGAGGCCCGGGCGCGACGTTATGACGTCACGCCCGGTGCCGTCCTGTAATCAGTGATTTTTTTTCCACCGATTTCATGCTTGCAAGCCTGGAGGAGATCTTATTGACCCCACATCTCTCCATAAAGAGGACCTGTCACACTGATTCCTATTACAAGGGATGTTTACATTCCTTGTAATAGGAATAAAAGTGATAAAAAAAAAAAAAAATGTAAAAAAAAGTGTAAAAATAAAAAAAATTAAGTACAATAAAAATACAATTCCCTAAAAAAAGGAGTTTCAAAAATTATTGCGTAAATACCGTGCGAGAAAAAAGTTGCAATGACCACCATTTTATTCCCTAGGGTGTCTGCTAAAAAAAAATATACTGTTTGGGAGTTCTGATTAATTTTCTAGCAAAGAAATTATGGTTTTTACATGAAGGAGAAAAGTGCCAAAATAGGCCCGGTGATCAAGTGGTTAAGCGGTTAAATAACTGTCACTTTCAAAGATTTTTTTTTTAAAAAGCTTAGCACCTACAAAAAAAGATGAACTTCGCTGTTTTCACCAGCAGGGTTTTTAGCATTCAACACTTTTGGGACAATTGGATGCCTCTGTCCCCGCTGTGCACTGTGTTTCCTCCCCTCCAATCCCCTACATGACAACAGGACATGCAGATATGAAAACACAACCTCATTAAAGCTGGCAAAAAAAGTGGGGAGAAAACAGACATTACACTCTGCAGGGCTCAGTGAGGAGATCTCTGAGAGCTGATTGGAGGGAAGGGACACACCCCTCTTCACACAGGAAACAGATCTGAGGCTGTCAATCTGCTGGCCTCCCCTGTCACCATTTTTCTCTTGGCATCAGGAAAACTTGTCAGGAAGCTCTTTTATCTCTGCAGATAGATAAGGGAAGTGTTTAGCAGATTAGCTCCATAGTTTTTGCTGCGAATTTGGAGACCTGGGAGAAGTTCCGGGTGAGAGGAGAATGGGGGAGAAGTGTATTGAGCTGAATGAGAGAAATACCTGAAGAGAACTGAACACATCTGTGAATCAGCTGCGTACCCATAGAAGATAATGGGACTGAATTCGCACCTGAGCCGCACCGCAAGACATAAAATCCGCACACGTTTTTTCTGCAATGCGCAGTGCGAATGCATCGCACATATGTGAACCAGCCTCATTGAAAACAATGTATTTAGAAATGTTCTGCGTATTAGATGCGGTTTAAGCCGCACTCAATTCGCATAGGTGTGAACCCAGCCTAAGGTTTACAACCATTTTAAAGAGGAGTTCCACCCAAATTTGGAACTTCCTCTTGTTCCACTCCTCACCCCCATACATGCCACATTTGGCATGTAATTTTTTTGGGGGGGGAGTGGGGGCTTCAGTAGGAGTGGGACTTCCTGTCCCACTTCCTGCTTCCGCCGAGGGGCTGGTAAGGCGATTAGGCTTAATCGCCTTATTGCAGCCCCTCCCTGTAGGCGATCACATGGGACACTGACAGGTCCCATGCGATCGCCTCTCCAATTAGCGGCGAGCCGCGCGCGCATGCGCAGTGCGGCTCGCGCATGCGCAGTGGGTGCCCGGCCGTGAAGCCGAAGGCTGTCACGGCTGGGTGCCCACAGTGGAGATGGAGACGCCGGCTGGGGAGGGGGGGAGAGGAGCGGAGCCCCGGTCGGCGCGTCGCTGGAATGCAGGACCAGGTAAGTGAGTGTTTATTAAAAGCCAGCAGCTACACTTTTTGTAGCTGCTGACTTTTAATAAACACAATTTTGGCTGGAACACCCCTTTAAGTTATGTATTCATTAAACAATACTTTTTGTTTAAATATGATAATAAATACCTAAGGCCTCATACACACAGGACTTTTTGTTTACTGCCCTGGATGCCTTTGCTTCTGGCAGGAAAAAAGCAACTTAAACACCCCTCCTGCCCAGACCAATTTTCAGCTTTCAGCGCAGTCGCTCTTTGAACGACCATTGCGCAGTCATGCTACACTGTACCCAAATTAAATTCTTATGCTTTTTTTTCCCACAAATAGAGCTTTCTTTTGGTGGTATTTGTTCACCTCTGCGGTTTTTATTTTTTGTTAAAAATCTGGAAAAAATGCAAAAAATAAAAAATAAATACAAAACCGTTTTATATTTTGTTATAAAATTTTGCAAACAGGTATTTTTTCTCCTTTATTGATGTATGCTGATGAGGCTGCACTGCCAGGCTGCATTGATGGGCACTGATAAGACAGCACTGATGAGGTGGCACTGAAGGGCATTGATAGGTGGCACTGGTGGGCACTGAGAAGTGGCACTGATAGTTGGCAGTGATGGACACTCATCGGCACTGGTAGGTGACACTGATGGGCAGCACTGCTAGGTGGCACTGATTGGCACCACTAGTGGGCATTGGTAGGTAGCACTCGTGGCCATTGATAGGTGGCACTGACTGGTGGGCACTGATATATGGCACTGTGGGCACAGACGAGGTGGCTGTGCATCTTCCTCTTTGGGACCGATGTCCCTTGCACAGAAGTCGGTGAAAAAAAAATAATGATTACTGATCTTCTGTTTACAATTTCTACTTGCGACTATTAAGTGAAAAAAAGTCATACGATATTAGGATCTTGTGTTCGGCCATAACTGTAATGTAGTCTGCAAGGAAGTCCGGGACTAGCAGGACAATGAGAGAATGAGCAGAATTAGAAATCCTTGACAGGTAACCCAGTCCACAACGGAACGGTTCGGGTCGGTACAGTTTGGAGCGCTTGGAATGGTCCGGTCTGTTCTTGTGAGCGTTTCCACTGCAAGTCGGACTGTCAGGGGCCATACAAGGTTTAGAAAAAATGTCCACCAATCAGTGGAATGTATTATAGGTCCGCCCTAACCGAACCGTTCCATTGCCTATGGCCCCACATCTGAAGCAGGACCCAGAATGGTCCGGTACGGTTCAGTTTTATGGCACACTTTCATAATGGAAACACCCAAAATAGCGCACCGAACCGATCCGCTCAGTGGAAACGAGGCATATATGGCCAAAGGGTTGGGGACAAATTGCCATCAAAAAGGTTTGTGGACACCTGACCATCGCATCTATATGAGCTCCCTGAAATCCCATTCCAAAACCATGGACATTTAAAATGGTGACCCCTGTTGGTGGCTGTAACCTCCTCTGTTCTTTTGTGAAGACCTTCCAAAAGATTTTGAATTGTTCCTCTGGCAATTCGTAATAATTTAGCCAAAAAGAGCATTTTTGAGGCTAATGTTGGATGAGACCTTGCTTGCAATTTCCATTCTAATTCATCACAAAGGTGTTTAGTAAGGTGAAGGTCAGTCCTCCCTAGCTCCTCCATAGAAAACTGGTTAAAACATGTTTCTCTTTCGTCCATGGATGGACACAGCTCCTTTAGTCTTGACACGTGGGTTATGTTCCGTCTATTAGGAGAGGACTATATTACCCACTTGCCAAGATTTAAGGAGCTGTGACCGTCCATGGACGACAGAGAAAAGGATTTTACGGTGAGTACAAAAAATCCTATTTTTTCTTTTCGTCAATGGACGGACGGAGCTCTTTAAATCTTGACAAGTGGGTTATGTAGTCCTCTCCTAAAAGACGAAACATAACCCACTTGTCAAGACTAAAGGAGCTCTGTTTGTCCATGGACTTCAGAGAAAAGGATTTTACGGTAAGTACAAAAAATCTTATTTTGTCTTTTCGTCCATGGACGGACGGAGCTCTTTAAATCTTGACAAGTGGGTTATGTAGTCCTCTCCTAATAGACAGAACATAACCCACTTGTCAAGACTAAAGGAGCTGAGTCCATCCATGGACTTCAGAGAAAAGGATTTTACGGTGAGTACAAAAATCCTATTTTTAATGGAGCTGCATTCAAATAGGTTGATGCAGTGATGGTGAACCTTGGTACCCCAGATGTTTTGGAACTACATTTCCCATGATGCTCAGCTACACTGCAGAGTGCATGAGCATTATGGAAAATGTAGTTATAAAACATCTGGGGTGCCAAGGTTCGCCATCACTGATCTAGTGTATTTCTGCTTGCAGTTCAGTAATAAGCTTTGGACATAACTTTGTATGGTTGACCAGTGCTTCCCCTTTAAATTGTAGTTTAAAGGTTTATCAGCAGCCGAGCTCCAGGTGACAGCTAAGCCTTCAGGTCACAGTTACACAGCAGTTTGTTTTGCCTTTCAAAGCAGTTGTGTTTCTTATCAACTTGCCTGGAATCTAACATGCAAATGGTTCCTTTGCATACCGGCGACCTATTATAACTTACAAGGCTGTTCATGCCTAAACAAGGACAGTGTCATACGTTATACAGAGCTGGAGCTTCCATGCATCATATGGCCACGTAGAAATATGAAGAGCCTTTGTGTACAAACTCACTGTGGACAATAATGCCGCGTACACACGATCGGACATTCCGACAACAAAACCATGGATTTTTTTTCGGACGGAATGTTGGCTCAAACTTGTGTTGCATACACACGGTCACACAAACGTTGTCGGAAATTCCAAACGACAAGAACGTGTGACATACAACACTACGACGAGCCAAAAAAAAATGAAGTTCAACGTTTCCGAGAATGCGTCAAATTGATTCCGAGCATGCTTAGAATTTTTGTGCGTCGGAATTGGCTACAGACGATCGGAATTTCCAACAAGAACTTTTGTTGTCGGAAAAATTGAGAACCAGCTCTCAAATATTTGTTGTTTGAAATTCCAACAGCAAATGTCCGATGGAGCCTACACACGGTCAGATTTTCCGACAACAAGCTCATATCGAACATTTGTTGTTGGAAATTCTGACCGTGTGAATGCGGCATTAGAGGCAAAAAGTATCCGTGTTGTCCACAGGAGCCAATCACAGTCCAACAGGCTCTTTTCAAGTAATTCCCCAATAAATGGATAAATTCAAAATTAAACAAAACAAAAATTTCCAGTGTGCACATGTCTAATGGCAAACTCTTCCAATTGTATTTACCTTCTCACTACCGGCCGCCGTCAATTGACTGCGGCATGATACCTCTTCTAAGAGGACGTCATATGACGTCCTCATCTTTCAGAGCCACTAGGGGTACCCGCCGCGTTACTGGGAACCCGATGCCAGTGCCCGATGGCCGCTGGGCACCCGCGATTGCCCAGTAACTGAGCAGGGCCGTGGATCTGTGTGTGTAAACGCAGAGATTCATGTCCTGTCAGGGAGAGAGGAGACCGATCTGTGTCCCTTGTACATAGTGCCATAATGTCGCAGTCCCAATAAAAATCGCAGATTGCCGCCATTACTAGTAAAAAATATAAAAAAAAAAAAAAAATCATAATTATGTCTCCTATTTTGTTTTGCACAAACCAGTCATATACGCTTATTGCAAAAAAATTTTTTACCAAAAATATGTAGAAGAATACGTATCGGCCTAAACTGAGAAAAAAAAAGTAATTTTTTTTTTTCAAAATTGGCATATTTATTATAGCAAAAAGTAAAAAATATTGTGTTTTTTTTTTTTTCAAAATTGGCGCTCTATTTTTGTTTATAGCACAAAAAATAAAAACTGCAGAGGTGACCAAATACCACCAAAAGAAAGCTCTATTTGTGTGAAAACAAGGACGTCAATTTTGTTTGGGAGCCACGTCGCACGACCGTGCAATTGTCTGTTAAAGCGACACAGTGCCGTAAGCTGAAATTTCGCCTGGGCAGGAAGGGGGTATATGTGCCCAGTTAGCAAGTGGTTAAAGTGATATAAAAGGCACTTTTTTTTAAAAACAAAGTGGTTTTGAATAGAACAGTCCTGATCCTCCTCTTCTCAAGTCCCCCGCTGGCTCTCCTGCCCCCTCCCTCTTGGCGAGTGCCCCCACAGCAAGCGACCTGCCATGGGGGCACCCTAGCAGGCTTGTTCCAGAGCTGCTTCTCTGCGTGTCCATTTATACACAGAGCTACGGCTCGACCCTGCCTCCTTTCTCTCCTTATTGGCTCACTGGCTGGGATTGACAGCTCCCACTGCTGTCTCAGCCAATGAGGGGGGAGAGCCGAGGCTCTTGTGCACATCGCTGGATCGCGTAGGTATTGGGGGGGAAGCACAGAAAAACGTTGAGCTTTTGGAACCTGTTTAATAGACCGCAATGGAGCAAATTAAAATAGTTCATTGTTGGGGTTTACATACTCTTTAAATACTTGTCTGGACCTTTTTTGACAAATAAACCAGTCCAACAGGAACTGTTCTTTGATCTCCAGTCTTATCAGGTGTATGATCGTTCATCAGGAGGTCAGATAAGAGCTTCCTCCATTAACAATGGCTAGCGTTGTATTGGAGCAATTGGCATTTTGCCATGTTTGATGTGATAATTATTAGGATTAAGTGAAACGTATTAGGATAGATGTAGGAAGCACTTACATCCTACTCCTCCATGTCAATGGAATACATTTAGAACTGTCCACACCTGGCTCGTCGTCTTACGTTCTCACCTGTAAATGTAGGCTTTGTTTTCAGTAAAAAGTTATGTGTACAATCTTGTCTCTTTCTTTAGGATGGGAGTCACAGCTTTTGGAAACAGGATTTCTGGGAATCTTTCTGTGCCCTGTCTGGACTTTGTCACGAGTGCCGGAACAAACACCCCCATCTGGCATCATCATCTGGGCATTCCGCTGGCTCGTCTTCCGCATCATGCTTGGGGCGGTAAGTGTTTCTATGTGCTCTACCACACCTACCCTTTTGGGTGGCAAATCGCAGTGTGACAAGACTTCATCGATAACACTAAGACCCTTTTCTCACTGGGGCGGTTTGCAGACGATATTGCGCTAAAAATAGTGATTGCAAACTGACCTGAAACAGCGGCTGCTGTTTCTCCAGTGTAAAACCCCCGAGGGCATTCACACTGGAGCGGTGCGCTGGCAGGAGGGAAAAAAAAGTCTTGCCAGCCGCATTTTTGGAGCAGTGAAGGAGCGGTGTGTATACTGCTCCTGCCCATTGAAAATCAACAGGACAGCACGGCTATACCGCCGGCAAAGTGCCTCTGCAGAGGTGCTTTGCGGTTGTTTTTAACCCTTTTTTTGGGTGCTAGGGGGGTAAAACCACCCCGCTAGCAGCCGAATAGCGCAGCGAGATTAGAGGTAAAGCACCGCTAAAAATACAGCGCTAAAAACCCCAGTGTGAAAGGGGCCTAACTTTGTTTTGGTTACTGCCCTCTAAGGCCCCTTTCACACTGGGGCGGGAGGTGCGGTGGCGGTAAAGTGCCGCTATTTTTAGCGGCGCTTTACCGTCGGATTTGCAGCAGTATTCGGCTGCTAGCGGCGCAGTTTTACACCCCGCTAGCAGCCAAAAAAGGGTTAACACCACCAGCAATGCGCCTCTGCAGAGGCGCATTGCCGGCGGTATAGCCACGCTGTCCCATTGATTTCAATGGGCAGGAGCGCTTAACACACTGCTCCTTCACCGCTCCAAAGATGTGGCTATCAGGACTTCTTTTTACCGTCCTGCTAGCGCACCGCGAGGGCTTTCACACTGGAGAAACAGCAGCTGCTGTTTCAGGTCAATTTGCAGGCACTATTTTTTGCGCAATAGCGCCTGCAAAGCGATCCAGTGTGAAAGGGGTCTAATATAGACCAGGAATAATACAGGCTCAAGCCCAGGAAGGCTATAATTTCCATAACTGTGTTTTCTGCCCCTTCTGTTCAATGTCCTTGGTAACACCACCTCCTCTGAGCAGAACTAAACCGATCCATTTAACAGTTACATTCTCAGGATGTTCCGGGAATGTCACTGCCACATCAACCAAACTGCCAAACCATCAAATGGCTGGTATCATAACCAATCACATGTGCAGCAGTACGGCAGTTGAAGATAAAACAGGGGTAAGACAAGATGGGAGAAGCTAGTTCCGCTTGTCGTGCTTGCGCCCTCCCTTGGACTACAGGAGAGTCAGGCTGCTCTCTACGTTGCAGATAGAGAAAAGTGATGTGTGTTTGTGGACTTTAAGACCCCTTTCACACTGGGGTGCTTTGCAGGTGCTATAACGCTAAAGCCCTGAAAGAGCCGCTGTTGTCTCTCCAGTGTGAAAACCCAGAGGGCTTTCACACTGAAGCAGTGTACTAGCAGGACGGTAAAAAAACGGTGTGTATACCGCTCCTCCACCGCTCCTGCCCATTGAAATGAATGGGCACGGTGGCTATACCGCCAACCAAACCTTCAGCCAGTTGGAGATTGGTGAATGTGGCTCTCATTCGCTCTCTTATTGGAGGAACCCACAATCAGTTATGGACTAGTAGTGTGGCTTTATGGAGAAATTGTCAGCAGAGCAATGCCGGCTATGAGCCTGTGTTGCCCTAAGGATTCTGGGTAGTCACCACTATTATCATAAGGACAGTAATTCTAACCTGAACAGTCATGTGACCAACTATTGTGCCAGCACTTGGCATGAGGACAGAGTCCACACTTAGCTGAACATTGAAGCAGTCCTTATCAGACGGTATAGTGTGAGGCTTTTAATCCCACATGTTGTATGTACGTGTTTTTCCAAGATAACAGAAGATTACCCTATAAAATAATAAAATGGTAGAATACAGAGGGCTTGTCCCAGGCTGCTTTCTTTGGCTCTGCTGAGGTGCCTTATCTCCCGGAGCTGCTCCGGTATCAGGCCAAGCAGATGTGTAATCCTATAGGCTTTCTTTAGGTGCAAAAGCAAAGGTTGTAAAATCTGGCATTAAAGAGAAGCAGGTCCGCCCCACCATCGCAACACAAACAGAACTCCTATTCCAGAACAAAGACGCCAACAGTCCCCCCTTCGCTTCGTGACCCACGGCCCATCTACCAAAACCTTCACCCGAGAAAAGACTTAACACTTCCCACTCTGGTTCAACTTCTTCCACATGGAGATCTGCGGCTTAAAGCTGAACTCCAGACAAGCAGCTAAACACACAAGTGAAATCCATAAATCGGAGATTCCTACTTCCCAAAGGGGTTGTATTTCTCTCCATGCCATGTCCAGAGATATACAGGGCCCCCGCATACAGGGCCCGCCAGAATGCACAGCCAGCCTGGTGACCCGACTTTTCTCTTCTGCAGTTTCGTAAAAACATTTTGTTAACCAGCCCCCCCCCCCCCATCCTGTGATTGGACAGGGAAGGAGCAGCAACAGAATTGTCCTCTGATCAGCATGTTCCTTGTCAGGACTTGTGCGTTCAACTCACCCAGGGGTGTTTCTAGGGTTAGGAAAGTACAGGGCGATCTCTGCAGAGGCGTATCTAGTGAAAATGGCGCCTATGGCAAGCACTGAAACTGCGCCCCTGTCAAAACAATTAAAACCTTTCAGATAACCAGAGACAGGGAGGGACGCAGTGCGATGAGGACAGAGAGGGACACTGGGGACCACTGGTGGCTGGAACTCGGCCAGTCATCAGCCATCATGGGGGCACCTGTCACTCCCCTCCCCAGGCCAAGTAGCAATATTAGCAATTGCTGTGCCGGCGCCTCTCTTCAGCAGGCTGACCCCAATGCCGGGAGCTACATTAGTGCCGGAGACGGCCGAAGGAGGACGGGTGAGGGTTTTTTCATTTGGGGGTAGCTTTTTGCCGCCCCCTCCCCATGGCACTTGCCATGGCTGCCATTCCCTATATACACCACTGGATCTCTGATACAGTGGGGAAAGCAGCTCTGCAAATGCATTGCAGTGGTCAGTGCTCTTTAGGGCAGTAGTAAATGCCCCTCTGTGATAGTTTGTGCCCCCTTGTGATGGTCAACAATCCGTACCCCGCTTTTATTGGTGGTTAGTGGGAGCAATGTGTACTCGCCAGTACAGGTTCCACACTGCTTCCTTCAGGCTCACAGATCTCTGCTTGTTGAACTGGACCAAAACTACAAAAGCAGCATCGGGCTGGATAGCCCTCCACTCTGCTCTGCTGCCTCCATAGAACTAAGCTTATCACTCTGACGGAGGGGCACTGGGTACAAGACCTAGGGCATGGTCCTTCAATGCTAAAGTTTAGCGACGCCTATGAACTCACCTGAATGTCTTCAAGTTTGCCCATACCTCTTTTAGACCCCTTTCACACTGACACGTTTTTCAGGTGGTTCAGCGCTAAAAATATGGCTGTATACCGCTTGAAAAAATCGTGCCCTCCAGGCTTCAATGTGAAAGCCCGAAGGCTCTCACACTGAAGCGGTGCGCTAGCAGGACCGCTCCAAAATTCCTGCTAGCCGCATCTTTGGAGCGGTATAGGAGCGGGGTGTTTACCGCTCCTTCCCATTGAAATCAATGGGAAACCGCGATCTACAGAGGCGCATTGCGGGCGGTATTAATCCTTTTTTCGGCTGCTAGCGGGGGTTAAAACTGCACCGCTAGTGGCCTAATATTGCGGTAAATAAGATGGTATAGCAGAGCTAAAAATCGCAGGATTGACTATTCTGGCAGTAGACTAGACTCACCAGTGTGTCTAGAATGGCTGGTACCAATCTAGACACATTGGTAGGTTACCTTGCATTTGACTAATCTGGCAGTAATTTACCTGTGTGTCTAGGATGGCTTGTTCTCTGGAATCTGACTAATCTGGCGGTAATTTACCCGTGTGTCTAGGATGGCTGATCATCTGGAATATGACTAATTTGGCGGGAATTTAACCCGTGTGTCTAGGATGGCTGGTTGTCTGGAATATGACTAATTTGGCGGGAATTTACCCGTGTGTCTAGGATGGCTGGTTGTCTGGAATATGACTAATTTGGCGGGAATTTACCCGTGTGTCTAGGATGGCTGGTTGTCTGGAATATGACTAATTTGGCGGGAATTTAACCCGTGTGTCTAGGATGGCTGGTTGTCTGGAATATGACTAATCTGGCGGCAATTTACCCGTGTGTCTAGGATGGCTGGTTGTCTGGAATATGGCTAATCTGGCAGAAATGTACCCGTGTGTCTAGGATGGCTGGTTGTCTGGAATATGACTAATCTGGCGGCAATTTACCCGTGTGTCTAGGATGGCTGGTTGTCTGGAATATGGCTAATCTGGCAGAAATGTACCCGTGTGTCTAGGATGGCTGGTTGTCTGGAATATGGCTAATCTGGCAGTAATTTACCCGTGTGTCTAGGATGGCTGGTTGTCTGGAATATGGCTAATCTGTCGGTAATTTACCCGTGTGTCTAGGATGGCTGGTTGTCTGGAATATGGCTAATCTGTCGGTAATTTACCCGTGTGTCTAGGATGGCTGATCGTCTGGAATATGACTAATCTGGCGGTAATTTACCCGTGTGTCTAGGATGGCTGGTTGTCTGGAATATGACTAATCTGGAGGGAATTTAACCTGTGTGTCTAGGATGGCTGGTTGTCTGGAATATGACTAATCTGGCGGTAATTTACCCGTGTGTCTAGGATGGCTGGTTGTCTGGAATATGACTAATCTGGCGGTAATTTACCCGTGTGTCTAGGATGGCTGATCGTCTGGAATATGACTAATCTGGCGGTAATTTACCCGTGTGTCTAGGATGGCTGGTTGTCTGGAATATGACTAATCTGGCGGTAATTTACCCGTGTGTCTAGGATGGCTGATCGTCTGGAATATGACTAATCTGGCGGTAATTTACCCGTGTGTCTAGGATGGCTGGTTGTCTGGAATATGACTAATCTGGCGGGAATTTAACCTGTGTGTCTAGGATGGCTGGTTGTCTGGAATATGACTAATCTGGCGGTAATTTACCCGTGTGTCTAGGATGGCTGGTTGTCTGGAATATGACTAATCTGGCGGGAATTTAACCCGTGTGTCTAGGATGGCTGGTTGTCTGGAATCTGACTAATCTGGCGGTAATTTACCCGTGTGTCTAGGATGGCTGGTTGTCTGGAATATGATTAATCTGGCGGGAATTTAACCCGTGTGTCTAGGATGGCTGATCGTCTGGAATCTGACTAATCTGGCTGTAGACTAGACCTACCAGTGTGCCTAGAATAGCTGGCACTAATCTAGACATTGGTCAGTTACCTGGCATTTGACTAATCTGGCTGCAGACTAGACCTACCAATGTGTCTAGGTTGGCTGGCACCTCTCTGGACACACTGGTAAGTAAAGTGGCACCTGACTAATCTGTTTGTAGACTTCAGACCTGAGCAAAAAGTGCCTACATACACTACATGGCCAAAAGTTTGTTGGACATTCTATTCCAAGACCACCAGTATTGATTTGCCCTCCATCCCCTCTCTTTGTAAAGCCCCATACACACTATCAGTTTTCCTGATGGTTTTCTCATCAGGTTTACCAAAACCATGTAGTACAAGGGCCTGCCTGATTGCATACAAATGGAAACTCTTGAGGTTTGACCTCATATTAGATGGTTTTGGTAAACCCAAAGAGAAAACCGTCAGGAAAACTGATAGTGTGTATGGGGCTTTACTATAACAGCTTCTACCTTTTCTACGAAGTTTCCACAAGATTTTGGAGGTTTCTTTTGGTACTTTGTGTGTTTTTGAGGTCAGGTGCTGAATAGGCCATAGACATACAACTCTTCCTTGGTCTGACCATACACATACAGGTCGGGCCGGCGTTTATTGTATTTTCCCATTCATATAAAAAGAAGATGTTGAGGTTCTCAGATGATGTGAGTTGAAGGTCACCTCCTCTCGTTGACCTCTGTAAATCGTAGAGGTCCTATTTTCGGGGGTCCACCGTTTCCTTGTCACTGGATATGAGTCTTCAGTGACAGGTTTGAAGGGATGACGTTGATCAGGGAAGGGATGGGAAGAGCATTAGTTGGCTGTGTAATCCCTACGATTAGGAGCCTGTGATTGATGGCTCTAATGTCACCGTGAGCCCAAACACTTGCACGTTTCCTTCTCGCACAGGATAATGATCCTGACAGGCGCTATAAAGCACGGCTGATGCGTGAAAGCAAAGTTTCCTTCCAGGCACATGTGCACCTGTTTGGGAGGAGGGGGGAGGGGGGCGTTTTATGATTTGTGTCCTGAGCCAGCTGAGGCCTGACACATGTACACACAACCCGCCTCTCTTTCCAGGCCAGGCTGACCCTCTGTCCAAATTACACTGTAGCTTAAATTATTATACGGGAGGGGCAAAGGGGGGCTCCCTTTTTTTCTGAACACTACGGTTAAAACGTGTTTGCAAAAGTTGCTTTATGTTATTGTAAACCTTTCAGTAACTTACCGCATATACTCGAGTATAAGCCGAGTTTTTCAGCACTTTTTTTGGTGCTGAAAATCCCCCCCTCGGCTTATACACGAGTCACTTTTTTGCGCCAGATCTCCTGGGGACCCGGTACCAGCCGTCCGTAGGTCCCCTGGACCCCCTTGGCACACATGTAACCCCACTCTTCCTCTCTCTACAGGTGTGCAAAGTTTGTTGTCCGGCGGACCTACGGCCGGGAAGCACCGATTTTTCAAAGCCAGGCACCCCTTCCATAGACTCCCATGTTAAATGGTAATTTCTCCGGTGAATTTAGGGGCCCGATACCGGACAGTTGTAGGTCCCCTGGACCCGGAACTTGGCACACATGTAGCCCCATTTCTCATCTACAAGTGTGCAAAGTTTGTTGTCTGGGGGATCTACGGCTGGGGAGCACCAATTTTTTTCAAACCTGGGCACCCCTTCCATAGACTCCCATGTTAAATGTCAGTCTAGGCATGGGCACAGTGAGGCATGCACATGGACACAGTGAGGCATGGGCACAGTGAGGCATGCACATGGGCACAGTGAGGCATGCACATGGGCACAGTGAGGCATGCACATGGACACAGGCATGCACATGGACACAGTGAGGCATGGACACAGTGTGGCATGCATATGGGCACAGTGAGGCATTGACACGGTGTGGCATGCATATGGGCACAGTGAGGCATGCACATGGACACAGTGAGGCATGCACATGGACACAGTGAGGCATGCACACAGTGTGGCATGCATATGGGCACAGTGAGGCATGCACATGGACACACTCGACTTATACTCGAGTCAATACGTTTTCCCATTTTTTGTGGTAAAATTAGGTGCCTCGGCTTATATTCGGGTCGGCTTATAATCGAGTATATATGGAATATGCAGCTACAGTGCCATTTGAAAAAAAAAATGCCATTAAAGAGCCCTCAGTGGTTGCCTGATGCCACCAGTCAGCTGCAGGCAGGAGGAAGCATTTCCTCAGTCTCCTCTCTTCCAGTGATTAGATTGCAACAATGTGAGTTTGTAGCAAGCCAGTGAGTGAGAGGCTGCAGCGTGGGCTGATCTGTGTTAAGACGCCCATAGACGGCCCCCTTGCCATCCTGCCGGGAGAACACAATAGCTCCGCAGGAGGGATTCCCCATCAACACTGTGTGATGGGGGAAGCAATGCAACCTGTGTTTGTAGGAAAAGAAAATTGCACCGTCTATGGCTGACTTTAGACTTTTATGAACACCAATATTTACACGAACAAGTCACCTCCGGGGCAGCATCTCAGTCCAGGCATTAGATGGAAAGAAATGAACAAAGATGGCTCCATCCTTTAATGAGATGAGAAAACAAAAAAACAGATGAAAGCATCGGGGGGGGGGGGGGGGCTGCTGTGATCTCGGTGAGGGGTAATTGATACCTGGAAGTGATATACTCAAGCATTAGTGGGCATGCACTTGTATTAAACCCAATATCAAAAATGTAATATATTGCAGCTTATCAATCATTAGAAGTGGCGGCTGCATTCGTTTTCTTTTTGTTTGATATTTCCCCTCCTCTGTTTTCACCTGGGGATCTGACCAGTAGCACACCTCCTGTATTAGCGGGCCCCCACTCTGGATGAAAGAGCACATGGGCACCTTTGGACAGCAAAATTGTTAGTCTGGGGGGAGGGCATTATATGTACTAGCAGGTTTCGATACCCTAACAAATTGAAGCCAGTTTTCATATTTATCGCAGCTCGAATATTCATCGCTAAATTTTGCAAGACATCTACAATTCCATTTAATCTATTGGAAACCAAGCTGTCGTGGATAATGATTAATGAACGATTGTCTGCCCTTAACCACTTCAGCCCCAGAAGGTTTTACCCCCTTCCTGCCCAGGCAAAATTTCAGCTTCCGCCACTGCGTCGCTTTAACTGACAATTGCGCGGTCGTGCGCCGTGGCTCCCAAATAAAATTGGCGTCCTTTTTTTTCCACAAATAGAGCTTTCTTTTGATGGTTTTTATTTGTTGCGCTATAAACAAAAATAGAGCGTACATTTAAAAATAAAAAAATGCAATATTTTTTACTTTTTGCTGTAATAAATATCTCCCAAAAAATATATAATTTTTTTTCCTCAGTTTAGGCGGATACGTATTCTTCTACATATTTTTGGTAAAAAAAGAATGCAATAAGCGTTTATCGGTTGGTTTGCGCAAAAGTTATAGCGTTTACAAAATAGGGGATAGTTTTATGGCATTTTTATTATTATTTCTTTTTTACTAGTAATAGCGGCGTTCTGCGATTTTTTTTTTCTTTATTGGGACTGCGACATTATGGCGGACACATCGGACACTTCTGTGACATTTTTGGTTTCATGTCCTCATTGTTCGTTTTTGCTTTGAAGTTGCTGTAATTCTGCTCTGATCTCCACACTTCCTGCTTGTCTGGCTTCTTATGAAAAATCTCATGGCAGCTTTTCACTGTGGTCCAAGCTGTCATTACTGTGTGTCTAAAACTCCTCAGAACCAATCACATTCATTTTAAAAACAAACATTGCCCTGGATTTATTTGTTTTTGTTCTGTGTGTCTTTTACTTCACAGAAAAATGAAACCAGTTTAAAAGTGAAACTAACCTGCAGGCACATTATATGATTGATTTTTATCTATTTTAATAATTTTAAAAGGAATCAGTTAACTTTTATGTCTCTATTATACCCTGTATACAGTCATTTCAGCAAAAAAAAAATTTTTTTCTTTTAGTGACCCTTTAAAGTTTAAACGGATGTTCTGTTTGTTATAATGGTCCTTAGGGCCATATTAGGACTTAATATTTGAATCCTAAATTCAACCTAAATAATAGTCACTAACTTTCATGACGCTATTCTCGTTTCGTTACATCGATATTTATGTCTTAACTTCTGTTTTACTGCAATATTTCATTATATTGTTATGTTTCTTTGAACAATTTCAATAAACACATTGAAAACAAATTGAAGCCAAACTCCAGCTCACACTTTTTAGGCATTTACGACAAACAGTTTTTATTTTATTTTGGAATAAAAGTTTACACACATAAAAACTGATCATTGTAAGCACCCCTGTCAATGGTAAATGGTTTGTATGGGATGTGGCACTATAGTACAGGCATGTAGTACATAGGGTACAGGGTTTGGAGGCTCACTATGGTACAGGACTGTAGAACATAGGGTACAGGATGGGGAGTGTAGTATATGGGGTACATGATGGGGAGTGTAGTATATGGGGGTACATGATGGGGAGTGTAGTATATGGGGTACATGATGGGGAGTATACAGGGTATGAGTGTAGTATACAGGGTGTGGGTGTAGTGTGGGTTTAGTATACAGAATGTGGGTGTAGTATACAGGGTGTGGGTGTAGTATACAGGGTGTGGGTGTAGTATACAGGGTGTGGGTGTAGTATACAGGGTGTGGGTGTAGTATACAGGGTGTGGGTGTAGTGTGGGTGTAGTATACAGGGTGTGGGTGTAGTATACAGGGTGTGTGTGTGTAGTATACAGGGTATGGGTGTAGTGTGGGTGTAGTATACAGGGTGTGGGTGTAGTATACAGGGTGTGGGTGTAGTATACAGGGTGTGTGTAGTATACAGGGTATGGGTGTAGTATACAGGGTGTGGGTGTAATATATATGTAGTATACAGGGTATGGGTGTAGTGTGGGTTTAGTATACAGAATGTGGGTGTAGTATACAGGGTATGGGTGTAGTGTGGGTGTAGTATACAGGGTGTGTGTGTAGTATACAGGGTGTGTGTGTAGTATACAGGGTATGGGTGTAGTGTGGGTGTAGTATACAGGGTGTGTGTGTAGTATACATGGTGTGTGTGTAGTATACAGGGTATGGGTGTAGTATACAGGGTGTGGGTGTAGTATATGTGTAGTATACAGGGTATGGGTGTAGTGTGGGTTCAGTATACAGGGTGTGTGTGTAGTATACAGGGTATGGGTGTAGTGTGGGTGTAGTGTATATGGTATGGGTGTAGTATACAGGGCATTGGTGTAGTGTGGGTGTAGTATACAGGGTGTGGGTGTGGGTGTAGTGTGGGTGTAGTATACAGGGTGTGGGTGTAGTATATACATGGTATTGGTGTAGTGTATATGGTATGGGTGTAGTATATACATGGTATGGGTGTAGTATACAAGGTGTGGGTGTAGTATACAGGGTATGGGTGTAGTATATACATGGTATGGGTGTAGTGTATATGGTATGGGTGTAGTATATACATAGTCAGGGCGTAGTATACAGGGTATGGGTGTAGTATACAGGGTATGGGTGTAGTGTGGGTGTAGTATACAGGGTATGGGTGTAGTATACAGGGTATGGGTGTAGTATATACATGGTATGGGTGTAGTATACATGGTATGGGTGTAGTATACAGTGTATGGGTATAGTCAGGGTGTAGTGTATATAGTATGGGTGTAGTATATACATAGTCAGGGTGTAGTATATATGGTATGGGTGTAGTATATATGGTATGGGTGTAGTATATATGGTATGGGTGTAGTATATATGGTATGGGTGTAGTGTATATGGTATGGGTGTAGTATATACATAGTCAGGGTGTAGTATATATGGTATGGGTGTAGTGTATATGGTATGGGTGTAGTATATACATAGTCAGGGTGTAGTACAGGCCCTGACAAGTCTCCCAGCAGTAATTGAGTGACAGCGGCAGACCTAGAAGCAGGTTGATAAATGTCAGGAAATGGAGGGAAGGGGTGAGTTATGAGGACGGGTGTTTTTTCAGGCTGACAGGCCGTTTAACCCTCGCACATATGAGTTCTTTTCTTCTACAATTTTTCTTTATTTAGGAAAAGACAATACAACACATTCGCATTCTCCGTTAACCAACATCATCTTTCTTCTTGTTTTATAACGTCTGGGTGCCGGACGCTTCCATTGTTTGCTAAATGACATTTATTTAATTTTTTTATTGTGAAAGAGCAATGAAGTCTAACAATAGGATAGAAACCACAATATAAAATCAGTAAAATCAGCCGTGGCATAAAACCGGCTCTCTCTCCACTGGAGCCGAATCCCATGTGGCTCCTCATCCTCAGCTGTGTCTGATTTATGTTTGCTACACACACTTGTAGAAATGAAAGCATTATGTAACTTTCATAAATAGTGGTGATATGGGGAGGATGTTGGAGGACAGGATAGAGGACTCCCGGATGGTTGTGTTCTCTTTCAGGGACACACTTACCCCAATTCTGCTGACAGCAAAGGCTCCCCGCCGGCAGAATACAATAGTGCTGTGGGAGAGATTCCCCCCATCAACCTTGGCTGTGTTTATGGGGGAATCAAGTGATTTTCTTCCTTGCAACCCATGGTTGCAGGAAAGCAAATTACGTCATATATGGCTTGCCTAAGAGAGAGTTATAACAGTTTTTTTTTTTCCCATCTGTGTCCCATTAGGGAGATTTCCATTCACTTCCTCTCAGATAGCCACAACAGGAAGTGAGTGGAAGTCCCTCCAAAGTTAGGGAATCCCTGGTTGCCACCAAGAACTAGCATTCCCATTGGAAGTTTTCCCCTCTATTATTGTTTTGGGGACAACCCAAAATATGGGATTTCCATTTCCTTTCACTTTAGAAAATATTGGTAAATATAACAAGTACGGTGAATCTCCCTTAGGTTCACTCTTGTTTGGGGGGGTTATGTAGCTTGTATTTGCATGGTTGCAGCAGCCTAGAAATCATGGGGCCCGTGCAGTCTACCTGTTGGGGGCCCCATCAAATTACAAAATTTTTTTATTTTTTATTACCGGTATGTTTCAATTTTTTTTCATTTTTTTACATATGAAAAAAAAAAATATATGGTATATATATATATATATTTTTCCTTTTTATAAAAATCATCAATTCCTTTCTCTGTCTCAAAGGTGAGATGTTAGGGGCTTATTTAGACCCCTAATATTTCATCCAATCCTCCGTTGGATGAAATATCAGGGGTCTAAATTGACCCCCAACATCTCACCTTTGAGACAGAGAAAGGAATTGATGACACAGATTCTATAATTCCTTTCTCTGCAGCCTCAGTTGCACTGAAGATGAATGGACAGGAGACAGAGTCTCCCATTCATTAATAAACTGAAGCATAGTAAGCATAGTTTACTATGCTCAGTTATGAATGGACACAGGAGTGATCCCTACTGTTCGCTTACTGTGTTCAATTCCTAAAAAGAAGAGGGCAGTAAATTACATATTTACCAGACAATAATCCCCCCCCCCCCCATTCTCCATCCGCCTGTGTGCTCGCAGCAGCCAGCAGAAGAGAGAAACTGACAGTGCTGCGGGGGGGGGGGGGATGAGGGGGGGCCCCGGGACACAGGAGGGAATCAGATGTGGGCAGAACTTAGAGGCATCAATGCAGCAGAAAGGGATGACAATTACAAAGCAATGCATTGTGTCTGTGTTTCTCCCCCCAGCAACTGAAAGCCAGGGGGAGGCAGAAGCTGGCTTTCAGCTGCTGGAGGGAGAGACACGGACACAGTGCATTGTTCTGTAATTGTCCTCCTGCTCCATCGCACTGGCCCCCCTGCTGCCTAGGCCCCCATGTGTGCCCGGGCCCCCTACAGGAGGCCTGCCTTAAATGAGGCCTGGTCTTACCACCCTATTGGCGGCTCTGCAGCAGCCCATTTGTTTGCATGAGTTGCTGTACCTGTGGGAAACGTGGAGAAAACGGAATCACACGAAACCAGCACCATGCAGTTTTGCGCACCACGTTTTCCAATACATGAGGGTGCCGTAAAGAATTAAAGAGCGTCACGTTTTGTCTGCAGGTCAGGAACACGATTATGCACGCGTTCTCACCCTGCACAAGTGTAAACTTAGCCTAACAGGGGCACAGATGGCAATAAAAACCTGACAGGTGCTCTAATCCCTCCAAAAAAAAAAAAAAAGCTTTGGCCTTTGGTTATACTATATTAGGCTTGCATTGAGAATCGGGAGCTGTAGATCACAATCACTGTGCAGCACTACTAAGTAGAAAGCAGAGTCTGCATGTGCAACGAGAAAATGCCCCCCCCCTCCCCCCCATTGTTCATAAGAAATTACAAACTATAAATAGTTTATTTCTTTTATATTAACAATAATTTATGCCAAGCAGCCCACAATGGCATAAATTGCATTAAAAAAAAAAAACAGTTGTTTCCCTCGAGCCGCCTGGCAATGTAAGGGTGAAGCTTGAACAGAGATTTTTTATTTTATTTTTTCCCTCTCCTTACCGTAACCAGCTCAGAAGAGGACGAAACATAACAGGATGTGATGGTAAACCTCAGACCACAGTTTAAATCTTATCTGTAACTGGCAGCGCGTCCCGGCCTCACTGCCCATCTCATTGGCTCACGGCTCATCTGATTTCCTTGCGGTTTATTTGCTGTGGTCGCGCTCTCCCTGGCTTTCTTGTGATTCAGCCAAAGGCATTATTTTTTTGCACAACTGTCTCTTTCTGTTATTATTCAGAGTATTTCCTTTTTTTATATAAAACTGCACTTTGGCAAGATTTGTTATTAAGATTCCATTACATTTTTCTGTTTCATTGGAAGTAAGTGGGCAGGAATGGCATTTGAATTGGACCGATTACTAAAATCCATAGGGCACATGAATCAGTAGGGCGCATGAATCAGTAGGGCGCATGAATCAGTAGGGCGCATGATTCAGTAGGGCGCATGATTCAGTAGGGCGCATGAATCAGTAGGGCGCATGAATCGGTAGGGCGCATGAATCGGTAGGGCGCATGAATCGGTAGGGCGCATGATTCAGTAGGGCGCATGAATCAGTAGGGCGCATGAATCAGTAGGGCGCATGAATCAGTAGGGCGCATGAATCAGTAGGGCGCATGAATCAGTAGGGCGCATGGCATGAAAGCACGTTGTTATTGTTTCTTAATAAAAAAAATAAAAAATCTGCTTACTTGGCATGAATAAGAAAAATGCTGTAGACTCAGCTGATCAGAAGACTGAAGACCCGGTACTAGCCGGCCATAGGTCCCCTTGACTCGAAACTAGGCACACATGTAGCCCCAGTTCTCATCTACAAGTGTGCAAAGTTTGCTGGGCACCCCTTCTATATATTCCCATGTTAAACGTCAGTCTAGTCATGGGCACAGTGAGGCATGGGCACAGTAAGGCATGCACATGGGCACAGTGAGGCATGCAGATGGACACCCTAGGCTTATACTCGAGTCAATACATTTTCCCATTTTTTTTTGTGGTAAAATTAGGTGCCTAGGATTATATTCGGGTCGGCTTATACTGGCTTATACGGTTACCTGTCCAGGGTGCCCGTGATGTCAGCACCCAACACCGATTTGTCCCTCAGCTTTTGGGTGCTGCCACCGCCATCCTTGCGCTGCACGATCCCACTGGTCCCTGTTGTCTTCTGTGACCTGTGTGTCTCCCAGAAGACAGTGTGGAGGGGCAAAGTAGGCACCGGAAGTGGCGTAGGTCACCGTGATTGCCTCGTGATCTTTGCCTGGAATTGGGAGCAAATACCTGGATTACACAGGTATCTGCTCCCTCCTCCCTGAAAGGTGCCAAATGTGACACCGGAGGGGGGATTCTGAAAAGTGGAAGTTCCATTTTTGGGTGGAACTCTGCTTTAAAGATGAAGTAAACCATGATGGGTTTTACTGTAGGCTTTAATGACGTGAATAAAACGCGCATACTCAGAAGCAAGTTATGAGATGGGAGCGCTCGTCCTGGTAAAACTAGCGTTTGTAATGGAGATAGCACATTCATCACGCTGTAACGGACAGAAAAGCATGAAGACTGAAAAGTGCGAATCGTCTCTCACCAAACTTTTACTAACACAAAATCGGCAAAAGCAGCCCATAGGGTGGCGCCATCCAAATGGAACTTCCCCTTTATAGTCCCGTCATACGTGTTGTACGTCACCGCGCTTTGCTAGAGCATTTTTTTTTCACGATCGTGTTGAAAAAAAACATTGTTTTTTCTAGACCATTAAAAATGGTCGTGTGTACGCGGCGCTAGTCTAAAGATGTGTAATGAGAGGCATTAACACATTTGGGAAGGTCCTCGGTGTTGTCGGTATTCTGAGTTAAAGACATACAGACTGGAAGCGGTAGAGATAAAAGTTGACCACACTCCAACGATGTACCGGATAAAAGACTGTTTCTTGAAATCTTCACAATATATAATGACACAGATCACAACTCCAACATACGGACAGAGAACAGTTAACGCGTTGGTCAACCATTGACTCCTCAATCTGATGCCATGGCCATGAATTGGACCCTAAGTGAATAGCTGGCACGATTCATTTGGTAATTACAGGCCCAAAACTGGTCTTGGGTCTCCCGTTTCTTTTTAATATGAAAATAAGTAAGTGGAAGGCAATTAATCTTTGATTAGCCCACTTTACGTGACCTTTAAATGTCCTGGATGAACAGCAGAGATGGTTCCATGGAGAATGGTTTTAAGGACCAGCAATAGCTGAAGACTGGTCTCCACCAGGCAAGAGTCAATGTGTGTATCAAAGGAAGGTTTTTTTGTCTCCAAGGAAGTAGATGTGGAATTTTGTTTAGACATCTTGACAAACAATCGTGTTCCTCTCCGATCCCTACAAAACTCAGTACCAGGTTTGTACGATCGCAAATCATTGGATCTGTCACTGAAAGCTCTCTATTCCATGTGTTGTCTTTGGCAGCAGAGTTTTCTGTCGTTTGGCAATAAACTTGAGCAACCCCCTGTCACTTTTGAAATAGCAGTGCCTAGTTTCCCTTTGAAGAGATTTAAAGGGGTTGTAAAGGTAAAAAAAATTCCCTAAATAGCTTCCTTTACCTTAGTGCAGTCCTCCTTCACTTACCTCATCCTTCCATTTTGCTTTTAAATGTCCTTATTTCTTCTGAGAAATCCTCACTTCCTGTTCTTCTGTCTGTAACTCCACACAGTAATGTGAGGCTTTCTACCTGGTGTGGAGTGTCGTGCTCGCCCCCTCCCTTGGACTACAGGAGTGTCAGGACACCCACTATACACTTATAATATATAATATATAAGTGTATAATAAAAAATAAAAAAAAATATTAAATACGAAATCCACACATGATGTGAAACCAAAGTAGAGTCAGAACTACTGAACGAAACCATGAGTGGGTCTCTTGCTATGGTTGAATCTGAAGTGGAGAGAAAAAAAAAAAAAGGACACCCACTAACCCACAGCTCCTTTCTCTATCTGCAACGTAGAGAGAGTCCTGACTCTCCTGTTATCCAAGGGAGGGGGCGAGCACAACACTCCACACTAGGGAGAAAGCCTTGCATTACTGTGTGGAGTTACAGACAGAAGAACAGGAAGTGAGGATTTCTCACACAACCCACACTCCGGTGGGTGTAACAAGATGTCCAATTGCCCCCTTCTTGGTGTATCGTTACAGTGGATGAGTGCGGGGTGTTGCAAGGTGGCGGCGACGGAACGTCACTTCCGTTACCAATTCTGACGGGTCACCTAATCTGACGGAACAAGGGCTTTATTACTGTCCCTCTTCCCAGTGTAGAGATTAGACATGTGCATTCGTTTTCGTTAGAATGCATTTTCGTCCGAAAATCGGGTATTATCGTTTTAACGAACAAAAAGGAAAGCGCACGAAAAACGAAAACCGAAAGATCCGACATAAAAAATGCTTTATGTTCGTTTTCGTTTAGATCCGACGATTTTCGATGCTTTGTCGAATTTCCGTCTTTCAATTTCACAAAGTCATCGAAAATCGTCGTTCTGAATACAGGGAATAGGTATATTCACTGTATCCAGAACGACGATTTTCGATGCTTTGTCGAATTTCCGTCGTTCAATTTCACAAAGTCATCGAAAATCGTCGTTTTCGGATGAAAACTTTCCAGACGAAACCGAAATAAATCAAAACGATTTTCGGGAGTAACTAAATAAATGTATTTTCTGGACGAAAACGAAAAAATGAAACAAAATATTCCAGTCTGCACATGTCTAGTAGAGATTACACCTCACTTCCTGTTCTGCGGACACTCAGGGCGTTGTCATGAGCTGAACTTCCTGTGGAGTAGATTTTGCATATATTTCACCATAGAGCTGCTGAGAATGCAAGACAATCCTTTTTAATAACCTCAGATATATTTATAAGTGCAGTATTAATTAGTTCAATTATACGTTTTTTTTTTTTGCCAAACTAAACAAGCCCATTTTTTCTGACCTTTAATCATAGGAGACATTTTCCATCCCTGTTATTAATTTAGCTGGCTAATTTTGAATGCTGTCCACATTTCCTTTTTCCTTGCAGTGTGGTGTCCAAAGCAGTGCCCTATATTCATGACGTGGCATTAAAAGTGATTAATAATGGGGTAATGCTTTACTATCATCACTTCTTTTAATTCTCTTTTTATACTTCCAAGCATCTCATTTGCTTTCTCAGAGGGTCATTGGCATTAATCAGTGATGCCTTGCTAACTATTACAGTAAGCAGTATTCCTTTCCCCAGGACTGTTTTGCTGAGCTGTATTCTATTTATAGGGAGCAATGCCGTTATTATATGCCCCCTCTTAAAGGGGTTGTAAAGGTTCAGTTTTCTTTTTTAAATAACAAGCATATCATACTTACCTTTACTGTGCAGTTTGTTTTCCACAGTGACCCCGATCCTTGTCTTTTGGGGTCCCTCGGCAGCTGTCTCGGCTAACCCCCCTCTGGGAAGCGCTCTCCCAAGGGGGTTAGTTTGCAGGCGCGCTCCCGTGTGATACAGTCAGCGCACATAGCCACTGAGTGTATGACTCGGCCCCGCCCCCCGGCACGCCGCGTCATTAGATTTGACGAAATCAGGGCTTAGGTAAGTAAAATGGGGGCTCGGGGGGGCCGGACACAGCAAGGTGGTGTTAACCCCTTTAAGGCTTCTGATCCCTCCATAATAAATCTGCATCGCCTGCAGTTTTTCTCATCAACTCAGTGGAGTTTCATTCCCAATAAATGGTTTTCATTATTGTGCTCATTAGACCTAAAAAAGGGAAAAAAAAAATTTTTTTTTTTACTTAGCTGGAAATGCCTGTTGATGTCACGTTATTAGCTGGAATTCCCTTTATAGAATTTTATACACATACGGGTGATTTGCTCACTATGACAAAATAAAAACAATACGTGAGCTCTGATCACGTTCTATCCTGAATAAAAATAAAATAATGATGAGTGAACCGTGCCATCTGCATTGCTTCTTTTATTGAAAACCACAAACGTCGAGTCACTGAAATGTATTTTTATGCAGAATAGAATGTGATCGGAACTCACTCATTGCTTTATATCCTCGAAATGAGCATATCCTCTGTACGTGTAGAAAACCATTTAAAGGCAAATTTCACCTAATAGTGGGACGTGTTCAAGCACCACGATCACCACATTTCATTATGCATGTTGTAATGTAAATGAAGCAGTAGAGAGTTGAATAAGCCTAGGACAACACAGTGATTAGTATACTGTGCCTTGAAAGAGTATTCATACCCCTTGACATTTTCCACATTTTGTCATGTTACAACCAAAAACGTATTTTATGTGTTAGACCAGGGGTCTCCAAACATTCTAAACAAAGGGGCTGGTTCATTGTCCTTTAGACTCTTGGAAGGCCGGACTTTGGCCAGCGGGAGTGGAATTTTTCCTGGCATCAGTGGTATTAGAGGAGGAATAGTACCCCCATTGCTGGTATCGTAGGGAGGAATAATGCCCCATTAATGGTGTCAGTGGGAGAAATGGTGCTCCATTGTCGGTGTCAGATGGCAGAATAGGGTCTCCTATCAGTGGAAGGGACAGTGCCCCAAGGGCCGGGTAAAGGCAAGCAAAGGGCTGCATCGGGCCCTCGGGCCACAGTTTGGAGACCACTGTGATAGACCAACACAAAGTGGCACATAATTGTGAAGTTGAAGGAAATTTGTTATTTTCAATTTGTTTTACAAATAAATATGTGAAAAGTGTGGGGTGCATTTGTATGGCGCCCCCCGGAGTCAGTACTTTGTAAAACCTCCTTTCCTTGCAATTACAGCTGCAAGTCTTTTTGGGGATGTCTCTACCAGCTTTGCACATCTAGAGAGGGACATTTTTGCCCATTCTTCTTTGCAAAAATATCTCACGTTCTGACAGATTGGATGGAGATTGTGAACAGCAATTTTCAAGTCTTGACACAGATTCTCAATTGGATTTAGGTCTGGACTTTGACTGGGCCATTCATTGTCGCTCTGGCTGTATGTTTAGGGGAGTTCCAGGCTTTTTTTATGTTTATTAAAATTCAGCAGCTACAAAAAGTGTAGCTGCTGCCTTTTAATAAACAGACACTTACCTGCTCCACTTTCCAGCATCGGGCCAGCCGGAGCTCCCCCTCTCCGGCCGGCGTCTTCATTCTTAGTGTGGGCACCCGGCCTTGACCGCTTTCGGCTTCACGGCTGGGCACTCACTGCGCATGCACGAGCGGCGCTGCACACTGTGATTGGTCAGACGATCGCCTGGGACCTGTTACGTGTCCCAGGCCATCGCCTACATGGAGGGACCGCTGTGGGCGATATGACGTATCGCCTAAGCAGTCCCTGGGTGGAAGGAGGAAGTGGGACAGGAAGTCCCAGTCCTCCTAAAGCCCCCACTCCCCCCCCCCCTAAAAGGTCCAGATACTTATTCCAGTAGAAGTCAGATGGACATTCCAAAGATTAGCCAAACACACTCCCTTCATCAGGGCTTGGGAGTGAAACCAATGTGAATGGACTCAAAGTGAAGTGGATCTGTAATGGTATTTCCTTCAATGCACATGCATAGGTCTTGCAGCTGTTAACCACTTAAGGACCGCTGCATGTACATTTACGTCGGCAGAATGGCACCGACAGGCACATCAACGTATATATACGTTGGTGCCTTGGGGGGGATCGGGGGTCCGATCGGACCCCCCCCGTACATGCGGCGGTCCGGATCGCTCCCAGCCAATGCACGCGCCCGCCCGCCCTGTCACTTCCTCCTCCTGTGTAAACGCTGGAAGGAGGAAGCAATGTGATCTCTCCCTCTGCGGTTTTTTCAACCACCGCTGGGGAGAGATCACCACACAGTAAGTCCTGCACCAACACTACACTACACACAGGCACATTTAACCCCCCCGATCGCCCCTCCCCCCTGTCACAGTGTCACTGAATGCAGTAATCATACATGTATGATTACTGTATTTAGTGTCAGTGTGACAGGCAGTGTGACAGTCAGTTAGTGTTAGTGTCAGGGTAGCCCTGTACCCCACCCCCTAGTAAAGTTTTAACCCCTTGATCACTGCCCTAGTTAACCCTTTCACTCCCTATTGCCAGCGTCACTAAGGGATCATTTTTCTGATCGCTGTATTAGTGTCGCTGTTCCCGCAAAAAAAATTTTATTGCGATTTTTTTTTTTTACTAAAGACATGTGGCTAAATAAATTTTGGCCTAAATGTTTGACTAAAATTTAGTTTATTGATTTTTCTTATAACAAAAAGTAAAAAATATTGTTTTTTTTTCAAAAATGTCGCTCTATTTTTGTATATAGCGCAAAAAATAAAAATCGCAGAGGCGATCAAATACCACCAAAAGAAAGCTCTATTTGTGGGAAGAAAAGGACGCAAATTTAGTTTGGGAGCCACGTCGCACGACCGCGCAATTGTCTGTTAAAGCGACGCAGTGCCGAATCACAAAAACCCCTTTGGTCATTTGGCAGCATATTGGTCCGGGTCTTAAGTGGTGGAGGGGGCATTTTTGGACCATTGAAACGCGTTGGTTGCTCTATGACCACAGATGGCAAGGATAACTTGCCACAAATTTGTGGCAGCGTTGAATTGTAATTTATTGAGAAGAATAAGGAAAATGGACACTTAAATGGTCACTAAAGGGAAAAAAAAATGTTTGCTGAAATGACTGTTTACAGGGTATAGAGACATAAAAGTTAACTGATTCCTTTTAAAAATGATTAGAAATAGATAAAAATCAATCATATAATGTGCCTGCAGTTTAGTTTTACTTTTAAACTGGTTTCATGTTTCTGTGATGTAAAGAGACACACAGACAAACAAAAACAAACAAATACAGGGCAGTGTTTTGTTTTTAAAATGAATCTGGTTGGTTCTAAAGAGTTTTAGACACACAGTAATGACAGCTTGGACCACAGTGAAAAGCTCCCATGAGATTTTTCATAAGGAGCCAGACAAGCAGGAAGTGTGGAGATCAGAGCAGAATTACAGCAACTTCAAAGCAAAAATGAAGAATGAGGACATGAAACCAGGACTGCAGTTAGGTAAAGGAAGCTATTTAGCTAAAAAAAAAAAAAAAATCCTTTAGTGATCCTTTTAAGATTGTACAATAGCAAAAGCAAATTCAAAAGGAGTTTCTCTCTGCAAGTATTAAACATTACTCAACGATACAGAAAAAAGAATAAAAAAAAGGAATTACAACCAGGCCACCCAGCAGCATTAAGTTAATAGGCAATCAAATTGCAAAGCTATGCCTGAAATTGTGATGTGTTTTGTGTCCAAAGAAAAGTGTGGGGGGGTCACCATTGAGCTATGGGACAACTGTAGCTTGTGAGCAAAATGCTAGTTCCAAAGCAGAGAGAATCAGAGAGAAAAAGAAAAAACGGACAAAAGGAAAAGAAAGACATTTTTTTTAGGTGTGTTTGTTGGGTGGGGGGGGGGGGGGCCTCCATTGTTGGCTAGTTGTACACTTGCAGAGCACTTTTAGCACAAGTTCTAGTTGCCACTTTTCCAATCTGTAGAAAAGTTGGGTGTCCCTTTTCTAGCAAGAGCAAAGTTGCAGTGGTGAGTCTACAGCAAGGGCTCTGCAGGTCTACAAAATGAAAATTCAGCCACAGTGACCCCCTGTGGTGGGATGACTATTGCACAACATAACTGAACCAGAAATTGCAGCAGATTTGCAGAATGTTTACAAAGAATGTTAATCTGAGTCATGTAAGGCAGACTTGCTGTAATTGTGAAGCCTGGCAAGTCTAGTAATTTTCAAACTTGCAGCACAATTGCTTCTGGGGAATTGTCCCCCCTGATGTTTATTTGAATAGTAATTTCTGGAGCTTTTAGCAGTGATGTGGCGCTTAAAACCTATAATAGTTGCATTACTCTTCAATAAAAGAAAACCTTTCTGCTCTCAATTTTTTCCTGGGCAGAGTTCCTCTTACCCATCTAATCACTAAGATAGGACATTCCGTCCTTTGAGTGATGTGGGCTCCTAATCCTAAGAACATCTTGGACGTCTGATGTTGAAGTGAGGATGGTGGGGTGCCATGTTGCTTGGGGCTTATTTTCCCTGGTTTATGATCTGTCACACCTCTGCCCTTTAAATGTTACTTCTCTTCTGCATAAAAGCTGAACAGTACATTCTGACTAACTGGCTCCGGGCCAATCCCTTATACTCCCCGCTGAGTACAAGGAAAGTTCAGGGACTTTCATTATTGTGGTCACTCCTTGATCAAGTAAGCTGTCTCCGCCACAAGATCCTATATTGTCATTTTTATTTTATTTTTTCGATGACCAAATGTGATCTTTTTTACAAAAAGACACCCAAAAGCAAATTTAATGCCGTGTACACACGACCATTTTAATGGTCTCGAAAAAAGTTTTTTTTTAACCCGATTATTGTTAAGCCAGCCTTGCCTCCACACGACCGTGAAAAAAGGCGCTCTAACAAAGCGCAGTGACGTACAACACGTACGGCGGCACTATAACGGGGAAGTTTCATTCGGATGACGCCACCCTATGGGCTGCTTTTGTTGATTTTGTGTTGGTAAAAGTTTGGTGAGAGCCGATTTGCGCTTTTCAGTCTTCGTGCTTTTCAGTCTGTTACAGCGTGACGAATGTGCTATCTCCATTACGAACGCTAGTTTTACCAGAAAGAGCGCTCCCGTCTCATAACTTGCTTCTGAGCATGCATGTTTTTTTCACGTTGTTAAAGCCTACACACGACCATTTTTTACGATGTTAAAAACGACAACATTAAAAACTACGTGAAAATTTAGAGCATGTTCTAAATTTTTTATGTCCATTTTTCACATCATCAAAAATGCTCTGGAGCCCACACACAATTGTTTTTAATGACATTTAAAAAAAACGTAATTTTTTATGTCCCGAAAAAACAGTCGTTTGTACACGGAATTAGTATCTGAATTTCCACAGTTAAAAAGGATCTAAATTAAAATATATAATATATATATATATATATATATATATATATATATAAAACAAATTTCCATAAAATAATTGAAGGATTTCTTCGGAGAAATAATATGGACTTTAATGGAACTAGAAAACGTTTTTCTTTTAATCTGTGTGCATTAATGATGTACAGCCACGTGAGAAAGTAAGTACACACCAATGGAAGTTTTTGACTTTTTTTTAACATGTATATATCAGATCTTCATTCAGAAAGAGCCTACAGATATAGGTGATATACTTGAACAAATGACTCCTAAATTTGGCATGCTTTATTTATTCTCATATTCTGAATAATAAACATTCCATATTTTTCTTATGGAAAAGGTAAGTACATCACTATTTCAAATCCATGAAATTAGAATCCGATTTTCCATCTTAGTTTTCACTTATTAAAAGGAGGGAGCATACAGTAGGGACCCTTTTTTGGATATTTAGGGACTGCTTTTTTCCTTTTACTGTTCATGTGTGTGGTGTAATCATGCCAAGATCAAATGAGCCCTCTGATGCCCCGTACACACGATCGGCCCTTTTTCCCATCAAATTCACATTGGAATTCTGATGGAATTCCATTTGGAGGAAAAGAGAACATCTCTGATGGAATTACTCCGATGGGGCATACCCACGGTCGGTATTTCCGATGAAAAAAGTCAGTCATACTTTTTCCATCAGAAATTCTGATCGTGTGTACAGTACGTGGCATTAGGCTTCATTTAGATGTGCAGGGGGAGGGCAAAAAATACATGGTTGAGTTTTTGCCACCCAACAATCACCCCCCTCTTAACCACTTCATCGGGCCAATTCTGATACTTCTCATATGTAAAAATCAATTTTTTTTTGCTATAAAATTACTTAGAGCCCCTAACCAATATACAGTTGTCCTTATAAGTTTACATACACTGCCAGAAGTTATGATTTCTGGTCCATTTTTAAGAGAATCTGAATGATAACACAAAAACTTTTCTTTCACTCATGGTAAGAGTTTGGCTGAAGCCATTTATTATTACTCTTTTTAAATCAGAATGACAACAGAAACTACTGAAATGACCCTGATAAAAAGTTTACATACCCTGGTGATTTTGGCCTGATAACATGCACACAAGTTGACACAAAGGGGTTTGAATGGCTATTAAAGGTAATCATCCTCACCTGTGATCTGTTTGCTTGTAATTGGTGTGTGTATAAAAGGTCAATGAGTTTCTGGACTCCTGACAGACCCTTGCATCTTTCATCCAGTGCTGTACTGAAGTTTCTGGATTCTGAGTCATGGGGAAAGCAAAAGAATTGTCAAAGGATCAAAAGGTAGTTGAACTGTAAAAATAGGAAAGGGATATAAAAAGATATCCAAGGAATTGAGAATGCCAATCAGCAGTGTTCAAACTCTAATCAAGAAGTGGAAAATGAGGGGTTCTGTTGAAACCAAACCACGGCCAGGTAACAGGCACTTTGAGGCACAACTGGCAGGAAAAATTTTCAGGACACAAAGAAAAACCCACAAATAACTTCAAGTGAAATACAGGACTCTCTGAAAACATGTGGTGTGGCTGTTTCAAGATACACAATAAGGAGGCACTTGAAGAATGATGGGCTGCATGGTCGAGTCCCCAGAAGAAAGCCATTACTAGGCAAATGCCACAAAGTATCCCGCTTACAATACGCCAAACAGCACAGAGACAAGCCTCAAACCTTTTGCCACAATGTTATTTGAAGTGATGAGACCAAAATTTTGCTTTTTGGCCACAACAATAAACGCTACATTTGGAGAGGAGTCAACAAGGCCTATGATGAAAGGTACACCATCCCTACTGTGAAACACGGAGGTGGATCGCTGATGTTTTGGGGATGTGTGAGCTACAAAGGCACAGGAAATTTGGTCAAAATTGATGGCAAGATGAATGCCATATGTTATCAAAAAATACTGGAGGAACATTTGCATTCATAAGCCAGGAAGCTGCGCATGGGACGTACTTGAACATTCCAACATGACAATGATCCAAAACACAAGGCAAAGTGGACCTGTCATTGGCTACAGCAGAATAAAGTGAAGGTTCTGAAATGACCATCTCAGTCTCCTGACCTCAATATCATTGAGACATTCTGGGGAGATCTCAAACTTGCAGTTCATGCAAGACAGCCCCAGAATTTACAGGAACTGGAGGCTTTGTGCCAATAGGAATGGGCAGCTTTACCATCTGAGAGGATAAAGAGCCTCATCCACAAATACCACAAAAGACTTCAAGTACGGTATTAAGAACTGGGGTATGTAAACTTTTGATGAGGGTCATTTGGGGAGTTTTGGTTGTCAATATGATTTAAAAAGTGTAAACACAGATAATTGATAATAAATAGCTGAAAGGAAAGTGAAAGAAAAGTTTTTGTGTTTATCATTCATATTTTCTTAAAAATGCCAAGAAATCATACATTTTGCAGGGTTATGTAAACTTATGAGCACAACTGTAAGTCGCAGATTGCCATCATTACTAGTATATATATAAAAAAAATCCAGTACATATCCTACAGTTTGTAGACGCTATAATTTTTGCGCAAACCAATCGATATATGCTTATTGGGATTTTTTTTTACCAAAAATATGTAGCAGAATCCATATTGGCCTTATGGGTCTTCAAACTACGGCCCTCCAGTTGTTCAGGAACTACAATTCCCATAATGCCTAGTCATGTCTGTGAATTACAATGCCTCATGGGATGTGTAGTTCTACAACATCTGGAGGGCCGTAGTTTGAGGATCCCTGGCCTAAATTGATGAAGACATTTTTTTTTTTTTTTTATGGGATATGTTTTATAGCAGAAAGTTAAAAAAACGTTTTTATTTTTTTCAAAATTGTTGATCTTTTTTTTGTTTTCAGTGCAAAAAATGTCTAACGCAGAGGGGATCAATTACCCCCCAAAAAAGCTCTATTTGTGGGAAAAAATGACATAACTTGTATTTGTGTACAGCGTTGCATAATCGCGCAATTGTCAGATGAAGTAACGCAGTGCTATATCGCAAAAAATGGCCTGCTTATGAACGGGTAAATCTTCCAGAGGTTAAAGTGGAACTGGAAATGGAACTTTTAACATAATGAGCTTAAGCACATGTACCAAGAAAAAAAAAATGGAGAATTATGGACTGACCTAGTCAAAGCTCTGACTTGAATGCCATTGGTATTTTGTAGGGGTATTGGATAGGGGTAGTTAGTTGTGGTATGCTGGTGCAGAGTTAGGGGGATAAAACAGGTGGCGAGGAGGCGATATAATGTAGACATGTTTTTTGTAAGCTTGGGTAACTGCCCCCTTTTTATTACAGCCGGGCATTGCCCTCTTCTCTGTGCCCTGTCCTTGGCTGTACTCCATTCCCATGTCTGCCAGTCTACCATCTGACCTCATCCAGTCTGTGGTCTCTGCTATCAAGAAGCTGCCCCTTCGTCATGTCACTGCCAGCCCCGTCCTGAAATGAAGAGCGCTCATACTAATTAGCTTTATTGCATTAGCGTGGGTGAAAGCAAAGAAAGACGGCATTCTTAGTCGACTCAATCATTATTCATACAGGGCAGCGGGGCTTCATGGGAATTTTTTTGGGGGGGTTAAATGGTGTTTACAAGGCATCAACCTATGACCTCCCCAGCTGCAGCCCCCTTCTCTTCAGTGGGAGTCCAATACTAGAAGAAGTCTTTTATAACTTATTTTATCTCATGTGATCGCCATTGCCCCATCCATTTGCCTTCGGCAGAGTTGCTTTTTTTTTTTCTTTCCTTACATACAGTTCAGATTTCACACGCATATGCGGCACTCAAAGAGACCTGCAGGCAAAATACAAATTTCTGTCATATGTATATCAAGGAAACGGCAGTTACTCATGTCTGCTTTTTATTTTTTATGTATGCTGTTTGAAAAAGGAGAAATAATGGAGTAAGTGAAGCATTGCCAGGGACATCACCCTGCTTCAGAAGGTTGAGGACACCAAATTAGCCATTTCACACAGTGCATGTTGGTGTAAGGGGCACCCCCACTCCCCTCTGCAGGAAGAAAACGAGGACACTTGCATGTCAACAATAATTATGAATAGCACATATCCTGGTGTTGTGTGAATTTGCTAAGACTGGAGTTTTATCTGCAGCTCTTTTAGAGACATAATGCAAAAATAGGAAGAAGCAGCTCAGCCGCCGCACACCTCACCCAGCCCTGGTTAGCAGCCTCAGCTTGATTCATCCAGACCACAACATGTTTCGACCTGCCGTCGGGGCTTAATCATGGAGATATTACGTTTTGTGGCAATGTGGCTAAAATTCACGCAATTGACGGTGCCATTAATTTTTCCGCCGTGTTTATGGAGAGCAGTATTTGCCAGGTGTTTTTTCACCCTAATGCATAGGATGCATTAGGGTGAAAAAACATGATACTTTACAGCACCCATTCTCTAACAATAAAGGGAACTTTAAAAGGAGGCTGAAGGCCCGCTGTGAGCTGATCAACATATCGTATATACTCGAGTATAAGCCAAGTTTTTCAGCACATTTTTTTGTGTTGAAAATTCCCCCCTCGGCTTATACTCGAATCACCTTTTTGCGCCTTATCTCCTGAGTTTGGGGACCTGGTACTGGCTGGCTGTAGGTCTCCTGGATGCCAAACTTGGCACAGATGTAGCCCCACTCTTTCTCTACCGGAGTGGTTGTGTGGAAGACCTACAACCAGGTAGCACTGATTTTTCAAAGCCGAGCACCCCTTCAATAGACTCCCATGTTAAACGGTCATTTCTTTGGTGATTTTGGGGACCCGGTACCGGCCGGTCATAGTTCCCCCTGGACCCCAAGCTTGGCACACATGAGCTGATCAACATACTGTATTTACTTGAGTATAAGCCAAGTTTTTCAGCACATTTTTTTGTGCTGGAAATGCCCCCCTCTGCTTACACTCGAGTCACCTTTTTTGCGCCTGATCTCCTGGGCTTTGGGGACCTGGTACTGGCCATCCATAGGTCTCCTGGACACCAAACTTGGCACACAGGTAGCCCCACTCTTCCTCTATGGCCGGGGAGCACTGATTTTTCAAAGCCGAGCACCGCTTCCATAGACTCACCTTCTTTGGTGATTTTGGGGACCCGGTACCGGCCGATCGTAGGTCTCCTGGACCCCAAACTTGGCACATATGTAGCCCCACTCTTTCTCCATAAGTGTGCAAAGTTTGTTGTCCGGGAGACCTACGGCTGGGGAGCACCGTTTTTTTTTCAAACCCGGACACCCCTCTCCATAGACTCCCATGTTAAATGTTAGTCTAGTCATGGACAGAGTGAGGCATGCACATGGACACAGTGAGGCATGGGCTCAGTGAGGCATGCACATGGACACCGTGAGGCATGCAGATGGACACCCTAGGCTTATACTTGAGTCAATACGTTTTCCCAGTTTTTGTGATAAAATTCTGTGCTTCGGCTTATATTTGGGTGGGCTTATACTCGAGTATATACGGTAACTTCATTGTGGAGATGGATGGCATCTAAGGTACAGGCAACAATAACAAATGTTTCTATCCATTGGTATCATCACCTTGTGTTCTTCCAGCTTTATTTGATGAATTGCACATACATTACAATGCTTATAGTGTTTGAAACCAGCAAGGTATGTAGGGGAATTCCCCTTTATATTGTTTGGCTCGCTCACCTTGGCTCCAAATCAAATGCAAAGAAAACGGAACCGGATCAATTAAGCACAGAGAGATAAAGTGGATTGAAATGCGGTTCCACGAGACCCGTTGTACGCTTCAGATCACCTTGACGCCAGCCCAGAAGCCCTGCTGGCACATCAACTTGTTTTACCGTTTACCAAGGAAATAAGGCGCACTTTGTTTAGGGATCTCGACTTAAGCTCTGCTGTGTTTGCTCATCCAACAATAATAAACAGTGGGGACCAAAGGCTTGGAGAAAGGGGTAAGCAATGCAGTGAGTCTGTTCTGGAGTGTGCTGTTTGCTTAGGCGTTTAACACTTTCAGGGAACTATCGGCTTTATCCGAAGCGCTATGGCCAATCCATCAACATGAACAAGACCTCTGAGAATAGACGATCGATTCTTCCCTTCTGTTCTCTATCTTTTACTGCGACCATAAATATATTTATTTTAGTGATTGTAAAGGCTCAGATTTTTTTTCATTAAAATAACAAATTGTTAAGCCCCGTACACACGATCAGACCTTTGTCCAACCAAAATCACATCGTAATTCCAACGTAAAAGAGAACATGTTCTCTATCTAAACTCCAATGGAATTCATCGGAATTTCCGATGGAAAAAGTCTGATTGTGTGTACTGGTTATCCTTATCGGCTCCTTGGTTTTGCACAAAACAGCCCCGAGTGCTCTTCTAGGGTCTTCCGCTGGTGCTGCTGGCTCCTCCCCCTGCTAAACAAGCTATAGGGGGGCTAGTGGTACAGGGGTTCTGGATTGTCCACCACATTGATGGACGGGTCAGCTGGGATATATTATGTTTTTGTTTTTGGCTTTAGACGCACATTTAAAACCTGGGAACCTGTGTTTTGCCCATACTAGGCACAGTGACAGGTTCACTTTACAGGAGGGACCACAAGAAGCCAATACTGACCATTGGCTCCAATCTTTTTCCTGCCGAACACTTATAGATACACTATATTACCAAAAGTATTGGGACGCCTGCCTAGTTTACACACACATGAACTTTAAAGGGGTTGTATGGCTTTGTTTTTTTAACCACTTGCCTACTGTGCACCTACACCCCCTTCCTGCCCAGACAAAATTTTAGCTTCCGGCACTGCGTCACTTTACCGGACAATTGCGCGGTCATGCGATGTGGCTCCCAAACAAAATTGACGTCCTTTTTTTCCCCACAAATAGAGCTTTCTTTTGGTGGTATTTGATCACCCGTGTGTTGTTTTTTTTTTGCGCTATAAACAAAAAATTTTGAAAAAAGACACAATTTTTTTGCTTTTTGCTATAATAAATATCCCATTTAAAAAAAAAAAAAAACATTTTGTATCTCAGTTTAGGCAGATACGTATTCTTCTACATATTTTTGGTAAAAAAAAAATCGCAATAAACGTATAGTGACTGGTTTGCACAAAAGTTATATTGCCTACAAAATAGGGGACATAATTATGATTTATTTTTTATTTATTTTTTTACTAGGAATGGCGGCGATCTGCGATTTTTTTTTTTTCGGGACTGGGACATTATAGCGGACACATCGGACACTTTTGACACATTTTTGGGACCATTTACATTTATACAGTGAACAATGCTATAAATATGCATTGATAACTGTATAAATGTAACTGGCAGGGAAGGGGTTAACCACTAGGGGCGGGGAAGGGGTTAAATGTATATCTTAGGTGTGTTCTAACTGTAGGGGGAGGGGGGGGGTGACTGGGGGAGGTGACCGATTGTGTCCCTATGTACAAGGGACACAATCAGTCTCCTCTCTCCCTAACAGGGACGTGCAGCTCTGTGTTTACACACGCACGGGCTTCTTCGCCCCTAGCCGATTTAAATGACATGACGTCATATGACGTGCAGTCAGGAACAGAGAGTTACCCGCCCGCCGTCATTTGACGGCGGGCGGGTATCAAGTGGTTAAACAAACGTCATACTTCCCTTCACTGTGCAGTTGGTTTTGCACAAAGTGGCCCCGATCCACATCTTCTGGGGTCCCTCGGCTCCTCCCCGCAAGCACTAAACCCCTTCATGGGAAGCTGTCTCCCAAGGGGGTTAGCTTGCAGGCGCGCTCCTGCTATAGCCGCCGACTGTATCACTCGGCCCCGCACCCAATGGCTGCGCTGATATCAATCTCCAATGGGGGAGGGGGCGAGAAGGAGTGTCAGGAGGCCCACTAACACACAGCTCCTTTCTCTATCTGCAAAGTAGAGTGTGTCCTGACTCTCCTGCTCGCCCCCTCCCCCCTCAAGAGGCTTTCTCCACACCAGGGAGAAAGCCTCACATTACTGTGTGGAGTTACAGACAGAAGAACAGGAAGTGAGGATTTCTCAGAAGAAATAAGGACATTTAAAAGCAAAATGGAAGGATGAGGTAAGTGAAGGAGGACTGCACTAAGGTAAAGGAAGCTATTTAGGGGGAAAAAAATTGTACCTTTACAACCCCTTTAACATTGTAGTAATTTGCAAAATGTATGCACACTAAGCCTCCCAGAGCACCTAACAGTCGACCTTATACAAAATGCATTTGCTAAAAAAAACTTTATATTTACAATCTTGACTCACAGGGTCACAATTTAATTTTAAAACTAAATCTGTAGGATAATCTTCATGCTTTAAGTTTATGGATTAAAAAAAAGAAGTAATATTTTGCTGGGGACGTGCCTGCAGAGCTGACACTCAGATGGGGACGCTGTGGTCTCGGGGCATTTGCCTGCGGTTCTCTGCCACTTTCCCAAGCCCATATCAATGGAATTTTTACAGCCATAGCCACAGGTCACTTGGTAGTTTTTCTTCTCTCCCTCTCCATTGGCTGGTCTGTGCCATCTCATCATCCCCCCCTCTCCTCCCCGTCCAAGCTCACTTTGGGCTGAAAAAGGCTGAAAGCCGGCTTTGTTCCCTGGACACCACAGAAAGAAAAAATGAGTGCCGTGGAAAATTTGACATCTGCATTGTAAGGAAGAAATCAATAGATTAGGAGGAATATAATTATCCCCCGCTTCTAAAGGAATCTGTGAGGGCCTCATATCAGTTTAGAGCTTGACTGACATTTTAATTATATGGCTTCTCGCTCATGTCAGGAAACAAAGTGTATTATCAGTTTTGCAGATTTGCGGTTTTAGACGGGCTGGTGGCAAAGGGCGAAGGATAACCGCAAAGCAAGCAGACGCGATGGGCTTTTTTATGAAATGCGCGGCCTCCATCTCTTGTAGGATGGAGGAATGTATTGTATGTGACCCGCGCTCCACAGCCTTGCCCTTTCTCTGAAGTCTGCCCGGTGATAGGCTCTCACAGTGTGTGGCCACTTTGGCCATCGGTGCACCACAATCGTGTCATTTGCTGCGTCCAAGCCATACTTATGACGTGGATCAGTATCTGAACATATAGGGAAAAGCATAAGCAACAAATGCATTCATATTTATTAAACAGACATTATTAGTAGGGCTGTTACTGATTTAAATTTTTGTGTTAGATTAATCGATTAAAAAAAAAACGATTAATCGACTAATTTCGATTAATTTTAACGCACATACAGATCCAACTACTTTTAGCTGATCTCCTTGCAGACTGATTCCCAGTGCAGCCACCAACCACTGGGAAATGGATAGCAGGATACAAAAAACACACAAAGGCAGCACTCAATGGGAATAGCATTAAAACTTTTATTGTTTTCAAGTAGGTAACCAAATAAATATTGCACTGGAGATAAAATCAATGTAGCTACAGAAACTGTAAAAATGGTGCGAGTAATACCAAACGGTAGCAAAAGCAGTCATAAAAACATGTAGCCAAGTATGATACTGGTATAAAAATGTGTACAACGACACCACTGCTGAATCCAGATGAGAAGGGGTTAACATCAGTCTGTCGGCATGTAGATGTCCCGTGAAGGGAACTATCACAACTCCCAGTGGATGGCTGTAGAATCCCAGGTTGATAGAGGGAAGTGATAGAGGGAAGTGTAACAGCCCTTGCGTGTGGCAGATTGTAAGGTCCCGCCGGCATGCAGATATGAAGGCACAGCAAAGGAGCCCTTCAGATGGACACGGCAAGCCCCACCGGTGTCCGTGACGTCACCGGATCTCCAACGGAACTCCCTGAAGGCCTGGAAGCTGGCGGAGAGGTGATTACCAATAAAAATAATTTTGATCTATCAAAAAAATTCAAGATTAATCGATGAATTAATAGTTAATTTCCACAGCCCTAGTTGGTAGCATTGTTTCATTACATTAACCACTTTAGCCCCGGACCATATTGCTGTCCAAAGACCAGAGCACTTTTCGTGATTCGGCACTGCGTCGCTTTAACTGACAATTGCGCGGTCGTGCAACGTGGCTCCCAAACAAAATTGGCGTCCTTTTTTCCCCACAAATAGAGCTTTCTTTTGGTGGTATTTGATCATCGGGGGACAGCGCGCGCCCTATTAGCTGCTACAGGGAGGACGTAGAGCTACGTGCTCCCGCGTAGCAGTGCCACCGTCCCGCAGTAATATGACGGCGGGCGGTCGGCAATTAGTTAAAGTGGATGTAAACCCCGAAATTTTTCTTTTTTGATGTCACATTGTAATGTATAGTATAAGATTTCCTATCATCTGTGCCCAGTCTTGCCACACAGAGTTAATCCAGCTCTGAGCAATCCTCTTTTATTGTTCAGTGAAATAAAACGGACTTGCAGAGAAAAACCTTAGTCCGTTCCGCCCCCTTGCTGTGAGTGACAGGTTATTTGCATATCTCATGCACTAGCCTGGAGACAGGCATTATTTTTTAATTCCCACCCCCACCCACTTCTTTTCTGAAGTCATGTGGTTACTTTTCTGGATTTTGACTGGATGTTAGTGAACATAGCAGAATTTAGTGTAAGGAATACACAGGAAAAAATGCATGTTGACAAGGAGAGTGTAGAGGAGGGCGGGGAGTCTACTGATATCACGACTCCACCCACTAAGCTCCAGACAACAGACCCACCCACAGAATCTGCAGTTTTATGGGTCTCATAACAGACAGAGGGGAGGCATTTGACAGGTAAGGATACATGCAGGAGGCACTGGTAGCAGTGCATAGTGGACTTGTCATACAGGCCTGACATACAACCACCATGTGAATGCAGGAGAGCCATTTAGACTAGCAGCACTGTAATCACAGGCAGGCATGATGACACCGGGGCCTGCAGGAAGGATTTCTCATGGCTTTAGACATCAATCAACCCAAAAGTTGCTGGCAATGTCTGAATTTTTTTTTTTTTTAAACATGGATTACTAGAGATTGAGGGAATGAGGATGGGGTACTAGAAAACATTGGCATGGAGGACAAATACAACCAAGTGGCCCTTTTTTCATAGGTACAGATTGACATCTCTTTTAGCATCAGCTTCTTTTGTGGCCATTGGCATTTGGTCACATTATACCTCAAAGTCACAAAGTAGGTCGGTTCTGGAAGACTTTGCTGGATTCCATGGTCACAGGTCTTACGGGCAGCTATGTAACAACCACCATGTGTCACTGACTGCAGAATCCAAAGGTTGACGTATCCCCACTCAGGACCACCAGCCCAACAAATCTTAATAACACCGAGGCCGCGTACACACGTACGAGAACCTCGTCGGGCTAAACCCATCGTTCCACCCGACGAGGTTCTCGATGAGTGGTCGAAAAAGCTTGTTGAGCCAAAGTCCTCATTGAACAATGAGGAAAAGGAGAGCGTGCTCTCTTTTTTGGCTCGACAAGCTTCCCGACGGGACGCTCGTCGGAAGTGTACACACGATCGAGCTTCTCGCCAGAATATGTCTCCCAGCGAGCTTCTCGCTGGATTCTGCCGAGAAGCTCGGTCGTGTGTACGGGGCCTGACCCAGGGCAGATGGCCTCCTGCCCCCAGTCCTCTTCTGGCATCAGGTGATCCTGTAGGATGGGTGGTCAGGAAGAACGCATGCCTTCCCGGTTAATGAGCTCTTCTTGCATGCATAATAAATGTACAGGCTCATTTTAAATAAGCAGGTTAACAAACCGTTTCTCTTTTTCAGTTCCTAGACAGAAATGATTCTTTTTTAAGAATGTAAGGGAACTTATCACTAACATCAAACAGAAGTTCCCTGTGGCTGGCAAACAACTAATAATGTACCTGTCCACAAGAAGGGTAAAAAGGAGGAAGCTGGTAACTACAGGCCAGTGAGTTTAAAGAATAATTCTAGGAATCGGCATGTTATACATAGTCACATTGGTCTAGCTTGGACCATTGTACCTACGTACAGTGTATATTAAATACCTGGCCGATGCAAAGCATTCTCTGAATGGCCCTGGCTACTACTGGATGGGGAGGGGAGGAAGATCACTCCGCTGGGGAAGGCAAGGAGATAAGCAGGCAGGAGGCTGGCCAGGATTTGAACCAAGGCAGAAGAACATGCGAGCGAAGCTGAATGAGCATGCGCTCAAAACTGTTTTTTTTTTTTTTACCTCCGTTCCGACCAACACATGATCATCAGAAAGGGGCACAGATATTGGAAAAAATATAACCCCCCTATGCTAGTAGGCACGGCGGAGTGGGAGGATGTAATTCTATATTTTTTTTTATTCTGCACTGACTGTCTTTGAAATTGCCCCTGCCCCCTATTAAATCCAATCTTGGCACAAAACCAGGAACAGACTTGGTCCGGGGACAGTGTCCTCAATCAGGGGATTGTCCCATGAAACCGGGGATGTCTGGTCACCCTACTATAATAGTAAGGCCAATTGACTCACTTCTAAAAGGAGGGACCAGTGATCTTTTAAAAATGCACAATTTGCTGGGTCCAAAGCAGCATGATTTTACAGGGAGCATAAGCAAACAGTGCAACCTGGCAGTAGATAAAGAATTCTGTAATGTGTATCTAGAAGGATCACCAACAGGCAGGAGGAAGGAGGTCCTGGTTCCCCTATATAGATCTACAGTTATCATTAAAGGGATCTTCAGCAGAAGAAATTAGGTCATTGTTCCCCTATAAAGATCTTTAGTTATCACTAGGGAGTACCAGCAAGATTTTTTAGTGATCCCTATAGGGATCAGCAGCAGGAGGAAGGAGGTCCTGGTTCCCCTATATAGATCTACAGTTATCATTAAAGGGATCATCAGCAGAAGAAAGGAGGTCTGGTTCCCTAAATAGATTTTTTAGTAATCCCTATAGGGATCAGCAGCAGGAAGAAGGAGGTCCTGGTTCCACTATATAGATCTACAGTTATCATTAAAGGGATCATCAGCAGAAGAAAGGAGGTCTGGTTCCCTAAATAGATTTTTTAGTGATCCCTATAGGGATCAGCAGCAGGAAGAAGGAGGTCCTGGTTCCCTATATAGATCTATAGTTAACACTAGAGGGATCAGCAGCAGGAGGAAGGAGGTCATTGTTCCCCTATAAAGATCTTTAGTTATCACCAAGGGGTACCAGCAAGAGGAAGAAGGTCTTAGTTGCCCTATATAGATCTTTAGCTATCGCTAGAGGGAGCACCAGAAGGAGATACTGATTCCTCTATATCGGGGGTCTCCAACCTTTTGATGTTTTTGGGCCACATTGGAAGAAGAGGAATTGTCTTGGGCCACACATAAAATACACTAAAGCCTTGTACACAAGATAGGTTAACCAGAGGACAACGGTCTGATGGACCGTTGTCTTAGGTTAACCGATGAAGCTGACTGATGGTCTGATGTGCCTACACACCATCAGTTAAAAAAAACGATCATATCAGAACGCGGTGACGTAAAACACAACGACTTGCTGAAAAAAATGAAGTTCAATGCTTCCAAGCATGCGTAGACTTGATTCTGAGCATGCGCGGATTTTTAACAGATGGTCGTGCCTACTAACGGTCGGTTTTGACCTATCGGTTACGAGTCCATAGGTTCATTTTAAAGCAAGTTGGCTTTTTTTTTTAACCTAAGGTTAAATAACCTATGGGGCCTACACACGGTCGGTTTTGACTGATGAAAACGGTCCATCAGACCGTTGTCCTCTGGCTAACCTATCGTGTGTACGAGGCCTAACAATAAGGATAGCCACTGATCTTAAAAAGTTGGGCAGATCACAAGTTAATGATCACTGATATAGATAATGTACCTATCTGCGTAATAGAACGTAATTTTATCGTAATATTTTTTTATTATAAAAGTAAAAGAGGAAACATAAAACGAGTGCGATATCTGTATCAATATATGGTTGGATGGATGGAGTAGCAACTCTCTATGAATTATCAATACGCTCATCGGATATTTTGGTTGTAATTTTGCCCTTTGTGTGCTTCATCCTTGAAAGTAGCTCACAAATATAGGCGCTGACAAAAACTGATGACAAGAATAAGGCATGATTGTGAAGTGTAAACACATTTTTACAAAAAATTCCTATATTTTTTTTTACATTTTTAAGTAAGTTTATGATTTTGTGTTAGGCAACATTTTATACACGGGCAGGTTGGAACAATGGTTGTTTTAAAAAAAAAATCTTGCCAAATTGGATCGTATTGATGTTTACTTCGTTTTATTGAATGCCCATTTTTAAGTAGAACGGACATTCCATTGTCACTTAGACCTACACTGTACATATATCAGTGGCAATGTGTACTGTAGATAACATTTCATCTACTAGGTAACTAGGATATTGTAGGGAAACTCTTGGATGAATCCCACCATAGGGAAAACATTGAGTCGGCATGCATTACCTCTTGTGGGAACTGAACCCAAGAACCCCATGTCAGGTTTTCCCTTTTTTTGCATCTAGTAATTTAGACTTACAGGTGTGTTTTGCTTTTTGATGTGTTATGCACAAGGATATATATAGAATTAATTGCCGTTGGCCCAAAGGTTAGAAGTGCAGCCAGACAGAGCCCCTGGGAATGTGGCCCATCTCACCAATAATGTAGACCAGGTTTTGAAGGGAATTATTCCGAAGACAGCATTACCGTCCCCTGTGATGGGAATCTTGCCGCCAGAGGCTGATCAGCAGAGCTTTCGTAAATTGGGTTAGAATGGAGTTCTGCGGTCTTCGGGGGTGAAAGGTCAAGGTCCTAATCCATTTAGGGCACCTGTTTCCTGTTCTTTATTCAATTTTGGTTCCTCTCTGGAGAACTTTTTTTTTCATTCTTTGAAAGTTATTTGAAAATGTTCATGAGAACAGCTCAGCAACGGAAGGGGCCATACCTCGGCCTTTGTGTGCACTCCTGATAGAGCGGCATCTGAGTGATTAAGGGGGGACTTCCAGCTTATGTTCCATACATCCCCTGCTGTGCTCTATAGCCTAAAATGTATCCCCAAGTTAGTATAAAAATCAGCATTATATAAGGACAGTACAGCTTATGTTTCCTTGCATTTGCATTCACATATTATAACTAGATTCTAGAAGTTCCTTGTTGTTTATCCAACAGAATTTACTGACCACTACTGAAATTAAAGCGTTAACCTAAAAAACAATAAAATAATGCCTTTAAAGCAGTGGTTCTCAACCCTGTCCTCAAGTACCCCCAACAGGCCATGTTTTGGTAATTTCTCTTCGATAAAATAGCTTTCCAAAATACCAAGCCATTGACTCATATTTAAAGCACTTTGCAAGATAAAGGAAAACCTGCAAACATGGCCTGTTGGGGGAATTTAAGGACAGGGTTGAGAACCACTGCTTTAAAGCATGTTATACAGCCTGGTGCTTGTCCCTGTGTGATTTGACCCCTTCTATCACCTGAAATACCTTGCTGATCCTGCCTGGTTATGGCTGCTGAGCCCTGACACCGTGGTCAGTTTATGTGCCTTCATCATCCACTGTCTCTCCTGTCACTCCTCTTTGCCCGCCCCTCCTGCTGCTTAAATTACAGTTAAATTTACATTATCTTCTCGGTTAATTCATGTAATGCTCCCGTGTCTCTGCTTTATAAAAAAAAATGCAGCTATAGATCTGTTTACAGAGTGCAGATCGGCGCTCACGTGACCCGCCGACTCTCTCCTCCCTAGTATTGACAGCTGCAGCAGTTGGGGCCACCTCTCTCCTCCGCCCCCTCCTGACTGACGTTAGCAGGCCAAGAGAGGAGAGAGCACCCAGGGGACACCCGCCAGAAGGATGACACCAGGGGCGGAATGAGCCGGGCCACTCTGATGCCCCTTGAAAGGCCGGACTGCTTCCACTGCAGACATGCAGGGCTGGCGGAAAACCCATGACTCCATCTATCTGCTCCCCCCCCCCCCCCTGATGACCAATTCGTCCTCCTGCGCGTGACAGCCGGCTCAGGGGCTGCAGCTGCCCCACACTGCTCCGTCCACCTCCAGCATGCCTGAGCATGACACATCCCTTCTCCCACCCCTCTCTCTCTGCATGTGTGATCCGTCTGTGAAGCCGACAGCCACGTTGAAAGAAAAGCTGCTGCCTGAGCCAGTAAGCCCCCTGGACCATCTGAGTGAGTGAGCACTGACCAGACCCTGCCCCCCCCTCTCTCTCTCTCCCTGCCCCCTCTCTCTCTGCCCTAGGCTGACCACATTTCCAAACTACCATTCAGGGACACCCTCCCTTCCCAAAAATCAGCTTGTGCTGTAACAAATCACAGCACAGTGATTGGACACAAGACAGGATTTATGATTTCTCCAATCACAAGCAGGGGGCGGGGATTGCGCTCCTCCAGGTATTCCCAGCCAGGACAAGTACTGTCAGTGAGTAAAGCGGTGATATGGCGGCCTTTTTTAAGGGCATCAGATTGGCCCCAGGGGTGGCTGTGTCAGTTTCATTCTGGGACACTGTATTGTCCTGGATTGAAGGTGCCCGGGACAGACCTGCAAAATGCGTGACTGTCCCGGGCAATCCTACTCTGCCCCCCCATTTTCTCTCTCTGCCCTCTCTCTCCCATAGGTTGCAAAAATTATTCCCGGGGGGGGGGGGGGGGGGTTGGTGACACCAACCCTAGAGAATTCACTGCTGAGCACTGGGATTTAGCGGCTCACAATCGTTCACTATTTATTAGCCCTGAAAGTGCTCAGAAGGGGGCATTTCCAGGTGACCATTCACCATTCTGATGCATCTTTACAGCAGCCCTGTTTCTGCATAAAAGATTACAGAGAACACATGGGTTTTAAAAGTTTCACAACAGTGAGTGTGGGAGTTATGTGTTCAAATAAATCTACAAACTGATAACATTCAAATAAATTCAACCTTCTATAAACTCAATGTAGTCTACAGGATAGCAGAGATCATACTGGGAGAAGGAGGGGATGCGCTGCGAGCCAGTCAAACTATACTGCATTTGCTGACCACAGTAGAGAGCAGAGTCCGGACACCGGGTTGTGGCTGTGATCAGTGGAAGATAGTGAGGTTACTGAGCTGGCTATACTGTTGGGCAGGGGCCCCTAGATTACAAGATGGGCTGACCAGAGTAGCAAAACCTGTCGGAAAAGACTGTTTACATACTTGTAATGCTGTTGTGTTTTGAAGCAAGTCACCCGAGCAACACAGACCTTTTACCACATTTCCTGTTCTGTTGCAAGGCTGCGTCCCTAGGTGCTGGGCTATTGGTGGAGTATAGGAGGGGGTGGCTTGATTCTCACTATTACCAGGTGGCCAGATAGTGTCCCCTATCTCACGCTTTCACTGCAGCCAGAACATACAAGAGCCTCTTGGCAGCTTTTTAAAGCCTCTCTTGTCATCTTGTAGAGTGAGATACGATCAGCAGCATTACTCCACTGTGCCAGCTGTTCTGTGTATTCTGTATTTCTGATATTACACACACTTCACTGATTACCTGCAAGCTCAGACCCCCTAATTATACTATTAGAAGTGCCTGGCACTGCCATTCTTACCAACTCTGCTCACGTTTTCTATTGTCTCTGGGAGAAGATTTGAGTTTGATTGTGATATGATTGATTAGAAGCACAATGTAAAGGATGCTGCGTACACACAATCATTTTTCGGGTTGTAAAAAACAAAGTTTTTAAGGCTCTAGAAAAAAAAGACTTTTTTTTTCAACCCGATCATTAAAACGGCCTTCCCTACACATGATCATGAAAACAAAATGCTCTAGCAAAGCGTGGTGACGTACAACACGTACGACAGCACCATAAAGAGGAAGTTCCATGCAGATGGCGCCACCCTTTTTGGGCTGCTTTTGCTGATTCCTTGTTAGTAAAAGACGATTCGCGCTTTTCTGTCTGTTACAGCGTGATGAATGTGCTTACTCCATTATGAATGGTAGTTTTACCAGAACGAGCGCTCCCGTCTCATAACTTGCTTCTGAGCATGAGCGGGTTTTTCACGTTGTTAACCACTTAAGCCCCGAACCAATATGCTGCTAAATGCCCAAAGGCTTTTTACAATTCGGCACTGCGTCGCTTTAACAGACAATTGCACGGTTGTGCGACGTGGCTCCCAAACAAAATTGGCGTCCTTTTTTTCCCCACAAGTAGAGCTTTCTTTTGGTGGTATTTGATCACCTCTGCGTTTTTAAATTTTTTGCGCTATAAACAAAAATAGAGCGACAATTTTGAAACAAATTCAATATTTTTTACTTTTTGCTATTATATCCCCAAAAAAACCTATAACATTATTTTTCCTTAGTTTAGGCCGATACGTATTCTTCTACATATTTTTGGTAAAAAAACGCAAGAAGCGTTTATTGATTGGTTTGCACAAAAGTTATAGCGTTTACAAAATAGGGGATAGTTTTATGGCATTTTTATTATTCTTTTTTTGTTTACTAGTAATGGCGGCGATCAGCGATTTTTTTTGTGACTGTGACATTATGGCAGACACTTTTGACACATTTTTGGGATCATTGTCATTTTCACAGCGAAAAGTGCTATACAAATGCACTATTTACTGTGAAAATTACAATTGCACTGAAGGGGTTAACCACTAGGTGGCGCTAAGGGGTTATGTGTGCCCTGTGATTCTTACTGTAGGGGGTGTGGCTGTAGGCGTGATGTCACTGATTGTCATTCCCTGAGTGAGTGAGTGAAAAATTTATATAGCGCAGCACATGCGCACTTAATCGCCTCTGGGCACTCCATATCCCTATATCAGGGAACAGACGATCACTGCCACTGCCACAGTGAAGAATGGGGAAGGTGTGTTTACAAACACCTCTCCCCGTTCTTCAGCTCCTGTGACCGATCACAGGACACCTATGGCGATCGTGTCCTGCAAGCGCGGTCACTGAGCTTAGGACCGGGTCACATGCTCGCGCCCACGACCCACGGCTGGGCTCCTAAATGCGACGTACCTGTACGTGCCTGTGCCCAGCCGTGCCATTCTGCCGACGTATATAGTCCTTAAGTGGTTAAGTCATGCATATAGATCACACCACTGATGTCCCTCTGGCACACACCATTCTATTGTTATGGGCCTTCACCTGATCACCCCCCATCCTATAGCTACCAAGACTAAATAATGATTAATAAATGAAGTCACACAGGTTGCTTTCTGCCATGGGAGATGTTGACAAGCGCGTTGAATGTAATACAGTCACTCAGCAACCAGGCCATGCCAGCCAATAAACCTCCCCGGTCCAGAGGCTGTACTGCTATTCTCTTATCTAGAAAAAACAATGGATAAACCTGCACGGGCCTGTAAAGGCTTAACCGTCTAACGTCTGTGACGCCATGGCAGCTCCGTAACGATTGACCTGCAAGCCAGGCAGTGCTGATCTGTTCTCAGGTGGATCAGTCTGAGCCATCCATACACATTGCATGACCTGGTCCTCGAGAAGTCTGTCGGGTCAGCCAATATTTCCAGTGTAGCACGGGCAATGAGGAGAAATGGGTATCATGGGCAACCCAGAGTGTGACGGTTATCATTATTATACAGGATTTATATATCACCAATCATTTACGCAGCACTTTACAATGTTGACTACTCCTGTGACTGTCACTTTGGCAAATAAAGATAAACTGGACCTAAAAATCGTAACCACTTAAGACCCGGACCAATATGCAGGTTAAGGACCTGGCCCTTTTTTGAGATTCGGCACTGCGTCGCTTTAACTGACAATTGCACGGTCCTGCGACGTGGCTCCCAAACAAAATTGGCGTCCTTTTTTTCCCACAAATAGAGCTTTCTTTTGGTGGTATTTGATCACCTCTGCGGGTTTTATATTTTGCGCTATAAACAATAATAGAGCGAGAATTTAAAAAAAATTCAATATTATTTACTTTTTGCTATAATAAATATCCCCCAAAAATATATAAAAAAACATTTTTTCCCCTTAGTTTAGGCCGCAATATTGATTGGTTTGCGCGAAAGTTATAGCGTTTACAAAATAGGGGATAGTTTTATGGCATTTTTATTAATAATTTTTTTTTTTACTACTAATGGCGGCGATCAGCGGTTTTATTTTGTGACTGCGACATTATGGCGGACACATCGGACACTTTTGTACTATAAAAATGCATTGATTACTGTAAATATTTGAAAATGACAATGGCAGTGAAGGGGTTAACCAGGAGAGGGCACTTTAGGGGTTAAGTGTGTTCTAAGGTAGTGTTCTTACTGTGGGGGGGGGGGGCGTGGCTGTGCCTGTGAAGTCACTGATCATCGTTCCCTAACACAGGAAACAGATGATCACTGACAGCCGCACTAGGAAGAACGGGGCACATGCGGCGATCAGGTACGCGGGTCCCGCGGGTGCGGTCGCGGAGGACAGGACCGGGTCGTGAGCGTGCTGCCGGCGGGGCATGTACCTGGGGATGTACCTGTACGTTCATGTGCCCAGCCGTGCCATTCTGCCGGCGTAAATAGTCCTGCAGCGGTCCTCAAGCGGTTAAAGTCTAAGGCAAGTCACAACCAAACTAAGCATAAATCCACTCCCACCCCTTGAGGCTCTTTTAAACCCACTCACCAGCGGTGCCTATGTACAAAAACATTGCTTGCAATACACATTACATGTCGCCATGTTTATCGGAGTAACTGCAACAATTCTAGGGCAATATAGCGCCGTCAATTTTACGCAGTGGTTTACATATACAATGTACATTCACATCAGTCCCTGCCCTCAAGGAGCTTACAATCTAAGGTCCCTAACACACATTCATACATATACAAGGGCCAATTTAGACATGATCCGATTAACCTACCAGCATGTCTTTAGAGTGTGGGAGGAAACCGGAGGACCTGGAGGAAACCCACACAGACACAGGGAGAACAGGCAAACTCCAGGCAGATGCTGTCGTGTCGTGGTCGGGGTTTGAACCAGCGACACTTTTTGCTGGTAGGTAAAAGTGCTAACCGCTACACCACTGTGCTGCCTTATTATTCCCGTTTAAACAGATGAGCTATAGAAGCTTTTAAAGCGTTGCCAATGTAAAATAGGGTACAAAGTTTGTCGTGTTGAAGGCACACACAAATTTAAAGCTTGACGTGTTGGTTATCTATTTACTTGGCGCAACCTCATCTTTTATATTTTATCAAAAATTGAGTAATATATAGCACTTTTGTCCACTAAAATTAACTTAAAGGAGTTGTAAAGGCAGAAGGTTTTTTTTTTTTTTTTTTTAATGCATTCTATGTATTAAGATAAACCTTCTTTGTGCAGCAGCTGCCCCAACCCCCCCAACACTCAACTGAGCCCCCTCTCTGTCCAGCGATTTTGAACACGTGTCTCATCTAGCTGGGACACCCCTCTTCATTGGCCGAGACAACAGTGCTGCGCCATTTGGCTCCCACTGCTGTCAATCAAAATCATTCAGCCAGTCAGGGAAGAGATGGGTGGGCCGGGTCGGTGCTCTGTGTCTGAATGGATACACAGAGCCTTGACTCCGCTTAGGTGCCCCCATAGCAGGAGGCAGGAGGAAGGGGCCAGGAGCTCTGGCAAGGGACCCGAAAAAAGGAAGGATCCGGCGGCTCTGTGCAAATCCACTACACAAAGCAGTTAAGTATAATATGTTTGTTATTTTTAAAAGAAACAAGTCTTTTATAATCACTTTAAAGTGGTTGGAAAGGCACAAGGTTTTTTACCTTCATGCATTCTTTGCATGAAGTTAAAAAACCTTCTGTGTTCAGCAGCCCCCCAGCTCCCCCCTCCTAATACTTGCCTGAGCCCCTCTCGATCCAGCGATGTCCACAAGTGCCTCGCACGCCTGATTGGCTATTGGAAGCACAGCCTGTCACAGCGAACAAGCCAATCAGGAGACAGAGGGAGTGGGGGCGAACCGCGGCTCTGTCTGTGAATGGACACACAGCAGCGGCTCGGGTGCCCCCATAGCAAGCTGCTTGCTGTGGGGGCACCAGACAGAAGGGAGAAGCCAGGAGTGCCGACGTGGGACCCGAGAAGAGGAGGATCTGGGCTGCTCTGTGCAAAACCAGGTAAGTATAACACGTCTGTTATTTTAATGATTTTTTTTCTTAAAGCTTTACAATCACATTAAAGCGGGGTTCCACCTGCAATTTTTATTTTTTTAGTCAACACTGTAGCTGCTGACTTACCTGTCCTAGGCTCCCGCGATGTCGCCCCTCCCCGAGGCCGATCCCTCGATCCTGGCAGCTCCCGGCGCCGCCACCCTTACTGAGGGAAACAGGCAGTGGAGCCTTGTGGCTTCACCTCCCGTTTCCTACTGCACATGCGTGAGTCTCGCATCGATTTTGTGAATAGGCGGCTGCTTTCTGGGATACACACAGTTCCCAGAAGGACGAGGAAGGAGACCTGCCGCAGACTAGGAAGAGGAAGATTAGGAACATCCGCATAGCAACCGGCTTTTTTTTATTTATTCTTTTTGCAGGTTTTTGGTGTAAACATTTTTTTTTAAGGACAAAAGTAAAATTTTGCTTTTGGGTGGATTGGCCTTTTAACATATACTTCAGCACAGTCTGTTATCACAAAGGATTACATTCGATTACGTTGGATTACATCCTCACTCGCAGAAAGCTGAGTCACCTATTGTTTCTGCCTGCCTAACGAACCGTAATAAAATTTCGTTAGACAATTGTAATAAAACGCGACACTTCAAAAGCAGCGTTATTTTTTTATTTTGTTCGCTTAGCCATGTATCTGCTCCCCCAGCCCCCCCCCTCACTCGGCGGCACATACAAGTATCCAGCGTTCCATAAACACATCCACGCGACGTCCCCAGGGTGGAGGGAGAAGCTGTGTTTATTGTTAATGGCTGACGCCATACTCGAGCAATTTGGACTGACTTACTGTACCAAAGCAGCTGTTCTTCTGCAGCAATGGCTTGCAATTAACCCCGAGCCAATTAGCCAGGCCTTCATTCATCTCGTTGACTTGTGATTTATGTAAAAATGGCATCCTCTGGACTAGTTCTTGGAAAACGCTTCGCAAAGTGACGCCATTTGGAGTTGATTGACCAATACTGGGCGGGCAGAAGGCAGGAGCCGCCACTGAACACGCAGCCTCGTCTTCCTATCACAGATCCTCCTATATTTATTTTTCTTTATTCATGGCAAATGATATGTCACGTTTGTTTCCTGTCTTGATGAATAGCGGGATGGTGGAGTTGGGAAACACTGCAGGCCAAGTTTAGACGCTGACACAAGTTCTCTTGTATGGAAGGCTGGATATACAGCACGGGCCGCGCTTAAAGGGGAGCGACCAGGAACCTTACAATGTGTATCAATAAATAACTGAGATATCACAATATATGGGAACAATATCATTTATCAAGAAAGCTCAATTTTTTATCATTAAAAAGCCATGCTTAACCAATTCCGCACCCCCCTATAGCAGATTTACTGCTACAGGGTGGCCCTTCTGTGCAGGATCACTTATATGCGTGATTCTGCACTTCCGCCTGCAGGGGGTGCCATGGCCCGCTTCTGCTGTGATTAATCAGCTCCCCCCTCAGCCCCCCTAATACTTACCTACAATCCAGCAATGTGCAAGAGACCCGAGGCTCTCCTGGGTCTCTCCCTCCAGATTGGCTCCCACTGCTGTCAATCACAGCGAGTAAGGAAGGAGCCATGCTCTCTGTGTCTTATGCGAGCACGCACAAGGGACCCCACGACAAGCTGCAAGAGGGAGGGGACCATAATGCCAGGGGGGGTGGTACTGTGATTTCTATGAGAGGTAATAAATACCTGGAAGTGTTACACACTTGCGCTGAGGGATACTACTGAGCGGAGGATCAGCGGTGCTGGGGGATACTACTGAGCGGAGGATCAGCGGCGCTGGGGGATGCTACTGAGCTGAGGATCAGCGGCCCTGGGGGATGCTACTGAGCTGAGGATCAGCGGCGCTGGGGGATGCTACTGAGTGGAGGATCAGCTGCGCTGGGGGATACTACTTGAGCGGAGGATCAGCTGCGCTGGGGGATACTACTGAGCGGAGGATCAGCTGCGCTGGGGGATACTACTGAGGGGGGAGGCTCAGCGGCGCTGGGGGGATACTACTGAGCGGAGGCTCAGCGGCGCTGGGGGAATACTACTGAGCGGAGGCTCAGCAGCGCTGGGGGGATACTACTGAGCGGAGGATCAGCAGGGCTGGGGGTTACTACTGGGCGGAGAGTCAGTGGCACTACTGAGCGGAGAATAAGCAGAGCTGGGGGATACTACTGAGCGGAGGATCAGCATTGTTGGGCGCTACTAATGAGTGGGACATCAGCAGAGTTGGGGGTCTTACTGAGCAGGAGATCTGCTGAACGAGGCTGCTAATAAGCTGGGGATTTGCTGAAAGGGGGTAAAACTTTACTTGGGGTTCTATTGGTCCCCTTTAAACAAATAGAATATCGACACACAGGGCATTTGTCAAGCATCATTAGCACTTAAGCAAAGCAAGTTGATGCAAGTATAAAAGAGCCCTTAGTGTGGTAACATGGAGGGTCCCGGAAGTCCCTCGCACTCGCACACACTAATTCTGCTTCTGTTTGAACACCATGTGGTAGAACGTATCTGTTTGAGTAGACGGCCCTGAAACTCTGCTCGTGCCCCCAGATGTTACAAATCGTTCATTTGTCTGATTAACTTGTCCCCTGGAAGACAACCGATCCTCCCCAAGCTCTCCATCACATCAGGGGTTAATCGGAGTCCCTGGGTGTTCCGGCTGTGGCTAATGTTGTACCACTTGTAGCGTCGTTATTGATGGGCTCCTCACATTTGTAACTCATTACAAGAAGATCATGCAAAGCCGGAGTGTAAATAATTGGCTGCGTTCGGGGAAGCGCGTCGCCAATGATAGTACCGCCTTGGCGCTTTATTTCCTGCCACAACATGATCCGCCGTGTGAACGCACCAAGAGCCTGTCACCAGCGCCCATAATTATGGGTTATGACTGCACATAACAAGAGTTTCACAAATGGACAGACATTTCCAATTAGGATTAAAGTTCTGGCAATGAGGATTCCCCAGACGTGTTCTCCACTATTACTTTATTATGTGCACTCGGCTCCAGAACGGGTTCCAGAACAAAACTATGGGAAGGGTCTTTCACTGATGAGCTTTCACATTGGGATTGCAGATGAGGCTATACATGCTTTTCTTTAACGCCAAAGCGCCTGAAAAAACGCCCGAAAAACCCCCAGTGTGAAATGGGTCTGTCAGGCCGCGTACACACGTACGAGAACCTCGTTGGGCTAAACTCATCGTTCCGCCCGACGAGGTTCTCGGCCGGCCGTCGAGTTCGTCGACCAGGCTGTCAAAAAAGGCGTTGAGCCATTAGTCCCGATGACCCATCGAGCAAATAGAGAACCTGCTCTCTATTTTGGCTCGACGCCTCGCTCGTCAGTTTGCTCGGCGAAAACGTACACACGATCGAGCTTCTCGGCAGAATATAGATCCCAGCGAGCTTCTCGCTGGATTCTGCCGAGAAGCTCGGTCGTGTGTACGGGGCCTCAGTGGTTATAGTGGTATAGCTGATCGGTATACAATTTAATGCCTAGGTGTATGAAGCTTTATCTCACCGTGGGTTCTTAAAGGGGTTGTAAAGGTTCGTTTTTTTCTTAAGCCCCGGACCAATATGCTGCTAAATGCCCAAAGGCGTTTTTACAATTCGCCACTGCGTCGCTTTAACAGACAATTGCGCGGTCGTGCGACGTGGCTCCCAAACAAAATTGGCGTCCTTTTTTCCCCACAAATAGAGCTTTCTTTTGGTGGTATTTGATCACCTCTGCGGTTTTTATTTGTTGCGCTATAAACAAAAATATAGCGACAATTTTGAAAAAAATGCAATATTTTTTACTTTTTGCTATAATAAATATCCCCCAAAAACATATATAAAAAATGTTTTTCCTCAGTTTAGGCCGATACGTATTCTTCTACCTATTTGTGGTAAAAGAAAATTGCAATAAGCGTTTATGGATTGGTTTGCCCAAAATTTATAGCGTTTACAAAATAGGGGATAGTTTTATTGCATTTTTATTATTTTTTTTTTTACTACTAATGGCGCCGATCAGCGATTTTTTTTCGTGACTGCGACATTATGGCGGACACTTCGGACAATTTTGACACATTTTTGGGACCATTATCATTTTCACAGCAAAAAATGCATTTAAATTGCATTGTTTATTGTGAAAATGACAGTTGCAGTTTGGGAGTTAACCAAAGGGGGCGCTGTAGGATTTGTGTGTTCCCTGTGTGTGTTTACAACTGTAGGGGGTGTGGCTGTAGGTCTGACGTCGTTGATCGAGTCTCTCTATAAAAGGGATCACTCGATCGATGCAGCCACCACAGTGAAGCACGGGGAAGCCATGTTTGCATACAGCTCTCCCCGTTTTTCAGCTCCGGGGAGCGATCGCGAGGGGGCGGCTAGAAACGAATAGCCGCGCCCTCGTCCCGGATCGCTCCCCGCGGGTTTCTGACTGCCGCATTTAGCGGGGGGGTTCCGATCGGACCCCCGACCCGCGCAAAGGCAGGGACGTATATATACGCCCATCTGCCTTAACGTTCCCTTCTGTGGACGTATATCTACATGCGGCGGTCGGGAAGTCGTTAATTCATCCTATGCATTAAGGTAAAAACAAAACTGTCAATGACAGCCCCCCCAGTCCCCCCAGTTTTACGTACCTGAGCCCCGAATATACTGTGAGCGTCCCCCGGCATCCTCTTCTCCTCTGAGTTTGGCCATCGATTGGCTAGATTTACTAGATTGATCACAGCGCAGCCATTGGCTCGTGCTGCTGTCAATCACATGCAATGTATAACATTTTTGTTATTTATTTATTTTTTAAACGGGAACCTTTAGAGTCGGTTCACACACAGGTGGTACGACTCCGGGGGCGGCTCTGCAATTCGTCCTGAGGGCGACTTTAGAGGCGATTTGCAAGACGACTTCTGTATAGAAGTCAATGCAAGTCGCCCCGAGCCGCCCCAAAGTCGTACAGGGAGTACATTTCTAAGACGGAGCAACTTGTGTCGCTCCGATTAGAACGGTTCCATTGCACTGCATTGGAAGCGACTCGTCAGGCGGCTGTCAATGACAGCCCCCCCAGTCCCCCCCCAGGCGGCTGAGCCGCCTGACGCGTCGCCCCAGTGTGAACCGACTCTAAGGCACACTGAAGCTAATAAAAGCTATAGAACAACGCCAGTAGCTTTGCAGGGAGCCTTGCAACGTTTTTTAGCGTTTTTACAATAGATTTAATCAGCTTTTTTCAGTGTAGCTTTTATCAGCTTTTTTTTTTTTTTATGGATAAAAAAAAATGCTAAAAAACGCTGGTGAGGGCGTTTTTGGGCGTTTTTCAGTGTTTTTTTTTTTTTGGGGGGGGTTTTCCCGCCAAAAAACAGCACTTTAAACGCAAATTTCGGGCGTTCAGAAAAAAGCCAATAATCTCCATAGCTCATTAACACTAAAAAACGCCCAGGTGTGCATGGGCACATAGGCTAACATAGAGTTCAGTTTATGGGCTTTAAAAAAAAAAGCCAAAACGCCAATAAACTGCAGTTTATCAGCTTCACTTTTTGTGATGAAAAAAAACGTCATTTTATCTCACGAAACAAAACAAAGTTTTTCAAACTTCATTTTAAAAAACGACGTTGCCTTCACACCATCGTTTTTCCAAAAAGCTCTAGCAAAGCGCGGTGACGTACACCGCGTTCGACGGCACTCTGTTCCATTGAAGCTCCGTCTCCTAACTTGCTTCTGAGCAAATGCACGGGTTTAAAAACGTCGTTTTGCCCACACACCATCATTTTTTATGACACAAAAAACGACATTTTGAAAAACGACACAAAAAATTCAAGCATGTTCGAATTTTTTTTTTTTTTGTCGTTTTTCAGAAGACCTAAAACGACTTTTTGCCCACACACCATCATTTTTTTTTCATCACAAAAAGTGATCGTGTGTACGCGGCATTAGTGTCCATTTAACTTAATGAGATGATGGTAACTCATAGCTTACACATAACACCCATATACAAGCCTATGATATGGCCCCAGATATTAGAACGCTGATACCTTCTGCTTGTCTTGTTTGCTGATGAAGACTTGTGGGAGATGAGAAAGTGAGGACATGTCTTGTATCCATCCATATGTACATCATCCCTTGGCCTTTTGACCAGTCAAGCTCTTCCTTCATCAGCAAGATTGTGATCCTAATTAGTGAAGTGGTTTAAGCGCTGATCAAAGCAGACAGGAGACAGTGGCCTGGCCTGAGGCGGAGAACGTGCTCTGCAGATGTCCCCGGTGCCCCTGGCTCAGGTGTCTGCATTGCCCTTTATTAATCTTTTATCGTTTCCAGACCCGAGTCTTTAGTGTGCAGAGGAATCTGTTCCATGGACAGATTTTATAACATACTTCTGCCAGACACATGCACTGCCAGACGCAGCCAGGCGATCGGCAACCTTCCTCCGACATCAAAACTTATCAAGACCCAAGTCATTTCTGATTTCCGGCATGTTAGATGAGATAAATAGCGTGTATTAACGCACCATCACAAAAGTGTAAGGTAGGGTGACCAGACATCCCTGGTTTCCAGGGACAGTCCCCAGATTGAGGACCGTGTCCCCGGGACCCCGTGTCCCCAGTTTTGTCCCCAGATTGGATTTGAACAGGGACTGGGACAATTTCAAAGACAGTCGGTGCAGAATTAAAAAAATTAATCTGAATTACACACCCGCTCTTCTGCTCCTACTAGCTTGGGGGGGGGGGGTGTATTTTTTTAATTATCTGTGCCCCTTTCTGATGATCATGTGCTGGTCGGAGCGGAGGGAATATTTCTTCAGTTTCAGGTGCATGCCCATTCAGCCAGAGGCGTATCTAGGGTATGGCAGCCATGGCATGTGCCATGGGCGCCATATGAAAGGGGCACTGTTGAATGGCTGGGCAGCAGAGCACTTACTAGGGTCTGATGGTCTCTTCTTCCCTCCTCCTGAGCATAGGCAGGATCTCCTTTTCAGAACCTTTGCTAATGGACAATGGCAGCTCTATCCCTGCTGCGTTCAGCCACAGTCCTCCCCTATTCTCCCAGGCTCTCCCATTCCATCTGGTCGGACAAAGAAGAAGGAGGAACATCGGTTTCTCCCTCTTCTCTGAAAACTGAGGCCTTAAGTGATGAAGATTTCATCACTTCCAGTAGTAGTTCTGTATTTACGTGGCCTTGGAGGGCAGAGGAGGGATCAGGGGTCTAATAAACCCCAAATTTCTCCATAAAGAGGATATGTCACTACCCAAGGAATCACAAGATGATAAATATCACTAGTTTTGTTAGCTGTTTTTTTTTGTTAAGGTTATCTGAAAGATGGGTTTCGACAGGGGCGCAGTTTCAGTGCTTGCCATTGGCGCTATTTTCACTAGATACGCCTCTGCATTCAGCTCCGCTAGCATGTCCTTCTGCCTTGGCTCAAGTCCCGGCCAGCCGCCTGCCTGATTATCTCCTTCCCTTCCCCAGCAGAGGGATCTTCCTCCGCTCCTCACCCAGTAGTAGCTGGGGCCCGAAGAATGGGACTTGACAGGCTGTGAGGCGGGCAGCGGCGGCGGCCGCCATTACTAGGGAAAAAAAATGATGTCCCCGGATTGCATTTAAAAAATCTGGTCACCTTAGTGTAAGGACCTATTCACACTATGACCTTACGGTAGCGCTCGCTCTAATGTGCGTTACGCGCATTGTTGGCATTCTTTGACATTTTTTTCACGTGTCACAATAACACGTGCCAAAGGATGTAGCATGCGGTGCCCTTCCAAAAATCGTGCATGCACCATGTGATTTGCCGCACCACAAAACGCATTGGGGTGTCATAGTGGGAGTGGGCCTTTAGTGATAGATTGCCCTGATCCGTGCGATCAATTGGCGATCAAAAGTTGGTCGAGAGTGGTTGATGTTGCCTGAAAACTGTCAAGCCTGTGGCCAAAATTGAAGTGGATCTGATGCCTAATCTAATTGCAATCTGAGTATACAATCTCTATTTACTCTCCATCAAAGCTACCAAACTATGCAGAAGAAGCCCAACTCCATTTGTATGTAGCCAGGCTGTCGCGTCTACATAATTGTTGGTAGATCTAAAGAAGGTTGTTCAGTCAGAACTCAAGGTGTATGGACAAACTCAGTGATATTTCATTTAATAAAATACTGGGGCTGATTTACTAAAACTGGAGAGTGCAAAATCTGGTGCGGCTGTGCATGGTAACCAATCAGCTTCTAAGGCCTCTTACACACAGATCAGTTTTTCTTCAGGTTTTTCTTTTCAGTTTACCAAAACTATGTAGTACAAGGGCCTGCCTGATTGCATACAAATTGAGACTCTTGAGGTTTGACCTCATATTAGATGGATTTGGTAAACTGAAAAGAAAAACCTGAAGAAAAACTGATCTGTGTGTAAGAGGCCTAAGGCTCCGTTCACACTAATGCGGGCCATGTGTCTTGCGTTTGCGCGGGCACGGCAGCCCATTTATTTGAATGGGCTGCTGTGCTGTGGTCAATTTATAAATATATAGAGAACAATTTAAAAATAATAGAGGGCCTCACGTGCTCCCCCTCAACACTTCCTGAGGGGCGCACAATAGCAGTGTATTGCGTCAAGTTAGGCAGCTCTTCACAATGACTGGACTGTAATGCACCTCAAAACCTCAATTGTAGCCCCAAAGAAAATGGTGTCAGTGGCAGTACTGGTAACCCATAGCTCCCTGATTTTGAGGGACTGTCCCTGATTTACACTGTATTTGCCCAGTCAGAAGCGGCTCTAGGCTTTGTGAGGCCTTAGGCAAAACTTGACATGGGGCCCCACTCATGCCCATGATGGAAAAAATAATTCAAGGACAAGAGCCTCTTCCCCACAACCCTGGCCGGTGGTTGTGGGGGTCTGTGGCCAGGGGGCTTATCAGAATCTGGAAGCCTTCTTTAACAAGGCGGCACCCAGATCCTGCTCTGTAATAACTAAGGGGTGGGGGCCACCTGGTGACGTCACCTGGTGAACCTGCCCCTTGTAACGACATTGACCAAGGGCATGCTGGGTCATTGATGTCACAAGGGGTGGTGTCAACGATATTCACTGGTTGTTAGGGATGCTGGTGGCCCCACTCCTGAGTCAGGGCTCATAACGCTGCCTTAGCACAGTAGCGTTAAGGTCCCCTGTACCTCAAAACTGTGGTAATACACTGGGCAAGTTAGGCGGCTGCAAGGCCTCTGTGAGAGCAAGGCCTTAGGCGACCGCCTTATTAAAGAGCCACCTCTGTGCACAGTGGTCTTTCAAATGTAATTTTTGGGGAAAAAATACACTTCAATGAATAAAAAATAAAAAAAAACACAGTAAAGTTAGCCCGATTTTTTTGTTTAATGTGAAAGATGATGTTACGCCGTGAGAATCGTGATCTATCTTCTAACCAAAAAAAAATGCGATTCTCATTTTAGCCAGAATCGTGCAGCTCTAATGAACATAATATTTAAAATGAGATTGGTAAATATACTGAGCAGGGTACAGACAGCTATTAAATTGTCACGATTTATGGTCCAGAACGTGACAAGAACAATATAAATGGTTTTGGTAGCGAGGCGCTATGCTTTTTAACAGCTACAGTGTGGAGTGAGGCGAATGTTTAGTTTTGGGTGAAATAACACTTCAATGCAGTCTGTATATTTGCTAGAGTTTACAGGGGTTTAATATCCAGTATATCGGTGGGCACTAAATGTCACTGACCTGACAGATCTGCCATGTTTTTTACAAGAAGTATTTCTACTGACTGTTTTTAATTTCTCTCTGTTGTGTTGTGCAGGGTCTGATTAAAATTCGAGGTGACAAATGCTGGCGCGACCTAACCTGCATGAACTACCATTACGAGGTATGGACTGATTTTGTCTTTTACTGATTTTTTCCTGAATCAGGTTTCCTTCAGACAGTTTAAAGCAGAACTCCAGCAAAATGGTTAAATAAGCAGTTAAAATTGGTATTGTATTTTGACACACCTGCCATACTCTATAGCCAAACACTGGTATGACTAGTCAGAGGCTATAGCTCTGAAGCCCCCTGTGTTGCATTACCACCTCCACCTTGTTCATATATACTGTGCGTGTGTGTATATATATATATATATATATATATATATGGTGTATATATATATATAAATCCAAAGAAGCAGGGTTTGCAGCACCAATGCTGAGCGCAGGCAACCTATAGAAGAGAATGCAGATGCAGTGGCTGCACAGACACAGCTACATGTCAAAATTTGAAAGCCGGCATTGCGGCATGTTTCCAGTGACGAAAACTAAATCAAAATTACCCCACATTTGTTGTCAATTGACAAAAACTGATTAAAAGTCAATTTCCGATGTCATCAATTAATGAAAATGGAACAAAAATGTAAGGGAGGGATGTTTACCCATATGAACACCCTCAGAGCTGCTCCTGTAAAGTCCATGCGTGTTTCCCCTCCAAGCAAGCAAAATAGCGACCGTTTTGTGCTTAGTGGTGTGACATGCTTAGCACTGTGCAGCATTACAGGTCTCCTCAGACCTTCCAGAGCACTGTGTTCATTCCAGGCCTTATACTGTCCAGAGCACTGTGTAGTATTTACAGGACTTTTTAGACCATATTCCAGAGCACTATAGAGAATTTAGAGGCTTCCTCAAACCCTACATTATACTGTGTGCATTACAGGCCTCCTCAGACCATCATCCAGAGCACTGTGCAGCATTACAGGCCTCCTCAGACCATTGTCCATAGCTCTGTGAAGTATTACAGGCCTCCTCAGACCACCATCTAGAGCACTGGGCAGCATTACAGGTCTCCTCAGACCACCATCCAGAGCACTGTGCATTACAGGCCTCCTCAAACCACTGTCCAGAGCACTGTGTGCATTACAGGCCCCCTTAGACCATCGTCCAGAACACTATGTGCATTACAGGCCTCCTCAGACCACCATCCAGAGCACTGTGTGCATTACAGACCTCCTCAGATGATCAAGAGCACTATGAATTACAGGCCTCCTCAGACCACTGTCCAGAACACTGTGCAGAATTACAGGCCTCCTCAGACCACCGTCCAGAGCACTGTGCAGAATTGCAGGCCTTCTCAGACCACAGTACAGATGGCTGTGTGCATTACAGGCACCTCATACCACTGTCCAGAGTGTCTGTGTAGTTTGTTAAAATCTTAAAGTGGTTGTAAACCCTTTACAACCACTTTTTACTACAGGTAAGCCAATAATAAGGCTTACCCGTAGCTTCCCCGGATATTCCCTAAATCGCGGTGTAGGAGCTGGCCCCTGTATCAGCACGTGCCAAAGTCATCGGCACATGCACACTGAAGCAAATGGCATGCTCGTGTCATTGCTTTAGGTAGTGTGACGTCATCGCAGCTTCAGCCAATCACAGCGACTGGAGCCCACGATACCCGGAAGTAACTCCGGGAGCGATGTTGCAGACCGGAGGGTTACAAGGACTGCTACAGGGGCTTTGATCTAAGGTAAGTAATTCATAATTTCCTAGTATGCTATGCATACTAGCTCATGCCTTTTTGTCTTGCAGGTTTTTTCTTGTTAGTGGGTTTAGAACCACTTTAATACCAGAAATAATAACATATTAGATTATTTTTTTTCGAATTTACAAACGGGAGTATATAATATTTTTGGAAATTCTAGGGAAATGTTTAAATAATGCATTACAATTTACCTAAACACATTAGATTTTCGTCAACTAAAATGTACTGGAGATTTTAGTTGACTAAAACAAAAACAATTTAGATTCAGACTAAAATATGACTAAATTGGCATTTTAGTCAAAAGACTATGACTAAAACTAAATTTGGTGCCACTATTAACACTGTGCAGGAATAATAACACGACCCTGAATACAGACACCAAAACCAAGCCAGACAGAACATAGAACAAGTGCCTGTGCCCATCTGAGAGATTTGGGTGAAGTGCTCCAAACCCCACTGCTCTGGATTTATATATATTTATAAAAAAAAATCTGTTTACTTTCGAGATTTGTATTATTGGATTGGATACTTAGAATTCGATTTCTGCCTCTATCACCATGAGAGAGATGTCTCCTCATTTCCTGTCCAGGTGACGGGTCTCAGAACACAACGAGAAACCTAACCCTGCCACGTTCTTTTAAACACTTAAAAAAAAAAAAAAAAATGGTCTGGAGCTGGCCTATATATTAATACCATATGATGGCTGTAGTTGTGTTGTTTTATTTTGGTACCTATTTTCTGATGACCTGCAAAAAAACTAAAACCAGTTGGGTGGTTCATTTCTGAAGGGGATTTCCAATGTAGTTCTAGAAGTGTAAATGCTTCATCCTCTGATGGGCCTCTGATATTTGGTGACCCACCCCCCCCCCCCCCGTCACGTTAATCAGCAGCACACCTTATGCAGATTATTCCACATTGCTCTGCATCACAGGAGCTGAGACATTTCTCTTGGTACAGACCTGCTCATCTGTGACATACAGAAGGAGGAAGTCCAGTAGTCACGTAGGATTCATTTCCAAGTTCAACACATCCCACCTGTAGGGTTTTATTACAGGGGAGCGTTGTTGGTTCCTAAAATGGTAATAGGATTGTGATAAAGTAAGTAGTAAGTCATCATTCTGCTCCCCTGTCATTGTCAGTCAGCAATTTGGAGTGCTACTCTTATAATATACTCTGTAATATGTACTTTATATATATATATATATATATATATATATATATATATATATATATAAATACAGTGCCTTGCGAAAGTATTCGGCACCCTTGAACTTTTCGACCTTTTGCCACATTTCAGGCTTCAAACATAAAGATATAAAACTGTATTTTTTTGGGAAGAATCAACAACAAGTGGGACACAATCATGAAGTGGAACGAAATTTATTGGATATTTCAAACTTTTTTTAACAAAAAACAGAAATATTGGGCGTGCAAAATTATTCAGCCCCTTAAGTTAATACTTTGTAGCGCCACCTTTTGCTGCGATTACAGCTGTAAGTCGCTTGGGGTATGTCTCTATCAGTTTTGAATATCGAGAGACTGAAATTTTTGCCCATTCCTCCTTGCAAAACAGCTCGAGCTCAGTGAGGTTGGATGGAGAGCGTTTGTGAACAGTTCTTTCCACAGATTCTCGATTGGATTCAGGTCTGGACTTTGACTTGGCCATTCTAACACCTGGATATGTTTATTTGTGAACCATTCTATTGTAGATTTTGCTTTATGTTTTGGATCATTGTCTTGTTGGAAGACAAATCTCCGTCCCAGTCTCAGGTCTTTTGCAGACTCCATCAGGTTTTCTTCCAGAATGGTCCTGCATTTGGCTTCATTCATCTTCCCATCAATTTTAACCATCTTCCCTGTCCCTGCTGAAGAAAAACAGGCCCAATCCATGATGCTGCCACCACCATGTTTCACAGTGGGGATGGTGTGTTCAGGGTGATGAGCTTTGTTGCTTTTATGCCAAACATAACGTTTTGCATTGTTGCCAAAAAGTTCGATTTTGGTTTCATCTGACCAGAGCACCTTCTTCCACATGTTTGGTGTGTCTCCCAGGTGGCTTGTGGCAAACTTTAAACAACACTTTTTATGGATATCTTTAAGAATTGTCTTTCTTCTTGCCACACTTCCATAAAGGCCAGATTTGTGCAGTATACGACTGATTGTTGTCCTATAGACAGAGTCTCCCACCTCAGCTGTAGATCTCTGCAGTTTATCCAGAGTGATCATGGGCCTCTTGGCTGCATCTCTGATCAGTCTTCTCCTTGTATGAGCTGAAAGTTTAGAGGGACGGCCAGGTCTTCGTAGATTTGCAGTGGTCTGATACTCCTTCCATTTCAATATTATTGCTTGCACAGTGCTCCTTGGGATGTTTAAAGCTTTTTATATCCAAATCCGGCTTTAAACTTCTCCACAACAGTATCTCGGACCTGCCTGGTGTGTTCCTTGTTCTTCATGATGCTCTCTGCAATTTAAACGGACATCTGAGACTATCACAGTGCAGGTGCATTTATACGGAGACACACAGGTGGATTCTATTTATCATCATTTGTCATTTAGGTCAACATTGGATCATTCAGAGATCCTCACTGAACTTCTGGAGAGAGTTTGCTGCACTGAAAGTAAAGGGGCTGAATAATTTTGCACGCCCAATTTTTCAGTTTTTTATTTAACAAAGTTTGAAATATCAAATACATTTTGTTCCACTTCATGATTGTGTCCCACTTGTTGTTGATTCTTCACAAAAAATTACAGTTTTATATCTTTATGTTTGAAGCCTGAAATGTGGGAAAAGGTCGCAAAGTTCAAGGGGGCCGAATACTTTCGCAAGGCACTGTATATTGTATGCACAGAAGGCTAGAGTCTATGCACTTTTAAAAGGAGCTTGGCCATGAATTCCTTTTGCGCATGCACCTTGTCACTTCATAGAAGGCATGTGATGTGTAGTAATCATGATTTTATGACTGCTGAATCAGCCAGTTATGGGAACAACGTAACAGTTTAATTATGAATTGGCTCATGTATTATTTTATAAAGTAAATAAGATGGATAGATAAATGAAATATAAATAGATTAGATAAGTAGATAGATACGATTAATGAAAAAGCTACATAGATATAGATAAATAGATAGATTAGATAGATAGATAGATAGATAGATAGATAGATAGATATATAGATAGATAGATAGATAGATAGATTAGATAGATTAGATAGATAGATAGATAGATAGATAGATAGATAGATAGATAGATAGATAGATAGATAGATAGATAGATACGATAGATCTAATCGATACGATAGCTATAATAGATACGATAGCTATAATAGATACGATAGCTATAATAGATACGATAGCTATAATGGATACGATAGATATAATAGTTACGATAGATATAATAGATACGATAGATATAATAGTTACGATAGATATAATAGATACGATAGATATAATAGATACGATAGATATAATAGATACGATAGATATAATAGTTACGATAGATATAATAGATACGATAGATAGATAGATAGATTAGATCAGTGTTTCTCTACTCCAGTCCTCAAGGCGCCCCAACAAGTTTTCAGGCTTTCCATTATTTTGCACAGGTGATTTGATCAGTTTCACTGCCTTACCACAGCAGTTTCATCTGAGGGAAATCCTGAAAATATGACCTGTTGGGGCGTCTTGAGGACTGGAGTTGAGAAACACTGGATTAGATAAGTAGATATAATAAATAGATAGATACGATAGATGGATGCAAAAGCTAGATAGATACAATAGATAAATATATATATATAGATAGATAGATAGATACGATAGATACGATAGATAGATATAATAGATAAATCTGATAGATAGATATAATAGATAGATCTGATAGATATATATAATAGATAGATCTGATAGATAGATAGATAGATAGATAGATAGATAGATAGATAGATAGATAGATAGATAGATAGATAGATAGATAGATACGATAGATAGATACGATAGATAGATAGATACGATAGATAGATACGATAGATAGATATAATAGATAAATCTGATAGATAGATACGATAGATAAATACAATAGACAGATACAATAGATAGATGCAATAGATAGATAGATCTGATAGATAGATACGATAGATACAATAGATATATGTGATAGATAGATCTGATAGATATATAGATAGATCTGATAGATAGATAGATAGATAGATAGATAGATAGATAGATAGATAGATAGATAGATAGATAGATAGATACGATAGATAGATACGATAGATAGATACGATAGATAAATACAATAGATAGATAGATCTGATAGATAGATAGATAGATAGATAGATAGATCTGATAGATACAATAGATATATGTGATAGATAGATACGATAGATAGATACGATAGATAGATAGATCTGATAGATACAATAGATATATGTGATAGATAGATCTGATAGATAAATAGATGGATCATAACCCCTCTGTATATTTCTCCTGTGTAACACTTGGGCACACTTTTGTTAGAATGTAATCAATGAAATTCCTTCCATCTCCCTTATCTTGTCTCCTGCCACTGATTAATTACAGTCTATGGAATTTATTGCACAGCCAGCAGTGCTCTATGTCACCCTATTTTATGGACTTAGTGTGATTATAACCCAAGGCTGCCTATGGAGCTCAGACCTTTGTGTGTCACCAGGGGGGTGACTTTGTGACGAAGTGGCTGGGACATTTTGTCTCTCCTCGGACCCGACAAGTAATTTGCGTCCAGCAGTAAAGGTAGTAACAGCGCCGGCGTTTCATATGTGCAGTGGGACAATGTGTAACCTACATGTTAATAATTGGTTGCCTGTAGCGGAGGTTTGATTACAGTATAACTCGCTTCCCCGGGCTTTGTCACCAAATCATTTATCTGGCTAGAAATGAGTACTCTAAAGATAATTTTGTCTGGGTTGCTGAGATAAAGACTGGAGCCTGAATCCAAGAAGAAATTTATGACCCAGTTTACTAGGTGTGATCACCTTCAAAGGGGAAGTCAATTCTGCTATCTGAATACGGATAAAAATTGATTTCTATGTACAGTAACTGTTATGGTTGGCATGTCACACTGTGATTGGCTGAGGTCGGTACCTGGGACATAAGCACTAGAAATTGCAGCGCCCTATTAAAAAAAAAATCCTAATCTCCCACTGCATAGATCAGGGGTGTCCAAACTTTTTTCAAAGAGGGCCAGATTTGACGAAGAAAACATGCGTTAGGGCAGACCATTTTGCCTGACATTCTTTGAACCATTAAATTTGGTCTAATGCCGCGTACACACGGTCGTTTTTTGCGATGAAAAAAACCGACGTTTTCTGTGAAGTAAAAAAACGACGTTTTTGAAACGTCACTTTTCAAAGACAATTTTGCATACACACCATCGTTTTTTCACAAAAAGCGAGGTTACGTTCACCACTCTTTTCCATTGAAGCTCGCTTCATAACTAGCCTTTGGGCATGCGCGGATTGAAAAACGTCGTTTTGAACGGCGTTTTTGCTACACACGGTGACTTTTTGTGAAACAAAAAACAACGTTTTGAAAAACGACACAAAAAATTCAAGCATGTTGGAATTTTTTTGGGTCGTTTTTTTTAAGGCAAAAAACGACGTTTTGCCCACACACGATCAATTTAAATGACGTTTTAAAAAACTTCGTTTTTTTTCATCGCAAAAAACGACCGTGTGTACGCGGCATAAGTGTGTTTGTCAAGCGCTAATACACTGCCCAGCAACAATTCTCTTGCCTTTGTGGCTGTGTGTGAGTAAAGAGATGAGCTTGGGCGTATTATTTGGATATACCGTATTTATTGGCATATAGCGCGCACCTTCATTTTAAAGGAGTTCTCTGAGCTAAAACTTTTAACCCCCGCTGTGCCCGGGCTGTAAAACTATACAAATAAACTTGCACTTACCTGCCTACGATCTCCCGTTATTCCGGTATCGCCGCCCGTGCACCGGTCCCTGTCAGCTTCCTCTTCCTGGGGGTCGGTGACTCATCCTGCGCTCAGCCTATCAGCGGCCGCGGCGGGACATTGCTGCTGCCGCTGATAGGCTGAGCGCAGGATGAGTCACCGACCCCCAGGAAGAGGAAGCTGGCAGGGACCGGTGCACGGGCGGCGATACCGGAATAACGGGAGATCGTAGGCAGGTAAGTGCAAGTTTATTTTGTATAGTTTTACAGCCCGGGCACAGCGGGGGTTAAAAGTTTTAGCTCAGAGAACTCCTTTAAGAGCGACGTTTCAGGATTTTTTTTTTTTTTATAAATAAAGAGCAAAATAAGGGTCAGTGACTATCACCACCATTGCCAGGAATGAAGCAACCACCATTGCCAGGAATGCAGCACCCACCATTGCCAGGAATGCACTCACGAGCGCCAAATATTACCTACAGTAGAATCTCCGGTTTACACGGCGGCTTCTTTGATAGAAAGTTCAGCCTCCTTTAAAAACAGAACAGTCGTCCAATGGCAGCGCCTATTACAGAGGCCGCCCGTAAACAGGAAATTCTCTTATGTGTGTATGGCGCGTGTCACCTCCTCCCTGTCCACTCCAAGGCGGGCGGGAACGCGGGCCGGACTTTGGACATGCCTGGTATAGATGTGAGGGAACAACAGACATCAATAAAACAATGATGGGGCATCTAGCATTTCCAAACTCTTATGAATTATTTTTCCTGTCTGTGCTGGTGTTGCAGATTTCCCTCTCTTCCTGTCTAATGAGGTCAGTAAGGCCGGCCATAGAAGGTTTGAACAGGAATCGGCTGGAATTCGAACCATGTATAGACAGGCCAAAAGTATTAAATTGAATGGTTGATCAACATGGTTACAACCATCCTGCTGGATTTTGCATGCGATTATCGCTAGAGGCTAGTATAGTGAGTGAGTGAATAATTTGTATAACGCTACAAATGCGAACTGAATCGCCTCAAGGAGCTTGGTATCCATTTTCTTCCTTGTCCTTCAGAAGAGGTGGGTCTTTTTTTCTAAAGGCCCGATGACTTTCTTTCATTCGGATTATAGCTGTTAGTAATAATCACTGTCTTCTCCTGGCAGGGATTGCCTGTCCCCCCCCCTCTCCAGGAGAATACAAGGGCTTTGTGGGATAGGCTACATAAGCCTGGCTATAGATGGATATATAATTTTTTTATCAATCTGATCGAAAAACACTGAAAAAATTGTCCCATCCACACAAGTGAGCTGATTGGTTTCTGTGAAGAGCTGCGCCAGATTTTGCACTCTCCTTTTTTGGTAAATCAACCCCATTGTGTTCACCTGAGATAGAATGAAGTACTTCAGCGGAAAAGTTAATACCTCTTATTCGTCTCTAAATCTTGTGGTACTACAGAAATGGTTAAGACATGGTAAGATCCTAGTCTATAGTTAATATAGGCTCACATAATATACCGAGGCATCCTAGGACTCGGGGTCAGAAAGTGAAAAGAGGGAACCACTTGTATCCTGTGTATTCAGACAAGGAACCCAGATCTTGTGAAATTTCCTCAAGCAACCTTGTGCCTCATATATTGATTTATATAATTGTACATTTTAGCTAATTAATCTCTTCCATATAACAATGCGTTGAGCGGTGGTCTCCAAAATGTGGCCCGGGGGCCATATGCGGCCCTTTCGTAATGTGTCACCAAAACAATTGGTAACAAACTACACCGCGAAGGACTGAAATCCTGCAGTGCCCGCAAGGTCCCCCTGCTCAAGAAATCACATGTACAGGCCGGTCTGAAGTTTGCTAATGAACTTCTGAATGATTCAGAGGAGAACTGGGTGAAAGTGTTCTGGTCAGATAAGACCAAAATCGAGCTCTTTGGCATCAACTCAACTCACTTTGTTTGGAAGAGGAGGAATGCTGCCTATGACCCCAAAAACACCATCCCCACCATCAAACATGGAGGTGGGAACATTATGCTTTGGGGGTGTTTTTCTGCTAAGGGGACAGGACAACTTCACTGCATCAAATGTCTCCCCTCTTTCTGTTATAAGAGACCTGAAAAAATGCAGATTCTGTGGGTGGGTCTGTTGTCTGGAGCTCGGTGGGTGGAGTTGTAATGTCAGTAGACTCCCCGCCCTCCCCAACACTCCACTTGTCAACATGCTTTTTTCCTTTGTATTTCTTACACTAAATTCTGCTATGATCACTAACATCCAGACAAAATCCAGAAAAGTACCTTATTTATCTGGGTATAACGCGCACCGGCGTATAGCGCGCACCTAGTTCTAGGAGGGAAATTTGCTGGAAAAAAAAAATTCCTTACAGTTTAAATGTTCCTCTTCGGTGTCTTGCCCGGCGGCCTTGTCGGGTCCGCTGTCCGTCTTCGGCCTTCGTGGTGTCCTCCGCGCTGTCTCCGAGCGCCGCCGCCAACATATACCGAGCGCAGTACACTCAGGTACACTCGGCTAGGCTCGGTAACGCTCGGCTCCTCTCATAGGGCGTGACCGCGGGTGGAGCTGAGCGTGGCCGAGCCTAGCTGAGTGTACCTGAGTGTACTGCGCTCGGTACATATCGGCGGCGATGCTCAGAGACAGGGGATCGGCGTATAACGAGCACCCACGATTTTCCCCTGTTTTTAAAGCGGAGCTCCACCCAGTATAACAACATTTTACAATGTTGTTTGAAAAAATAAATAAAAAAAAACCTGAAAAAAAAAAAAAAAAATACTCACCCGAAATAGCTGTTGCTATGCGGAAGTCCGTAATCTGCCTCTTCCTAATCCGCGGTGTGTTTTCTTCTTCTTCTTCTCCTTGTGAATGGGCGCGCTGCTTCCTGGGAACTGTGTGTGTTCTCAGAGAGCAGCGCGCCCATTCACAAGCCAGCGTGAGACTCGCGGAGGCGCAGTAGGAAACGGGCAGTGAAGCCGTACGGCTTCACTGCCTGTTTCCCATATTGTGAATGGCGGCGCGGGACCCGGAGCGATCGTGGGACCGGCATCGGGGGGCCCATCAGCGCGGGCGCCTAGGACAGGTAAGTGTCTTTATTTAAAGTCAGCAGCTACACTGTTAGTAGCTGCTGACTTTAAAAAAAAATGTTACCGTGGCTGGAGCTCCGCTTTAAGGGGGGAAAAGTGCGCGTTATACGCCGATAAATACGGTAACCACATGATTTCAGGAAAGGAGTGGGGGTGGGAATTAAAAAATAATGCCTGTCTCCAGGCTAGTGTATGAGATATGTAAATAACTTGTCACTCACAGCAAGGGGGCGGAACGGACTTTGGTTTTTCTCTGTAAGTCTGTTTTATTTCACTGAACAATAAAAGAGGATTGCTCAGAGCTGGATTAACTCTGTGTGGCAAGACTGGGCACAGATGTTAGGAAATCTTATACTCTACATTGTGACATCAAAATAAAAATTTGAGTTTCATCCACTCTAAGTGCAATAAATTGCATAGACATCTTATCAGCTGATAACTTACTGTGCTGACAATTATAATATTTTTAGCCGTATCTGAGAACTGCTGAACTTGTTTCCTCTGTTATGTTGATGAAGAGGTGTTTTTGGCCTGTTAGGGTGCTAGTCAGTGTTGTCACCCTAGGACAGTAAGTGTGATACGAGCAGGATCACCAGATGAAAATAAAGAGAAAAAAAATCATGGAAAGAGGAAGACCAATGCAGCCACCAACCATATCTAAAGACTTACTGTATAAACCACAAGATATATTCTATATTTCTTCTTGGGTTTGGATTGTCAAAAAAAAGGCCATAAGGGGCACATTTTTACTTTAAGACCAGACAGAGAACGAGGAAACAAAATTCATTTCTGCTTTTTTTTTCTTGAACTTTTATCAGAAATGACATTGTATTTGTTGTGTTACGGCCACCTAATCAGTGATTAACAGAATTTCCCCAAATAATTAAAAAAGGAGGAAATAAAGAGAAAGTTTTAAATGCAACTTGGGGGAATTTGTTTTTGATAGTAAGCAATTCCTATCCTGTTTACACTGCCATGTGTTGTATTGCAGGTCCTCCTTTATTCCAATGACTGGAGGGGTTACAGCCATACATTGGGTTTAAAGGGAACCTGTCACGTTCTGAGGAATTGATATTACGGACGATTTTAGTCCAGTCATATATATATATATATATATATATATATATATATATATATAAAATACATTGATTCAGATGCAGCAGTCGTAAGTTCACACTTGTTAAAAATTCTAATGCTGACAGTAACGCGAACCATATGCACCTATAGCAGGGGTCTCCAAACTTTCTAAACAAAAAGCCAGTATAATGTCCATCAGACTTTAGGGGGGCCGGACTGTGGTCAGTGGGAGTAGAAAATATCCTGGCGTCCAGTGGGAGTAAACAATGCCCCATTTTTGGTGTCAGTGAAAGCAATAGTGCCCCATTGTTGAGGTCATTGGGGGGGGGGGACTGTGCCCAATCGTTGGTGTCATTGGGAGGAATATTGCCCCATCATTGGTGTCATTGGGAGGAATGATCCTCCATCATTGGTGTCATTGGGCCTCATCGTTGGTGTCACTGGAAGGAATGGTACCCCATCATTGGTATTATTAAGCCACATTGCTGGTGTTTTTGGGAGGAATGATCCTCCATCATTGGTGTCATTGTGTCTCATTTTTGGTGTCAGTGAAGGGAATGGTCCCCCATAATTGGTATTATTGGTCCACATTGTTGGTGTCATTGAGAGGAACTGTGCCCCGTCGTTGGTATCAGTGAAGAAAATATTGCCCCAAGGGCCGGATGAAAACAAGCAAAGGGCCGCATTCGGCCCCCGGGCCATAGTTTGGAGACCACTGACCTATAGCATTGACACTTGTTTTTGAAGATGCTCTGCAAGGGATTTTTTTCTGCACCTCACTGACATTCCATCTTCTACCTCACCAATATTGACATTGGCATGACCCCCACAGGCAGAGGCATGATGGGACTTGTAGTTTCACAACAGCTGGAGGGCCACCAGTTTGGGACCCCTGCTGTAAACGCTACAGGTGTGTTTGTTACCGTAGACTTAAATAGGAGTTGACAAGCTTAAAGCGTTTGTTAATCCCCCCCAAAAAAATGGATCCTGCTCCTTTAAAGCATTTTACATGACACAGTGCTTGTCCTGTGTCATTTGCCCCCTGTCAAACCTAAAAAAAATGGCTGATCCTACCAGTTTCTCCCCACTCCTCTGTAAACTGACCACGGTGTATCATGGCTGCTGAGACCTGACACCGTGATCGGTTTACTTGCCTCTGTCATCATCAGCCTGCTATCTACTTCTGTGTCCTCCTGCCCCCTCCCCTCTCTGTCTGTGTGTGAGCCACCCCTCCTGCTGCTCTCATAACACTTAGGCTGCGTACACACGATCGAACATGTCCGCTGAAACTGGTCCGCAGACCAGTTTCAGCGGACAAGTTCGATCGTGTGTACGGCCTATCGGACCGTTTTCCAGCAGACCAAAGTTTCAAAACATGCTTTAAAACCTGTCCGATGGAAACCTGTCTGTCGGACAGGTTCGGTGGTTAGTACACAAAATCATCGGACCAAAAGCCCGCGCATGCTCAGAATCAAGTCGACGCATGCTTGGAAGCATTGAACTTCGTTTTTTCATCATGTCGTCACCGCGTTCTGGTCCGATGGTATTTTGGTCCGATGGTGTGTACGCACATCAGACCAACAGACCACTTCAGCGTGGTCTGATGAAAACGGTCCGTCGGACAAGTTTCATCGGACATGTCTGATCGTGTGTACGCGGCCTAACATGTATACACCATCAGCACTCCCTCCTATTGCAGTGTCCCCCTCTGTGAATGATTTATAAAGATAAATGCTGCAAATACCTAATTTAAGAGCTGAGATTGCGATCACATGACCAGCCACCTCTCTCCTCCTCCTCCTCTCCAAGACTGACATCAGCAGAGGAATCTCAGCCCCGCCCACTGCATCTTTCAGAGGAGGAAATGAGAAAGCTGGCCAGTCATGTGATCGCAATCTTGGCAGTAAAATTAGGTATTTGCAGCATTTATTACTAGCTTATATGGTGAAATACAGTATTTAGAAATCCCTCGGACTGTTTAGATGTTGAATTTTAAAAACTGCAGAAAACCTGCTGATTTTACAAGTTTTCTAATGTGACAGAACACTGCTGCTTTTATAATTTAACATGTAAACAGTCCGAGGGATTTCTAAATCCTGTAATTTCTTGTTAAAAATAGCTGTGTAATGCAAAACTCCAGTGGGTGTAAGCAGATGTCCACTTGCCCTCTTCTCCGTGTATCCATACTGTGGACGAGTGTGGGGTGTAGCAAGATGGCGGCGATGAAATTTCACTTCCGTCACCAATTCTGACAGGTCGTCTAATCTGACGGAACACTGGCAATTAACCAACAGCGGAGCACTGAGAAGCGAGGACTGAGCCCAGCCCCGACAATATGTTAACGACACATATTCTCTTATGGGTAGAATTTTGTTGAATTGAAGGGTCTGGGGACAGGGTCTATTTATCATGTGTGCGGCAACACACTGAAACTCACTAGCCACTTAAGGACCCATTCACGCCGATATACGTCGGCAGAGTGTCTCTTTAAGCTCAGCTGTGGGGTCGCGAGTGTGCCACCGGCGGAGCGCTCTTGACCTGATCAGAAGCTTCGTGACCGGTTGGTCACCGGAGCTGAAGAACAGGGAGAGGTTGTGTAAACACACCTTCCCTGTTCTTCATTGTGGCAGCGTCAGCGATCGTCTGTTCCCTGATATAGGAAAACACGATCAGTGACGTCACACGTCCAGCCCCGCCCCCCTACAATTAGAAACACATAAGTCACATATAACCCCTCCTAAACTGCAATTGTCATGTTCACAGTAAACATTTTTATAGCACTTTTTGCTGTGAAAATGACAATGGTCCCCAAAATGTGTCAAAATTGTCCGATGTGTCCGCCATAATGTCGCAGTCACGAAAAAAATCGCTGATCGCTGCCATTAGTAATAAAAAAAATTTTTTTTAATAAAAATGCAATAAAACTATCTCCCAATTTGTAAAGGCTATACATTTTGCCCAAACCAAACGATAAACGCTTACTGCATTTTTTTTTACCAAAAATATGTAGAAGAATACGTATCGGCCTAAACTGAGGAAAAAAAAATTTTTTTTTATATATTTTTGGGGATATTTATTATAGCAAAAGGTAAAAAAGTATTGTTTTTTTTTTTCAAAATTGTCGCTCTATTTTTGTTTATAGCGCAAAAAATAAAAACCGCAGAGGTGATCAAATACCACCGAAAGAAATCTCTATTTGTGGGAAAAAAGGACGCCAATTTTGTTTGGGAGCTACGTCGCACGACCGCGCAATTGTCAGTTAAAGCGACGCAGTGCGGAATCGCAAAAACTGGACAGGTCCTTTAGCTGCGTAATGGTCTGGGTCTTAAGTGGCTAGAGCAGGGGTGTCAAACTCAATTTCATCGTGGGCCACATCAGCATTATGGTTGCCCTCAAAAGGGCTGGTTGTATCTGTAAGATTAGATGTCCAGCGCATCCCCTCCCCTTTACATTAGATGTCAAGAGCCCCACCCACCATCAGAAGTTGAGTCCCCCCTCTCCCTTACATCACAGTTCACCCCCCTTTCCTTATGCTGCTGCTGGGAAGAAGTTGGATGCATTGCTTGAAAGCAGAAAGTAAGGGTCTGGAGGATGACTGGAGAGGTGCGAGGGCCGCATGAAATGGCCTGGAGGGCCGCATTCGGCCCGCGGGCCTTGTGTTTGCCACCTCTGGGCTAGAGTGTTCGAAAGGGGCCTAAATATAGCCTTGGGTGTATATGTATAATAGTATTATTAATAATATGCCCCCATTAGGTCCAATCTGCACCAAAATGCAGAAATAAGCTACTTTTAGTGTGAGACTCCATGCTTCTTTCATTGTCCTCTAACCAGGCTGAGCAGCTCAATGTACAGAGTGCTGTCAGGCCTTGTGGCCCAGGGTGCTGTAAGATAGTCAAATCATCCCTTTGTTACGCTAGGCCACCTCCTGCAATGCAAATCTTTATTATGCAAATCAAGCCCTTCACCCTGCTCCAGGTATATTTGCATATGCAGAGGTGTCTGTCTCCAAAGAAATATGCAAACGATTCTGCAGAATGTTATTTTCATGATAGCCCAGGCTCACAGCTCGACCTAATGGCAGAGTCAGGACATGAATGTCCAGTCACCTTCAATGACAACACCAAATTAATGTCTTCCTTACAGATTATTGTAACTTCCCTTTTGGGTTAAGTTCTTCCCCCCCCCCTACAAAATAAAACTTTAATTAAAAATCTGGGAAATAAGTGATGACAGCACTGGGTTCATGGCCTTTGTAAAAAGTCCCCAAATGCATCAGCAAAAGAGCGCCCGTGCAGAAATGATGCCCGTCTATGAGGTTACAAAGGTTCATGTATGGAAGTGTTCACTCTGTTACGCCACCAGCCTGAACCATTGATACAAGGCAGGATGGATCCATGCTTTCATGTTGTTTACGCCAAACTCTGACCCGACCATCTGACTGTCGCAGCTGAAATCTAGACTCATCAGACCAGGCAACGTTTTTGCAATCTTCTACTCTTCAATTTTGGAGAGCCTGTGCAAATTGTAGGCTCAGTTTCCTGTTCTTAGCTGACAGGAGTGGCACCCGATGTGGTCTTCTGGTGCACTAGCCCATCTGCTTTAACCACTTAAAGACCGCCGCATGCCAATATACGTCGGCAGAATGGCACGGCTGGGAACAGGGACATATATATACGTCCCCCTTTAAGAGCCCAGCCGTGGGTCGTCCGCACGCGACCCGGTCCAAAGCTGCGGGACCCACGGACCCAATCGCCGCCGGTGTCCTGCGATCGGTCACAGGAGCTGAAGAACGGGGAGAGGTGAGTGTAAACACACCTTCCCCGTTCTTCTCCGCGGCAATGTCAGTGATCGTCTGCTCCCTGATATAGGGAACAACGATCAGTGACGTCACACCAACAGCCATGCTATTTTTGTTTATAGTACAAAAAATAAAAACTGCAGAGGTGATCATATACCACCAAAATAAAGCTCTATTTGTGGGAAAAAAAGGACGCCCAATTTGGTTGGGAGCCACGTCACACAACTGTGCAATTGTGCGACGCAGTGCCGAATCGCAAAAAGGGGCAATGTCCTTAACCTGCTTGTTGGTCCGGGTCTTAAGTGGTTAAGGTTCGATCTGTTGTGCGTTCAGAGATGGTATTCTGCATACCTTGGTTGTAAGAAGGTTATTTGTGTTACCGTTGCCTGTCTATCATCTCAAACTACTCTGCCCATTCTTCTCTGACCTTTGACATCATCAAGGCGTTTTCCTCAACACAACTGCCACTCACTGGATATTTTCTCTTTTTGAGACCATTCTCTGTAAACCAGAGAGATGGTTGTGCATGAAAATTCCAGTAGATCAGCAGTTTTTGAAATACCAGACCAGTCTGTCTGGCACCAACATCCATGCTACGGTCAAAGTCACTTATATTCCCTTTTTTCCCCCATTCTGATGCTCGGTTTGAGTCGTCTTCAACACGTCCAAATGTCTAAATGCCTTGAGTTGCTGCCATTTTTCCATCGGTCTACATGTAGTATGTCGAGTATCAAAACACACCTCCACCAACTTGGAGGGAAAAAATGTAACAACGTCACCGTCAGAGGCTCCACCCTAAATGTTTCATCATCAATAGGACATCGTCTGGGGATTGGCCAATCTACCAATTGCTCTTCTGCTCTCCATGCAATAGAGAAGAAGAGATACGGGCATGTTTGTAGTCCATATCAGGAGAACAACAATGGCTCTCCCCATAGAAACAGTAGAGGAGTGATGTAGCCACCCTGGGACTTTAAGTGTGTTATTTGAAAGATTACCAGCTTAAAAAAAGTAAAACAAATGCAGCCACCACACCAAGGACTAGAAAGCTGTAATATACAACATTTTTGTTTTAGGGATTAAATAAACTTTAACGTTGAAGCACTCTTTTAGACAAGACTCTGTCATTTTTTGACTAGCTGACCCAGGTTGATGTGGTCCGTTTTTGGTTTGTTGGTGTTTTGGTTTGGTAGGCATGTTGAGTTCCAATCTTGTATTTCTTTTGTTTGTTTCCAGTGCTCTTTTTTGCCAGACCAGCTATAGGTAGGGGCATGGTCAGGTGATCACCTGCCCCTTATCAATTGATTAGCACTCCTGTGCTCCTATTGAGGAGACTTTAAAATTCATAGTTAGGACTGCAGTACACAGAGAGCCTTGACGGGGCCTGCAGCTTACACAGGTATTTGCAAATACGTGCAACTAAACCTCTGTTTTTAATGCTTACAGCTAGACAGGTTAATTTGGTTTGTTGCTTTTTTGGTTGGTAACTTGACTTGTAACTGAGCCTGGTTATTATGGAAAAAAAATAATATATTCCATATATATATTTAATTGCATACTGCTAAAAACGCATCTCATTTAAAGTCCCAAAACCTCCCCCCCTTCTATCCCCCCTTATTTACTCTTCAAGACAAAGGTCACAAGAGAATCACTTATTTGCTCACTTTTGGTTCACTGGAATAACACACACCTCTGGGTGAATCTATGTAGACTGGAAAATTCTGCCACACAGTATTCAGATCAATAATAATAAAAAAAAAAGTTGATTAACTTGCTATGCAAATCGATTGATTCATCACTGATGGCCAACTTGAAGCGCCCTTTGGTTTCTTGCACTTCCACGGAAAGGCAGCCCTCGAGATCTGAGCAGCAGATGGACTTTTCATGTTGTTTTATATATTCTGAAAAGCAACGAATGTGAAGACCTCAAGCCTTCAGGTATAAGAACGTTCCTTTGAAATTATAAAGCTTTGTTTTTTTTTCCTCCAAGACGTGCGGTGTGAGCTGGGAATATCTTGTTAATGTTGCTGATTGGAAATTTTATGTTGGCCTAAACTAGAATTTCATTAAACAACGCTTTTCGTAAAGTTACATAAACATGAAAAGCTATCGGATCGCTGCCCCCCCCTTTATTCCACGCACACACACACGTCTTGTCAGTAAATAAACTCCATCTGGGCAATCTTAATTAAAATTACAGATTCCTTTTGTTATTGTATATCTTCAAAGTGCCTCGAAGTCACCACCGGCAGCCAAAGGGTTAAAGGAGCCATATAAACCATCATTCTTAATTAGCCGTCTTCTCATAATTGCTGGCAGCAATGAGAGCGCATGCTGAGTTACACTGTTCCGTGGTTAATAAGACCAACATCTAAAGAGGCAGTAATTAGTCTTATAAGGCCAGGTCCAAGCTTAGACTTGGGGGGGGATTAAGTGAAACTCCACTTTTTTATGGAGAGATTTCCCCTTTTTTCTTGTCTCTGTGACAACAGAACAGGAGTCCTAAAGTGATACTATAGGTTCATTTATTTATTTTTTAAATAACAAACACATCATAGTTACCTCCACTGTGCATCTCGTTTTGCACAGTGTGGCCCAGAACAACGTTTTCTAGGGTCCCCCAGAGGCTCTCTTGGCTCCTCCCCGCCTCAGATAAGAAGCACTCTCCCAAGGGGGTTACCTTGCAGGCGCACTCCTGTGTCATACACTTGTGTATAACTCGGCCCCGCCCCCCGGAGCCCGCATCATTGGATTTGATTGACAGCAGCGGGAGCCAATGGCTCCTATCAATCTAGAAGAGCCGAGAACCCCGGGCAAAGATCCAGCAAGTTCTCAACGCAGGACTTTGCTCAGGTAAGTAAAATGGGGGGCCTGTAATTGTCAGATATTTTTTCACGTTGATGCATTAGGTGAAAAAACAGGAGGGTTTGCAGGGTTTGCCCTTTTAAGGCAGCCATACAAGGCTCACAATTCTGCCAGTTCAGCAAGGTCGGAACGGAATTTCAATCCATGTATGGGGAGGCAGGTTGTAAACAAGTCGATCAGCCTATTGTGTTTTTCTTAAATGATTAGCCAGCAGTAAGGATGAGCTCAGGCATGTTGGCAACTCCACGTGCCTGCCAGGAAGCTGACACTCCACAGGGCTAATCACAGAGAGTGAGACATTTCCCGATCTGCGGTTGCACAGATCGGGAAATGTCTTACTACCTGTGATTAGCGCTGCCGAGTGTCAGCTTCCTGGCGGGTACGTAGAGTTGCGAACACTCCTGAGCTCATCCTTAGCCAACAGCACTGTTCAGTGTATTCTGACAGTGGGGAATCATTCCTGCTGTCAGAATACAGTAGCACAGCAGGAGTTATTCCCCACCCACGTTGAGTGCGTGGATGGAGTAATCGGGTCATTGTGGTACAAGGTGTGTCTAAAAAGTTTGGTAAATTGTATCAGGAAACAAACAAAACAGGAAATACAAAAAAATTACCTTTATTGGCCTTCAAAATAGTTGCTATCCTTCACAACACACGCTAGGCAACGTTCATAAAGCTTCTGGAAACGGTCAGCAAAGTCCTCTTTGAGACTCAATCGCAGAACCACTGTCACACATTGTTGGATTGCCACCACGTTTGAAAAACGTGCACCTTTTATGACACTTTTCAGGCGGTAAAACAGAAGTCCGCTGGTGCCAGATCAGCGGAGAATGGTGGATGATGCTTGGATTCTGGATCGAACTGGTAGCACCAGGTCCTACCCCTTTTGAGGATTGGTTGGCAGAAAGGATTGTATTCCGGTCATACATGGTAATGAACTCTCCAGAGGCTTCCATCCATTCTGCTTTTTGTCAGCTTGTGTGGCACATACCGGGAACAGATCTTCCACTTACCCAAATCTTTGTGAACAATTGAGCCCACCGTGTCCTTAGGTTTGTTTTAACCTACTGATGATGTGTTGTCGCAATAGTGGAAGCCTGGGTCTGGCAAATGCCCAATTCCTCCGCCATTAATCGTAGAGTCAGTCACTGATCTCGTGCCAGCATTTGTTGTACTCATTTTGATCATGTCTGGGGTTCTGCGTGTCGACGGCCGACCTGAACGTTGCTCATCCTCAGTCCTTTCCTTCCCGAAAGCATTTGAAAAAGTCGTAAACACATTTTCTGCTCGCGGTTTCCATACACTTGACCAACATTCCATGCATCTCTGTCCTGTTTTCCCCAATTTGTAGCAGAACTTGGTATTCACTCGTTGCGCCATTGCATGTGACCCCACCTCTTACACTGACTACATTTGACTGCCTACATCAGGTTTACCCTGACCATAACATGTACTCCATGCCTGGTGGAGCTTCTTGACGTGTCTCTGGATAGTCATGTGCATGCATGGGTACCTAGCCCATGTTGCCTTTGAGATATTGGACCATTCACCTTCTTCACCCACAGTGCCAGAACTACAAAGCAGTCAATGCGCGCTCACAGTATTGACGAGAACAACACTGGAAACAACATTGGGCAGTACACATAAGCTACAGTGTTAATTTGCGGCAGAACCGCTTTGGGTCCACCGACATTTTCTCGTAGAGTCCATCATTGGTCCAGGGACCACTGGTTGGCAACATTGATCTAAGGGACCTACATCAAGAAATGATCCTGGTTGTTCTTTGTCCTCCCTAAAAGTGACCTCTGCTACTTCTGGTGCCACCGGTTCTCCATGAACACATTGTTGTGCCAAGAATTCATGTTTATGGAACGGCCAGCCAAAACCCATGCATCAGGCTGACTGCCCACTTCTCCTGACATCGGCCTTAGATCTGTTATGACTCAATATAGACAACTTCAAATGCCGACAAGCTAATTCCTTCTACAATAACATCACCAATCGATGACAATGAACAAACTAACCAAGTGGATGTCATTTGTGAACTCTGCATTGTTCTGATGTACTGTATGCGTTCAAAAGGGGGGGGACTGTGGTTGTTGACTTGCTATATCCTCATTTCACACACATTTACTGTTGTCCTGTGAAAACAGGAAGTTTGGCGAGTTTTTTGATCCTGCCGACTAATAGAGTGGGAGTCCCCTTCTATTAATTCAGCTTTGTGGTCCTCTCATGGCGTGAAGCAGAACAAATTTAGGAATTGCATAGCTTCAGACTATGAAACATTTCCCTTTTATTAACTTACCGTATATACTCGAGTATAAGCTGACCCGAGTATAAGCCGAGGCCCTAATTTTACCACAAAAAAATGGGAAAATTTAACGACTAGAGTGGAAAAGAGGGTCAACAATGCCCATTTGCATGCCTCACTGTGCCAATTTGCAACCACACTGTGTCCATTGCAGCCTTACTGTGCCCATTCTGGCTGTGTCCATTGTAGCCTTACTGTGCCCATTCTCGTTGTGCCCATTGCAGCCTTAATGTGCCCATTGTAGCCTTACTGTGTCCATTCTCACTGTGCCCATTGCAGCCTCAGTGTACCTGTATTCTTGACAGGCTGCGGGCATCCATTTTTCAAAAGTCGCGGCTTCCTCCTTGTCCCATTCCGTGATAGTCAGTGTACCTGTCGCGTTGCGGGCGTCCATACTAGGACCCAATCTCATGCTCCTATATGCTACAGAACAAGAAAGGTGACTCCTGATACCATCTTCAAGTACTGTGTACACTTGAGTATAAGCCAAGTTTTTCAGCCCTTTTTTTAGGGCTCAAAATGGCCCCCTCAGCTTATACTCGAGTCAGTGTACCTGTTGGGTCGCATGCATCCATTTTTCATATCGCGGCTTCCTCCTGGTCCGTAATAGGCGTTTGACACTGTGTTCCGCTACCGCCTAGCACGGAGGTCCTCTCATCCTCTGACTCCGTTTCCCAGCAGACACTGTGTTCAGTGTTCCGCCAATCACTGACCTTCTTTCATCCTCGGACAAGAGGACGTCCATGATAGGCGGAACACTGAACACAGTGTCTGCTTGGAAAGTCCGAGGACCTCCGTGATAGGCGTAGCGGAACTCCGTGTCAAACGTCTATCACAGACCAGAAGGAAGCCACGACTTTTGAAAAATGACCGCCCACGACCCGACAGGTACACTGACTCGAGTATAAGCCGAGGGGGCTATTTTCAGCCCTAAAAAAAAGGTCTGAAAAACTCAGCTTATACTCGAGTATACAGTATATACAGCCCTTCAAGTACTGTGTATACTATACACGGTACTTGAAGATGGTGTCAGGAGTCACCTTCCTTGCAGCATATAGGAGCATGAGATTGGGAACATAATCCCAGTAAAACAATCACAATGCCTCTGGATATCCAGTTACCATTTTAAAGCGGACCTTGCAGAAAAATGCAAATGTCCACTTAGGCCGCGTACACACGATCTAATTTGTCCACTGAAACTGGTCCAACGTTCAGCGGACAAATCCGATCGTGTGTATGGGCTAGCGGACATGTCTGACCAGCGGACAAATTTTAAAACATGCTTTAAAATTTGTCCGCCGGGGACATGTCCGTCGGATATGACCGCTGGTCAGTACACTCACCAGCGGTTATATCCTCCCGCACAAGCGTCGTATGGATGCGACTCATGCGTGGAAGTTGTTTACTTCCTGGTGCGGTGACATGGCGGCGTCAACGTCACCGCCACATCACCGCGCTGTCTGCGAAAATCCCGAGTAGACATGTCCAATGAAAATGGTCTGCGGACCGTTTCCATCGGACATGTCCCTCCGTGTGTACGCAGCCTCATAGTTCATCTATGGCAAAACTGACCAATCCCCCCCCCCCCTCCAACCCTTTTACCCCCATGCCTGCCCCCTCTATCATATTCAGTATACTTTTTTTTTTCATTGCTTTTTTTTTTTCGTTTTATACCCATCCAAGTCCACTGCCTGGTTCCATGCCTGCAGAAGTGCTTGTGCCAGCCACTCTCACAATTGTGCCAATATCACGGCCTACAGACTTTCATTTGGATTCCAAGATAACATTGGTGCTGGGCAGTGTATGGAAATGTCCTTGTAGGCAGTAATGTAACCCTCGGAGGATTGACCACCCTACTCTGTAAACAGAAGAGAAACATGTTTGGAACTGGGGACAAGTGACCGTAAGATAGGGTGACCAGACATCCCCGGTTTCCGGGGACAGTCCCTGGATTAAGAACACTGTCCCCGGACCAAGTCTGTCCCCGGACCAAGTCTGTCCCCGGACCAAGTCTGTCCCCGGACCCAGTCTGTCCCCGGACCCAGTCTGTCCCCGGACCAAGTCTGTCCCCAGATTGGATTTGAACAGGGGCTGGGGCAATTTCAAAGACAGTCAGTGCAGAATAAAAAAAAAAAATCAGAATTAGGGGGGTGTATCATTTTTTCCATATCTGTGTCCCTTTCTGATGATCATGTGCTGGTCGGTGCGGAGGGAATATTTCTTCAGTTTCGGGCGCATGCCCATTCATCTCCGCTCGCATTTTCTTCTGCCTTGGCTCAAGTCCCAGCCAGCCGCCTGCCTGCCTATCTCCTTGCAGTCCCTGGGGGAGTGGTCTTCCTCCGCTCCCCACCCAGTAGTAGCCGGGGCCCGGAGAGTAATGCCGCGTACACACGATCGTTTTTCGGCATGAAAAAAAACATCGTTTTTAAAAAACTTAATCTAAAACGATCGTGTGTGGGCTTCACATCGTCTTTCATCTTCTGAAAAACGACAAAAAAAAATTGCATTTTTTAACGTCGTTTTAAACAATATCGTTTTTCGGGTTGTAAAAAATAATCGTGTGTGTTGGCTAAAACAACATAAAAAAACCCGCGCATGCTCAGAAGCAAGTTATGAGACAGGATCGCTTGTTCTGGTAAAACGAGCGTTCGTAATGGAGTAAGCACATTCATCACGCTGTAACAGACAGAAAAGCGCAAATTGTCTTTTACTAACACGCAATCAGCTAAAACAGCCCTAGGCGAATGGAACTTCCCCTTTATAGTGCCGCCGTACGTGTTGTACGTCACCGCGCTTTGCTAGAGCATTTTTTAAAAACGATGGTGTGTGGGCAACGTTGTTTTTAATGATGTTGTTTTTTTGGCAATGCTGAAAAACAACGTTTTTTTTTTTCATGCTGAAAATGTATCGTGTGTACGCGGCATTAGACTTGAGAGGCTGTGAGGTGGGAGGCAGCGGCGATGGGCAGAGAGTCGCTGATCGCTGCCATTACTAGTAACAAAAATTTGCCCGGATTTTTTTTTTTTTTTAAATCTGATCGTACGGCTACTTTCACATTGCTCTCCTGCAAACGGTAAAAATATGCTTATATGCATTTTGCAAAAAAAGTGACTAAAAAACGCACCAAAAACGCAACCTTGTGTGTGTTTTTGATGCGTTTTTGCCACATTTTTGATGCAGTTTCCATTCATTTTAATGGGGAGGTATGTGGTTGGTGCCATTTTTATTTACCGCACCAAAAAATGCAGCAAGCAGGAGTTTACAAAACCAAACTGATCAGTGTGAAGAGTTCCATTGGATTTCATGGTCGTGCGTTTTTCTTTTGCTTTTTTTAATGCAAAAGCAGAAGAAAAACAGATCGGTGAAGAAGCAACCTAAACATAGGTGAGTAATCCATGATCAGTTAGGAGTGTGAGATGGCTTCAATTAATTACCCCCCCCCCCCCCATAATTAAAGCAGTATTACTGGAGGGGGGTGTATATACTAAAAGTTATTTCCAATGTGATGGAAAATGTTTTGCAATTGTTTGGACTTTTATTTAGGAAAAAGAAGTTTGTCTTGATTCTCTGCACATTCTCTGCACATTTATTTATTTTTGTTTATTACATGCTTTTATATATTGCCATCATATTAGACATCGCTTTCATATACTCTTCATTCACATTGGCTTAATAAGAGAAAATAAAATAATCTCTGTTCATCATTCCTGTAATTAAAGTGTTACTAAACCCACAACTGTAAAATCAGTGTGTATATGCTGTAATGCGTGTTTATTATACTCACTGTGGAACCTAAGGGGTTAATCCCCTGCATTTTTTTTAAAAAGGCTGTTTGATCCTGTCTTCTTTGATCTTCCACTGTCTACATTCCAGCTCCTGATAAGACAGAGCCTTTGGAGGCACTCTGCACACGCTCAGTTTGGTGTGTATTCCTAGAGCGTTTTCTTTTTCTTGGGAGGGTGCATGTGATCAGGACAGGACCTTATTGGATGCGATGCATACTAGCCCATTATCCTTTTACTTTGCAGGGGAATAAAGAGGAAGTAAAACCCATGGGGGTTTACTTCCTCTTTTAAAGCAGTTATAAACCTCTAAAATTAAAAATGAACAAAGCAAATACCTCTGTAGTGTGAACTAGCCTCAATCCAAATCATGTAGTGTGGTTCCTTTCTGTTCTCTCCTGCACTCTGCTATTAGAATGCCAGGGGATGGCCTGCCACTCCAGCACACAGAAGGTGATTGACAGCCTCAGCTGTGCATGTTTGTTTCCTTATGAGACTGTGTCCAGTCCCTCCACTCGACTCTCAGATTACACTCGGCTCCCTCCTCAATGTTATGCAATGTGTGACGTCAGATCCCCACTACTTGCCTTCTAGAGCTCAGAACTACTGTGTAAAATGTGTTCTTTAGGAGGCTTTAGAGAAAAGAAGAAAGCAGATAAACAGGTACAACTTACGCAGAAGGATTTTTTGGATCTTTGTGTATCACCTGAGGCCAGTCGCTTCAATGAGTATATATGTAAGGGTTTACAATTGCTTTAATCTAGATTTGAAGAGTAGTCATTGTCCTGTATACAGCCTGGCCCAGAAAGCCCACCAGGCACATAGGAAATTGATTGGAAGACCCACATTGTTACTTGTACCTACATTTAGTGTGTAATATTAGCAGACCTCAAATTTTACACTTGCATTTTGCGAATGTAAAATTAGGTCTGGCGAGGAGCTGGGCTGCCTGGGAGTGGGGGGTGAGCAATGGGGGGTACAGTGAGTCTTCAATGGGGGGCACAATGAGTCTTCAATGGGGGGCACAATGAGTCTTCAATGGGGGGCACAATGAGTCTGCAATGGGGGGGCACAATGAGTCTGCAATGGGGGGGCACAATGAGTCTGCAATGGGGGGGCACAATGAGTCTGCAATGGGGGGGCACAATGAGTCTGCAATGGGGGGGGGGGCACAATGATTCTTCAATGGGGGGGGGCACAATGATTCTTCAATGGGGGGGGCACAATGAGTCTTCAATGGGGGGGCACAATGAGTCTTCAATGGGGGGGGCACAATGAGTCTGCAATGGGGGGGGGGCACAATGAGTATGCGATTGGGGGAGGCACAATGAGTCTGCAATGGGGGGGGCACAATGAGTCTGCAATGGGGGGGGCACAATGAGTCTGCAATGGGGGGGGCACAATGAGTCTGCAATGGGGGGGCACAATGAGTCTGCAATGGGGGGGGCACAATGAGTCTGCAATGGGGGGGCACAATGAGTCTGCAATGTGGGGGGCACAATGAGTCTGCAATGGGGGGCACAATGAGTCTGCAATGGGGGGGGGGCACATTGAGTCTCCAATGGGGGAGGCACAATGAGTCTGCAATGGGGGAGGCACAATGAGTCTGCAATGTGGGGGGCACAGTGAGTCTGCAATGTGGGGGGCACAGTGAGTCTGCAATGGGGGAGGCACAGTGAGGCTGCAATGGGGGAGGCACAGTGAGGCTGCAATGTGGGGCACAGTGAGGCTGCAATGTGGGGCACAGTGAGGCTGCAATGTGGGGCACAGTGAGGCTGCAATGTGGGGCACAGTGAGGCTGCATTGATGAGCACAGGTGAGGCTGTGTTGAGGAGAACTGATAAAGTTGTTAATATTTATTTCTGTAACTTAATTCTGCATAAAACATTTAAGTATCATTTCAGAAGATAATTTATGAGGGCGTAATTAGCGGCAGAATTAGGGGCGGGGCAGGATAGGGGTTGGGCAACTTGTGACAAGAAACCCTTGAGGCCTGTCTGGTGGCCCAAGACTTGAAATGTTGAGCCCTGATATTAGTATACTGCCCTTTGCTGGGCTTGACAGGTTCCCTTAAAATACTCTTCCAGCTGCTGAGGTTCATCTGTCAATCAGACCCCAGGAGAGCCCATGCCTTTGCGTGGCGGCGGCTGGTGCCTGTCAATGCCTGAGACGGGTAACACAATGGGCTGAAAGGAAAAGCCGGCCCCAGTCTCAGGGGCATTGAATGTGGTCATTGCTCCCGAATAATAACCTTTCCCCCGAAGTGCAAGTGAAGGACAAATTGCGGCGATTAACACTCATTGAGCGGCAATTCAGCCTGATTGGAGGCCGCGCTCGGGCCGTCTCTTCTGGCTCCTCTGGAAAGAGTTTTTCGTCAGACAATTCCAGAGCCGTAAACCTCAAACCTGCATGTAAGCAATTAAGGAGCGGCTTCCCGTGCAGGCCCGGCGCACAGGCAGGAACACTGGCAGATAAATGTCAACATGCCATCAAGCTTATTACCCCGAGTCTGGATTTTGTATTCAATGCTTCGCTTTATAGAACTTTATAATGGTCCACTGAATTCTTAATGGGTCCCAGGTGCGGCACGCACACAAATGTTTAGTGATTGGAGAACAAATAAAAGTCTGTAAATCGCAAACGTCTCCGCTTCAGGGCGACATTTACTAAGCTGCGCCATCTGACAGGTCGGCGTGACGTAAAAAGGGCGTCAGTAGGCCTCAGTTATTGGCATGTGAAAAGGCGAACTTTATCTGCTGCCCCGACGAATCGGACGCAAATCCTACGCTGGAGAGTGAAAGTAGGGCTGTGATTGGTGGCTGTGAGGCACTTCTCTAATAACATGTACAGACTATCTGCAGTAAACGTTTTTTTTTTGATGCCCATATACACTATATTGTCAAAAGTATTGGGACGCCTGCCTTTACACACGCATGAACTTTAATGGCATCCAAGTATTGGGACGCGTACATACGATCATTTTTAAAGTGGATGTCCGCTCAAAAAAAAAAATTAAAAGTCAGCAGCTACAAATACTGCAGCTGCTGACTTTTAATATTAGGACACTTACCTGTCCTGGAGGCCAGCGGCGTCCGCAGCAGAGGATGAGGGATCGATCATCACTCTGCTGCCCCCCCGCCATACACGGCGAGGGAACCAGGAAGTGAAGCGCTCCGGTTTCACTGCCCGGTTCCCTACGGCGCATGTGTGAGTCGCTCTGCGCCCGCCGATTGCCTCCCGCTATGTGCTGGGAGCTGAGTGTTCCCAGCACACAACGGGGGGGGCGACGGGAGGTGACGACATGCCCGTATTCTGCCCGAGAATGCTGGGCCGGAAGTGGGTGCAAATACCTGTCTTTAGACAGGTATCTGCACCCCCCTCCCCCCTAAAAGGTGTCAAATGTGACACCAGAGGGGGAAGGGTTCCGATCAGCGTGAGTTCCACTTTAGGGTGGAGCTCCACTTTAATGGTCTAGAAAAACGACGTTATTTTCAACCCGATTATTGTTAAAACGGCCTTGCCTACACACGATCGTGAAAAAAAAACGCTCTAGCAAAGAGCGGTGAGGGTCAGGACGTGTGTGTTAGTGGGCATCCTGACTCTCCTGTAGTCCAAGGGAGGGGGCGAGCACGGCACTCCACACCAGGGAGAAAGCCTCACATTACTGTGTGGAGTTACAGACAGAAGAACAGGAAGTGAGGATTTCTCAGAAAAAAATAAGGACATTTAAAAGCAAAATGGAAGGATGAGGTAAGTGAAGGAGGACTACACTAAGGTAAAGGAAGCTATTTAGGGAAAAAAATGGTACCTTTACAACCCCTTTAAGGCTTACCTGTAGCTACCCAGGATATCTCCTAAACCTGCACGGTTTAGGAGATATCCCCCTGTGTCTGCATGTGCCGAAGTGCTTTTGTTAAATGCGTGGAGCCGCGATACCCGGAACTAAGCTCCGGGAAAGATGTCCGCTGCCGTAGGGGGATTGAGGGCGGCTGCAGGGTCTTTAAAGTGGATGTAAACCACTTTTTTTAATTTTTTTATGTCACAATGTAGAGTATAAGATTTCCTATCATCTGTGCCCAGTCTTGCCACACAGAGTTAATCCAGCTCTGAGTAATCCTCTTTTAAAGTTCAGTGCAAATTAACAGAATTCCAGATAAAAACTTGCCAAATTATAAAGTCTGTTTCTCTGTTATTGCTTTCAGTAACAGGGTATTTACATATCTAGCTTGGACATGTTTATCATAACAAGAGGTGATCCAAAGTTCTTTGTCTATTACTAGGATGTGTTATGATGTTATATCACCTCATGTTATGATAAACAAAACATAACATATGATAAACATGTCCTAGCTATATTTGTAAATAACCTCTCACTCAAAGCAAGAAGAGAGAAAACAGACTTTTTATTTAGGCAGGGTTTTATCTGGAAGGCTGTTCATTTTCACTGAACATAAAAGAGGATTGCTCAGAGCTGGATTAACTCTGTGTGGCAAGACTGGGCACAGATGATAGGAACTTGTATACTCTACATTGTGACATCAAAAAAAAATGTTTTTGGGTTTACATCCACTTTAATCTAAGGTAAGTAATACATAATCAGCTAGTATGCTATGCATACTAGCTGATTATGCCTTTGTATTGCGGCTGAATGGCACGGCTGGGCACAATCATGTACGGGTACGTCCCCTTTAAGTGCCCAGCCGCGCGCGACCACGACCCGGTCTGTAGCTCCGCGGCCGCGGGACCCACGGAACCGATCGCCGCCGGTGTCCCGCGATTGGTCACTGGAGATGAAGAACGGGGAGAGGTGAGTGTCAACACATCTTCCCCGTTCTTCATTGTGGCAATGTCAGTGATGGCCTGTTCCCTGATATAGGGAATGACGATCACTGACGTCACACGTCCAGCCCCGCCCCCCCTACAGTAGGAAACACACATGAGGTCACACATAACCCCTACAGCGCCCCCTAGTGGTTAACCTCGAAACTGCAATTGTAATTATCACAGTAATCAGAGCATTTTTATAGCACTTTTGGCTGTGAAAATGACAATGGTCCCAAAAATGTGTCAAAAGGTGTCCGATATGTCCGCCATAATGTCGCAGTTATGAAAAAAATTGCATTAGTACTAAAAAAAATATCTATTAATAAAAATGTCATAAAACTATCCCCTATTTTGTAAACGCTATAAATTTTGCGCAAACCAATCGATAAACGCTTATTGCGTTTTTTTTTTTTTTACAAAAAATATGTAGAAGAATACGTATCGGCCTAAACTGAGAGAAAAAAAAAATTTATATATTTTTTGGGGGATATTTATTACAGCAAAAAGTAAAAAATATTGGGCCAGATTCAGGTACACGTACATTTGCGCTGCGTATCCGAGATACGCTACGCAGCCGCATTTTACCAGGCTCTACGACGAATCCTGGTAGATTTTGTCCCTTACGGTACGGCGGCGTAGTGTATTTCTCGCCGCGTAATCGAGATACGCGATTAGGGGGCGTGAAGCATTTAAATTAGGCGCGTCCCCGCGGCGATCGAACTGCGCATGTTCAGTTCAGAAATGTCCCGCCGAGCATTGCGCGAAATAACGTCGATACGTCATTCGTTGTTTGAGTAGCGTCGTTTACGGACATTCCTATTCCCGGACGTTTTACGTCAAAAATAAAAAAAGACGTCGGAAAACGTTGATATTCGACGCGGGAACGACGGCCATACTTAACATGGGCTGTCTAATATTAGAGCAGCAAAAAGCTGGTATAGTTTTACGCAGAAAAAAGATGACTAAAGATGCCGTAAGAGATTGCGATAGACGTTTGTAATTTCGTGGATAGTCGGCAAAAGCTCATTTGCATACCCCGACGCGGAAAACGACGGGAACTCCACCCAGCGGCCGCAATTTTATTGCAGCGTAGATCCGAAGGCGTACGAACACGTAAACCAGTCGGATTGAAGCCCGCAGCCGTAATTTCATGGTTTGAGGTTTCAGAGTAGTGAAAAAACGCGCGTAAATCGAAAGTACTCCAGTCTAACGCGAGATAGACAGGCGTAATCGCTCTATGAATCTGGCCCATTGTTTTTTTTTTTTTTTCAAAATTGTCGCTCTATTTTTGTTTATAGCGCAAAAAATTAAAACCGCAGAGGTGATCAAATACCACCAAAAGAAAGCTCTATTTGTGGGGAAAAAAGGAGGCCAGTTTTGTTTGGGAGCCACGTCTCACGACCGCGCAATTGTGAGTTAAAGCGACGCAGTGTTGAAAGTTGAAATTTCGCCTGGGCAGGAAGGGGGTATTTGTGCTCAGTAAGGAAGTGGTTAAATTTTTGCACAATAAATCGTTTTTAAACTGCTTGGCGGTCAACGTTACAGCTTGTTCATGCATTGGCATGCTAAAGGCTGCCCAACACCTTTCATCATTTTTCAGTGGTCTATTGTTGACGTGTTTTCCACCCGATTCTGACAAGTGGCCCCAGATTCGATCGCTAATCACAAATCTCACAATATGCGTCTAGTTTAGGAAAGCTTCTTGTTCAGTATTATTAGAACCTTCTTTAGCCAATCATAGCTTCCGTTGGCAAATAATGTCTTTTGTCCTGCGGGCAGGAGCTAGAGATGGTCACGGTGTAGGAGCTTTTCGGGTTCTGGCTGATAGCTGGAGACAGCGTCTTGTTGAGCATTTAATTGAGACAAGAGAAGCCTGCAGGCCTGTTTTTAATGACGTCAGTGCAAATTCCACAAGATTCGGGTTCTATTGTTGCCACTAATTTACTACCCACCCCCTACTGTGCCCCCATCTGCGTTCTTATAGCAGCTTGTGTTCTCCCCTGGCAAGCCCTGCGGAGTGTGTATGGTACCAGTCTGTGCCCATCTTCTGTACTGGCAGTGACCGGCCACCACCTGCCGTTACAAGCGTTCTGTGCTTCTTGCATCATCTCTGCAGACTGAAGACGTGTCCTAGTTAAAGAAGCAGCAACCCGAAAATAGATTAAGCAATCTACAAGTCCGATAGAAAATCATCAATTGTGAAGACAAATCTGGCCAATAAATTGACAATGTCAGTACAGCTTACTTTAGGATTAAATATGGCAAGGATGGCAAAGTCTTCAGAAGCTGGGTTAGATTGTGGCAATTTCTATCCATCGCCGTGCAGTCAATTCAAAATACCGTATTTATTGGCGTATAACGCGCGCCAGCGTCTAACATGCGCCCCAAGTTTAGGAGGAAAAAAAACTTTAAGAGGGCAATTTAAGAATAAAAACGTACATTTAAATGCCCAGCAATGCAGCCTCATTAGTGTCCATCTGCAGCCTTGTCCATTGTTGCAGAATGATCAGTGTTCATCTGCAGTCCTGCCCAGTGTCATTGCAGCCTTGCCCAGTGTCATTTGCAGCCTTGCCCAGTGTCCTTGGAGCCTTGCCCAGTGTCATTTGCAGCCTTGCCCAGTGTCATTTGCAGCCTTGCCCAGTGTCATTTGCAGCCTTGCCAAGTGTCATTTGCAGCCTTGCCCAGTGTCATTTGCAGCCTTGCCCAGTGTCATTTGCAGCCTTGCCCAGTGTCATTTGCAGCCTTGTCCAGTGTCATTGCAGCCTTGCCCAGTGTCCTTTGCAGTCTTGCCCAGTGTCCTTTGCAGCCTTGCCCAGTGTCCTTTGCAGCCTTGCCCAGTGTCCTTTGCAGCCTTGCCCAGTGTCCTTTGCAGCCTTGCCCAGTGTCCTTTGCAGCCTTGCCCAGTGTCCTTTGCAGCCTTGCCCAGTGTCCTTTGCAGCCTTGCCCAGTGTCCTTTGCAGCCTGGCCCAGTGTCCTTTGCAGCCTTGCCCAGTGTCCTTTGCAGCCTTGCCCAGTGTCCTTTGCAGCCTTGCCCAGTGTCCTTTGCAGCCTTGCCCAGTGTCCTTTGCAGCCTTGCCCAGTGTCCTTTGCAGCCTTGCCCAGTGTCCTTTGCAGCCTTGCCCAGTGTCCTTTGCAGCCTTGCCCAGTGTCCTTTGCAGCCTTGCGCATTGTCCTTGCAGCCTTGCGCATTGTCCTTGCAGCCTTGCCCATCGTTCTTGCAGCCTTGCCCAGTGTACTTGCAGCCTTGCCCAGTGTCATTTGCAGCCTTGCCCAGCGTCCTTGCAGCATGGTCTTTTAAAATTACCACCGCGGCGCCGAGATAGACAGAACCGGATGGCCAGGCTCCAATGATGGACATAACACAGGTCCAATGGTGGGACTGGGCGTGGCTGCAAACGGAACCGAGCCTAGCCGAGTACACAGTACACTCGGCTATGTGTATATCGGCGGGGCTCGCTCCTCTTCTCCTCACAGACAGCGAGGATCAGCGTATAACACGCACCCAGGATATCACCCTGATTTTCAGGGGGAAAAAGTGCGTGTTGTACGTTGACAAATATGCTAATCAATTTTTATGCCTTTGATTGCTTTGTAATTTTGACAAAAAAATGGAATCTACAGCTCAATCGTTTAATCCAATTGCTATGCCACCCCACCATATTATATTTACTATACAGTCCTGTGTTAGCAGCTCTGAAAATATTGAAGGATATAAGGAACTGCAGCCCCTTTGATTTTCTCATGACAAGCTAATTTTAGTATCGTTTGCCCCTTCAGCAATATTGATATCGGTCACAATACACCGAGGTGACAGGTTCACTTTCTATTTGACTTTACCTGACCCCGGGTTGAATCAGTCAGCCTGCTGTCCTTCCGCACCTTCAGTTTCCTTTGGCATCCATTCAGATTGTGTCATTCCTTGTAACCAAATCAACATTCTATTAAGCTGTGACAAGTGCAGTTGCATCCTGAATGAAGCTGGGCTCTCAGGATTTCTCACACTAATCTGTTTAATCCTCCAAGTAACTCTTTACAGCCACTTAATCAGCTCTTTACCGCAGCTTCTAATTGGCTTTTATCTGACTGAGCTCCCTTGTGAAGCTTTGAGTATCCAGCATCATCTTCCCTTTATCCCGGCCTCAGGATCTCCATCTATGCCAGGCTTGTCGCCGGTGTACCGTACTCTAGAGAAGACACTCTCGACTCTTTTACCGTGAAGGAAATACATTTCAAGATTTAATTAACCCTTGCTGAAAATTATGGCCCAGATTCACAGAGAGTTGGGCGCACATTACGCCGCCGTAACGCAAACGCCATACTCGACGCCGGCGCAGCGCAGAGAGGCATGCACTGTATTCAGCAAGCTATTGCTCCCAACTCTGCGTCGGCGTGGCGTATTTTTCAAAGCGCAGACAGGCGTAAGTGGGCGTGACCCCATGCAAATGATAGTCCGAGCTTGGTGCAGTGTTTTACGCCCGGCGTATCACGAACTGCGCAAATGCGCCGTGACGTGGATGCATGAAACTGCATCCTTATGCGCATGCTCACAACTACGCCGGCACAACTGCCTAAGCTACCCCGGATCACCACGTACGCCGTGAACGTAACGTACGCCCAATACGCCGACCTGAGGTGCAGACCTTTGCATGTCTGTTGCCGGGTTGTGCCTCATCTATGGGGAATAACTTTACGCCAGACGTACAATTTACGCACACCTCGCGCGGCATGCGTCGGGCGCACGTATGTTCGTGAATCGCCTCATTTCCCTCATTTCCCTCATTTCCCTCATTTCCCTCATTTCCCTCATTTCCCTCATTTCCCTAATTTCCCTCATTTCCCTCATTTCCCTCATTTGCATGCCTAATCAATGGGAGCAGCAACATGCGTCCAGACGAAAAGTGCGCCCACGCTACACCGGGGTAAGTAAGATACGTCGGCTTGGGGTGGCCAGTTTTTAGGCGTATGTTGGTTTGTGGGTCCAGCGCACAGATACGCCGGCGCAAATTTGCACTTACGTCGGTGTAAGTGCTTTGTGAATCTGGGCCTATGTCTACAGCCCATGATACATTACCAAGAACAGTGCATTTTATATAATCGTAATAAATATAAGACTACAGAATGTGTAAAATGTTGCACATTTGACATCTAGGTTTTAACCACTTCAGCCCCGGACCATTATGCAGGTTAAGGACCTTGCCCTTTTTGCAATTCAGCACTGCGTCGCTTTAACTGACAATTGCGCAGTCGTGCGACGTGGCTCTCAAACAAAATTGGCATCCTTTTTTTCCCCACAAATAGAGCTTTCTTTTGGTGGTATTTGATCACCTCTGCGGTTTTTATTTTTTGCGCTATAAACAAAAATAGAGCGACAACTTTAAAAAAAATGCATTTTTTTTTACTTTTTGCTATAATAAATGTCCCCAAAAAAGATGTAAAAAAACATTTTTTTTCCTCAGTTTAAGCTGATACGTATTTTTCTACCTATTTTTGGTAAAAAAAATCACAATAAGCTCTTATCGAAATTTATAGCGTTTACAAAATAGGGGATCATTTTATGGCATTTTTTTGCAGCAAGTGTAAACTATCCATTATGGTGTGTTGAAGCTGAAGCAAGTCCAAAATAGCCCTTAACTTTTTCAGCACTGGGAAACCCTGCTAAAAATTAATATATCTACAACTCATGCTACATTGGTGTCATTGGGAAAGGATTATCCCCTTACAGATAGCTACAGTGCATCATTTTCATTTTTTTTTTACAAATAAATATGTGAAAAGTGTGGCGTACATTTGTATTCAGCCCCCTTTGCTCTGATACCCCTAACTAAAATCTAGTGGAACTAATTGCCTTCAGAAGTCACCTAATTAGTACATAGAGTCTATCTGTGTGTGATTTATTCTCAGTATAAATACAGCTGTTCTATGAAGCCCTCAGAGGAGTGTTAGAGAACCTTAGTGAACAAACTGCATCATGAAGGCCAAGGAACACCCCAGACAGGTCAGGGATAAAGTTGTGGAGAAGTTTGAAGTAGGGTTAGGGTATGGCCGCGTACACACGATGAGATATGTCCGTTCAAACTTGTCCGACGGACAGTTTAGAGCGGACATGTCTCATCGGATTTTGGTCCGATGGCGTGTACACACCATCGGATCAAAATCCCCTCCGGCAGACAGCGCGGTGACGTGACGTTGACGCCGCCACGTCACCGCACCAGGAAGAAAAATACTTCCGAGCATGCGTCAAATCCATTCGACGCATGTGCGGGAAGATATGTCCGCTGGTGAGTGTACTGACCAGCGGACATATCTGACGGACATGTCTCCGGCGGACAAATTTTAAAGCATGTTTTAAAATGTGTCCGCCGGTCAGACATGTCCGCTAGCCCATACACACGATCGGATTTGTCCGCTGAACTGGTCCGTCGGACCAGTTTCAGCGGACAAATTCGATCGTGTGTACGCGGCCTAAGACAACGGAAAACCTACCACATGACTGTCCACCTAAACTGACCGGCCGGGCAGGGAGAGCATTAATCAGAGAAGCAGCCAAGAGGCCCATGGTTATTGGGAAAGAGGAGCCTCCTTAGATAGATGGACATTGGGAAAGGTTTTCTTAGACTGCTATTCATTGGGTGAAGGGCCTCCTTAGGTGGCCAGTGAAAATAGAAGCCTCCTCCGGATTGGTAGTCATTGGGAAAGTATCCCCATTTACATTGGTAGTCAATAAGAAATAGCACTCTTAAAGGAGAAGTATAGCCAAAGCTTTTTTGGCTATACTTTTTTTGTGGGTTACAGGAGTACATTTACTTTTGTCCTTGATCAGGTACAATGTTGGCATTTGGTGGGAGGACTATGAATAGCTTCTAGGTGGGGTTCAGGTGTGAGCAGTGACTTAGCTGCTCGGTAGAGACCTCTAAAGGTGGCACATGAAAATGCAGTTATTGCTGCACATTGGTGCCACCAACAGGACAAGCATGGTAATGAAGATTGATAAAAAACAAAGTTGGCCCAATCACTAAGATCTTATATCACGGTATTGTATTATTAACATTCCAATGTTTTTGAACCTGCAGTTTTAGTAAAAAAAAATACCTGATGAGTTCTGTATGGACACTTAATCAAGCACTTATTGCTATGGCATGACATTTGTCTAACAACTGCGCCCCTTATACGCCCCTTATGTTGGCACACCATCAGGGCCCAAAGCAATGACATGGCGCTAATGCTAGTGCAGCAAGTGCATGTAGACAGTGAAGTTGCTAAAAGAGGCTGAAAGTGATCGGCAGCACTGAGCTGCAAAAAAGGATGGAAAAAAATAGGTAAAAACAAGGGGCCAGATTCTCAGAAGAGATACGACGGTGTATCTCCAGATACGCCGTCGTATCTCTGTTTCTGAGCCCTCCTATCTATGCGACTGATTCTTAGAATCAGTTACACATAGATTTGGCGTTGATCCAACTGGCGTAAGTCACTTACACTGTCGGATCTAAGTTGCATCTTTACGCTGGCCGCTAGGTGGCGTTCCTGTCGATTTCTGTGTCGAATATGCAAATGAGGCTTATACGCCGATTCCGAACGTATTTGCACGCTGTCGTCATAGTTTACGTAGTTTGCGTAAACGTAAGGTTACCCCTGCTATATGAGGGGTAACCTTGCGTAGTTCCGGCGTACGCCATGTTAAGTATGGACGTCGGGACAGCGTCGGGTTTTTCTGTCGTTTACGTAACTCGTCGCGAATAGGGATGTGCGTTAATTACGTTGACGTCGAAACCAATGTATTTGCGGCGTACTATGGAGCATGCACAGTGGGCTACATTTACGGCCGGCGCATTCGCAGTTCGTTCGGTGCGGGGGCACGCTTAATTTAAATACAACACGCCCACCTCCTTCCTACTTTGAATTACGCGGCCTTACGCCGGCCCATTTACGCTACCCTGCCGCAAATTACGGAGCAAGTGCTTTGAGAATACAGCACTTGCCCGTAAAAGCTGCGGAGGCGTAGCGTAAATGGGATACGCTACGCTACACAAAAAAACGTAGATCTACGAGAATCTGGCCCAAGGTTTTACTTGAACAAAAATAATGCAGGTATTTATGATATTGTGTTTTGGCCAAATAATTATCATTCGGTTTGGATATACAGCTATGATTAGAAATCATTAGGGGCCCATTTACATTTGTGCTGTGTGTTAATGCTCATGCGTAATGCATGTTGCACTAAGACAGCCCATTGGAAATAATGGGCTACCAATTTGTCCCAATTCAGAGTACTTGGTGTGATTTCTGTCTCCTACTTCGTTCTTCTGCTATTGGCACGATTCACTTGCGACAAGTTTTCCTGACACTAATGCCGCGTACACACGACCGTTTTTCTTGTTCTAGAAAAATCTGTTTCTTGTTGAGCCTGCCTTGCACACACACGATCGAGAAAAAAAATGCTGGAGCAAAGCGCGGTGACGTACAACGCCACTATAAAGGGGAAGTACCATTCGGATGGCGCCACCCTTGGGGCTGCTTTTGCTGATTTTGTGTTAGTAAAAGTTTGGTGAGAGACGATTCGCGCTTTACAGCCTTCGTGCTTTTCAGTCTGTTACAGCGTGACAAACGCTTTTTTTACGAGCTCCCGTCTCATAACTTGCTTCTGAGCATGCATGTTTTTTTCCCGTCAAAGCCTACACACGATCATTTTTCACAACGTGAAAAACGACGCAAATATTTAGAGCATATTCTAAATTTTTAATGCCCAATTTTCACATCGCGAAAAATGCTCTGGAGCCTACACACGAACGCTTTTAATGACATAATTTTTATTTATTTTTTCAATTTTTCACATCATGAAAAACGGTCATGTGTACGCGGCATCAGAGAAAAAAGGTGACGGGAGGGACCTCCAGCTGATTGACAGCCCTCAGATCTGTTTCCCCATGAGCTGTGTGAAAGGGGGTGTGTCCCTTCCCTCCAATCAGCTCTCAGCCCTCTACTAACTGAGCTCTGCAGAGTGTAACTTCAGCTCTCCGCCCCCCCTTTTTTTATGACAGCTCAGGAAAGCTTTATAAATTCTGGACTTTGAACGGTACAACTTATGTAGGAGGTTTTTTTTTTTTTTTTTATCTATGTGTATCACCTAAGGCCAGTCACTTCACTGGGTACAGCATATGTAAGGATTTACAAAGACTTTATCTGCAAATCTGATACTGGGAAGCACAGAGCAGTTATTACAGCTAGTCTGTTCTCTGCCCTCAGTATGCTCTCTAGCAGAGGTACCTTATCAGTAGACTAGCCAAACAGAATTACAAAGCCTTTGGCAAAAAAAAACATTCCCATGTATGTGTCCGGTCTACAGGGGAGAGCTAGGCCAGGGGGCAGGGTGGCAATTGCCTCCCAGGCGGCTCAAACTTATGTTCAAAACGGCCGGCAGCCATTGCCCACTACCATTTTCTTTTTTATTTTGCTCTAGGAAGTTGGGCCGGGGGCACGGCCACAGCGGCTGACCACTAGCTGTTGCATTCCGGGAGATCTAGTTCATGTTCAAGCTCCCGGTGGGTGGAAATCAGAGCAGCGCAGTGGAAACTACAACTCCCTGGGCCTGGATTCTTGGAAGCAGGCAGAGGCAGTGCATGCCAGGGATGCATGGCTGCAGGGCTGGGTGCTGGCTGCAACTTGACCCCAGGACCAGGAGCATTACCCCCCTAGGAGGCCCCCCCCCCCATACACCCCATGTAACCTGCCCCAGTGATCAGGCTGCACTAATGGGCACTGGTGAGGCTGCATTAAAAAACCAGATGGGCCATGCAGAGGCGTACTAAGTGGAGGGGGGAGCAGGCTGCACCGGGGTGCCACACACTGGGGGGTCTCAGGCCGGTGCAGTTGTGGTGGGGGGTACACAGTAGTAACAAAGAGATATTGAAGGGTGCAGAGGTATGCAGGGGGCACAGTGGGGTGTTTTTACATGTTAACGTGGGGGGGGTGCCAGATCCGCCCCGGGTGCCAAATGCTCTAGGTACACCCCCTGGGGCCATGGATGGTGAGCTGATTTGGCGGTTCAATGGGCCACTGGATTGGACTTGCCCCCCAGCCCTAAGGCTGCCAGCCCTCCCCTGCCGCTCTAGTAGCTCTTGGAGCTTGGTGTTCAATGTTATCTTTACCTGTATAAGTCACAGACAGAAGACAAGTCACTGCACCGACCCTGATAATATATGCATGTAGTAGGGATGTTTGTGTGATCGGAGTTCTCCTTTAAGGACAGTACATTTTTGTATCGCTCATCTTCCAGCCCGAGTCGTGTGCTTGGCGCTGACCTCTCATCTGGGCATATAAATCACCTTCTAGCCCCTTTCTAAGTAAAATCTGTACAGCTCCGTGCCAGAACAATGGACTCCTTTGTCTGCCCTTAATTTAATTTATAGCCTGGACTTTCCAAGCAGTAGCAAACAAAAGCGGACATATTATACGCTCGCCTCTAAAACTGGCACAGAGTCCAGAAACCTAAAGAGGACATTAACCGCTTCAGTGCACCGGGCATTCCGCGGTAGGGGGGCGCCGGGCACTGCTGTTGTTGGTTAAGAGGCCTACATGGCACAGGGCTTCACAAGTTATGATGTCTTGTCATGTAGTTCCTCAGGTGCCAGGTGTGCCGGATTTCCTGGGACTCTAGGGTCTTCAAAACCTGTCCTTGGAAATGTCCCTAGCAGGGTAAAGGGTCTATTTCTCTTTCATTGCTTGGAAGACACAGCTCTACATTAGATTGTATTTATTACAGGTACAGGGGAACCTTGGTTTACGAGTAACGCGGTTAACAAGCGTTTTGAAAGATGAGCGACTTTAAAAAAAAAATCCTTGCCTAGCAGGATGCACACAATTTTACGACATCGGTGTTCCCTATAAATATACCTCTCTAGCATCCCTGCTGCACGTGCTTTTAATATTTGTCTCCCATCAAGCAGATGCCCCGTTAAGCTTATTTTTGGCACATGCACTGTTATTTTCTGAGAAGATATCGCTTGTAAAAACTGAATTTATTCAAGCTGAGTCTGGATTTCCTTTTTGCTCAAAACAGATTCTTTAAAAGACAAAAATAAAACATCTAAAACTCATCCGACATGAAAGGACATTTCCTAGTTTTTAGAGCAAAATATAAGATTTCTGCCATTTGGATATCCAAGAGATATTGAATAAGAACTCCACCAAACACTGAGGCCACGTACACACGATCAGACCGGTCCGATGAGACTGGTCCGACGGACCGTTTTTATCAGACCACGCTGAAGTGGTCTGATGTGTGTAGACACCATCGGGCCAAAATACCCATTGGGCCAGAACGCGGTGACGTAGAACACAACGACGTGATGAAAAAATGAAGTTTAATGCTTCCAAGCATGCGTCGACTTGATTCTAAGCGTTCGCGGGTTTTTGGTCCGATGCTTTTGTGTACTAACCATCGTTTTGGTCCGTCGGACAGATTTTAAAGCAAGTTTTAAAACTTTGGTCCGACGGACAACGGTCTGATAGGCCGCACAAACCATCGAATGGGTCCGATGAAACTAGTCTTAAGACCAGTTTCATCGGACCGGTCTGATCGTGTGTACGCGGCCTAAAGGGCAGGCAACCCGTTAAAAACGGGTGACCAGCCTTTCTACCCCTGAGGAACTCTTAAAATAGTTATTAGGTCTCAGGGAACCTCTGTTAATATCAAATAATTAAGGATTAGTGGGAAAATGCCCCTTATGCTGGTCATTAGTGGGGAGAACACAACCCTTACAATAGTGGTCAGAGTGCCACTCTTAAGCCTCGTATACACGACACGACACGATACGAGTGTTGGCCAACTGAGCATCTCATTTTTGTCAAAAGGGCATGTGCCAGGATCTTGTCTTGCATACTAACGTTACACAATTTTCGTGCCACAAACACTAATGTAGTTAGGTACTACGAGGAAATTCAGCTCTTGAGCGTCAAACCGTTGTCTGTCGAAAATTTACTAGCCTGTTATCTAACATTTGTTTGCCGAAAATTGGACAATCGTCAATAGGAGCGTACTAACGGTAAGATTTTAGGACAACAATCTGTCAACAGACAATCCCCTTCCAACAATCGTACCGTGTGTACAAGGCTTTAGGGTGCACTCACACTAAGGATGGTTGACTGAACCTGAACTTGATTGTTTCCACTCCCCCACCAGTCTGCACTTATGTTGGGTTATAAGCAATTGTTTCCAGGCACACTTAAATCGTCACCTTGGCCAACCAGACTAAAGCAACAATGGAGAGTTCTGTGCTCAGCCACGGTTTGCTCTCACACCAAAGTGAACCGTACCAGACCACAAATGAACCATGCCTGGGACAACCTCCTCCAAGTGGTCCCAGGTAAGGTATACTTAACCATTCCCAGGCATGGTCCAGAGCACTCACACTGTACAGGAACTGGTATTCACACAGTTCTGACAAACTGATTTTTTTTATTATTTCTCGTGATCTCCTGAATAATATTTTAAAAAAATTAAGCCAGATCTACACAATAATGTTTAGAATTTTATTTTTATACTGATCTTTTTTTCTTTTCTTTCTAATCAAGATCTCCTATTTTTCTGTTCGAATTTTTTTTTGTTTAATTCTAGTGATCTCCATAATTTTTTTTATTTTGTTTGTCAAGTTACCACAACACTATTATTATCTTGTATGTTTTAACCTCAAGGAGGTTGGTTGGTGTTTGTGTCCCTTGCTAATTTGACATTGGATTTTTAAATATGTACCTGCCTACTCACAAACAAACTTTATTTTTTGAAGTAAAACACATAGGCAAGTATTTGTAAAAAAAAATAGACATTTATTAGGGGTCATAACAAAATAAAGAGGAAGGCAACGCTGGATAAACTGGTGAAATTGGCGAAGACTTTGTACCCCAGGGCACACATCAACTATTTGATAGGCAAAATTGGTAGCCTGAGGAGTCCATACAATAGATTAGCGCAGTCTGGTCCAGGACTCCGAGACTCTCACAGACTACCCTGCAGTAGAGCGATCTGAAAGCGAGGCTTGTACCACTTGTGGAAGGGACGACATCAATGGCGGTGAGGAGGATGGTCTATGTGGACAGCTTTACCCCGGATGCCTGCATACTTAGAGGTGCCTCTTTAAATGCTAAATGTTGTACCTTCATTAAATGTAACCATATTGCTACACTTAGAGGCCCCTCTCTTCTCTTTTATACTCAGTTGTGACATGACAATACTCTTATATCAAGACATTACTTGTATATCAAGGCAAGATGTATTTAAAAATGTTGCTTGTCTTGCAAAACGCTCTCAAACCAAGTTACTCTCAAACCAAGGTTTTACGTTATTAAAATAGGATAGCAGTCTTAGCCACTAGCAAACATATATATGTTTTATTTTTGATGTTAATGCATTATTTTGGGATGCCTGTTAAAAAAATAAAAAATTCTGTGGCCGGAACTCCGCTTTAAGTAACACAGATTTTGTCCCTCTCCAAGTTTGTGGCTGGACAGTGAATAGAGAAGCAGCAAACTGATGAGCTCAATTTTGTCACTCTGCTCTTTCATGCTATCAGCATGTTCTTTTTTAGCACTAGTACACTGAAATACAACACAATAGTGGGCTGCCATGTGTTGCTGAGTCCGTTCAAAATGAATGTCACTGCAGCACATAAATGCACACTTGCTAACAAAATGCACTGGTGTGAACCCGACCTTAGAGAAGCATCATGCCTATCTCACCACATGTTAGAAAATGACATTGTAACAAATACAAAAACGAAAACAGAAAAAGATGTGGTACAGAATCATTTCTTTGTATTATGGGTCTGAAGTATGATGCTGTCCTTCCTCCTCTCTGCACACCTATGTCATCATCTGTCATTGCTTCTGCAGCATTGCGGCGGGTCTGATGTGGAGTTGGTGAGGGGGGGGGGGGGGTTGGGTTACTTACGGTTGCAACTGTAACAGATGAGGAATCCAAGTAAATCAGAGTGGAATATGAGGCCGCTGCCAAAACCTTAGGGGCATTGCTGAATGACACTGTGCCCTTATCAAAGGGAGATCTCTATTCCCAGCCAGGGAAACTTGGCTTTGTGGATCTCATACAAAATCACCTTGTAGACACACAACATACCGATCAATCCCTCTTCTGGCAGGGAGCTCGTGCAAAAGTATGCTGATCCTTTGGAAGTGGCAATGCCAATGTACTTTGCCCGTCATATGAAAACAAATTCTACAAGCATTCCAATGGGCCCCGTCCTGCACATTATACAGCTGCCAATGAGTGACCATCATTCCTACCCATCTAGACTGGCGCTAACTTGTGCCGTCTCCATTGGCATCTACTGTATACAGTCGCCACCCCCCCCCCCAAATCAGACTGCTGCAACTTTCTATAAATATTGAAATATAATTTTTAGGGCTGTGCAAATTAACTTTTAATCGATCGATTAATCTTTAATTTTTTTGATCGATCAAAATCTTTTTGATCGATTAAAAAATTCTTATGACTGGTACTCACCTCTCTGCCGGCTTCTGGGCCTTCAGGGAGTTCTGTCAGAGATCCGGTGACATCATGGACACCGGCGGGGCTTGCCGTGTCCATCTGAAGGGCTCCTTTGCTGTGCCTTCATATCTGCATGCCGGCGGGACCTTACTATCTGCCACACGCAAGCCAGGGCCGTTTTAATAGCATCTTGGGCCCCTGGGCAAAGAAATGCTCTGGGGCCCCTACAATAATGACAGTGCAGGTAAACAGACATCAAGTAGGTAGAAGGCAGACTGCCTCCCCTGTGTATCTATCACTCTCAGTGCCATCATGGGGCCCCCAATTTCGGGGGAAGCATAGGCTCAAGGACCAGCTGCTTTGGGCAAATTGCAGGGGCCCCCAATGCAGCTGGGGCCCCTGGGCAGTGCCCAGGTGTGCCCTCTCATTAAGACAGCCCTGACGCAAGCGCTGTTACACTTCCCTCTATTACTTCCCTCTGTCAACCTGGGATTCTACAACCATCCACTGGGAGTTGTGATAGTTCCCTTCACGGGACATCTACATGCCGATGGACTGATGTTAACCCCTCCTCATCTGGATTCAGCAGTGGCATCGTTGTACACATTTTTATACCAGTATCATACTTAGCTACAGGTTTTTATGACTGCTTTTGGTACCGTTTGGTATTACTCGCACCATTTTTACAGTTTATGTAGCTACATCGATTTTATCTCCAGTGCAATATTTATTTTGTTACCTACTTGAAGACTATAAAAGTTTTAATGCTATTCCCATCGGGCGCTGCCTTTGTGTGTTTTTTGTATCCTGCTATCCATTTTTCCAGTGGTTGGGAGCTGCACTGGTAATCGGCCTGCAAGGAGATCAGCTAAAAGTAGTTGGATCTGTATGTGCGTTATAATTAATCGAAATTAGTCGATTAATCGATTAAAAAAAAAAACGATTAATCGAACACAAAAATTTTGATCATTCACAGCCCTAATAATTTTTCATAAACGTGTTGTGAACTTGTGCCCAAAATGTAACTGAATATTGAGGCTCGGTTTACATGGATGTGGCATCGATCCAACTTGTGAGACACCAAGACGGGTGACGTGTGAAATTCAGTGTTTCCCTATGAAGGCAGTCTCAACTGTTTTTTCACAAGTCTGTCCGACTTTAGAAACGTTTTTCTACAGGGCGCAGTGGCGCTAATTTATGGGCGCAGTGGCGCTTATTTATGGGCACGGTGGTGACAGTGGCTGCGTTTGGCATGGCACAGTGGTGACAATTGATGGGCGCAGTGGCGATAAATGATGGCACAGTGGCTGCATTTGATGGCATGGCACAATGGTGACAATTGATGGGTACAGTGGCTGCATTTGATACGCAGAGTGGCTGCGTTTGGGCACAGTGGCTGCATTTGATCACCAGCTGCAACTGGTATATTTGATTGGTTTGAGCAAGTTATTGCATCTAAAAAAAATTAAAAAAACATTATTGGACACTGGCAAGGAAGGTGTTAACATCAGGGGCAATTAAAGGTTAACTGTGTTCCCTGGGTGTGTTTTCTAACTGGGGGATAGACTTACAGGAAGAACACACAGATCCCTGTTCCTGCTTACAAGGAACAGCAGGTCTCTGTGTACTTTACTGTCAGAACGGGGATCTGCCATGTTGACAGATGCCCGGTCTGCCTCTCTGTGGGGCTATCGCGAGTGGCTGGCAGACATTTGGTTCACCGGACCTGCTGAATGGCTCCCGCTCTGTGCAGCGGGCACGCACGCGCATCCACAGTATCTATTGCACGATATGACGTACAGGTACATGATTCTGCGCAATAGAGCTGCCATGCCACAGTATATATGTGGTGGGCAGTCTTTTAGTGGTTAATGATCATCAACATATAGGGATATGTGATCTACTATTGACATAAACACTTGCGCGCACACACACACCACAGGTTGGACTGGTGTCTTTGTTCAATCTTACCAACTGTGGCTGGGTTCACACTGGTATGACAAACGCTCCGACATTGGGAGCTCATGTAGCATGACGTGTGAAAATCAATGTTTCCCTATGAGAGCCGTCTTAACTGGTCCGACACAAGTCAGTCCGACTTTAAAAATGCTCCCTGTACTACTATGATACTACTTCAGCCCATTGAATAGCATTGAAGTCGGACCTAAGTAGGAGCCTTGTCCTTGACTTTTGACATCCGACATGTGATTACAGCAGCAGTAAAAGGAATTTATCTCACTCTGGGATTGTTTTGGTCAAAGAACAAGTCAGACTATCACAAAGTCAGATCAAAGTAGTATCCTGTTCATTCAAGTTGGATGGATGTAGGATCAATGTAGGACCGATGTCGCAGAGCAAAGTAGGATGAAAGTCGTACTGCTGTCATGTAGTATAGTGTGAACCCGGCCCTAAACGATATATGACCATGGGTGTGTCACTTCCAGGTTCAGAGCTTTCTACAGTAGCTGGGGGAAAAACTAAACAAGCGTGATCTGTGCTTGATTAGCTGCAGTAGAGGGCAGAGGAGACATTGGGCATCTAATTTAAAAAACAGCTGTTACTGGCCCATGGAATCACATAGGGCCAGATTCAGGATGGTGAGCGGTTCTTTGCGGCGGCGTAACTATTCCTATTTACGTTATGCCGCCGCAACTTTAGGCGCAATTGCTGTATACACAAAGCACTTGCGTGTAAATTGGGCAGCCTAATTCAAATTGGGCGGGTAGGGGGCGCATGTTATTTAAATTAGGCACGTCCCCGTGCCGAACGTACTGCGCATGCGTCGACCATTGAAAAATCCCAGTGCGCATGCTCCGAATTATGACGGTGTTTTCGACGTGAACGTAATCCACGTAAATCTCCATTCACGAACGAGTTACGCAAACGACGTAAAAATGTTCACATTTCCCGCGGTCACGACGTCCATACTTAACATAGGATGCGCCATCTTTTTGGTGCTTTATCTTTACGCCAGGAAACCCCTTACGGAAACGGCGTAAAGTCACTGCGTCGGATGGGCGTACGTTCGGGAATTGGCCTATCTCGCTGATTTACATATTCTCAGCGTAAATCAGCGGGACCGCCCCTGGCGGCCATTTTAAAAATGCATTTAAGATCTGACGGCGTAATACAATTACGCCTGTCGGATCTTTCCTGCAAGCCGGCGTATCTTGTTTTCTGATTACAGAAAACGGATACGCCGGCGCAAAGTCACTGATACGCCGGCATACCTCTACCTGAATCTGGCCCATAGTTGTTAGTAGACATGTGCATTCGTTTTCGTTAGAATGCATTTTCGTCCGAAAATCGATTTTTTTCGTTATCGTATTAACAAACGATAACGAAAGTGCGAAAAACGAAAAATCTGACATAAAAAATGCTTTATTTTCGTTTTCGTTGCGGTAAAAATTCGATATAGAGAGATTCGACATTATAGGGAAAAGATTTGACATCGTAGAGAAAAGATTTGACACTATGGAAATAATAGATTCAACATTTCAGAGAATAGATTTCGATTTATGAGACGTAAAGATTCGACGTTCCGTCGAATATTCTTTGATCATTCACCATCAACCAAAAAGATTTGACGCCCCGCCGAATGTTTTTTTTTTTTCCCATTCGACAGAAACCAAGTATTATTGGATTTTCGGACGAATGCTATTCCCCAACGAAAAACAAAATAAATCAAAACGATTTTGGGGAGTAACTAAATAAATTTATTTTCCAAACGAAAACGAAAAAACAAAACAAAATATTCCAGTCTGCACATGTCTAGTTGTTAGTCCCCTTGTGATGGCAGTATTGTTAAATGAAAAAAAAAAAAAAAAGTGTTAAAAAATTAAAGTGTCATATTTTATTTTAAATAATATAAAATAAAAAATAATATAAAAAAGTTTCTCCTTCCCCCCTGCATGCATGCTCGTAAATGCAAACGTGTGTAGGGCCTGCACATCATTTTGAGTCTTGACATGTTTGGTATCTATTTACTCGATGCTATCTCATCTTTTATATTTTACAAAACAATAACTGGCATTATATTGTCTTTGGGCCAGATTCTCAATTCTCAAAAGAGATACGACGGTGTATCGCAGGAAACACTGTCGTATCTCTGTTTTTTTCCCTGGGTATCTATGCGTCTGATTTCTAGAATCACTTACGCATAGATACGCCGAAGATCCGACAGGTGTAAGACACTTACACCATCGGATCTTAGATGTAATTCCTTCGCTGGCCGCTAGGTGGCCTTTACGTTGATTTCTCATTTGCCTATGCAAATGAGCCTAATATGCCAATTCCTGAACGTTTTTACGGCGCCTCGTCGTCGTTTCCGTAAGAGTAAACCTACCCCTGCTATATGAGGGGTAGGCTTACAAAGTTCCGTCGTATGCCATGTTAAGTATGGCGTTGGTTCAGCGTCGTCTTTTTCCGTCGTTTACGTCGTTTTACTAAGTCGTTCGCGAATAGGGCATTGCGTAAGTGACGATCACGTTGTTTTCACGTCGGTTTCATCAACGTTTTCCGACGCGAGTTGAAGCATGCGCACTGTTTTTTTTTCCGGCCGGCGAATGCGCAGTTCGTTCGTTAATTTAAATACAAGCCGCCCCCTTCGATTTACGCGGCCTTACGCCGGGCCATTTACACTACGCCGCCGCAAGTTACGGAGCAAGTGCTTTGAGAATACGGCACTTGCTCTAGTAAGTTGCGGTGGCGTAGTGTAAATGGCTTACGCTACTCCATCGCGGATTCTACGAGAATCTGGCCCTTTGTGTGTACTAAAAAAAAAAATGTAGTTTACTTTTTAAATAAAAATGTATGTTTCATAAACAGTTGTGCAATTGTAGCATAAAAAAATGGCAACTGCCGCCATTTTATTCTATAGGGCTTCTGCTTTCGGAGAAAACATCCTGTTTGAAGAGGTTCTAAATTTCTTTTTTTTAGCAAAAAATGCTGAAAAAAAAATAAAAAAAAATTGCCAAACTTTGAGCGAACTTGACAGAGACCCGTAGCATGTTTGCATGCGGGAGGATGCCGTGACGTCATTGTGACCTAAACCTGGATTTAGAAAGTAAAAACATTTTTTTTTACGTTTTTACTTTTATGTTTTTTTTTCTAATTTGTCGGAGGTAGGGGGAAGGAAGTAGGAAAGAGGGAAATAAAAAAAAGTTTTGCTTCAAATCTAATTTTTTGGGGGGCTTTTTTTCGATGTTGAATCATACTATATAGAGGATGCTAAACAATTAAGTATTATGAGAGGTTTGTGATTAAATTCCGAAAGATGTAAAGGACAAAAGTGGGACTTCCTTAATACGGGATTAGGTGTAAATAAATCCACTTCAGCGGGATTTCTGAAATATTACACAATCTCGTATTACTGCGAGGTTACTCACTCACTGAGTTTAATAATTACTCTGAAAGGTTATCTCAAGCCGGGAAGGTTAACAGTAATTTGTATTTAGGGCCTGAGCGGTAGAAGTGAGAATTAAAGTGTCTGTGGCCCCCCCCGTGGATGAGCACAATGGCTCAGCAGTGTTTTACTGGGCCCTCGTATGTCCCTGGGATGGCTCTCTTCAGATCCCTGCCAAGTGCCTGCAGCGGCTGAGCCCTAGACAGGAGCAGATCAATGACCGTGCCCCAGGTTACAAGTCACTTACTCCTCAGTGCCATTGTCTTCTAATAAGATTCCAGTTGGCCTCTTGAAAGTAAAGTCACCCAGGTTTAAAGTGATCCTATTGCCGAAAAAACCTCCAGTGAATGAAGAGAATTTATACTTACCTGGCCCATTCTCAAAAACCTTGCTCTGATGTCCAAGAATCTTCACATCCGGTGTGTCTGATGCCTACGTCCCCTGAAATGTTTTGTGGTTCCTTCCTCAGACATCTACACTATGTTGGCAAAAGTATTGGGACGCCTGCTTTTACACGCAAATGAACTTTAACGGCACCCCAGTCTTGGTCCGTAGGGTTCAATATTGAGTTGGCTCACCCTTTGCAGCTATAACAGCTTCAACTCTTCTGGGAAGGCCGTCCACAAGGTTTAGGAGTGTGTCTATGGGAATGTTTGACCATTCTTCCAGAAGCACAATTATGAGGTCAGGCATTGATGAGAAGGGCTGGCTCTCAGTCCCCGCTCTAATTCATCCCAAAGGTGTTCTATCAGGTTGAAGTCGGGACTCTGTGCAGACCAGTCAAGTTCCTCCACCCCAAACTTGCTGATCCATGTCTATATGGATCTTGCTATTGCTATGTGCACTGGCACACAGTCATGTTGAAACAGGAAGGGGCCATCCCCAAACTATTCCCACAAAGTTGGGAACAGTATCCAAAATGTCTTGGTGCGGGCGCATTAAGAGTTCCCTTCACCGGAACTAAGGGTTGGCCCCTTAGTTCCAGTGAAGGGAAGCCCAACCCCTGGAAAAAAACCACACCAAATGATTTGGAGGGGTGACCCAATAATTTTGGCAATATAGTGTGGATGAGCGAGTTTGGGGTGGGGGAACTTGTTTGGCCTGACCTCAACTCGATAGAACACCCTTGGGATAAATTACTCACGGGAACCTACTCCCAGTGCCACATGATACCCTCTATGCCCACATTCCATTGCCATGTGATACCCAGTATGCCCACACACAAGTGCCATGTGATAACCAGTGTATCTACCCCCCAGGACCACATAATACCCACGGTCCCTACCTCTCTGTGCCACATGATATCCTCTATGCCCACATTGCATTGCCATTTGATACCCAGTATGCCCACACACAAGTGCCATGTGATAACCAGTGTATCTACACCCCCAGGACCCCATGATACCCACAGTACCTACCTCTCTGTGCCACACGATACCCTCTATGCCCACATTCCATTGCCATGTGATACCCAGTATGCCCACACACAAGTGCCATGTGATAACCAGTGTATCTACCCCCCCAGGACCACATAATACCCACGGTACCTACCTCTCTGTGCCACATGATACACACTGTGCCCACATTCCAGTGTTATGTGATAACTAGTGTGCCCACACCCCAGTGCCATATGATAGCCAATGTATCCACACACTAGTGCCACATGATACCCAGTGTTTCTACCTCCCAGGGCCATAAAATACCTACATTACTTAACCCCCTGTGCCCACTCTCCAGTGCCAGTGTCAACACACCCTAGCGTCACGTGATACCCATTTGCCCAAGACCACAAAAACACATGAGATCCAGATGTGTCACATTAAATACTAATGTGCCCACAACCATAGTGCCACGTATATTCACTTATGCCCACACTGACAGTATTCATTTCATATTATACCCAGATGTTTCTGCAATCCTAGTACCACATTACCCATATCTGTGGCCATATGCTTAGTACCACATACCAACCAGGGTCTTTTTAATGTCTCCCAATCTCTATAGACAGATTCATAAAAATGTGTCCTATTAAAATTCAGCTTGGTTTCATGATGATTAAGAAGAAATATACCATAATAAGTTTGCCAATGAAGCTTAGGAAACAAACACGTAGTCACAAAGTGCACAGAAATAGTCCATTTTCCCATCAGTCATTTTCTTTATGGTTATTTTTTTGTGTTGAGATAAAAATATAACAGTTTTAGCTGCTGACTGTTTTGCCAGTCATATATATTATACATAAGACAAAGCTTCCCTCAGAAATCACTATGACAGGCCTACGTGTCAGCACAGTGCAATCTCCAGGTCATATCTGGTTGTAGAATGTTGCGGGTATGGCAGCGGCAGCAGAGGCCAGGCTCCCGGATTTTCGGCCTCTACTCTATGGACTCACCAGTGTCGGGAGATAGATGGGATGTGACAGTGTGAGAGTGGCACCGGGGCAACAAGCTGGCCTCGGGTCCTTCATGTGCTGCTGTGTGCCTGTCCCCCTCGGGACACTGGGAACAATAGAGCCCCTCTTCTGTCCGATACAAAAATATGCTGAGCATTCGCCTGAACTAATTCCTCCACAGTCCCTAATTACCACACAGGGGTCTCATGACGAGGACTGGTTCGGAACTTTTTTTTTTTCCCTTCCAGGAACATGGGATTGACATGAAACTGCCTATGTATTCCGTCTAACATTTAAAGTATCCTCTGTTTCATCCTTAACCACTTAAGGACCAGCGCACACACATATACGTCGACAGAATGACACGGACAGGCAAATGGACGTACAGGTACGGCCACTTTAGCGACCCTGACGTGAGTTCAGTGACTGTGCCCGCAGGACCCATGGACTCGATGTCCCGTGATCGTGTCACTGAAGCTGAAGAGCGGGGAGATGTCAGTGTAAACACAACTGGCCAGATTCAGGATGGCGAAAGGTTCTTTGCGGAGGCGTAACTTTTCCTATTTACGTTACGCCGCCGCAACTTTTCGCGCAAGTGCTGTATTCACAAATTGGGCGGGTACAGGGCGTATGCTATTTAAATTAGGGGCGTCCCTGCGCCGAACGTACTGCACATGCGTCGACCATTGAAAAATCCCAGTGCGCATGCTCCGAATTAAGACGGTGTTTTTGACGTGAACGTAATCAACGTAGATCCCCATTCACGGACGAGTTACGCAAACGACGTAAAAATGTTCAAATTTTCCCGCGGTCACGACGTCCATACTTAACATAGAATGCGCCATCATTTTGGTGCTTTATCTTTACGCCGGGAAACGCCTTACGGAAACGGCGTAAAGTCACTGCGTCGGGCGGGCGTACGTTCGGGAATTGGCTTTTTTGGCTGATTTACATATTCTCGGCGTAAATCAGCGGGAACGCCCCTGGCGGCCATTTTAAAAATGCATTTAAGATCTGACGGCGTAATACAATTACGCCTGTCGGATCTTTCCTGCAAACCGGCGTATCTTGTTTTCTGAATAGAGAAAACAGATACGCCGGCGCAAAGTCAGAGGTATGCCGGCGTATCACTGATACGCCGACATAACTCTACCTGAATCTGGCCCAACATCTCCCCGTTCTTCCTAGTGACAGGTCACTGATCGTCTGTTCCCTGTCATCGGGAACAGCGATCAGTGACGTGTCACTCTTAGCCACGCCCCTAACTGTTAGAATCACTTCCTTGGACACACGTAACCCCATTTTTACAGTAATCAGTGCATTTTTATAGCACCGATCGCTGAAAAAATGACAATGGTCCCAAAATGGTGTCCAAAGTGTCCGCCATAATGTCGCAGTCACGATAAAAATCGCTGATCGTCGCCATTACCGCGTTCTTGCCTTTCAAAAGAATCACGGTTCTTTTGAAAGGTCTGTGTGTACACTCGGGCGGCAAGAGATTCTTGCCAAGAATCTCGTCAGGAAAAACAGCGTTTTTTTCCTGACGAGATTCCGGCCCGTGTGTATAGGGCCTAACTATGGGGCTTCCATTGTCGGATGTTTCCTCTGCACCCGCCCACACAGTGAAGCCGCCGCAGCTGACAACTCAGCATGGGAACAGAGCTTCCGCCGCTGGAGATTGGGTCGGATCGCCTGTAGAAAAGGTATGTATACTGATTTTTTTTCTGTACAGGGTTAGAGAGGTTAGTGCCTAATACACACCGTCGAACTTCCAACGGAAAAATCCGTGGATTTTTGTTCAAAGGGCGTTGTGCAGGAACTAGTTCTGAAAACTTTTTCAGCCAACATTCACAAAACTATGTGTCTTTTCCGTCACCCTTTGGGCAACTTTTGCTAATGTTGGATTTGTGTACACACGATCGGATAATCGGACAGAACACATTTGTTGTTGGACAATTTGAGAGCATGACCATCCAACATTTGTTGTCGGAAATTCCCCCAACAATTGTCCCATGGAGCATACAGACAGTCGGATTATCCGACAAAACACGTCCATCACACAATTGTTGTTGGAATATCCGATCGTGTGTACGGGCCTTTACAATGTTGGTGGTTATACATGCAGGGATTTTAGTTTTTGCATGGAATTCCACTTTAAATTCTTAGATATCCAGGCTTCAGGGGTGCACTAGAAAACAGGGACTGCATTCAGATCCTTGGGGCTGTGTCTGGGCAATGGCTTAACATTTCAATGTGGAAGTACAGACTCACTCAATGTGATCAAATGACTAGGAATTTAGTGTGAGTCCCTGAAGAAAGGAGGATCGGCCAGTATAAACTCCGATCCTTCCCCTGATAGAGATCACATGACCAAACAACCAGGTTTTCCGTCACCTGACCAACACTGCCGTCTGTGTCTGCTTCAACAGACTGCTATTATACTTGGCAATTTGTCAGATGATGAAGATCAGTTGCTATACCTTCTCATAGCGGAATCTACGATCGGTCACAGGACGCCAAGGATTGGTTCGAGTGGCAAGCAGTGATGGCCGATAATACGGGCTATTAGTCAAGGCGCCTAGATCAGCCTTTCTCAGCCTTTTCAACACAGAAGAACCCTTGAAAGGGAAACCTTACTAGAAATTACGATAACTACATCTCATGATATATTATTGTGATGGTCAGTAGGAAGAACGCTCCTTAACCACTTGCTTACTGGGCACATATACCCCCCCCTCCTGCCCAGGTGAAATTTCAGCTTTAGCTGACAATTGCGCGGTCGTGCGATGTGGCTTCTAAACAAAATTGATGTCCTTTTTTCCCCACAAGTAGAGCTTTCTTTTGGTGGTATTTGATCGCCTGTGCGGTTTTTATTTTTTGTGCTATAAACAAAAAAGAGCGACAATTTTGAAAAAAATTGCTATAATAAATATCCCAATTTTTTTCTCAGTTTAGGCTGATACGTATTATTCTACATATTTTTGGTAAAAAAAAAAAAAAAAAATCGCAATAAGTGACCTTGTTTGAGCAAAAGTTATAGCGCCTACAAAATAGGGGACAAAATTCTTCTTTTTTTTTTTTTTACTAGAAATGGCGGCGATCTGCGATTTTTATTGGGACTGCGACGTTATGGCGGACACATCGGACACTTTTGACACATTTTTGGCGCCATTCACATTTATACTGCGATCAGTGCTATAAATATGCACTAATTACTGTATAAATGTGACTGGCCAACACAGAGCTTCCCCGCTGCGCGCTCTGGAGCACGCGCAGGGAACGCCTTAAGGGTCGACCGTCAAAAGACGGCGGCTTGGAAATTCAGGTCCGCACTGTAGCCGTCATTCGGCTATAGCGCGGGCCTCAAGTGGTTAACCACTTCAATCCCAGACCATTTGGCTGCCAAATGACCAGGCAACTTTTTGCGGTTCGGCACTGCTTCACTTTAAAGGAGTTGTAAAGAAAACGTATTTTTTGCTGAAATGACTGTTTACAGGGTATAGAGACATAATAGTTAACTGATTCCTTTTAAAAACGATTAAAAATTGATAAGAATCAATCATATAATGTGCCTGCAGTTTCTAGTTTAGTTTTTGCATGTTGTTTCCTGCTTCTGTGATGTACAGAGGTACAGAGCCAGAGAGCCAATACAGGTCAGTGATGGTTTGGAAAACGAAACTGATTGGTGCTGAGGGGTTTTAGACACACAGTAATCACACCTCCTTGATTAGTGACCACAGAGAGAAAGCTCCCAGTACTGTGGTGATCAGGAAACAGACAACCGGGAAGTGTGGAGATCAGAGAAGAATTACAGCAACTTGAGAGTGAAAACGAACAATGAGGACATGAAAACAGCACTGCATTAAGATAAAGGAAGCTATTAAGATAACAAAAAAAATTCCTTTACAAACCCTTTATTGCCCCTTTCACACTGGGTGCGGTGGCGGTATAGCTGCACAATTTTTAGCGGCGATATACCACCGTATTTACTGCGTTATTCGGTTGCTAGAGGTGTAGTTTTAACCCCCACTAGCAGGCGAAAAAGGGTTAATAGCGCACGCAAACCGCAGCTACAGCCACTGTTTGCGGGCAGTATAGCCGCGCTGTCCCATTGATTTCAATGTAAAGGAGCAGTGTACAGGGCAGGATTATTTCAGGCGTTATTTATGTGCTATGTTTAGCGCTAAAACACCTGAAATACACAGTGTGAAAGGGGCCGGACTGACAATTGCGCGGTCGTGATGCCGTGGCTCACAAACAAAATTTGCGTCCTTTTTTCCCACAAATAGAGCTTTCTTTTGGTGGTATTTGATCACCTCTGCGGTTTTTATTTTTTGTGCTATAAACAAAAATAGAGCGACAATTTTGAAACCAAAGCAATAATTTGTACTTTTTGCTATAATAAATATCCCCATTTATTTATTTTGTATAAAAAGCAAATTTTTTCTTAGTTTAGGCCGATACGTATTCTCCTACATATTTTTGGTAAACAAATCGCAATAAGCGTATATTGATTGGTTTGCGCAAAACTTATAGCCACTACAAAATAGGGGATAGTTTTATGGCATTTTTATTATGATTTTTTTTTTTTTACTTGTTATGGCGGCAATCTGCGATTTTTATTGTGACTGCAACTTTATGGCGGACACATCGGACACTTTTGTCGCTATTTTGGGACCATTCACATTTATACAGAGATCAGTGCTATAAAAATGCATGGATTACTGCGTAAATGTAACTGGCAGTGAATGGGGTTAACCAGTAGGGGGCGCTGAAAGGGTTAAGTGTGTCCTAGGGAGTGATTCTAAGGCCTCGTACACACGAGGGGATATGTCCGCTGAAAACGGTCCGATGGACCGTTTCAGCAGACATCTCCGCTCGTGTGTATGGGCTAGCGGACAGATTTCTCCACCCGACAGATTTCAAAGCATGCTTTGAAATCTATCCGGTGGGAATCTGTCCGCCCGACATGTCTGCTGGTTAGTACACTTACCAGCAGACATGTCGTCCCCCACCGCCGCCGCCGAATGGATTCGGCGCATGCGCGGAAGTGTTTAACTTCCTGGTGCGGTGACGTGGCGGCGTCAACGTCACCGCCACCGCCACGTCACCGCGCCGTCCGGCGGCAGGGAATTTGATCCGATGGTGTGTACACGCCATCGGATCAAACTCCCGATCGGACATATCCGATGGAAATGGTCCGCGGACCGTTTTCATCGGATATGTCCGATCGTGTGTACGAGGCCTAACTGTTAGGGGGAGTGGCTACTAATGACACGTCACTGATCGCTGCTCCTGATGAGAGGGAACAGGCGATCAGTGCTGTGTCACTAGGCAGAATAAGAGAGGTCTTGTTTACAAAGACACCCCGCCCCTCTTCCGCCGTTCGGTGAACCGATCGGGGGACACCGGCGGACATCGAGTTTGCGGGTCCCGCGGGCATATATTGCTTTGCCTGCCGTGCCATTCTGCCAACGTAAATCGACGTGAGGCGGTCGGTCGGCAAGTGGCTACACTTGTGGTTATTATCCTCAGCAGATCAATGGTGTCAGTGAGAACTTATCTGAGAGGCAGAACTTGCTCACCGCTCAAGGAACCTCGAGCAACCTCTGGAGGAACCCCCGAGCAACCTCTGGAGGAACCCCCGAGCAACCTCTGGAGGAACCCCCGAGCAACCTCTGGAGGAACCCCGAGCAACCTCTGGAGGAACCCCCGAGCAACCTCTGGAGGAACCCCGAGCAACCTCTGGAGGAACCCCCGAGCAACCTCTGGAGGAACCCCCGAGCAACCTCTGGAGGAACCCCCGAGCAACCTCTGGAGGAACCCTGACCTAGACTGTGTTTGCAGCAAAAGGCAATCCTAATACAATGGTAGCATCTGCATACGACCAAGTGAGTTTTTTCTTTGCATGTCCACACTATATGAATATGAGAAATAAACTTGGAACATTTCAGTTTTATAAAACATTTTGGACTGTTAGAGAAATAAAATAAAAATGCAGATTTTGTGACATATCAGTGAAATCTAGAGATATAATTGAGCAAAACTGTTTCTTTGGCTGTATGTTATGTTGGGTTGTAATTCTTGTTTCCAAAGCGTGACTTTGTTTTTTTTGTTTTTCATTGGGCAGCAGCAGCAACACTGCCACCTGCTGGTCCCCCTACAGAACAAACAAATAAGAATGCTGACATGTCAGAGGTCAACACTGTGCAGGAACACATGTATTTGTAAAGAGCTTACCAGAAACCACAGCGATTCTTTTGTGTTTTTCCACTTTGTATAGAATTACTGAGAGCGATGCAGTTAGACACGTGGAATTTGGAGATGTCAAGTGCTAGGGAGGCCTCTTCACTCTCAGTGTTTTGGATCTGAATGTCTGCCTTTCTTACACAACTCGCCATCTTTTAGGTCTAATATATAAATTTGCATACATGAGCGATCTATTGCAAATTAACTTGTCTTTATAAGAAACCTATAAATCCTATAGATCTGCACCTACCTATGTAGAGCACGGTGACTTTGTTTCTCCTTTTTTCAGTCTGAGAATCATGTCTAAAGCCTCGTACACACGATCGGACTGCAAACAAACTTTTCTGTGGATTTTTGTCCGAAGGGAGTTGGCCGGGCACACCCATAGTGTAAAACTTTCACCAACATCACGTGGTTTTTCTGCTCTTTACTGCCACCCCTTGGTCAACTTCTGCTATTGTTGGTTGATTTTAACATTGGTTCTGAGCATGCGTGTTTGGACTTTGTACAAAAGTCTGATGTATTGCTGTACACATGGTCAGACTAGGCACCATCGGACTTTTGTTGCCAAAAAGTTTGTCCGTTTGCAGAGCAAACTTTTGTCCGATGAAAAGCGAGAAAGTTTGGCCGATGGAGCGTACAGACGCTCAGATTTTTTGGAAAACTTGCTAATTTTAAAGTTTGTTGGCAAAAAGTCCGACCGTGTGTACAGGGCTTAACCTGACAGAGAACAGAAGACTATCTACAGTGCGTTGCGAAAGTATTCGGCCCCCTTGAACTTTCCGACCTTTTGCCACATTTCAGGCTTCAAACATAAAGATATAAAACTGTAATTTTTTTGAAGAATCAACAACAAGTGGGACACAATCATGAAGTGGAACAAAATTTATTGGATATTTCAAACTTTTTTAACAAATAAAAACTGAAAAATTGGGCGTTCAAAATTATTCAGCCCCTTTACTTTCAGTGCAGCAAACTCTCTCCAGAAGTTCAGTTAGGATCTCTGAATGATCCAATGTTGACCTAAATGACTAATGATGATAAATAGAATCCACCTGTGTGTAATCAAGTCTCCGTATAAATGCACCTGCACTGTGATAGTCTCAGAGGTCCGTTTAAAGCACAGAGAGCATCATGAAGAACAAGGAACACACCAGGCAGGTCCGAGATACTGTTGTGGAAAATTTTAAAGCCGGATTTGGATACAAAGAGTTTTCCTAAGCCTTAAACATCCCAAGGAGCACTATGCAAGCGATAATATTGAAATGGAAGGAGTATCAGACCACTGAAAATCTACGAAGACCTGGCCGTCCCTCTAAACTTTCAGCTCATACAAGGAGAAGACTTATCAGAGATGCAGCCAAGAGGCCCATGATCACTCTGGATGAACTGCAGAGATCTACGGCTGAGGTGGGAGACTCTGTCCATAGGACAACAATCAGTCGTATACTGCACAAATCTGGCCTTAATGGAAGAGTGGCAAGAAGAAAGCCATTTCTTAAAGATATCCATAAAAAGTGTCATTTAACCACTTGCTTACTGGGCACTTACACCCCCCTCCTGCCCAGGTAAAATTTCAGCTTGCGGCACTGCGTCGCTTTAACTGACAATTGCGCGGTCGTGCGACGTGGCTCCCAAACAAAATTTACGTCCTTTTTTCCCCACAAGTAGAGCTTTCTTTTGGTGGTATTTGATCGCCTGTGCGATTTTTATTTTTTGCGCTATAAACAAAAAAGTGCGACAATTTTGAAGAAAAATACAATATTTTTTACTTGTTGCTATAATAAATATCCCAATTAAAAAAAAAAAAAAAAAAAAAATCACAATAAGCGACTGGTTTGCGCAAAAGTTATAGCGCTTACAAAATAGGGGAGAGAATTATTATTTTTTATTATTTTTTTTTTTACTAGAAATGGCGGCGATCTGCGATTTTTATTGGTACTGCGACGTTATGGCGGACACTTTTGACACATTTTTGGCGCCATTCACATTTATACTGCGATCAGTGCTATAAATATGCACTAATTACAGTATAAATGTGACTGGCATTGAAGGGGTTAACACTAGGGGGTGAGGAAGGGGTTAAATGTGTATGCTAGGTGTGTTCTAACTGTGGGGGGAGGGGGGGTGACTGGGGGGGTGACCGATCTGTGTCCCTATGTAGGAAGGAACAAAGATCGGGCTCCTCCTCTCCAGAGACAGGACGCTGTCTCTGTGTAAAACGGCAATGAGAGATGATCTATGAGAGATCATCTCTCATTCGCCCACAGATCGCATCGCAAACGGCCACTCTGATTGGCCGTTCGCCGCGATCTGTGATTGGCCGTGTCCAAGGGACACGGACAACACAGGGCTTCCCCGCAGCGCGCTCTACAGCGCGCGCTGGGAACGCCTGAATGACATGCCGTCAAATGACGGCATGTTGGATATTCAGGCCCGCGCTGTTGCCGTCATCCGACGGTAGCGCGGGCCTGAAGTGGTTAAAGTTTGCCACAAGCCACCTGGGAGACACACCAAACATGTGGAAGAAGGTGCTCTGGTCAGATGAAACCAAAATCAAACTTTTTGACAACAATGCAAAACGTTATGTTTGGCATAAAAGCAACACAGCTCATCACCCTGAACACACCACCTCCACTGTGAAACATGGTGATGGCAGCATCATGGTTTGGGCCTGCTTTTCTTCAGCAGGGACAGGGAAGATGATTAAAATTGATGGGAAGATGGATGGAGCCAAATACAGGACCATTCTGGAAGAAAACCTGTTGGAGTCTGCAAAAGACCTGAGACTGGGACAGCGATTTGTCTTCCAACAAGACAATGATCCAAAACATAAAGCAAAATCTACAATGGAATGGTTCACAAATAAACATATCCAGGTGTTAGAATGGCCAAGTCAAAGTCCAGACCTGAATCCAATCGAGAATCTGTAGAAAGAACTGAAAACTGCTGTTCACAAACGCTCTCCATCCAACCTCACTGAGCTCGAGCTGTTTTGCAAGGAGTAATGGGCAAAAATTTCAGTCTCTCGATGTGCAAAACTGATAGAGACACCCCAAGCGACTTACAGATGTAATCGCAGCAAAAGGTGGCGCTACAAAGTATTAACTTAAGGGGGCTGAATAATTTTGTACGCCCAATTTTTCAGTTTTTTATTTGTTAAAAAGGTTTGAAATATCCAATACATTTTGTTCCACTTCATGATTGTGTCCCACTTGTTGTTGTTTCTTCACAAAAAATTACAGTTTTATATCTTTATGTTTGAAGCCTGAAATGTGGCAAAAGGTTGCAAAGTTCAAGGGGGCCGAATACTTTCACAAGGCACTGCAGATAGTCTTCCGTTCTCAGTCAGGTTAAGCCCCGTACACACGGTCGGACTTTTTGCCAACAAACTTTAAAATTAGCAAGTTTTCCAAAAAATCTGAGCGTCTGTACGCTCCATCGGCCAAACTTTTTCGCTTTTTATCGGACAAGGGGGCCGAATACTTTCACAAGGCACTGTATATACAGTGGATAAAAAAAGTCTACACACCCCTGTTAAAATGTCAGGTTTCTGTGATGTAAAAAATGAGACCAAGATAAATTATTTCAGAACTTTTCCCACCTTTAATGTGACCTATAAATTGTACAACTCAATTGAAAATAAGAGTTAAAATAAAAAATAATGGGGTTGCATAAGTATGCACACCCTCTTATAACTGGGAGTGTAGCTGTATTCAGAATTAGGCAATCACATTCAAACTCATGTTAAATAAGAGTCAGTACACCCCCCCTCCCCCCCCCATCAATTAAAGCATGGGTCTGCAAACTACGGCCCTCCAGTTGTTCATTAACTACAATTCCCATCATGCTTAGTCATGTCTGTGAATGTCAGAGTTTTACAATGCCTCATGTGATGTGTAGTTTCGCAACCGATGGAGGGCCGTAGTTTGAGGATCCCTGATTTAAAGTGCCTCTGATTAACATCAAATAAAGTTCAGGTGTTCTAGTAGGTCTTTCCTGACATTTTCTTAGTTGCATCCTACAGCAAAAGCCAAGGTCCACAGAGAGCTTCCAAAGCATCAGAGGGATCTCATTGTTAAAGGGTATCAGTCAGGAGAAGGGAACAAAAAAATTACAAGGCATTAGATATACCATGGAACCCTGTTGGAGGGCTTTGATGAAATATCAGGGATCTAAACAGACACCAGATGTCTCACTTTTGAGACAGAGAAAGGAGATTGAGGATACGAGCCTCAGCTGCACAGAATTAATAAACAGGAACAGCTTTACACAGTCTTCCTGCTCTATGCTTCTGTTATGAATGAACGCAATGAGTTATTGATACCGATCACTCACTGTGTTCGTTCAGAAAAGAAAGGGGCCCCTTACCCACTCTCCATCTTGAGACAATCCCCTGCAGAAGCCGGCAGGGGAAGAGAGCAGAGGAAGCCAGCAGTCCTGCAAAGGAAGAGGGGGGACAAGGGGAGCACACAGGAGGCCTTGGAAGCAGAAGGATGTGGAACCTGGATAGAAGGGGTGGTGGCATATACTGGAATTGAAATTGTGCTATTGCATCTTCATAATAGCAATCGTATATATTCAGTAAATCATAAAAATGTCCCTTCTTTAATAAAGACCTTGTACCTTCATGTTCGCAAAATGTTTCAGGATGTTCATTGAGCTGCACATGCACAACTCTGCACCCATTCATTTTTGTGCAATAGTGCTGAGGATGAGCACGAAAACTTCTTTGGAACAAAATCTCAAATTTTTGGCCCCATAAACGTTAATGGGAGTGCCTGGAAAATTTGCCTCTAAATCACCTAGCTACATTTATAGGAAGTATGCATCGTGCTCAGTGTACATTTTGGCACACCTTGGTGCAAGGATAAATTAACTTCCTTGCACATGCGTGGGAGTTATGTCACCCCCATCCAGCCAATAAAGATGGCTGAAGACCCCAAACCCAGGTGAAGGAAATGTTGGCTCTGGCAAAGGAGCTCGCAGACATTGTATCATTGGAGTGGAGTTGGGTATTAAAGTGTTTAGTTTCACTTTAACAACCAAAAACAAACCCTCAGGGTCAGTTGGAATTTTTTTCAAGGAAAACACCTACCCTGACTAGGAGACTGGAACCCACCACTTCCAATCAAATTACGTTTCCTGGAGTCAGATGTGGCTGCTATAGGTTACCATGCTTTGCGCATTACTTAGTGTACCTATGAAGATGACTACACCGGCTATGTGCTTCCTTAGTCCTGTGACTATGAAGATGACTACATCGGCTATGTGCTTACTTAATCCTGTGACTATGAAGATGACTGCATTGGCTTCGTGCTTCCTTAGTCCTGTGACTATGAAGAATCTCGCAGGTCTCCAGGTGGCTCCACCTATAATAAAATATTCCTTTGGCCGGGCTCAAGGCTTCTCCCGGAATTCCTACAGCTCAGCTTCTTAGTAAGGTCTGCACTACGTTGTCTGTGATAATGAAGCGGCTCACTCAAGCATAAAAAAATAGCCACCGGCCGACGGAGAGGGGAGTCTCCAGAATAAATTTATATGTTTGTTCCAGAATCCAGCCGGGGAGAAATGTTTTTAATTATTATCAATAAAGAAAATTGAATTATTAGAAACATGTGTAACAAGCAACGTCTGCTGTTACCTACTCGGCTAATTGCATGTGACTGAAGGAGCTGTGAGTGGAGGCCGCTCCACCTAATTAACGTCCTGATTGTGTTTTGACAATCATGTCCAAACAATACGGTGCAGTAGCTCCATGACGCAACCCCCATCTCCTGCTGGTCTAGGTAGCTTAGTGTCTACGCAGTTAGAATAAGACCACTGGATGGAAATAGGAAGCCTCTGGATTGTCCTTGGCCTCTAATCAACTTCTTCATTTAAAATAGAACTCTGGCCAAAACATTTACAGTAAAACCTTGGTTTGAGAGTAACTTGGTTTGAGAGCGTTTTGCAAGACAAGCAAAATGCTTTAATAGATTTTGCCTTGATATACAAGCGATGTCTTGATGTAAGAGTAGCGTCATGTCACCACTGAGTATAAAGAAGAAGAGAGGCTCCTCTAAGTGTAGTCTTGCTTACAGTAATGTCGGGTCTCCCCGGTGTCCTAACAGAGATACTGCCCCCCCAAAACACACTGATCAGCACTGATCGGATGCCGATTGTAGGCTGGTTTCCCAGCATGCTTGTTCAACAGAAGCTGGCCGGGCTGGTGTACACACGGGCTGATCGCTTGGTTCTCAGAGCTCTGTGAATGTCAGCCACCAGCTCTCTACTCTGCCCCCCACACTCACTGAAGCACTGCGATGTGGAGAGGGCGGGAGCAGCTGGCCCAGGCCCTCAGCGGTTCACTGAGAGGGAGCAAACAAATGGAAAAAAAATATCAATTGCAGCCTCACTGTACCCATCAAACGTGGCCACTGTGTCCATCAATTGTCGCCACTGTGCCATGCCATCAAACGCAGCCACTGTGCCATCAATTGTCGACACTGTGCCATGCCATTGTCTCCACTGTGTCCATCAATTTCCGCCACTGTGCAATGCCAAACGCAGCCACTGTACCATCAATTGTCGCCACTGTGCCATGCCAAATGCAGCCACTGTTCCATGCCATTGTCGCCACTGTGCCCATTAATTGTCGCCACTGTGCCATGCCATTGTCGTCACTGTAACCATCAATTGTCGCCACTGTGCCATGCCAAATGCAACCACTGTACCATGCCATTGTCGCCACTGTGCCCATCAATTGTCTCCACTGTGCCATGCCATTGTCGCCACTGTGCCCATCAATTGTCGCCACTGTGCCCATCAATTGTCGCCACTGTGCCATACCATTGTCGCCACTGTGTCCATCAATTTCCGCCACTGTGCAATGCCAAACGCAGCCACTGTACCATCAATTGTCGCCACTGTGCCATGCCAAATGAAGCCACTGTGCCCATCAATTGTCGCCACTGTGCCCATCAATTGTCGCCACTGTGCCATGCCAAATGCAGCCACTGTACTATGCCATTGTCGCCACTGTGCCATGCCAAATGCAGCCACTGTACCATGCCATTGTCGCCACTGTGCCCATCAATTGTCGCCACTGTGCCATGCCAAACGCAGACACTGTGCCATGTCATTGTCGCCACTGTGCCATGCCATTGTTGCCACTGTGCCCATTAATTGTCGTCACTTTGCTATGCCATTGTCGCACTGTGCCATGCCACTGTGCCCCCTCAAAAACCGCCAGATTGCTTCCCTCACTGTCTCCCAGGCCGCTGGCTCTGATAGGCACTTCTGCACAACCAACCAGCTGCCATTATTCAGGCGGCCGGCGCTCGCCATCCAGCCATCTGAATAGTCGTCGGCAGCCGGCAACAATAACATAGATTCATGCAATGCATGAATCTATGTTATTATTAGTGGTGGTGCGAGAGCCAGAGGGGGGGGGCCCTCCAGCGCCCTCTATAGACGCACCGCCACTGGATTATAATAAACATGAGGGTGAATCTCTTTGGGGGCACAGACAGCATTAATACCTGGCAGATGTTCTAATTCCCCTTCCCTTTAGAAATTGTTGCCTTCAGTTATAGTTTAACAGACAGCAGCCAATCAGAATTCACCATACAAGATGTATTTTCATTGACTGTTGCTTCTGTAGTGAATGGTCCTGTTATTGTACTCCTATTTGTTTTGGGTTGTAGTGGACCTTTAATGACACCGATGGCAGCTTCAGACTGCTGCAAACATTTTCCTGCTCCCGTTCCATGTAAAAGGATGCTAGTGGAACACTGAGGATCTATAAATAGAACGTCTATAGCGGCGCTCGTTTGGCGCCGGTAAGTGTCCCGTTGGCTTACAGTCCACCATCGCTGAAAAATGAGAACAACCCAAAAACCTTTTTTCCAGGTTTGACGCTCGGTAACAGAGAGGTGGCAGTGAGGATTTAGGGGTATCTTGGGACTTTACCTTAAATCCCGTAAAGTGTAATTGCTTAATACGTCTTCTTGGTTATTTTTGTTGTGTGTGTGTGTCAGTTTCTGTTTTTCCAACACCTCTTCCCAGCCCTTCCCTCCCCGATCAGTGCAGACTCCGGATAGTCTAGCACCGCACCGCTTATAGGCACTCAGGTCCTTTAACCCAGCAGGAGAACCCAGGGCCTGCTGGAGAGAGCCGTCTGCACATTCTGTTAGGCTCTTTAAATTGAAAAGTAGTTGCATGTTATGTGACTATAAAGACGCTTGTGATTGCAGTGTCCCATGCAAAATTAACCAATTAAATGCTGGGATATAGACCCTCGCTCATTGTGCAGAGGCCAGCATTTATGGGATTGCATGTAAAACTTTTTATACTGCGCTGATTAACTTTGCTTTTTTTTTTGCTTACTTGCACACATAAGCAACTCATTCTTATTCAGCATAGTGTAGGAAGAACAGTTTGATATGCTGTTATGATAAAGCAGATTTAAACTGCATTAGATGTACAGTAAAACCTTGGTTTGCGAGCATAATTCATTCCAGAACATGCTTGTAATCCAAAGCACTTGTATATCAAAGCATTATTTGTATAAACCATTTTTGCATTTTTGAACCACTTAAAGCGGAGGTTCACCCTAAAAACAAGTATTTACCGTTCCATTCAGCATAAGTCCAACATGTATACTATGTCTATCTTTTCTTTTTAACTATGTATTGTTCTAAATTGTAAATAACCATTATTATGTACTATTACAGATAACTATTTGTTCTCTGTTGTACTACCTCTCTACAAAATCCTTGTCATCGTCCTGAAGAAGCCCCACGGTGAAACGCGTGTCGGTGACTAAGGATTTTGCTATCATTGGTTACTGTCTTTTATATATATTATATTCATTTATTATTGTGCTGTATCCTATGTGATAAAGTTTTATTTTTAACATACCTCCTCTTGGCCTCAAAGTCCGACCATCAATATCTACCTGTAGTTATTGTTACTTTTCTTTCATTTATACTATGGTGTTTTTTTATTTTTTATTTTGCCGTACATACCGTCTTATTGTTGTTTTCCCCCCGGCTTCCGGGTTCTCGGTCCCGCTGGAGTGGGCGTTCCTATGCAGAGGTTAGATGATTGACGTCTGGTAAAGTTCCTCCGGCGCATAAGGCACATCACAAGTTTTCCGTAAGTAGCCGAACTATACGGCGCCTGCACCTGCCGTGTAGAGCTGACTGCGCAGGCGCCATATAGAGCCGACTCGCAGTCCGGCTACTTACGGAAAACTAGTGACGCGCCTTATGCGCCGGGGGAACTTTTTCACCAGACGTCAATCATCTAACCTCTGCATAGGAACGCCCACTCCCGCGGAAGCTAGAACCCGGGAGGGAGGGGGGGTCAATAACAATAAGACGGTATGTACAGCAAAAAAAAAAAAAGACCATCTTAGTGTAAATGTTGGACTTATGCTGAATGGAATGTTAAATACTTGTTTTTAGGGTGAACCTCCGCTTATAGGGCCCCTTCACGGCGATATACGTCGGCAGAATGGCACGGCTGGTCACAAGCGCGTACCTGTATGTCCTCGTTAAGAGCCCAGCCGTGGGGTCACAATGGGCCCTGCCGGCGGAGCGCTCACGATCCAGGCCTGCGGACGCGATTGCCGCTGGTGTCCCGCGATCGGTCACAGGAGATGAAGAACGGGAGGGGTGTGTGTAAACACACCTTCCCCGTTCTTCACTGTGGCAAGTGATCGTCTTTCACTATATCAGGGAACAGACGATCACTGACATCACATGTTCAGCCCTGCCCCCCTACAGTTAGAAACACATATGAGGTCACACTTAACCCCTACAGCGCCACCTAGTGGTTATTTCCTTCACCGTCAGTGTCAATTTCACAGTTATCAGTGCATTTTTATAGCACTTTTCGCTGCGAAAATGACAATGGTCCCAAAAATGTGTCAAAAGTGTCCGATGTGTCGCAGTCACGAAAGAAATCGCTGATCGCCGCCATTAGCAGTAAAACAATTTTTTTTATAAAAATGGCATAAAACTATCCCCTATTTTGTAAACGCTATAAATTTTGCGCAAACCAATCAATGAGCGCTTATTGCGATATTTTTTTACGAAAAATATGTAGAAGAATACGTATCGGCCTAAACTGAGAAAAAAAGTTTTTTTTTCAAAATTGTCGCTCTATTTTTGTTTATAGCGCAAAAAATAAAAACCGCAGAGGTGATCAAATACCACCAAAAGAAAGCTCTATTTGTGGGAAAAAAAGGACGCCAATTTTGTTTGGGAGCCACGTCGCACGACCGCGCAATTGTCAGTTAAAGCGACGCAGTGCTAAATCGCAAAAAGGGGCAAGGTCCTTAACCAGCATAATGGTCCGGGTCTTAAGTGGTTAAATAAATGATTTTATTTTTTCATCCTTTGTCGGGTCTCATTGCTCCTGAACTCTTGCAGCCTCTTTCAGCCCCTTTCTGTCTACATGCACTCACTCCAGCTTCGGCTACACATCATTGCATGTCAAAGCTGATCTGAGATTTAAGTTATTAGTTCAAATGTAAGAAATGAATGACTGTGGCCAAATCTGATCATCTTGACAGCAGCCCTTTTGTCTGCGGGCAAGAGTGGAGTGCCATCTGATCTTAGGGGAAATAGTGATGTGATGACTGCCCTCCTTGTAGGGTATCTGAGCTTAAAGAGTCTGAAAAGCAAATCTTTGGGAGGTTAGATTTTCCCTGAGTGTCTAAATGCCCCATTATAGTCGCAGGCAGTTCAGGCAACCTTGACTTTTTTTGCCATTGCAGGACTTGTCCCAACACATTATACATACAGGAAAGCTATAGGCTACATTTTCTAAGAAATAGGGTTGTTTGAACATTTTGTGTCAGGTCACCTGTGGTCAGATGACAAGTGCACTCTGTTGGAGTCAGGGGTGCACCACAAGGTAGTGAACCCTATAGCAGACTGCTGCGGATGGACCACAGAGTGGATATGGAGGAGAGGTTCGCTGGGCACAAACAGGGATCCTACAGGAAGCTTGAGCCCAAGATTCCCCAGGGCGCAGAGTCTAAGATCCAGCTTGGTGTTCACCAGAGCCTCTAGTGGTGAGGATGGCCTTCGCTGCAGCTGGATCCAGGTCGCGGCCCCTGGAGTCCCCTAGGTCACGCTCCGTAGGGAGAGAGGGGAAGCAGCCACACAGGTCACAAGAGAAGTGGAGGGTAAGCCGAGGTCTGGGTAACAAGCAAATGAGGATAACCAAGGGACAGGCCAAGGGTCAGGGTCACAGGCAAACAGGAATAGTCGGAGACGAGCCAAAAACGGTTCACAGAGATAACATAGCACACGGCAAGCAGGAACACAATACTAACAAACAATGTTGATCAGCAAAGCAGTCCTGCAGTGCACTGGTTAATATAGAGTTCCTGGGATGGCCTGGGATGGAGCCATACAGGAAGGAGAGATGATAAAGGCAGCTAGGTGAGAGGGCCTGGCCTCTAAGATGAATACACGGAGAGCAAGGTAAGCTGCCAGATATTACTGCATATCCATGACATTTTGTTTTTGACTGAAAATGTCTGTATGAATTGTCTGGTTTCCCAAGTGTGCAATTTTAGCGAACCTCTGGTCTGGGATTGCAAGCATTGGTTTGCCATTTTTGGACCTCCAGTGTCAATATGCCATTGTTCTAGGATTATGAGTATCATTGTTCTGGGTCTTACAATGTCAATGTGAACCTGTTCTAGGACTCCTAGTGGTAAGTGTGTGCCTTTTATTTTGGCTCTCCCGGTGTCAGGGTGCCCTTTTTACCACTACTGTTATGCCTCATACACACGATCAGATTTTCCGACAAGAAAAGTCCGATGTGGCGCTTGACGAAAATTCCAACCGTGTGTATGCTCCATCAGACTTTTCCTGTCGAAGTTTCCACCAACAGGCTCAGCCGCCTGACGAGTCGCGTCCCATTGAATGCAATGGAACCGTTCTAATAGAAGCGACGCAAGTAAGAGGTTCTTGTACGACTTCGGGGGCGGCTCGGGGCGACCTGCATTGACTTCTATACAGAAGTTGTTTTGCAGGTCGCCTCTGAAGTCGTCGACGACTTGCAGAGCCGCCCCCGGAGTTGTGCTGCTGCTATGTGAAACGACGCTAAATGTTGCTTATTATTTATTATTTATATCAATCTACTCACACTTTAGTTTTAGCTACTTTTTATAAGCAGATAGAGCCGTGGCCTGGCCTCTTCCCCACTGTCAGGAGGATTGCTGACGAAGGATTTTTTTTTCTACTAATGAGTTTTTGCTGAGTTATTGATGGGGGATTTTAGGTAATTTGTAATGACCTCTGACCTTATGAGATCTCCTGCAGTGCCATTGTCCATCCATGTATCAGGCCATTCATAGCATGTATGATCCATAGGGGAAGACCACCCTCTATCCCGACATCATTAGGTAACTTTTAGAAGTTAATATGAATTTTAGAAACCCGGTCCACATAATCCAAACGTCTTTCTTCTAGAAATTGTAAGAAAAGGTAATGAAATTGCCGGCTTTGTGAATGGAATTGCCGGTCTTCTTCTGTTTGTATAAATAAATAAATAAAAACCTTTAAACAAATTTGAAGTTAAAGTGAATATGAATCCAAAACATTTCGGGCCAGATTCTCGTAGTTTTGCATATTTTGTGCGTAGCGTATCGTATCCCATCCCATTTACGCTATGCCTCCGCACTTTTTACGTGCAAGTGCTGTATTCTCAAAGCATTTGCTCCGTAATTTGCGGCGGCGTAGCGTAAATGGGCCGGCGTAAGGCCGCGTAATTCAAAATAGGAAGGAGGTGGGCGTGATGTATTTAAATTAAGCGCGCCCCCGCGCCGAACGAACTGCGCATGCGCCGGCCGTAAACGTAGCCCACTGCGCATGCTCCATAGTACGCCGCAAATACATTGATTTTGATGGCAACCTAATTAATGCACAGCCCTATTCGCGACGAGTTACGTAAACAACGGAAAAACACGACGCTGTCCCGACGTCCATACCCAACATGGCTTACGCCGGACCTACGCAAGGTTACCACTCATATAGCAGGGGTAACCTTACGCTTTACGTAAACTACGACGACGGTGCGCAAATATGTTCGGGAATCGGCGTATCAGGCTCATTTGCATATTCAACGCAGACGGGAATGCCACCTAGCGGCCAAGCGTAACATTGCAACTTAGATCCGACGGTGTAAGTGACTTACGCCAGTCGGATCTACGCCAAATCTATGCGTAAATGATTCTAAGAATCAGTCGCATAGATAGGAGGGCTCAGAAACAAAGATACAGCGGTGTATCTGGAGATACGCCATCGTATCTCTTCTGAGAATCTGGCCCTTCATTTTGTTTTAAATAGAGCAGTTAACCACTTTACAACCGGGCCTATTTTGTCATTTCTCTCCTTCATGTAAAAATCTAAAAAATGTTGCTAGAAAATTAATCAGAACCCCCAAAATATATATTTTTATAGCAGACACCCTAGGGAATAAAATGGCGGTTATTGCAACTTTTTTTGGGTGACCCCCTGGATGGGTTCACTACACGCTGAACTATACAGAAAGGCAGTTGAGGATGGTTGAAAACAAAGGATATGGTTTATTCATCCATATTGCTGGATACAAGTGCAAGCATCAAAACAGCATAAACAAAACAAAACATAAAATAAACCCTGGCCACTTGGGGCATCTACCTTCACAACACAGGAACCTACCTATGGAGTCTGGCACAGCCTACTGCTGGGCAGACACTGCTGGTCACACAGCATAAAATAAAAAGTTTTTTTGATATTTATCACAGAGAAATACTGATACGACCTCACCTTCAGAAGTCTTTCTCAGCCCACTGCTCTCCTTAACTCAAAGGCCCCAGGATGCAGCAATCAGTAGTGATCCTCTGGATCACTTGTAGAGGCCTTAATTGCTTAATTCTCAACAGCTGAAGCTATCCAAGGTCCTTAAACCTGATAGTAATTGGTGAATTGTCTAAACAAGGCAGAAATATATCTCCCGTCTGTGACAACACCCATAGATTTACCTGACTTCCTGTCACAAATGTCAAAGATGAAGTTACGCCGAGTAAATAGATACCTAACATGTCACCCTAAACTTCGGTACTTAAAAATCTCCATAGGCGACGCTTTAATTTTTTTTACAGGTTACGATTTTCGAGTTACAGAGGAGGTCTAGTGCTAGAATTGTTGCACACGCTCTAACGCACGCAACGATACCTCACATGTAGAGTTTGAACGGCATTTACATATGTGGGCGGGACTTGCATGCTTCTGCGTGCAAACTACCGGGGGCATGGGCGTTTAAAAAAAAAAAAGTATTTAATTTTTATTTTACTTTATTTTCTTTTTACACTCTTTTTTTTTAGCACTTTTATTCCTATTACAAAGAATGTAAACATCCCTTGTAATAGGAATGTGTGTGACAGGTCCTCTTTATGGAGAGATGCGGGGTTAATAAGACCTCACATCTCTCCTCCAGGCTTACAAGTATGAGATCATGGAAAAAAATTCACCGATCTCATGCAGACAGCCGAGATTGCGGCTTTGTTTACTTCCAGGTACCGGCGGAGGCTCTTTATCACGTGATCAGCTGTATCCAGTCACGGCTGATCCTGATGTAAACAGGAAGAGCCGTTCATCGGCTCTTCTTCACTCGCATCTGATAGACGCGAGTAGAGGAGAGCCAATCGGCGGCTCTCCTGACAGGGGGGGGTTTACACTGATTGTTTAACAGTGCAGCCCCCCCTCGGATGCCCACACTGGACCACCAGGATGCCGCCCAGGACCACCAGGGAAGCACCCAACTTGTGGATGGCCAGGTAAGTCCCCATGGCCATCCACATGTATAAATAACATATGCCAATCGGTGCCCACAAATGGGCACTGACTGGCACCATCATGGCACAACAAAATGTGTGATGCCCAGCAATGCCACCCACCAGTGTCATCAGTGCCACCTATCAGTGCTCATCCGTTCCCATCAGTGCCCACCTATAAGTGCCCGGCCGTGCCACCCATAAGTAACCATCAGTGCCAGCTATGAGTGCCCATCAGTGCCGCCTATGAATGCCCATCATTGGTGCCCGTCAGTGACGCCTTATCGTTGCCCGTCAGTGACGCCTTATCATTGCCCGTCAGTGACGCCTTATCATTGCCCGTCAGTGACGCCTTATCGTTGCCCGTCAGTGACGCCTTATCGTTGCCCGTCAGTGACGCCTTATCGTTGCCCGTCAGTGACGCCTTATCGTTGCCCGTCAGTGACGCCTTATCGTTGCCCGTCAGTGACGCCTTATCGTTGCCCGTCAGTGACGCCTTATCGTTGCCCGTCAGTGACGCCTTATCGTTGCCCGTCAGTGAGGCCTTATCGGTGCCCGTCAGTGAGGCCTTATCGGTGCCCGTCAGTGAGGCCTTATCGGTGCCCGTCATTTAATAAGAAAAGGTACTTATTTACAAAATAAATTAACAGAAACAAAGAAAAAAATTTTTTTTTCAAAATGTTCACTCTTTTTTTATTTGTTGGGCAAAAAATAAAAATCCCAGAGGTGATCAAATACCACCAAAAGAAAGCTCTATTTGTGGGTTTGGGTACAGTGTAGCATGACCGCGCAATTCAAATTGCGACAGTGCTGAAAGCTGAAAATTGGCTTGGGCAGGAAGGTATATTAGTGCCTGGTATGGAAGTGGTTAATGTCCAAACAAAATTAAGTACACCCCTAAGTGAAAATGTCCAAATTGGGCCCAAAGTGTCAATATTTTGTGTGCCCACCATTATTTTCCAGCACTGCCTTAACCCTCTTGGGCATGGAGGTCACCAGAGCTTCACAGGTTGCCCCTGGAGTCCTCTTCCACTCCTCCATGACGACATCACAGAGCTGGTGGATGTTGGAGACCTCGCGCTCCACCTTCCGTTTGAGGAGCCCCACAGATGCTCAATAGAGTTTAGTTCTGGAGACATGCTTGGCCAGTCCATCACCTTTCCCCTCAGCTTCTTTAGCAAGGCAGTGGTCATCTTAGAGGTGTGTTTGGGGTTGTTATCATGTTGGAGTACTGCCCTGCGGCCCAGTCTCCTGCAGCCAATCACAGCGGTCACGTGGTCATAAGCCACACCCAGCCTCTCACCATAGCAAACCCCTTTAAGGGTCGCGGCAGCCTTTGTTTCATCAGATTAGGCAACCCATCAGAAAGTGTAACGGAAGTGACGTTTCGTCGCCGCCATCTTGCTACACCCTGCACTCGTTCATAGTGAGGATAGAGTGAGAAGGGGGAAAGCGGACATCTTGTTACACCTACTGGAGTTTTGCATTTTTACAAGTTTTTTTTTTTTTTTACAGTAAACTGAGTTTATATAGTGAAATACAGGACTTATAAGGCTGTGTGAATATTTACATGTTGAATTTTAAAAGCAGAGAACTTCTGTCAGATTGACACACCTGTAAAATTGGCACGCTTGCCGCAGCTTTTAAAATGTAACATCTAAACAGTAAGACGGAGTTGTAAGTCTTGTATTTCACTATATAAACTCACTTTACTGTTAAAAAAACATGTAAAATGTAAAACTCTGGTGGGTGTAACAAGATGTCCACTCACTCCCTCCTCAGTGTAGCCTTACTATGGGCGAGTGCGAGGTGTAGCAAGATGGCAGCGATGAAACGTCACTTCTGTTATACTTTCTGAGGGGTCACAATATCTGACGAAATACTGGCGCCAATGGGTTTAGCTTTTAAAAAAAAGGTTTAAAATTTTAGTTTTTGACATGTTAACAATGATATACGTCAGCAGAATGGCACGGCTGGGCACAAGGGCGTACATGTATGTCCCCTAAAGAACCCAGACGTGGGTCGCGAGCGCGCCGCCGGTGGCAAATTTGTGACTCGTCCGAAGTTCCGTGACCACGCCCCCGCGGACCCCTATCGCCTCCGGTGTTCCGCAATCGGTCACAGGAGCTGAAAAACGGGGAGAGGTGAGTGTAAACAAACCTTCCTCGTTCTTCACTGTGGCAGTGTCACTGATCGTCTGTTCCCTGATATAGGGAACAGACGATCAGTGACGTCACACTTCCAGCCCCGCCCCCCTACAGTAAGAAACACACATTAGGACACATTTAACCCCTACAGCGCCCCCTAGTGGTTAACCCCTTCACTGCCATTGTCATTTTCACAGTAATCAATGCATTTTTATTGCACTGATTACTGTGAAAATGACAATGGTCCCAAAAATGTTTGATGTGTCCACCATAATGTCACAGTCACGAAAAAAAAAAACGCTGATCGCTGCCATTTCTAGTAAAAAAAATATATTAATAAACATGCCATAAAACTATCCCCTATTTTGTAAACGCTGTAAATTTTGCGCGAACCAATCAATAAGCGCTTATTGCGAATTTTTTATCAAAAAAGTATAAGAATACGTATTAGCCTAAACTGAGGAAAAAACATTTTTTTATATATATTTTTGGAGAATATTTATTATAGCAAAAAGTAAAAAATATTGATTTTTTTTTTTTTTCAAAATTGTCGCTCTATTTTTGTTTATAGGGCAAAAAATAAAAACCGCAGAGGCGATCAAATTTTGTTTGGGAGCCACGCCGCAATTGTCAGTTAGAGTGACGCAGTGCCGAATCGCAAAAAGGGGCAAGGTCCTTAACCTGCATAATGGTCTGGGGCTTAAGTGGTTAAAGTATTATATGAGATTTTAATAATTAGGTTTATTTTAAGTTGAAAGCACTTGAATTATTAAACCATGCTATCATCCTTGCTTACATGGGGCTTTATTCTATACATCACCGGTCGCATGGCTGCCCCCTGCAGGAAGTTTGTGGAAGTGACCTCTGTATATGTTTCAGTAAACAAGCATGGAACACATATGTTTAGCAGCAGTTCATTTATTTGTTTGTCTTCGGTTTGTTATGGCGTTTGCAGAATTGCATTGATCACCGGGGATTGGGAAAACCTTTGTTCTTCAAAATGAGCATCTAAATGCTGGGACAGGAGAGACGAGATGTGAGTGAAAGTGCGATGACATCACCCTCCAGACTGAGGAGTATTTCACTGGCACTAGCAATTGGAGCGAGCAACAAGATGGACCAACCATGAGCTCCATAAAGTGTATCTAAACCCAGAAACAAACATTAATATATTGTGGCTTACTAGTCCTTAGAGGTGATGGCTGCCTTATGCTGGCCATAGATGGCAATATTTGGCCGCTTCAGCAGGGGTTGACCAAGATTCGATCTATCTATGGGCAGGCTGGTTATACCCAAGTTGATCCATTGATTAGGTACAACCAGCCTGTCAGATTTTCTACATGTGATTACTGCTGGAGGCTCTAGTTGCTAGCAGTAATCATCGTGTTCTTCCGTCTAGGAAGGCCCCCTGCTGGCAGAACATAATAACACTGCAGGAGGGTTTTTCCAATCAACACTGACTGTGTATATTGGGGAATCGAGCAATTTTCTTTCCTGTTGTGGAAGGGAAAAAAAATGGATAACCTTAGGCCGCGTACACACGATCAGACATGTCCGATAAAAATTGTCCGACGGACCGTTTTCATCGGACCACGCTGAAGTCCCAAAATCCCATCGGACCAGAACGCGGTGACGTAGGACACAACGACGTGATGAAAAAACAAAGTTCAATGCTTCCAAGCATGCGTCGACTTGATTCTGAGCATGCGCAGGTTTTTGTGTACTAACCATCGAACCTGTCCGACAGACAGGTTTCCAGCGGACAGGTTTTAAAGCAAGTTTTGAAACTTTGGTCCGCTGGAAAACGGTCCGATAGGCTGTACACACGATCGAACATGGCCGCTAAAACTGGTTTGCGGACCAGTTTCAGCGGACATGTTCGATCGTGTGTATGCGGCCTTAGACTTATAATGTGATCCCTTCTCCAAATTTAGGACAAGTATGTGATTTGGCATTTCTGGGTAGGGGGCACTCCTGCCGCCCCGGCTATAATGTCATTCACTACAGCACAAACCGATCGGCAGGTCCCAGCCAATGATTTATGGACCGGGACCCGCTAAGCGAATGACAGAAGAGAGCCCTGTGTTGTGTTGGTAAACAACAAAGAGCTCTCTACAGTGTTGCTGTGTGTTTTTTTTCTCCCTGCAGGGGCATAAAACAGTCATATTGCTTAGTAAAAGCAGCACACTTTACATACTTGACATTTGTTAGGCACACCGTAAACCCTTTGATTGCCCCTAGATAACCCTGTGTCATTAGTTTAGTGACAATGTATATTATTAACACTGATCACTGTAACATTATCTTTCACAATATAAAAAAAATTGGGCCAACTTTACTGTTGTTTTTTATTAAAAAAAGTGTATTTTTTCTCAAAAAAGTGCACTTGTAAGACCACTGCGCAAATACGGTGTGACAGAAAGTATTGCAATGACCGCCATTTTATTCTCTAGGGTGTTAGGATAAAAAATATATATAATGTTTGGGGGATTTAATTAGAGGGAAGGAGATGAAAACACTGGAGAAGCTCCATTAGAATTGTTGGTTGTTGTCATGCCAATGGCTACCACAAGATGGCGCCAGATCACAGAAGGAAGCATAGGCCTGCAGAAGGCTGTAAAGCCGTGGCCTCAATTACCAGCTGACGCGATCGTGCGGCGGGGCAGGTGGGGGCACACGAAGACACAGGATGGGGTATCCTGTATCTCCGTGCGCCCCCACCTCCCTCGGTGCGTGATCACGTCAGGCCACACCGGCCAGTAATTGAGGCTGCGGCTTTGCTGCCTTCTGCAGGCCTAAGCTTCCTTCCCTGGGCGCCAGGTCGCTAATTCTAGTGGCAATTGTGACCGGCATTAAAGTAGGAAGGTCGGGGGGGGTGGGGGAGAGCCCCACCCCAAAAAACCTTGTCCCCATGTTGATGAGGACAAGGGCCTCTTCCCGACAACCCTGGATGGTGATTGTCAGGGTCTGCAGGCCTGGGGTTTATCGGAATCTGAAAGCCCCCTTTGACAAGGGGGCCCCCAAAAAAACACACCCCAGATGCCCTCCAAGCACTTTTTTTAAAAGGTTGAAGCGTTTTTTTTCCCACCTCACCAATATTTGATAAACGCTTCTCAAATGCACTGTAAACACAATGTAAACGCCACAGGCATGTTTATGTCATGTTACCATGAACTTTATTGGAAGAAGTTGACGAGCTTCAACTGCTCCCAGACTCAGCTTTATTTTTTCCACACAGCAATGCAACACATCCTTCATGTGTCTTAGTGAAGGAGCCATGTCACAATAGCAATTCTGTAAGTGGCAGTTCACACAGGGGCAACACGACTTACAGCCCGACTTTACAAGGCGACTTTAGTGCAACTTCAGTGTGACTTTGAGCAGCTTGCAACGCGACTGAGGCCGCGTACACACGATCAGACTGGTCCGATGAGAATGGTCCGACGGACCGTTTTCATCGGGTCACTGCTGAAGTGGTCTGATGTGCGTACACACCATCAGTCCAAAATCCGATCGGGTCAGAACGCGGTGACGTAGAACACAACGACGTGCTGAAAAAATGAAGTTCAATGCTTTCAAGCATGCGTCGACTTGATTCTGAGCATGCGCGGGTTTTTGAACCGATGCTTTTGCGTACTAACGATTGGTTTGGACCGATGGTCAGGCGTCCATCGGTCCGATTTTAAAGCAAGTTTGAAAACTTTGGTCCGATGGGACATACACACGGTCGGTTTGGACCGATGAAACTGGACTTAAGTCCATTCTCATCGGTTTGAACCGATCGTGTGTACGCGGCCTTAAAGTTGCCTCCAGGACAGGCGACTTTGGCTGTGGCCAATCACAGAATAATCAGCTCTGTGGGAGGGAGGGGTTTGCCTGGGTAAACTATTTTCTTTTACCTGTAAAGTTCTTTCAATATAGATGGAGATCTGACTTTGGATGCAACTTCCATTGAAATCAATGGGTACAAGTTGCCTTGAAGTACTACAGGAAGCTTTTCTGAAGTCGGAGCGACTTTAGTAGAGTGCATTAAGACGGCTCTCGTTCACTTCAATGGAATTTCTCATGTCCAGTGACTTGGGGATGACTTGAGGTCTGACAAGTTGGATCGTGTGTACGAGGCATAAGACTGGGATGCCATTAAAGTTCATGTGCGTGTAAAGGCAGGTGTCCCAATACTTTTGGCAATATAGGGCCAGATTCTTAAAGGAGATACGACGGCGTATCTCTGTTTGCGCGGCTTTGTATTTATGCAACTGATTCTTAGAATCAGTTGCGCATAGATTTTGCTTAGATCCGACTGGCGTAAGTCACTTACACCGTCGGATCTAAGTTGCAATGTTACGCTGCCCGCTAGGTGGCGTTCCTGTCGATTTCTGTGGCGAATATGCAAATGAGCCTGATACGCCGATTCCCGAACGTATTTGTGCGCCGTCGTCGTAGTTTGCGTAAGCCAAAGGTTACCCCTGCTATATGAGGGGTAACCTTGCGTAGGTCCGGCGTAAGCCATGTTAAGTATGGACGTCGGGACAGCGTCGTGTTTTTCCGTCGTTTACGTAACTCGTCGCGAATAGAGCTGTGCGTTAATTAGGTTGCCTTCGAAATCAATGTATTTGCGGCGTACTATGGAGCATACGCAGTGGGCTACGTTTACGGCCGGCGCATGCGCAGTTCGTTCGGCGTGGGGGCGCGCTTAATTTAAATACAGCACGCCCACCTCCTTCCTACCTTGAATTACGCGGCCTTACGCCGGCCCATTTACGCTACGCCGCCACAAATTACGCCACTTGCCCTTAAAAAGTTCGGAGGCGTAGCGTAAAAGGGATACGCTACGCCGAAAATACGCAAAACTACGAGAATCTGGCCCATAGTGTATATAATGCTCTAATACAAGAAATGAATATTACTTTAGGTGCCACAACATTAACTGACTTTTATTATCTTAGAAACTTCAGCGCAATGAAAGATAATCCCTGATTGGTTACTTTGAACATTGTTCTTCGCCCCGCTAGATAAGTCCAATTTAGCGGCCTCTCATGCAGGTATGTGGTTGTACGTGTTGACTCGATGAAGTGTTGGCACCACGGGTTAATGAATGGTTGGGTTTAGAGGCAGGGAGGTGTAGAAAGCTGCCTGTTCCGGTGCCAGGCTCCAGACAGAACGAGCGTTTTGTTCTGCACTTCACGGTGACTTTACCTGCAGCAGGAGAGAGACGTGCGCTACCGCTGCCCGGCGCGGCTGATTTATTGAAACTGGAGCCTGAGACTTGTTAGGTTACATTTTTGACATGGAATTTCTAAAGGAAGTTCACTGTGTGCCAAACCCCCTCCCTGCCCCTCTTTCAGCTGGCCCTTATCCAGAGCTGACATATCGGACAAGGCGTCCAGTAACCCAGGTACTGCGTCCTGCCAAACTGTACGCCTCAATGCCTGCGGGGCAGGTAATCTTCTGAACAGAAAGGGTTAATCTCCTAAAGGGTGGCTCTATTTTTAATACACGCAGCGATCTTTCCCTATAAAACCAGGGCCCGTGGTGGTGTAAACTTGGCATTGTTTACATTGAGCCTGTCTGCAACTGCAGACAAGGAGTGAGAACAAGGATAGCATTTACTCTGCATACCTGTTTAATTCATTGGCTTCCCTGCCAAGAGCTAGAAATGTATTCTCTGCTGGAATGCACTCAATCATTGGAAATCACAAACCGCTAGAAGGAGAAAGCCTTTTCTTATTTAGCGAAGTCCCGCCCACCTTCCACCCTTAATTACCTATTATCGTAAACAATGCGATGCTTACACCTGCCTGAGCCAACAACGACAGCTGATCGGTGAGAGCAAATCTCTCATTGACCGTCTGTCTGGGTATGAGATTGGCCATTTTGGCACTGCCTAAAGCCTCGTACACACGATCGGATTTTCCGACGGGAAATACCGTATTTATCGGCATATAACATGCACACGCGTATAACACGCACCTTCATTTTAAGAGGGAAGTTTCAGGAAAAAAACATTGCAGCTTGATCAATGCCTATCTGTAGCCTTACAATTGCCCATCAATGCAGCTTGATCAATGCCCATCTGTAGCTTCACAATTGCCCATCAATGCAGCTTGATCTATGCCCATCTGTAGCTTCACAATTGCCCATCAATGCAGCTTGATCAATGCCCATCTGTAGCTTCACAATTGCCCATCAATGCAGCTTGATCAATGCCCATCTGCAGCCTCACAATTGCCTATCAATGCAGCTTGATCAATGCCCATCTGTAGCTTCACAATTGCCCATCAATGCAGCTTGATCAATGCCCATCTGTAGCTTCACAATTGCCCATCAATGCAGCTTGATCAATGCCCATCTGTAGCTTCACAATTGCCCATCAATGCAGCTTGATCAATGCCCATCTGTAGCTTCACAATTGCCCATCAATGCAGCTTGATCAATGCCCATCTGCAGCCTCACAATTGCCTATCAATGCAGCTTGATCAATGCCCATCTGTAGCTTCACAATTTTGTGCGTTGGCCACGAACTTGTTCTGCATACACGCGGCAGGACTTTTTCAGCCGACTTTCACCAAATCATGTGGTTTTTCCTACCCAGATGAAATTTCAGATTCCAGCACTGCATCTCTTTAACTGACAATTGCGCGGTCGTGCGACGTGGCTCCCAAACAAAATTGACGTTTTTGCCCCACAAGTAGAGCTTTCTTTTGGTGGTATTTGATCACCTGTGTGGTTTTTATTTTTCGCGCTATAAACAAAAAAGTGCGACAATTCCAATGCATGTTTGGAAACAAATCGACGCATGCTCAGAAGCATAGAACTTTCTCGGCTGGTGGTAGTCTTTTACAGTCAAAAGTTCACCTAACTTTCATGTATCTGTGTGTATGCAAGGCAGGCTTGAGAGGAATTCCGTCGGAAAAAACATCTGTTTTTTTTTTTCGACAGGAAAACCGATCGTGTGTACGGGGCATACGTTGCATGAGGTCCAGTGTGAAGTTTTCACAGTCAGTGATTTTATCCAAACTAAAACGAATCAGTTTGGGCTATAGATACACTTCAGTGTATCTCTGTATCTCTGCCATCGTTTGTATATAAATAGATAGAATGTATAAACTCGAGTATAAGCCGAGCTTTTCAGCACATTTTTTTGTGCTGAAAATGCCCCCCTCGGCTTAAACTCGAGTCACCTTTTTGCGCCTGATCTCCCAGATTTTGGGGACCCGGTACTGGCCGGCTGTAGGTCCTCTGGAGCCCAAACTTGGCACACATGTAGCCCTACTCTTCCTCTACAAGTGCGATAAGTTTGTTGTCTGGGGGACCTACAGCCGGGGGGCACCGATTTTTCAAATCGGGCACCCCTTCCATAGACTCCCATGTTGAACAGTAATTTCTCCGGTAATTTTGGGGACCCGGTACCAGCCGGTCGTAGGTCCCCTGGACCTGGTACCAGCCGGTCGTAGGTCCCCTGGACCCGGTACCAGACGGTTGTAGGTCCCCTGGACCCCCTGGCACACATGTAGCCCCAGTTCTCCTCCACAAGTGTGCAAAGTTTACTGTCTGGGGGACCTACAGCCGGGGAGCACTGTTTTTTTTCAAAGCTGGGCACCCTTTCCATAGACTCCCATGTTAAACGTAAGTCTAGTCATGGACACAGTGAGGCATGGACACAGTGAGGCATGGGCACAGTGAGGCATGGGCACAGTGAGGCATGGGCACAGTGAGGCATGGGCACAGTGAGGCATGGGCACAGTGAGGCATGGACACAGTGAGGCATGGACACAGTGAGGCATGCACATGGACACAGTGAGGCATGGACACAGTGAGGGATGAGCATGGGGAGAGTGAGACACAGTGAGGCATGCAGATGGACACCCTAGGCTTATACTCGAGTCAATACATTTTCCCTTTTTTTTTGTAAAATTGGGCGCCTCGGCTTATATTTGGGTCGGCTTATACTCAAATATATACACTATATATATATATATATATATATATATATATATATATATATATATATATATATATATATATATATATATATATATATATATATATATATATATATATATATATATATATATACACACATATATATATATATATATATATATATATATATATATATATATATATATATATATATACATATATACATATATATATATATATATATATATATACATATATATATATATATATTTAAATGGAAGCAGTATACCTAAAATTTGCCCTAGTAATTAGCCTCTTGCAGTCTCTGTACTGTACAACATAGCTAAGAGAGAGGTAAGTAGAAGCAACACAAGGAGCCAGTAGGGTATGCTGCAGTGCAACAAGCATCCTGATAGGAGGATAGAGCAGAGAGATGCGCGCTACAATGTGCTGCTCTTCCTTTTACTGTCCGGTCACAGGGCGGTGGTAAGGAGGAGACCTGTGAGTGAAACTGCAGCAGAGAAAGATCAAGTCCCGTCCCTTCTAGACAAAGCTATTGCTTGGCAGGTAAAACATTCGCCATTATATGTATTTCATCTGTTTGCCTGGAGTTCCGTTTTAATGCCGTCTTATGACAGCCCCTTTATAAGTAGGGCTTGCAGGTTAGAAGAGATCAGCTGATGGATGGCCCAGATGTAGATGGACATTGAGGCATTGGCTCATGATAATGTTTGCATAGCAATGGGCGAGGGGTAAACATCCCGAGGCCCTCAGGGAACGGTGTACGCCTTCGCACTAGACACTGCGCCCATTGAAGCCGGTGGCTGGGTGATGCCTGGCCTGGGGGAGGTAAGGGAGGAGTGTTTGTTTAAAGTAGTCAGGTTATTAGTAAGATGTTGGGCTTCCCTCCTCCTCCCTCATAACGGGCCGAGCCTCTCCTGGAGACTGCCTGTCAGCGCGGCCAGGAGATGTTTATTTTACTGGTCACTTGTGGCTCAGACTGGTGCCAGTTATACAGCACCGGGGAGGGCGGCAGTGCCCCAGAATCACGTGGAACACCTTCATTTAAATGGCAGCTCTGTACACTTCCACACTTTGCATTAACATCTTCCTGACCAAAGGGAATTGTGGTTACGATGCAACGCGGAGTCTACAAGGCGTAAAATTAGGCAGATGCGAAAAGTTTAAGAAAAACAAATTCCATTGAACACCTTTCAGAAACCTGCGAGTCTCTTACGTGGGCAACCATTTTGCTAGCTGATCGATTTGCCGCTCATTCGTTCAGTTTTACCTTGTGGCATTGTATAATAAGCAATCTCAAGCAATCTCACTTTTGGTACACCTTAACCACTTAAGCCCCGAGCCTGTTTTTCAGATTCAGTGTTTACGAGACTAAAACATTTTTTTTTGCTAAAACAATTACTTAAAACCCAAAACATTATATATTTTTTTTCTAAGACCCTAGAGAATAAAATGGCGATCATTGCAATACTTTTTGTCACACCGTATTTGCTCAGCGGTCTTACAAGCGCACTTTTTTTGGAAAAAAAATCACTTTTTTTAATTAAAAAATAAGACAACAATAAATTTGGCCCAATTTTTTTATATATTGTGAAAGATAATGTTACGCCGAGTAAAATGATACCCAACATGTCACGCGTCAAATTTTTACCCTTAAAAATCTCGATAGGCGACATTTAAACAATTCTATAGGTTGCATTTTTTTTGTTACAGAGGAGGTCTAAGGCTAGAATTATTGCTCTCGCTCTAACGATCGCGGTGATACCTCACTTGTGTGGTTTGAACACCGTTTTCATATGCGGGCGCTACTCGCGTATGCGTTTGCTTCTGCGTGCGAGCTCGTCGGGACAGGGCGCTTTAAAAAAAAAAAAATTGTTTTCGGATTTTTTTTTATTTATTTTATAATTTTTTACACTGAAATAAAAAAAATAAAAAAAAATTATCATTTTTTTTCCTATTACAAGAAATGTAAACATCCCTTGTAATAGAAAAAAGCATGACAGGTGCTCTTAAAGTGGAGGTTCACCCTCCAAAAAAAATTCTAGCATGCCATGGAGAACACCCACCCGACCGCCAGTATGCCGGTGTTTTTTTTTTTCCCGTACATACCTTTTTACGGGCTCTCTTCCCCTCCGGCGATCCCGCGTACTGGGCGTTTACAATCACAGGCTGTGATTGACGTCCCCTCAGCCCGGCGCATACAGCGCGTCACGAGATGCCGAAGGAACGCTAACGTCGGTGAGCAGGCACCGTGTAGGGCCGCACCGACGTTCGGGTTCCTTCGGCATCTCGTGACATGCTGTATGCGCCGGGCTGAGGGGACGTCAATCACAGCTGCCGGATCGGAAGAGAGCCCGTAAAAAGGTATCTACAGAAAAAAAAAAAAAAAAAACACCGGCCGGGTGGGTGGGCTCCATGCCCTGCTAGAAATTTTTTGGAGGGTGAACCACCACTTTAAATATGAGATCTGGGGTCAAAAAGACCTCAGATCTCATATTTAGGCTTAAAAGCAAAACAAAAAGAAAAAAAAAAGAAATGTTGTCATTTTGAAAAAAGGTAAACAAAAAAAATATGTCTTTAAGACGCTGGGCGGGACTGACGTTTTGACGTCACTTCCGCCCAGCAGAGCTCTGGGGACGGGTGGGGGCCATTTTGCCCTCACTCGCATTCCCAGTCAGCAGACGAGCGGACCCGATCGCCTCCGCCGCTACCGACAGCTCCGGTAAGCGGCGGGGCCCTCTCCCGCCACCGATAACGGCGATCTTGACGCGAATCCGCTGCAGAGACCACCTTTATCGTAGACAGGCCCGCCCACTGAAGAGATGGATATCTCGGTTGTGGCAGCAGCTGCTGCCGTTACCGAGATATCCATCTTTAAAAAGAGGACGTATATATACAGTGGGCGGGCAGTAAGCGGTTAAAGGAGTTGTGAAGGAAAACATTTTTTTGCCTAAATTTAATGTCTGCAAGGTAGACAGACAGAATAGTGTAATGATTCTGTTAAAAAACGAGTAAATGGCTATTAAATTCCTACATCTATATCACCTCCGGCGTTCTAGTTTCTGTTCTCTCATTCACTTCCTGGTTTGCGGCGCTCGTTCATGTAAGAACTACATTTCGCAGTATGCATTGCGGCACGCCCAGTAATTCACACCTCCTTAAAGTCTCTAACACGTAGAGAGCGTCCTGACGCACAGATGTAGTTCCCAGGAGGGGGCGACCACGTTACTGATCACTGCAGTAAAGCCTCCCTTCACGGTGGTCAGTAACAATCAGACAAGCAGGAAGTGAACAGAACAGAGAAGAAATAGAGCAACTTCTGAGCAAAAACGAACAATGAGGAAGTGAAAAGAGGAATGTCTGCAGGTAAAGGATGCTTATTATGAAAAAAAATATGTTTTCCTTGACAACCCCTTTAAGCCTCGTACACATGCTGGGTTTTCTCGGTAAGAACCAGCAAGAGAACCGAGCGTATGTACGAGGCTTTGAGGTTTCTCTTAAGTAAATTTGCCCAGAATCTCAACGAGAAACCTGAGCGTCTGTATACTTGCCTGTCGCCGTGGAAACCCACGCATGCTCGAAATGACTTTGACGCATGCACGGTAGCTTCCAAGGCATAGGTAGGGTGAAGCAAGATGGCGGCGACGGCATCGAATGTGACGAGTGCATGCTCGTCGTAGTCGATGACGTCACCGCGTTAGTGACATTGAAAAGAACGGCGGTTCTTTTGAATGGAGTGTGTGTACACTGGGGCGGCAAGAGAATCTCGCCAAGAATCTCGTCAGGAAAAACTACGTTTTTTTCTTGACTAGATTCTAGGCCGCGTGTACGAGGCTTTAGTCCGGGGCTTCTCAACCAGGGTTTCTCGGGGTTCCTGGAGCAATGAGCAATTTCTGCCTCTCAGATAAGTGCCCAGTGACACCATAAATCTTTTTAGCTATCTGTAAAGGGGGTAATTCTTGCCAATGACCACTAGTGTAAGGACCATTCTTCCCACCGACCATCACACTAATGTACAGTAAAACCTTGGATTGAGAGTAACTTGGTTTGAGAGCGTTTTGCAAGACAAGCAACATTTTTTTTATAAATTTTGACTTGATATACAAGTGATGTCTTGATATACAAGTAGCGTCATGTCACAACTGAGTATGACAGAGAAGAGAGGCGCCTCTTATGCCCCGTACACACGATCGGTTTGTCTGATGAAAACAGATCGATGGACTGTTTTCATCGGACAAACAGATCGTGTGTGGGCCCCATCAGTTTGTTTTTTGAAAATGTTTTAAATTTGCCTATGGATAAAAAAAAAACAATCGTCTGTATGGAAGTCCATCGGTCAAAAATCCACGCATGCTCAGAATCAAGTTGACGCATGCTCAGAAGCATTGAACTTCATTTTTTTCGTGTTTCTTGTCACCGCGTTTTGGTACGGTCGGATTTTTGACCGATGGTGTGTAGGCAAGAGTGATGAAAGTCAGCTTCATCGGATATCCGACCAAAAAATCCATCGGATTCGATTCCATCAGATATCCGATCATGTGTACGCGGCTTTAGAGGCGCCTCTCTTCTTTTTTATACTCTGGAGCTCCTGCTGGATTTTCCTTCTAATCCCCTTGTGGAGGCTTCCATTTGCGGATGGACATTTTATAGTTACACAACTTATCACATTGCTATAATCTTTTTATATGGACTATAAACTGAAGGACCTATGAATAAATGGTTGTGGAACCAATCATTTGAGTTTCTATTATTTCTTATGGGGAAATTCGCTTTGATATACAAGTGCTTTGGATTACAAGCATGTTTCTGTAATTGTTTTTTCCGTCGTAATAAACTCTGACTGGTTTTTCCGACGGAATTCCGCTCAAGCTGTCTTGCATACACATTTCCACCATCAAAAACGTGGTCACATACAACACTACGACAAGCCTAGAAAAATGAAGTTTAATGCTTCTGAGCATGCGTCAAATTGTTTCCAAGCATGCGTGTTTTTTTCTCCGTCGGAATTTCATACAGGCGAACTGAATTTTTTTCTTTCAGAAAAAAAGAGAACATGTTCTCTTTCTAAGTCCGTCGGAAAAATTCCGTCTGACTTTTTCCGTCGGAAATTCCGACCGTGTGCACGCGGCATAAAGGTTTCAGAGCTTACACAAGATTGATGACATTCTTTCCAACTTCACGTTTGGGGTCTGGGGATTGACTGTGATAGACGTGCTAAGAAGCCGTGTGGGCTATAACCCCCTCTTTGCTGGCTGAACGTTGGAAGGTGAGGATGTGAAATCTTTTTGTCTGGATTGCACATTGCTCTCATTAATTTGGGTCATCCGGCAGGAATGGGTTAGCCCTGAGATTGTCAGGAAATCAATCAATCAATTAAGTCAGGTCTGAACGCTGCTTTCTGGGAGGAAATGACGTGCTCCCCTATACTCGGAAGCTCTGGGTATTCCAATAGGGCTCCCAACACAGAAACAGAGGTTGTATAAGTGGGTGTCTGGGCGGTTGCAGGATGCTGTGTTCTTGGGTTTATACAACACTTTCTATATGCGAACACTCCAGCTTTTTCCACAAAAGAGGTTGCAAAGCACAGAGTAATGTCACAAGAGGCTCCAATCCCCCCCTGTCTATTTTTGATGAATTAAGCCACATATTAAAGTGTTTGCAGTGGTGTGCACATAAGGAAATAGAACTGCAGAACACATCTGGGGACTCCCCACTGCAGAACTTTAATCCTAATTGGAAATCTCTGTCCATTTTTGAACTCTTGTTATGTGCAGTCATAGCCTATAATTATGAGTGCTGCTGACAGGCTCTTGGTGCGCTCACATGGTGTTTGTGTTGTGGCAGGAAATAAAATGCCAAGTTGGTGCTGTCATTGGTGATGCTCTTTCCTGAAGATCCCCTGCTGACTCGGAGCAGAATGGGACTGATGTCCCTCTTGTGACAAACGTAACCATTCAGTTTCAGCTCCTTAAAAAAAAAAAAACTTTTAGGCCCATATTAGGGTTATGGACACTCAAAAAATGTGCCTTCAGAAGCCAAGTGAATCCAGCATTAGTGGTTCATAGTTGACAGCAGGGGTCTCCACATATTCTAAACAAAGGGCTGGTTTATTGTCCTTCAGACTCTTGGAGGGCCAGACTTTGGCCAGCGGGGGTGGAAATTTTCAGTGGGACTAAACATCTGATATTAGGGGGAGAAATAGTGCCCCGTCGTTGGTATCATAGGGAGGAATGGTGCCCCATTAGATGTGTCAGTGGGAGAAATGGTGCTCCAATGTCGGTGTCAGATGGCAGAATAGTGTCTCGCATCAGTGGGACGGATAGTGCCCCAAGGGCCGGATAAAGGCAAGCAAAGGGCCGCATCCGGCCCTCGTTTGCCGCAGTTTGGAGACCATTGGTTTATAGGAACATGTACTGAGAGAATATAAAGGGTACCCTTGCTGATCTCTAAAATGCTGCTTGTCTGCTGTCATGCTGATCCAGTGCTTTCAGTACTTCTCGGCACTGACATAAAACAAGTATCTGAAGTTCTGATTCCTCTATGAATTTTTTTATTTGGTCAGTAATTCAAAGTTTTGACATCGGTGAAAAAAAAACGAGTATTTTTAGAAGGAGGTCAGCAGTGGAAGCCACTGTATTTCTCACAGTACTTGGTTTGGTACTTGAGTTTGTTGCCTAAAGCCGGCTATAGAAGGTTTGAATCTTCGCCTGTTCACCTCCTATAGAGGGTTCAAATCTTTGCCGGTTCACCTCCTATAGAGGGTTTGAATTTTGGCCGGTTCACCTCCTATAGAGGGTTTGAATCTTGGCCGGTTCACCTCTATAGAGAGTTTGAATCTTGGCGGGGTCACCTCCTATAGAGGGTTTGAATCTTGGCCGGTTCACCTCCTATAGAGGGTTTGAATCTTGGCCGGTTCACCTCTATAGAGAGTTTGAATCTTGGCGGGGTCACCCCTATAGAGGGTTTGAATCTTGGCCGGTTCACCTCCTATAGAGGGTTTGAATCTTGGCCGGTTCACCTCCTATAGAGGGTTTGAATCTTGGCCGGTTCACCTCCTATAGAGGGTTTGAATCTTGGCCGGTTCACCTCCTATAGAGGGTTTGAATCTTGGCCGGTTCACCTCCTATAGAGGGTTTGAATCTTGGCCGGTTCACCTCTATAGAGAGTTTGAATCTTGGCGGGGTCACCCCTATAGAGGGTTTCGAATTTTGGCTGGTTCACCTCTATAGAGGGTTGGAATCTTGGCCAGTCCACCTTTATAGGGGGTTTGAATCTTGGCTGGTTCACCCCTATAGAGGGTTTAAATCTTGGCCGATTCACCTCTATAAAGGGTTTGAATCTTGGATGGTTTACCTCTACAGAGGGTTGGAATCTTGGCTGGTTCACCTCTACAGAGGGTTGGAATCTTGGCTGGTTCACCTCTATAGAGGGTTGGAATCTTGGCCGGTTCACCACTATAAAGGGTTTGAATGTTGGCTGGTTCACCTCCTATAGAGAGTTTGAATCTTGGCTGGTTTACCTCTACAGAGGGTTGGAATCTTGGCTGGTTCACCTCTACAGAGGGTTCGAAGCTTGGCTGGTTCACCTCTATAGAGGGTTAGAATCTTGGCCAGTTCACCTCTATAGGGGGTTTGAATCTTGGCTGTTTCACCTCTATAGAGGCTTTAAATCTTGTCCGTTTCACCTCTATAAAGGGTTCGAATCTTGGCTGGTTCACCTCTATAGAGGGTTCGAATCTTGGCTGGTTCACCCCTATAGAGGGTTTGAATCTTTGCCGGTTCACCACTATATAGTGTTTTAATCTTGGCTGGTTCACCTCTACAGAGGGTTCGAATCTTGGCTGGTTCACCACTATAGAGGGTTCGAATCCTGGCCGGTTCACCTCTACAGAGGTTTCGAATCTTGGCTGGTTCACCTCTATAGAGGGTTGGAATCTTGGCCGGTTCACCTCTATAGGCGGTTTGAATCTTGGCCCGTTCACCACTATAAAGGATTTGAATCTTGGCTGGTTCACCTCTATAGAGGGTTCGAATCTTGGCTAGTTCACCTCTATAGAGGGTTTGAATCTTGGCTAGTTCACCACTATAAAGGGTTCGAATCTTGGCTGGTTCAACTTAAAGGTATTAAACTTGGCCAGACAAGCCGGTCAGTGAACTCTTTGACTTATAATATCCTTATGATTTATGGTGAGGCGTACGGTAACCCCTTATTTAATTTGTGCATTATAGTGTTTGTGATGCTCGGTGCCCCTCAGGAAAATCATATCATTGGCACGTTGTTCTTGTAACATCGACGCGTTCCGATTATAAAAGAGAAGTGCACAGATTAATACTGTCTGATAGTTTCTCCTTTGATGTATTTTCTGTATACAGCTTCATAACAAGCATTAAAAATTCTCCATCTGAAAGAGATTTAGGACTGCGAGGGCCGAGGGTGGCTAGCGATTTGCCAGCAGTTTATGGTTTTGCTGGCCCCGAATCAAACGCATCTCTGTGGCTGGACGCACAGTTCCAGAGGCTGGAGGATTCCTTTGTGTCTGTCTGACAAGAATAAAGATGTCAAGTTTTATTTTTCGCCCGAAGATACGGCTGGATCTGCTGACAACGTAATGGACTCTCGGCGAGATCTTCCAGACTGAAGATTCTGTAAGCTGTGTAGACATGGGGCGTCATGGATGTACAGGGTGTGTGTTGGCATTGCACCGTAGTAACCAATCAAATTCCAGTTTTAGTTCCAGCTCTCATTTTCCATGAAGGGCTTGAATGGGATTGGTGGCTTTTGAGCAGTACTGATGAAGGGGAGTCATGCTTTTCACAGTATTTGTCAAATTGCGCTGACCCAACACCCTCACATGCTAAGGCCCCTTTCACACTGGGGAGGATAGAATTCAGCTTTTAGCTGCGGATAGATGAAGTTATCTACTGCACTAAACTCACACAATGCTTGCCTATGGCCCCATCCACACACGGTGTATAGTGATGGTTGGGTTACGTTTACACACACAGCTCCCGGTCCCCGCTCTGCAACGAGCGATCGCGTGTGCCTGGCGGCGATCCAGCCGGGCACGGGACTCGGGGGCCCTAGTGGCCGCTGCGAGAGCCGACGTAGAGCTACGGGCTCTCACACAGGGGAGCCAACCTGCCGCCATATAACTGCGACGGCAGGTAGGGAAGTAGTTAATGGATCAAAAACGCTGGTGAGCCAAGTTTTTGAGCGTTTATGAGCGTTTAACGTTTTTAAGCGTTTTTATTGTGGTCAGAAAAACATTACCTGAATGTGATTTTAAGTCGTTCAGACAACAGCCCATAAACTTCACACTGCTGATAAACGTCAAAAAACTTCCATGTGTGAATGCACGCATAGGATAACATAGGGGGAGTTTATTGGCTGTTAACCACTTAAGCCTGGACCATTTTGTTGCTAAATGACCGGGCCGCTTTTTGCGATTCGGCACTGTGTCACTTTAGCTGACAATTGCGCGGCTGTGCGACGTGGCTCCCAAACAAAATTGGCGTCCTTTTTTCCCACAAATAGAGCTTTCGTTTGGTGGTGTTTGATCACCTCTGCAGTTTTTATTTTTTGCGCTACAAACAAAAATAGAGCAACAATTTTGAAAAAAAAAAATATTTTTTACTTTTTACTATAATAAATATCCCCAAAAAAAATATATAAAAAAAAACATATTTTTTTCCTCAGTTTAGGCCGATACGTATTCTTCTACTTATTTTTGGTAAAAAAATTTATTCAATAAGCGTTTATTGATTGGTTTGTGCAAAAGTTATAGCGTCTACAAAATAGGGGATAGTTTTATGGCATTTTTATTAATATTTTTTTTCTTTTACTTGTAATGGCGGCGATCAGCGATTTTTATCGTGACTGCGACATTATGGCGGACACATCTGACACTTTTGACACATTTTTGGGAGCATTGTCATTTTCACAGCAAAAAGTGCTATAATGATGCACTGGTTACTGTGAAAATGACACTGGCAGTGAAGGGGTTAACCACTAGGTGGCACTGTAGGGGTTAAATGTGCCCTAGTGAGTGTTTCTTACTGTAGGGGGGATGGGCTGTGTGTGACATGACACTGATCTCCACTCCGATTACACAGAGTCGAGATCAGTGTCATTGTCACTAGGCAGAGCGGGGAGATGCTTGTTTACATTAGCATCTCCCCGCTCTATCTCTCCATGAGACGATCACAGGGATCCCCGCAGCAATCGACTCCCCGGGACCCACGGTCGGGTTTACGGAGGTTGTGGCGGGCTCAATGGCGCTACCTTAAAAGGGACGTATATATACGTCCTTCTGCCCAGGAGTGCCATTGTGTTGACGTATATATGCGTACGGTGGCCGGGAAGCAGTTAAACGCCGAAAAATCCCAAAAACGTCAGTTTATGAGATTCAGTGTGCATTGAGCCTCGTTGTTCAAGCCCTGACAAAGGAGAAGTCCTTTACCCCGAAACGTGTTGGTGCAGGACCCCAGGTCTCTCCAGGCTTTTTATATAATATCATCCTGATTGTATGAAAATGTATTGTTCAAGGCCTGAAGAAGGGGAGCCATTTCCCCCGAAATGCGTTGGCTGTATCTGATGCACTTAAGAAATAAATATTTTAAAATAACGTCAAGAGATTTGTACGAACTATACCCCCCATTTCATTGATTTAGGAATATACAAGTACCTAAAGCAGGCCATACACGGTCGAATTTCGAACTAATTTTCTTTTCAAAATCAGAAAGTTCGTTTTTTTTGAGATCCGATGAGGCATTGATTTTCGAAATTCGGCTGACAAAATATTCATGTTGCTGGGAATATTCGTTTCTCTCCAGGAATCTTCTTTTCTCTCCGGGAATCTTCGTTTATCTCCGGGAATCTTCTTTTCTCTCCGGGAATCTTCTTTTCTCCCCGGGAATCTTCTTTTCTCTCCGGGAATCTTCGTTTATCTCCGGGAATCTTCGTTTATCTCCGGGAATCTTCTTTTCTCTCCGAGAATCTTCTTTTCTCTCTGGGAATCTTCGTTTCACTCCGGGAATCTTCGTTTATCTCCGGGAATCTTCTTTTCTCTCCGGGAATCTTCTTTTCTCTCCGGGAATCTTCTTTTCTCTTTGGGAATCTGCGTTTTTCTCCTGGAATCTTCTTTCCTCTCCGGGAATCTTCGTTTTTCTCCAGGAATCTACTTTTCTCTCCAGGAATCTTCGTTTCTCTTCGGGAATCTGCGTTTTTCTCCTGGAATCTTCTTTCCTCTCCGGGAATCTTCTTTTCTCTTCGGGAATCTGCGTTTTTCTCCTGGAATCTTCTTTCCTCTCCGGGAATCTTCGTTTTTTCTCCAGGAATCTACTTTTCTCTCCAGGAATCTTTGTTTCTCTTCGGGAATCTGCGTTTTTCTCCTGGAATCTTCTTTCCTCTCCGGGAATCTTCTTTCCTCTCCGGGAATCTTCTTTTCTCTCCGGGAATCTTCTTTTCTCTCCGGGAATCTTCTTTTCTGCCCGGGAATCTTCTTTTCTCTCCGGGAATCTTCTTTTCTCTCCGGGAATCTTCGTTTATCTCCGGGAATCTTTTTTTCTCTCTGGGAATCTTCGTTTCTCTCCGGGAATCTTCGTTTCACTCCGGGAATCTTCGTTTCACTCCGGGAATCTTCGTTTTTCTCCGGGAATCTTCGTTTTTCTCCAGGAATCTACTTTTCTCTCCAGGAATCCTCGTTTTTCTCCAGGAATCTTCTTTTCTCTCCGGGAATCTTCGTTTCTCTCCGGGAATCTTCGTTTCTCTCCGGGAATCTTCTTTTCTCTCCGGGAATCTTTTTCTCCGGGAATCTTCTTTTTTATCCAGGAATATTAGTTTCTCTCCGGGAATCTTCTTTTCTCTCCGGGAATCTTCTTTTTTCTCCAGGAATATTAGTTTCTCTCCGGGAATCTTCTTTTCTCTCCGAGAATCTTCTTTTCTCTCTGGGAATCTTCGTTTCACTCCGGGAATCTTCGTTTATCTCCGGGAATCTTCTTTTCTCTCCGGGAATCTTCTTTTCTCTCCGGGAATCTTCTTTTCTCTTTGGGAATCTGCGTTTTTCTCCTGGAATCTTCTTTCCTCTCCGGGAATCTTCGTTTTTCTCCAGGAATCTACTTTTCTCTCCAGGAATCTTCGTTTCTCTTCGGGAATCTGCGTTTTTCTCCTGGAATCTTCTTTCCTCTCCGGGAATCTTCTTTTCTCTTCGGGAATCTGCGTTTTTCTCCTGGAATCTTCTTTCCTCTCCGGGAATCTTCGTTTTTCTCCAGGAATCTACTTTTCTCTCCAGGAATCTTTGTTTCTCTTCGGGAATCTGCGTTTTTCTCCTGGAATCTTCTTTCCTCTCCGGGAATCTTCTTTCCTCTCCGGGAATCTTCTTTTCTCTCCGGGAATCTTCTTTTCTCTCCGGAAATCTTCTTTTCTGCCCGGGAATCTTCTTTTCTCTCCGGGAATCTTCTTTTCTCTCCGGGAATCTTCGTTTATCTCCGGGAATCTTTTTTTCTCTCTGGGAATCTTCGTTTCTCTCCGGGAATCTTCGTTTCACTCCGGGAATCTTCGTTTTTCTCCTGGAATCTTCTTTCCTCTCCGGGAATCTTCGTTTTTCTCCAGGAATCTACTTTTCTCTCCAGGAATCCTCGTTTTTCTCCAGGAATCTTCTTTTCTCTCCGGGAATCTTCGTTTCTCTCCGGGAATCTTCGTTTCTCTCCGGGAATCTTCTTTTCTCTCCGGGAATCTTCTTTTCTCTCCGGGAATCTTCTTTTCTCTTTGGGAATCTGCGTTTTTCTCCTGGAATCTTCTTTCCTCTCCGGGAATCTTCGTTTTTCTCCAGGAATCTACTTTTCTCTCCAGGAATCTTCGTTTCTCTTCGGGAATCTGCGTTTTTCTCCTGGAATCTTCTTTCCTCTCCGGGAATCTTCTTTTCTCTTCGGGAATCTGCGTTTTTCTCCTGGAATCTTCTTTCCTCTCCGGGAATCTTCGTTTTTCTCCAGGAATCTACTTTTCTCTCCAGGAATCTTTGTTTCTCTTCGGGAATCTGCGTTTTTCTCCTGGAATCTTCTTTCCTCTCCGGGAATCTTCTTTCCTCTCCGGGAATCTTCTTTTCTCTCCGGGAATCTTCTTTTCTCTCCGGGAATCTTCTTTTCTGCCCGGGAATCTTCTTTTCTCTCCGGGAATCTTCTTTTCTCTCCGGGAATCTTCGTTTATCTCCGGGAATCTTTTTTTCTCTCTGGGAATCTTCGTTTCTCTCCGGGAATCTTCGTTTCACTCCGGGAATCTTCGTTTTTCTCCTGGAATCTTCTTTCCTCTCCGGGAATCTTCGTTTTTCTCCAGGAATCTACTTTTCTCTCCAGGAATCCTCGTTTTTCTCCAGGAATCTTCTTTTCTCTCCGGGAATCTTCGTTTCTCTCCGGGAATCTTCGTTTCTCTCCGGGAATCTTCTTTTCTCTCCGGGAATCTTTTTCTCCGGGAATCTTCTTTTTTATCCAGGAATATTAGTTTCTCTCCGGGAATCTTCTTTTCTCTCCGGGAATCTTCTTTTTTCTCCAGGAATATTAGTTTCTCTCCGGGAATCTTCTTTTCTCTCCGGGAATCTTCTTTTCTCTCCGGGAATCTTTTTTCTCCGGGAATATTAGTTTCTCTCTGGAAATCTTCTTTTCTCTCCGGGAATATTCTTTTCTTGCACATGCGTGTTTTTTTTTTATATTACATTTCTCGCACGATTCTCCCATCATTGATCAGGAAATCATTTGTTTTTCAAAAAATTTCCAACATGTCGGATTTCTCAAATTTGATTGCCGCATTAAAAAAATCGTCTGTTGCTGCAGCCCACTAACGGTGCGAAATACGAACGAAAATTCTTTCATACGATTTTCTAAAGAAAATTCTTTGGAAATGTGAACCGTGTATGGCCGCCTTTAGTCTGTATTTCTTATCTTATGGAGCTGAGTGTTCTCTAAGACTCTAGAATGCTGGTTTGCAGACCTCTAGCGCTCACGTGTGCGGTGGCGGTCGCTGTATTCGGGGAGAGGAGCAGTGCTAATCTGTACAACCCACTAATGGCTTTACAGGCGGTCACACCATTCCTCTACTCCAGGCTTGTTAATACTAAGTGATAACACACTTGAGTGTAGGGCAGAGAGCAGGCTGACGCTGTATGTTCTCCAGGTAGGTGGGACTCACTTCTGATCCGGGGGGTCAGGGTGTAATCCCGAAGCTCAGGGGAGAGAGATTATGGGGTGTCCTCCCGGGAATAGGAGCCTGGGCTGTACACACATATGGAAAGCATTGTGCGGAGAACACACACACAGCCAGCGTCCTGAGCTGCCTCTGATCCCCCGGCCTGCCTACTTTCACATGTCTCTCCTGCACATGTTGTTTACTAGTACCGACTCCGTTATTAACCTCCCTGGCGGTATGATTCTGTCTGGAATTACGTACCAAAAGCGGTACAATTATTTGCATGGAAGTTTGGCGTTTTATACTGTAGGCCTGCAATTCTTAGGAATAACTTGCTTAAATCTGTCCAAACAAGACATCCCGGGTATGATAAAGTTTGAAAAACAAAATCATAATTTTTTATATAATAAAAAACTATAAATAATTATAACAAATTATAATAAAAAATATTCAATAATGTAATCAACTCAAAAACACTGAAATTTGCTCAGTTGCAGAATTGTCGCTGTCATTATTTATTTTTTTTATGACAAATTTCCCCACAAATCGCTATCGCTCAATTCTGAAAGTAATTATAATTTATTATCGCTGTTTTCTAGCTGATCTAAAACCATTTTTGACATAAAGGGACACTTTTGGTTGTTATGGGCAATCTACAGTTTCCAGGCAGAAAGAACAGTTTTTATTATATAAAAGGACATGTAGGGCACAGGACAGACCACTAGGGACAAGGGGGGGGTGTATTTTTTACATACAGTACTGTAATCTATAAGATTACATTGTACTGTATGTAAAGTGTTTGTTTACCTTTTTAAATTTGGCGCCGTTCTCCGCTCCCGTGCGTCGTAACGTCGCAGGGAACGGAGATCGGCGGCACACGGGGACGCTGTGTGAATCGAGCGAGCACCCGCTCGCTCACACAGCGGGGATGCATCGCTGGATCCAGGAAGAAGGTAAGACAGCGCGCGCTGCAGGCTCTGCATGGCTACCCCGAGCGTGACTCGGGGATACCGATCTCTGCAAAAAAAAACACCCCGAGTCACGCTCGGGGATACCGCCAGGGAGGTTAACCTCTCAAGTGGTCACTTAACCCTTCCATAGGATCCCTAAAATGTACAACCTGTAGAGACCCGAGTGTCCTTTAGTCCTGCTATGTAACTGACAATGTAACTGACAATGCTGCTAGATTCCCTATAGAGGCAATTATATAAAAATCGACTCTTTAGGCAAAAGTTGAACTGAAAAAATAAAAATAAAAATAGCACTTTAACCACTTCAATACCCGGGCACTTATACACCTTCCTGCCCAGGAGATTTTTCAGCTTTCAGCGCTGTCACACTTTGAATGACAATTGCGCGGTCATGCTACACTGTACCCAAAATACATCATTTTCTTCCCACAAATAGAGATTTCTTTTGGTGGTATTTGATCACCACTGGGGTTTTTTTTTTTCTAAACAAAAAAAAAGAAAACATTTTGAAAAAAAAAAATGTTTTCTTTGTTTCTGTTAGAAAATGTTGTTTTCTCCTTCACTGATGGGCACTTATGAGGCTGCACTGAAGGGCACTGATGAGGCGGCACTGATATGTAAAATAGATGGGCACTGATATGCAACACTGATGGGCACTGATAGGTGGCACTGATAGGCTGCGCTATTGGGCACTGATAGGTGGCACTGGTGGGCACTGATAAGTGAAACTGATGGGCACTGATAGGTGGAACAGATGGGCACTGATAGGTGGAACAGATGGGCACTGATAGGTGGAACAGATGGGCACTGATAGGTGGAACAGATGGGCACTGATAGGTGGAACAGATGGGCACTGATAGGTGGAACTGAGGGGCACTGATAGGTGGAACTGAGGGGCACTGATAGGTGGAACTGAGGGGCACTGATAGGTGGAACTGGTGGGGAATGATAGGTGGAACTGGTGGGCAATGATAGGTGGAACTGATGGGCACTGATAGGTGGAACTGATGGGCACTGATAGGTGGAACTGATGGGCACTGATAGGTGGAACTGATGGGCACTGATAGGTGGAACTGATGGGCACTGATAGGTGGAACTGATGGGCAATGATAGGGGGAACTGATGGGCAATGATAGGGGGAACTGATGGGCAATGATAGGGGGAACTGATGGGCAATGATAGGGGGAACTGATGGGCAATGATAGGCGGAACTGATGGGCAATGATAAGCGGAACTGATGGGCAATGAATGGTGGAACTGATGGGCAATGATAGGTGGAACTGATAGGCAATAATAGGTGGAACTGATAGGCAATGATAGGTGGAACTTATGGGCACTGATGAGGAGGTACTGATAGGCAGCACTGATGAGGAGGTACTGACAGGCATTACTGATGGTTATCTGAAGGGCACTGAAAGGCGTTACTAATGGGGCACTGGCACTTTGATGGGCACTGACTGGCAGCTGATAAGCACTGATTGGCATTGTTGTGGCACACTTGATGGGAGCTGTGCTGATAATCATTGTGCTGATTATCAGCGCAGACCCCCCTCTGACAGGGAAAGCTGCTGATCGTCTCTCCCTGTCAGTGCGGCCTTTTCTGGTTCACGCTGTGATAAGCTGTGATTGGTCACAGCTGATCATGTGCTAGAGGCTCCTGACCTAGATCAGAGTTGTGATGTGTCAGACTGACACACAGAAACACTGTGCGGCCCCACAGGCGCACACCGGCTCGTTATCCTGAAAGACGTCATATGATGTCCAGTCAGGATAACAGAACCGCCGCCTGGCTGTCATTCTGCTATAGGCCGGGCAGGAAGTGGTTTTAAAACATAAAATAACATTTGCAGCCTTTTCTGTGATATTCAAGAAATTTTCCCCCGCAGTACTTTTCTCTGTTGCTAGGTTGAATGATGCTCGCCATCAAACTGAGGACACCTATCTCCTTTTTTTCTTTTTTTTTTAAGATTGTTTTTTTATTAAAGAATAATCTTTAATGAAATTGATATCACCATACTACATCAATTAATACTTGATGTTACAATACAGCAAACACATACGTAAGAGATAACGTTGTCATCACAGAATAGCTCAAAGAAAAAGTGCAGAAGTCAAAACTTAACAGAACCACCTTTAAGGGGGACAGCAGCAGAACGGAGGGGGACAGCAGCAGAACGGAGGGGGACAGCAGCAGAACGGAGGGGGACAGCAGCAGAATGGAGGGGGACACAGAGGAAAACTGGAGGGGGACACAGAGGAAAACTGGAGGGGGACAGCAGCAGAACAGAGGGGGGCACAGAGGAAAACTGGAGGGGGACAGCAGCAGAACAGAGGGGGACACAGAGGAAAACTGGAGGGGGACAGCAGCAGAACAGAGGGGGGCACAGAGGAAAACTGGAGGGGGACAGCAGCAGAACAGAGGGGGGCACAGAGGAAAACTGGAGGGGGACAGCAGCAGAACGGAGGGGGACACAGAGGAAAACTGGAGGGGGACAGCAGCAGAACGGAGGGGGACACAGAAAAACTGGAGGGGGACAGCAGCAGAACAGAGGGGGGCACAGAGGAAAACTGGAGGGGGACAGCAGCAGAACGGAGGGGGACACAGAGGAAAACTGGAGGGGGACAGCAGCAGAACGGAGGGGGACACAGAAAAACTGGAGGGGGACAGCAGCAGAACAGAGGGGGCCACAGAGGAAAACTGGAGGGGGACACAGAGGAAAACTGGAGGGGGACAGCAGCAGAACGTAGGGGGACACAGAGGAAAACTGGAGGGGGACAGCAGCAGAACGGAGGGGGACACAGAGGAAAACTGGAGGGGGACGGCAGCAGAATGGAGGGGGACACAGAGGAAAACTGGAGGGGGACAGCAGCAGAACGGAGGGGGACACAGAAAAACTGGAGGGGGACAGCAGCAGAACAGAGGGGGGCACAGAGGAAAACTGGAGGGGGACAGCAGCAGAACGGAGGGGGACACAGAGGAAAACTGGAGGGGGACAGCAGCAGAACGGAGGGGGACACAGAAAAACTGGAGGGGGACAGCAGCAGAACAGAGGGGGCCACAGAGGAAAACTGGAGGGGGACACAGAGGAAAACTGGAGGGGGACAGCAGCAGAACGTAGGGGGACACAGAGGAAAACTGGAGGGGGACAGCAGCAGAACGGAGGGGGACACAGAGGAAAACTGGAGGGGGACGGCAGCAGAATGGAGGGGGACACAGAGGAAAACTGGAGGGGGACGGCAGCAGAATGGAGGGGGACACAGAGGAAAACTGGAGGGGGACAGCAGCAGAACGGAGGGGGACACAGAGGAAAACTGAAGGGGGGCGGCAGCAGAACGGAGGGGGACACAGAGGAAAACTGAAGGGGGACAGCAGCAGAACGGAGGGGGACACAGAGGAAAACTGGAGGGGGACAGCAGCAGAACGGAGGGGGACACAGAGGAAAACTGAAGGGGGACAGCAGCAGAACGGAGGGGGACACAGAGGAAAACTGGAGGGGGACAGCAGCAGAACGGAGGGGGACACAGAGGAAAACTGAAGGGGGACGGCAGCAGAACGGAGGGGGACACAGAGGAAAACTGAAGGGGGACAGCAGCAGAACGGAGGGGGACACAGAGGAAAACTGGAGGGGGACAGCAGCAGAACGGAGGGGGACACAGAGGAAAACTGAAGGGGGACAGCAGCAGAACGGAGGGGGACACAGAGGAAAACTGGAGGGGGACGGCAGCAGAACGGAGGGGGACACAGAGGAAAACTGGAGGGGGACGGCAGCAGAACGGAGGGGGACACAGAGGAAAACTGGAGGGGGACGGCAGCAGAACGGAGGGGGACACAGAGGAAAACTGGAGGGGGACGGCAGCAGAACGGAGGGGGACACAGAGGAAGACACTGGATTCCGGGGGAAGGTTTGGAGTTGTTTCTCCTTGTCTCTCGGTCACACATGTGCCTCATATATTTCCCTCACTCCAGTCACTTGAGGCTAGGATTTTTACTAGGACAGGCAGATGGGTTGCTTAGGAGAGCGGATGGTGGAACTTATTACCTTCCTGTTGTCAATTCTGCTGGGAGCCAACCCAGTCTTTTCTTTCCAGCCTTTGCAATTAAAACAGCTGCATGATTGTCAACAGTTAGTAGATGTACACAGGAGGACGTTTAGTTTGCTAAAGCACTGCGTATCGTATACGATCGCTATGTTTTTCTTGTTTTTAAGGGAAATACTGTTTTTTGCCTTTCTTCAGAGCCATCTCAGTGTTGCTGATCTCCTTCAGTCTCTTTCAGCCATTTCCTGTCTACATGCGCTCCCTCCATTGTCAGTTGTGCAACGTTGCTCTGGAGTTTCTTTCTGATAGTGACAACTGTGCCTACACAAAGGAGCAGAGTATAACCTCTATAGCAGGCCTGTTCAAAGTCCAGTCCAGGGGCCAATTGCGGCCCCCGTTCCAGTTTAATGTGGCCCCCCTGGTAATTTGGATATATACTATATTTATCGGCGCTGCTTTGGAGCGGGGGGGGGGGGGGGGCGAGTGCTGTCAAGCTACATACAGGAGAATCTCCTGTTTACTCTGCGGCATCTGTAATAGGAAGTCCCATCTCCTGGGCTGCCATTGGACAACTCTTCTGTCTATCATAGGAGGCGGGACTTTGTATTAAAGAGTCTGCTGTGTAAACAGGAGATTCTCCTGTATGTAATCTATTGACGCTCGTCTCCCCACCCCCTCCCCTCCGAGGCTGCAGGTGGGCAATGAAGAGGCTGCAGATGGGCACTGATTGGGCTGCATTGATGGGCAATGATCCTTATATTGCTTCCCTCTTAACGTGAAGGTGAGTGTTATAGGTCGATAAATACGATAAATCCAAATAATACGTCTGAGCTCATCTCTTCACTACACACAGCCACAAAGCCACGGGAATTCTTGTTGGGCCGTGTATTAGTGCTCGGGCAAACACACTTAGGTCAAATTTTAATGGTTCAAAGAATGTCAGGCAAAATGGTCGGCCCTCGCGCATGTTCACTTCATCAAATCTGGCCCTCTTTAAAAAAAGTTTGGACACCCCTGCTCTATAGAATAGGAGAACACTTATGAGAGTCCACGGGGCTGTACAACCTAAGAGTACACAAAAATAATGGAAACATTTCCCCTAGGCAGCAAAAAGTTTGTAAGAGAGTAATTATGTAAAAATATTTTATTAAATAAGAATTATTACCATATATACTCGAGTATAAGCCGAGTTTTTTCAGCCCTTTTTATTAGGGCCCTTCAGCTCCCCCTACAGGTTAACCCCTTCACTGCCCGTGTCATTTACACAGTAATCATTGCATTTTTATAGCACTGATCGCTGTATAAATGACAATGGTCCCAAAATGGTGTCAAAAGTGTCTGAGGTGTCCGCCATAATGTCGCAGTCACGATAAAAATCACAGATCGCTGCCACTACTAGTAAACTAAAAAAATATTATTAAAAGTGCCATAAAACTATCCCCTATTTTGTAGACGCTAAAACTTTTGCGCAAACCAGTCAATTAACGCTTATTACGATTTTTATTTTTTTTACCAAAAATATGTAGACGAATACGTATCGGCCTAAATTGAGGAAAAAAAAAGTTATTTTTATATATATTTTTTTTTTGGTATAGTTGTTATAGATTTTTTTTAAAATATTGATTTTTTTTCAAAATTGTCGCTCTATTTTTGTTTATAGTACAAAAAATAAAAACCACAGAGGTGATCAAATACCACTAAAAGAAAGCTCTATTTGTGGGAAAAAAGTTTTGTTTGGCGCAGTGCCGAATCGAAAAAAAGTGGTCCGGTCTTTGGCCAGCCTAATGGTGAAGTGTTTAAAGTGGATGTAAAGCCACTCTCATCCTTTCTAAACTCCTGCCATAGTGCTGATCTATAAGGATATAGATGCCTCCTGCATGTATCCTCACCTGTCAAATGTCTCCCCTCTGCAGATTCTGTGGGTGGGTCTGTTGTCTGGAGCTCTGTAGGTGGAGTCGTGATGTCAGTAGACTCCCCGCCCACCTCGACACTCCCCTTACTCTAAATTCTTCTATGATCACTAACATCCAGAAAAGTAACCACATGACTTCAGAAAAGGAGTGGGGGTGGGAATTAAAAAATAATGACCGTCTCCAGGTTAGTGTATGAGATATGTAAATAACCTGTCACTCACAGCAAGGGGGCGGAACGGACTACGTTTTTTCTCTGCAAGTCTGTTTTATTTCAATGAACAATAAAAGAGGATTGATCAGTGCTGGATTAACTCTGTGTGGCAAGACTGGGCACAGATGATAGGAAATCTTATGCCGCGTACACACAATCACTTTTTGTGATGAAAAGACGTTTTATCTGACGAAACAAAACAACGTTTTTCAAACTTCATTTTCCAAAACGGCGTTGCATAAACACCATCGTTTTTCCAAAATGCTCTAGCAAAGCGCGGTGACGTACACCACGTTCGACGGCACTCTGTTCCATTGAAGCTCCGTCTCATAACTTGCTTCTGAGCATGCGCGGGTTTAAAAACACTGTTTTCAACGTCGTTTTGCCCACACACCATCACTTTTTATGACACAAAAAATGACATTTTGAAAAACGACACAAAAAATTCAAGCATGTTCGAATTTTTTTTGGTCGTTTTTTTGAAGACATAAAACGACGTTTTGCCCACACACCATCATTTTAAATGACGTTTTTGAAAACGTCGTTTTTTTTCATCACAAAAAGTGATCGTGTGTATTATGCATTATACTCTACATTGTGACATCAAAAAAAATAATTTGGGTTTTCATCCACTTTAACCTCATGCCGCGTACACACGATCGTTTTTCGGCATGAAAAAAAAAAAAACTTTTTCAAAACGTCATTTAACCTCTTAAGGACCGCCTACTGTACATTTACGTCAGCAGAATGGCACGGCTGGGCACATCAACGTGTATATATACGTTGGTTCTAGTACCCAGCCGTGACCCGGTCCGAAGCTCCGGGACCGCGGGACTCGCGGACCCGATCGCCGCTGGAGTGCGGCGATCGGTCCCCGGAGCTGAAGAACGGGAAGAGCCGTGTGTAAACACGGCTTCCCCGTGCTTCACTGTGGCCGCAGCATCGATCACGTCATCCCTGTTATAGGGGGACATGATCGATGACGTCACACCTACAGCCACACCCCCCTTCAGTTGTAAACACACACAGGGAACACATAACCCCTACAGCGCCCCCTTGTGCTTAACTCCCAAACTGCAACTGTCATTTTCACAGTAAACAATGCAATTTAAATGCATTTTTTGCTGTGAAAATGACAATTGTCCCAAAAATGTGTCAAAATTGTTCGAAGTGTCCGCCATAATGTCGCAGTCACGAAAAAAATCGCTGATCGCCGCTATTAGTAGTAAAAAAAATAAAAATGCAATAAAACTATCCCTTATTTTGTAAACGCTATAAATTTTGCGAAAACCACCCGATAAACGCTTTTTGCGACTTTTTTTTTATACCAAAAATAGGTAGAAGAATACGTATCGGCCTAAACTGAGGAAAAAAAATTATATATTTTGGGGGGATATTTATTATAGCAAAAAGTAAAAAATATTGAATTTTTTTCAAAATTGTCGCTCTATTTTTGTTTATAGCGCAAAAAATAAAAACCGCAGAGGTGATCAAATACCATCAAAAGAAAGCGCTATTTGTGGGGAAAAAAGGACGCCAATTTTGTTAGGGAGCCACGTCGCACGACCGTGCAATTGTCAGTTAAAACGACGCAGTGCCGAATCGCAACAAGGGGCAAGGTCCTTTAGCAGCATTTTGGTCCGGGTCTTAAGTGGTTAAAATGATCGTTTGTGGGCTTCACATCGATTTTCATCTTCTGAAAAACGACCAAAAAAAAAATTCGCGCATCCTGCATTTTTTTAACGTCGTTTTAAAAAATGTCGTTTTTTTAGGTTGCAGTACAGGCGTTTTTGAGCTGCAGTGCACAGGAGGCCTTATAACAAATACCCTGGAAAGTTGTTGCTGACGTGGAGTAGCGTTAGCCTATCCCTTGGTACTTTATTGGAGAATGGCAGAACATTTTATACACAAAAACATATTTATTGCTTTGGAATATAAAAACTATTTCTTGTCTTGTAATTTATACTCCAATAAATTTTAGCTTAAAAAGGCAACAACTAAGACAGTGTTTTGCCCCACCAGAGCTCCATTACCATCGGGAGTATTGATGGAGGGATCGCCTCCAATCCCCGTCATGGCCATGACTGGCTGAGGACCCAACATTTCCATCAATCTTCTCGTGTTACCAGCCCTTGCATTCTCTAGAAATATCCAAACCCAAGTTTTACCCTTTGCAATGTTTTGGGTGGAGCCGTTCTTGATTTTTGATAAAAGTTCAATCTGGCTTACAGCAGAAAACGAAATTTCTAGGGACACGTCTTTAAAGCCCAGAAGTGTCCTTGGGATGTCGGCCATGGGGGCCGGTACCTGGTTTCCAGTAGTTTTCCTCTACGAGGATCTCTGTGTGTGAGAAGCTCTGGCTCTCCGTTCCTGTCTCCTACATTGCGGCTCTCCCATTACCCCGGCCTAATTCCGCTACAAATAATTTAAAGATGTTTTGTCTCCTTCAATTAAAAGTAGCCTGGAAGTTGCAGCCTTAAATCCCACAGCCTTACATAACCCCTTCCCGGCAGCCCCACTTTAAGTCCTGTTTAAGCTCAGCGGTCATAAAAACAGATGGAGATGATGATACTGTGAAACAACAGTTTTAGAATGGCTCACCGAACTGCTGTGGGTACCCACCCTGCGATTTCTTATTACTCAGGAGGACATCACTGGTGGGATGAAAGGTCCGTGGCTGCTAAAGCCCAACTCCAGTTTAGGGGTCACCCCTCAGTCCTCTCCCCCCACCAGTTGGACCCCTCACACCTGCAAATTATGTAAAAGACTTGCAGAAACATCTTAATTCTGGTGGTCACGTGAGGAGCCAGATACCGTATATACTCTAGTATAAGCCCACCCGAATATAAGCCGAGGCACCTAATTTTACAACAAAATAAATGGGAAAATGTTTTGACTCGAGTATAAGCCTAGGGCAGTGATGGCGAACCTTGGCACCCCAGATATTTCAGAACTACATTTCCCATGATGCTCTAGTACACCACAGAATGCATGAGCATCATGGGAAATGTAGTTCCAAAACATTTGGGGTGCCAAGGTTCGCCATCACTGGTCTAGGGTGTCCATCTGCATGCCTCTCTTTGCCTCACTGTGCCCATGCCTCACTGTGCCCATGTGCATGCCTCACTGTGCCCATGCCTCACTGTGCCCATGCCTCACTGTGCCCATGCCTCACTGTGCCCATGCCTCACTGTGCCCATGCCTCACTGTTTCCAGGCCTCACTGTTTCCAGGCCTCACTGTTTCCAGGCCTCACTGTGCCCATGCCTCACTGTGTCCATGTGCATGCCTCACTGTGCCCATATCTCACTGTGCCCATGTCTCACTGTGCCCAGGCCTCACTGTGCCCAGGCCTCACTGTACCCAGGCCTCACTGTTTCCAGGCCTCACTGTGCCCATGCCTCACTGTGTCCATGTGCATGCCTCACTGTGCCCATGTCTCACTGTGCCCATGTCTCACTGTGCCCATGTCTCACTGTGCCCATGTCTCACTGTGCCCAGGCCTCACTGTGCCCAGGCCTCACTGTGCCCAGGCCTCACTGTGCCCAGGCCTCACTGTGCCCAGGCCTTACTGTGCTCATGCCTTACTGTGCTCATGCCTCACTGTGCTCATGCCTCACTGTGCTCATGCCTCACTGTGCCCATGCCTCACTGTGTCCATGTGCATGCCTCACTGTTTCCAGGCCTCAGTGTGCCCATGCCTCACTGTGTCCAGGCCTCACTGTGCCCAGGCCTCACTGTGCCCAGGCCTCACTGTGCCCAGGCCTCACTGTGCCCAGGCCTCACTTTGCCCAGGCCTCACTGTGTCCAGGCCTCACTGTGTCCAGGCCTCACTGTGCTCATGCCTCACTGTGCTCATGCCTCACTGTGCCCATGCCTCACTGTGCCCATGCCTCACTGTGCCCATGCCTCACTGTGCCCATGCCTCACTGTGCCCATGCCTCACTGTGCCCATGCCTCGCTATACTCATGACCAGACTGACGTTTAACATGGGAGTCTATGAAAGGGGTGCCTGGATTTGGAAAATCGGTGCTCTCCAGCCGTATTTCCCCCAGACAAGAAACTTTGCACACACAGGAGAAATGGGGATACATGTGTGGCAAGGTCCAGGTCCAGGAAACCTACGACCGGCCAGTAGTGGGTCCCCAAAATCTACAAAGAAATTACCATTTAACATGGGAGTTTATGCAAGGGGTGCCCGGCTTTAAAAGATCGGTGCTCCCCAGCCGTAGGTCCCCCCAGACAAAAAACTTTGCACACATGTAGAGGAAGAATGGGACTACATGTGTGCCAAGTTTGGGGTCCAGGGGACCTACAGCCGGCCAGTACCGGGCCCCAAAATACAGGAGATCAGGCGCAAAAAGGTGATAAGCCGAGGGGGGCATTTTCAGCACCAAAAAATCTGCTGAAAAACTTGGCTTATACTCGAGTATATACGGTACTTCTTGGCCTCCAACATGCTCAAAATGCAATGCTCCATAGAATGGCATTGCTTATGTGACATGTGAGCATCAGTCTTTGCATCACCGTACTGTGATCCCAGGTTGTGTAATATTGCTGAACAACGGCATTGACACCTTGGGCACCATAAGTGGTTGAATGACACCAGGGGGGTTATTTACAAAAGCCAAATCCACAAGTGCATAGTGCAGTCGCTGTAGATCTGAGGGGAACATGCAAGGAAAATAAAAAACAGCATATTAGCTTGCACATGATTGGATGATAAAATCAGCAGAGCTTCCCCTCATTTCAGGTCTACCCCTCAGATTTACAGCGACTGCACTTCCAAGTGCACTTTCAGTGCAATTTCAAGGGCACTTTGCATTTGTAGTGCAAAGTGGATTTGCCATTTGTAAATTACCCCCGTAGTGTTTATGGCTGGCCCTATGGTTTAAAAAGTAGAGCTGCCTAGCACTGGTCATAGCAAATGTGCAGATATCTCCCTAAAAGAGTCCCAGGTAGTGATCTCATGACACCTTTTCGTCTTATTATGTCTAATATACAGGTATATACAGTATTAAGTATTATTAAATACACTTTGTATTATGTACTGAATTATTACTTTTGGGCACACAGACCCATTTATAATTCTCTTGTTTTTTTTTGTTACAGACACAACCAGTGCCCAACCCTCTGGCCTACTACATGCATCGTAACCCAGTGTTGTTCCACCAGTTTGAGACCCTGATCAACCACTTCATTGAGCTGGTAGTGCCATTCTTCGTTGTCATGGGCAGACGTATGTGCACCATCTTCGGGGTACTCCAGATCCTCTTCCAGGTAGGGAAATCGCTAAAATTAAGGTGACCAGATTTTTTAAATGAAGTCCGGGGACAAATTTGTTTTTTTTTAATTGACAAATGGTAAACTTTTTTATAAGCACATTTTCCTAAAATTATATAAGCAGTGTATGTGGTATGTGTTTATGGAATGATTGTATAATATATATATATATATATATATATATATATATATATATATTCGTTATTTCTCACATTTTGTTCATGAGATAAAAAAAAGACACTTCTTAGATTTTTTTGGGGATATGACTACCAAATGTTAAGAAGATAAGATAGAGGAAAACCCTTGGAGGGTGGGATGAGGCGGCAGCACGTGCTGCATAAACACTGACTATTTGTCTATGCATGGGTTGTCTGACAGAGGGGGCGGAGCTCCCCACATAGGCCCACCATCCCCGATATCATAGCTTGATTTTGACAGCTCCACTCACTCTGTGTCACTGCGGCAGTATGCTCCTGACTTGCCCACCAATTCCTGGCTGTGCTGGATGGATATTGACATTGCTGCATGTCCTGCTAGGGCTAGGCTGTCAGCAATAAGTATGGGCACCCCTCCCGAATCCAGGGACAGACGTGGTCTGGGGACAGTTTCCTTAATCCGTGGACTGTCCCCAGAAACTGGGAAAGTCTGGTTACCCTACTCCAGGGGTGCCCAACCTTTTGAAGGTTGAGGGCCACTTAAGCGGGCCACAATGAGCAGAGTGGGCAGATGACAGGTCTGTGTCCAGTCTGCATATGCAAAGCAGACACAGTCCAATCTACTCTATGGGCCCTCCGATCCAATCAGATAGAAGGGGGCAGATCCATTTCTGTTTTTGTTTTTTTTTAGCAGATTGCATTGGAGGTAGGCAGGTGTAAACGGACAAAAGTCTGTTTACATCTGCCGCTCTATAGAGGTGAATGGAGGGTCTGATTGGTAGGGTGACCACATTTCCAAACTACCATTCAGGGACACCCTCCTTTCCCAAAAATCAGCTTGTGCTGTAACGAATCACAGCACAGTGATTGGACACAAGAGGTGGGATTTATGTTTTATCCAATCGCAAGCAGGGGGCGGGGATTGTGCTCCTCCAGGCATTCCCGACCAGGACAAGTACTGTAAGTGAGTAAAGCGGTGATGTGGCAGCCTTTTTTTGGGGGCATTAGATTGGCCCAGGGGGTGGCTGTGTCATTTTCATTCCGGTACACTGTATTGTCCCGGAATGAAGATGCCCGGGACAGACCTTCAAAATGCGGACTGTCCCGGGCAATCCGGGACGCGTGGTCACCCTACCAATTGGGTCAGACCAATCATGTGAAAGGGGCCTAAGGCTGCTTTTACACTGATGGTCTGCGGTCTATTGTGGCGCAGTGTACCTGCGGTTTTCCCGGCAGGTGACGCAGCAAGCTGCAAAACTGAGCCAGGAAATAGTGAAGTCCTCTTTCTGGGTGTGCATGAAGGAAGGTGCCACAAGCAGAACATATAAAATCCAGACTCGTATGTCATAAATATCCCATGCGTTTCAGAGAACCAAAGGGCATGTTATTGTTGTCTATGGAACTTGTAATAGGATAGGGTGACCAGACATCCCCAGTTTCAGGGGACAGTCCCCGGATTGAGCACACTGTCCCCGGACCAAGTCTGTCCCCGTTTTTGTCCCCGGATTGGATTTGAACAGAGGCTGGGGCAATGTCAAAGACATTCAGTGCACAATAAAAAAAAAGATTCTGAATTACACACCTCTACTCCGCCGCTCCTACTAGCTTAGGTGGGTGTATTTTTTTCCATTATGTGTGCCCCTTTCTGATTATCATGTGTTGGTTGGAGCGGAGGGAATATTTCTTCCATTTCGGGTGCATGCCCATTCCGCTTCACTTCTGTTCTTCTGCCTTGGCTCAAGTCCTGGCCAGCCACCTGCCTGTTTCTCTCCTTGCCTTCCCTGGTGGAGTGATCTTGCTCCGCACCCCAACCAGTAGTAGCCGAGGCCCGGAGAGTGAGACTTCACAGGCTGTGAGGCGGGCGGCGGCGATGGGCAGAGAGTCGCCGATTGCCGCCATTACTATTCATTTTAAAAATCTGGTCACCTTATAATAGGATCCTGAGGGGCAATCAGTCTAATGATCGTCCCAGATGTCTATTAAGCTATGCAGGGTGACATAGTTGTAAGGATCAGAAGACTGAGCAAAGTGACAGGTGAAATACTTCCTTCCCTTTTATGTCTTTTATAGTGTATTTAGCCATTTGCCTGGGACTGTCTCTATAAGACACCTAAAAGAAGGTCTAATGTAAATTGTATACAGATTGTCCCCTTTTCATGTGTTCTTCCATTCTGTGATGTGATTGGACGGTGCACATTGTAAATGACAGATATACAGTTGAATGATAACAATAGGAAAGAGTGGCTTCCACTGACCACAAACCTCTGGCTGGTATACAAAGACCCGGTTGTTCCCGGGATGACATGAATATTATGCAGCAAGGAATCTACCCAACGTCCCCTTTCCATACAGCCGGTGGGCCCCGGGCGGCCCTCCCAGCCTTACACTGGCTCTCTGTATCCCTCCTGGCCACAGTGCTGCCTCCACTCATTAGGGAAAGCCTTAGTTATGTTTACCAAGTAGGAAGAAAAACAACTCCACCATGGAGAAGATAAGAAGGAATGCGATCGGGGCCGCAGCACCCGCGGTTAAAGGGAAACACCACCAACATTTCATATAACATTTTTAATTCCTACACAGTCCAACTTGTAATCTAAATGTATTTAAGATGATTTATCCATGTTACTCTGCAGCTGCTATAAGTTAACAGCATCGGCAAGAAATGAACTTGTTGCATCCTTGCAACCATGGCAAATCTGAGGCCGTGTACACACGGCAGAGAACCTCGACGGGCAGAACACATCGTTCCGCCCGTCGAGGTTCCCTGCCGGCCGTCGAAATCGGCGACCCGCCCGTCGGGAATGGCAACCAGCCATTCATCCAGGCGGGCCGTCGAGGAAATAGAGAGCGTGCTCTCTATTTCTGCTCGACGGGCTTCCCGACGGGAAGCTCGCCGAGAGCCTACACACGACCGAGGTCCTCGCTGGAATGCAGCTTCCAGCGAGGTTCTTGCTGGTTTCCAGCGAGAACCTCGGTCGTGTGTACACGGCCTAAGGGCATTGCATACAGCAATTCAAGATCAAAGCATCTCGGTGCTGACAATAATTTTCTGCCCTGACCTTATTTGATCAAATCCAGTCAAAAGCAAGTTTTAATCAGTCAAAAAGTAATGCTGCATACACACGACCGTTTTTCATGACGAGAAAAATGCCCGCTGCAATGTCGCAGTCCCGCTAAAAATTGCAGATTGCCGCCATTATTAGTAAAAAAAAAAATATTAATAATAATGCCATAAATCTATTCCTTATTTTGTAAACGCTATAGCTTTTGCGCAAACCAATCAATATACACTATTTTTATGGTTTTTTTTTGGGGGGGGGGGGGGGGGGGGTATTTATTATAGAAAAAAATAAGAGGTGATCAAATATCGCCAAAAGAAAGCTCCATTTGTGGGGAAAAAAGGACATCAATTTTGTTTGGGTACAGCGTTGCACGACCGCGACACATCGCCTTATCGCAAAAAATTGGCCTGGTCATTAAGGGGGAAAATCTTCCGGTGCTTAAAGCGGAGGTCCACCCTAAAATGAAACTTCATTTACATAGCTTCCCTGTAATCTAAAATTAAAAAATGTTGTCAAAAAATAAAAATCTTGCCTGGAATTTGCTGTTACTAGGCAGATTAGCAAATCTGCCTAGTTCCTGGACCGTGGTGGGTCTTCTTCCCTTCCTAAGCCGCCTTGCCTGTGCACTTTACTCTGTCGGGAAAAAAAACGTTTTACTGCGCATGATCTGTTATCTGTGTTGTCATAACAACGGGGCGAGACGTTCCTCCGTCGCCGCCCGTTGTCATGACAACAAAACAAATTAACGGCGATACGAGCGCCGTTCTACTGCGCATGCGTGAGATCGAAAGGTGCATGCTGGTTACCCAGCATGCACCTCTCTCAGAAGACACAGGTACTGGGCTTCACATGCCCACAGCTATGATGGAAACGGCCACAAGATCGCTGAGAGGATATCAGGTAAGTGTTTGAACTGATTTGTGCACCAATGGTGATTTTTCAATATGTTTTTTGCCATATTAACTGTAATTAATTTTATACTGCAAAAAAAATAAAAATTATGCCCGGACCCCCGCTTTAAGTAAAAGAATCATGCTGCCTGCAGGAAGGGGCAGAGACCAGACCAGTCACCCTGCACAAGGAGAGAGAACAGAGCCGTGGGAGGGGCCCAGAAGGCTCCACCCACTACAGGCTGCCTGCAGAAAACTACGGGAGGGGGCGGAGACAAGACCGGTCACCCTGCACAAGGAGAGAGCAGAGCTGTGGGAGGGGCCAGCAGGCTCCACCCGCTACAGGCTGCCTGCAGGAAACTACAGGAAGGGGCGGAGACAAGACTGGTCACCCTGCACAAGGAGAGAGCAGAGCTGTGGGAGGGGCCAGCAGGCTCCACCCGCTACAGGCTGCCTGCAGGAAACTACAGGAAGGGGCGGAGACAAGACTGGTCACCCTGCAAAAGGAGAGAGAACAAAGCTGTGGGAGGGGCCCAGAAGGCTCCACCCACTACAGGCTGCCTGCAGAAAACTACGGGAGGGGGCGGAGACAATACCGGTCACTCTGCACAAAGAGAGAGAGCAAAGCTGTGGGAGGGGCCAACAGGCTCCACCCACTACAGGCTACCTGCAGGAAACTACAGCAAGGAGCGGAGACAAGACTGGTCACCCTGCACAAGGAGAGAGAGCAGAGCTTTGGGAGGGGCCCAGCAGGCTCCACCCACTAGAGGCTGCCTGCAGAAAACTACAGGAAGGGGCGGAGACAAGACCAGTCACCCTGCACAAGGAGAGAGAGAGAAGCAGTAAGCGGTCTTTATTACAGGAAGCTCCTGCACAGAAGCCAGTCTCTCGCTGGATTACTGCACAGATCTGGAAGAAATAGACAAAGCACACCAAGATTCAAGTAATAATACACATGCCTCTTGCATTAAGACAATATGTGCTTATCCCGGAGTTCAGCTTCAAAAGCCAAACAAAATGTAACCCGCCAATCTTGCTGTATTGTTCTAATGATGCTGCGACCTGCATATGGAACGGCGGCCCCTAGTGGACACTTATGCTCACTGCATGCTTACCTGCACAGTGTCAGCGCCCAAGGAGCCAGTAGGATTTAGAAGGCTCCCATAAAACCTTGTAATTACGCGAGTCCAACCACGAGTTAATTGCTATTTTATTGACGGTTCACAATTACGGACTTATTTATCCTAACGGCGGGGAGAGAGCCTGTGCACGAGAAACGCACAGCGGAGCGCAGGGGGGAATCTGGCTCTTAAACAAAACCCTGCTTCTTTCACACACACAGTCTGGGCATTCAGCTGCCTTTATGGACAGACTCCTGTTCTGCAGAGGAAGCTGTAAACTTTAATGCTGATATGCCATTTAATACACGCGCTTGAAGATCTCCATTGACATTTCGTGCACGGTTTTACGGCGCTTTTTATAATTGTTATTGGAGTCGCGGTGGCGGGTCCGACTGTGGGATTCCCCCCCCCCCCCCTTATATTTTAGATTCAGTTTTAAATCGGGTTTTAACTCTTTCCTTCTTTTCTGATGAGATAAAGAACATTGTCGTTTCGGAAAGGACAACTCCACCCAGTACTGATCGCTAGGGCTGTGTGGGTGGTGAATCATCCGAATGGAAGCGACAATTTTGGTGGGATTCTGTAGCTCACCAATTGTTATGGGTGGAGTCAACTATTAGAGCGGTCATCTTTCTTGTGTTCGTCATGATATAGTAGATGGCAGAGACTAAGGACATGAGACAGGATATGATCAGAGACTTCACGAACAGTAGAAGGGTCTTAAGGGGCATTACATACAAGAATTGCATTACATACAGAATGCAGAGTTCAGGGGGGTCACACACAGAGTGCAGAGCTGTCACTTGTAAACACAGAAACCAGACTTCTATGTTTACAAGTGATTGTGGTGAGCAGACCTCCTCCCCAAGGATCTGAGCCGGAGGTGGTGGTGAGTTCCACCAAGTTCTCCCTGAGAAAAAGCCCTGGTACCTCAGGCAGCGCGCTTGCGACCCAGTCCGAAGCTCTGGGACCCGATCGCCGCCGGTGTCCTACGATCAGGTCTGAGAAGCTGAAGAACGGGGAAACACTCCCTTAGGGCACACTTAACCCCTTTAGCGCCCCCCTAGTGGTTTACCCCTTCACTGCCATTGTCATTTATACATTAATCAGTGCATTTTTATAGCACTTTTTGCTGTGAAATTGACAATGGTCCCAAAAATGTGTCAAAAGTGTCCGATGTGTCCGCCATAATGTCGCAGTCACGATAAAAATCGCTGATCGCCGCCATTACTAGTAAAAAAAAAAAAATATTAATAAAAATGCCATAAAACTATTCCCTATTTTGCAAACGCTATAACTTTTGCGCAAACCAATTAATACATTAGTCGCTCTATTTTTGTTTATAGAGCAAAAAATAACAACCGTAGAGGTGATCAAATAGCACCAAAAAAAGCTCTATTTGTGGGGAGAAAAAGGATGCCAATTTTGTTTGGGAGGCACGTCGCACAAGCGCGCAATTGTCAGTTAAAGCGACAAAGTGCCAAGTCGCAAAAAGGGGCCTGGTCATTTACCTGCATAATGGTCCGGGGCTTAAGTGGTTAATGCAGCTCTGTGTTCATTAACTCATCGATAATTTACATGGATATGACTTGGTCTCAGCCTCTTGCAGTCCTTGTACACCAGATGTCGGCTTGGGAGAGAATGAAGCAGCATAAGGAGCCTATAAGCGGTGCTGTAGTGCTCATGTGCTAACAAGGAACATGCTGATAGGCAGAAAGAGCAGAGTGAGCTCATCTGTGTTAGGCTCCTTTCACATAAATGCATTTTTCAATGCTTTTTGCAGAAAAGCAAGACCTTTTTTTTAACATGAGTTTCTATAGAACAGGATTCAAAAAGATAAAAACTCAGATAGCCTTTAAAAACATCCTGTGGGAGGGTCGAAACGCGTCAGTGGACCACGGGTGGCAACTTCAGATCCGGCCGGTGACCTGTAGGTAAAAGTGGTGTAACAGGAATTACAACCACTTCAAGCAGGCCATACATTATACATTTTATTTAGATTTACCTTCAATTGCCTTATTTCATACAAATTGATAGTGACCTCATATTATATGGTTTTGGTAAATCTATAGGAAAATTGTATAACGTATGGCCAGTCTTAGTAAATCAACCCCATACTGAATGCATGTTTTTGCTTTCTGATTATTGTACTTTTGCTTCAGTTATGACTGGAGTACACTTTTACTTTTAGCCCATTTACATTACTGTGTTGCAGTAACGCATGCAGGGCCAATCCTAGGGTCACAGGCGCCTGGGTGCAGAAATATTTCTGGTGCCCCCACATGGGTGTGGTCATTTTACTAACTCCTCAAATTTACAAATGTTTTTATGGCAACGACTCAACCACAGAAATGCTCCCCCACGAAGTCTTCATTACTCTGGGATCCTTGCATGATCTGTTAACAATGAACAAAATACAGGAAGAGAAGCAGAGTACTTTTTTAGGACCTGGAGGGGGGCCTCTCTAATTGACACAGAGAGGGCTTCTGTTAGAGAGTCTGCTAGAAAGAGCCACCAGACATACTACAGGCATGATACAGGAGATGGTCAGAGACTGTAGACATGATATGGTCAGAGACTGCAGACATGATACTGGAGATGGTCAGAGACTGCAGACATAATACTGGAGATGGTCAGAGGCTTCAGACATGATACAGGAGATGGTCAGAGGCTGCAGACATGATACAGGAGATGGTCAGAGACTGCAGACATGATACAGGAGATGGTCAGAGACTGCAGACATGATACAGGAGATGGCCAGAGACTGCAGACATGATACAGGAGATGGTCAGAGACTGCAGACATGATACAGGAGATGGTCAGAGACTGCAGACATGATACAGGAGATGGTCAGAGACTGCAGACATCATACAGGAGATGGTCAGTGACTGCAAACATAGTACAGGAGATGGTCAGTGACTGCAAACATAGTACAGGAGATGATCAGAGACTGCAGACATGATACAGGAGATGGTCAGAGACTGCAGACATGATACAGGAGATGGTCAGAGACTGCAGACATGATACAGGAGATGGTCAGAGACTGCAGACATAGTACAGGAGATGATCAGAGACTGCAGACATGGTACAGGAGATGATCAGAGACTATGCAATCTATCATGCCATAAAACATCTAGAGCAGGGGCAGCCCAGAGCATGTGTAAAGGGATGCTGGGGATGCCATCCTCCAGCACACTGAACACTGTGACTCGCCTCGGTTCTCTCTGCAGCCTGAGATAGAGATGGGAGGGGAAGGCATTCCAAATGGAGTTGGTAGAGACAGTGTGGGATCCAAGACTCCCAGTGTGATGAATTCATTCCTGCACATCAGCACTCAGCAGCCACTGAAAACTTGAACCCTTGTGTCAGGCAGAGGAACGCCACCTCCCCCGAGCACTACCAGAAAGAGGGGAGAATTCTGGCTTTTTGGCGCCCCCACCTCTGCAGGTGCCTGGGTACAAAGCACCCTGCCTAGGATCGGCCCTGAACCCATGTTACATGCATGGTGGTGCCATTCATTTTCATTGACACCCCAACATTACGGTAACAGAACTGCATTGCCAAAAATGGGTTTCCTTTCATTTCATTGGGCTGCCCTGATGCAACCCGTGGTAACGCACAGCAACAATGTAAATGGGCCCTAAATGTGCAAAGGGTCGGGTACAGACACAAATTTTTCACAGGTGTCTGGCTCTGGAACGAATATTAGCTGTTCCCCGTCTACAATGAGAAGACATATACGACGATATTCATGATATTCAAGCAGCACATGGCAATAAAACAGGACTGGAGTTTTTTGTTTTTTTTAAACTAAAGCCGAGAGAGGTCACCTCAGCCGACCAAGGCCGCGAAAGGGTTAATTGGGTCCAGCCGGCTCTCATCAGACATTTATCCCTGTAACAGAGTCAGGATCGGCTCCAGCCCATGCAGCTGCCCTTCCAGCCTGCCAAGGGACCAGGTGCCGGCTCGGGATGGGGGGTGAGCAGAACCCCGCGCTTGGCATGGTGGCAGCGCCGGAGCCATCAAGGTTTTGTGTGTGCATCTGCAAGCCAGTGTGTGTATGAGCGTGTCCATGTGTATGTATGCAGATAAATATTTATATTCCATAACAAGAACACAGGGCCGTATTAAAATTCTCTTATTATCGTGGCCCTACGTGACCGTGTCGCTGCGATTACAAGCATTTATTTGCCTCTTAGCTCTTTTATTTGTTTTTATTGCAGAGCGTAGGTTAGCAACACAGCCGCTGTAGCTTTTTTAAATAGTTTGTGGGTCACGGTAGGCAACAGGCATAACAAACGTGCAATATTTATAAAGGATGGGGAAACGGGGCAAATGCCCCCAAGACCAGTCTAGAATGGCTAGAGTAGGATCACTTTGATGCGGTTGGTCAGATTAAATATATGTATTGCAATATGTGTAGACTAGGAAACCCTGTTTAACCACTTCAATACCGGCATTTTCACCCCCTTCCTGCCCAGGCCAGTTTTCATCACTGTCGCACTTTGATTGACAGTTGCGCGGTCATGCAACACTGTGCCCCACAAATAGAGCTTTTTTTTTTTGGTGGTATTTGGTCACCTCTGCAGTCTTTGTTACGCTATAAACAAAAGAAGAGTGACACGTTTATAATAAATATTCCATTTTTTTTTACTAGTAATGGCAGCGATTTTTATCGTGACTTTGACATTGCGGCGGACATATCGGACACTTTTGACACTATTTTTGGACCATTCACATTTTTACAGCGATTAGTGCTATAAAAATGCACTGATTACTGTGTAAATGTGACTGGCAGTGAAGGGGTTAACCAGTAGAGGGCGCTGAAAGAGTTAAGTGTGTCCTAGAGAGTAATTCGAACTGTTAGGGGGGCGGGGTTTACTGTGACACGTCACTGGTCACTGCTCCCGATGAGAGACAATCCGTGCTGTGTCACTAGGCAGAATAGGGTTTACAAAGACATCCCCCCGTTCTGTTGTTCCGTGACCGATCTCGGGACACCGGCGGACATTGTTGCTTTGCCTGCCCGTGCCATTCTGCCGACGTATATCTACGTGAGGCGGTCGACAAGCGGGAAATGTTGCTGTAGGCCTCTTGGCAGCCTCCCTGACCACTTTTCTTTTCATCTTTTCATCAATTTTGGAGGGGTGTCCAGTTCTTGGTAATGTCGCTGTTGTGCCATATTTTCTTCTCTTAATGATGTCTTCACTGTGTTCCATGGTATATCTAATGCCTTGGAATTTCTTCTGTACCCTTCTCCTGACTGATACCTTTTAATAAGGAAATTCCTCTGATGCTTTGAAAGCTCTCTGCAGACCGTGGATTTTGCTATAGGAGGCAACTAAGAAAATGTCAGGAAAGACCTACTAGAACAGCTGAACTTTATTTGGTGTTAATCAGAGGCACCGTAAATGAGGGGGGGGGGGGGAACTGACTCCTATTTAACATGAGTTTGAATGTGATTAACTAATTCTAAACAGTTATAAAAAGGGTGTGCACACTTATGCAACTACATTATTTTATTTTTACTTCCTCCTTACTTTCAGGTTGTTTTTAAACTGAGTTGTACAGTTTATGGGTCACATTAAAGGTGGAAAAAGTTTTGAAATCATTTATATTTGTCTCATTTTTTTACATGACAGAAACCTGACATTTTACCAGGGGTGTGTAGACTTTTTATATCCACTGTAAGTGACATAATGAAGAAAAAACACAGGTTGTGGCATTGGGACCCAGGGCATTCACCAGCAGATGTTTAGGGCACATGCCCAGCACTAGCAATGCCCATGGTACTGTCATAGGTGAGAAACAGCCACATCCTTCATCACAAACAGGGCCACCATCAGGGGGGTACAAGCCCACACACTTGTAAGGGGCCCGAGAGTCTAGAAGGGCCCGGCTGTCTGGCAGGGATGAGAGAAGGCAGGGGCGGGTGCATGAGAGCTCTGTGGCTGCGCTGGCTTTCAGAATGTCTGCTGCTGTGTCATTGACCTGACACCGGGCTCTTTGCTGCCACCTCTGGTAAATTCCAGCAAGTGGATACCTTGTGTGTTCTGCACAAGAGCTGGGACCAGTAACAGCATCTTCCAAGTAAGGTCTAATGTACAACTGAAGAGGAAAGGGGTTGGGGTGGTGTACATGTGTGTGTCTGTGTTACATATGTGTATGTGCCTGTGTACATATGTGTGTATGTGTGCGTGTGTGCCTGTGTGTGAGGGGGGCTGAGAGAGTACAGGTGTGAGGGGGGCTGAGAGCGTACAGGTGTGAGGGGGGAGGTGTGAGGGGGGCTGAGAGCGTACAGGTTTGAGGGGGGCTGAGAGCGTACAGGTGTGTGGGGGCCTGAGAGCGTACAGGTGTGTGGGGGCCTGAGAGCGTACAGGTGTGAGGGGGGCTGAGAGCGTACAGGTGTGAGGGGGGCTGAGAGCGTACAGGTGTGAGGGGGGCTAAGAGTGTACAGGTGTGTGGGGGGCTGAGAGCGTACAGGTGTGAGGGGGGCTGAGAGCGTACAGGTGTGAGGGGGGGCTGAGAGCGTACAGGTGTGAGGGGGCTGAGAGCGTACAGGTGTGAGGGGGGCTGAGAGCGTACAGGTGTGTGGGGGGCTGAGAGCGTACAGGTGTGTGGGGGCCTGAGAGCGTACAGGTGTGTGGGGGCTGAGAGCGTTCAGGTGTGTGGGGGCTGAGAGCGTACAGGTGTGTGGGGGGCTGAGAGCGTACAGGTGTGTGGGGGGCTGAGAGCGTACAGGTGTGTGGGGGGCTGAGAGCGTACAGGTGTGTGGGGGCTGAGAGCGTACATGTGTGTGGGGGGCTGAGAGCGTACAGGTGTGTGGGGGGCTGAGAGCGTACAGGTGTGAGGGGGGCTGAGAGCGTACAGGTGTGAGGGGGGCTGAGAGCGTACAGGTGTGTGGGGGGGCTGAGAGCGTACAGGTGTGAGGGGGGCTGAGAGCGTACAGGTGTGAGGGGGGCTGAGAGCGTACAGGTGTGAGGGGGGCTGAGAGCGTACAGGTGTGAGGGGGGCTGAGAGCGTACAGGTGTGAGGGGGGCTGAGAGCGTACAGGTGTGAGAGGGGCTGAGAGCGTACAGGTGTGAGGGGGGCTGAGAGCGTACAGGTGTGAGGGGGGCTGAGAGCGTACAGGTGTGAGGGGGGCTGAGAGCGTACAGGTGTGAGGGGGGGCTAAGAGCGTACAGGTGTGTGGGGGGCTGAGAGCGTACAGGTGTGTGGGGGGCTGAGAGCGTATGGGTGTGAGGGGGGCTGAGAGCGTACTGGTGTGTGGGGGCTGAGAGCATACAGGTGTGTGGGGGGCTGAGAGCGTACAGCTGCTGGTTTGGGATGTCTCTCTTGGGCAAAATATACTTTCCTACTGTTAAATCAATGGGATGGCTAATGGGCGGATTCGGTGGGATGGCCAGTGGGCAGGCCCTGGGGAATGCTGATGGTGGGGGGTGTTGCCCAGACCTAAAGCTGTCTAAGGGGCCCCACAATTTCTGATAGCTGCTCTGATCACAAATGTCCTTCATCAACTTGTATTGATGAAAAATAAAGGTTACGTGTCTGGCCATGTCGGGTAAATGACAGACTTCATTAGTCACACTCTGGTCCAGCCTACTGGTGAGTCCCTGACACTCCTGCATGTCCCGACACCAGTGTGAATGAATGCCATACAGGTCAAGCAACAAGGATCAGCTTTTGTGCTGCATGTAGAAAATGGGTTCAATATACTTATTGGCAAGGCACGCCGTGTTTGTTAGTTCCTGGAATTTCTTATAACACTAGTTTTATCCTTCAAAATGTGCTCTCCTGCTAATGGGACTGACTCCTGTTTTTCAGATAATAAGTGTCTTTCTTATTCTGAACAACATACACCTTCCTCCGTCTCCATCCACCTCTTTTTCCCCCCTTCCTCCGTCACTGTTAATTTGGGTTTCCTGTAAATTATTTTCCTAGGTAATATAACAATTTGTTTTTCATTAGCAGCTGTCCGCTCCAGAGCGTGGTCAAGTTTGAGGAAAAGCAGCCAGCGAGTGGGGCCTGGGAGGGAAGGCCTGGAGGGAATAAATGGGTCTATACACGATGCAGTTTACTGCTTGCAGCCAGGCAGGGACGTTATTTAATGATGCACACCCAGCATACGTGTATAGTACACCCCAGGTGATTACTAGGCCAGCCGCCATGTTAGCAGGCTGAAATGTAAAGATCTGGCTACTGTGAAATGTGAATCGAATGGGGATATGATCGTCTACATGAGAAGGTCAGGAGATAAGTGACCATATAAATATCTACAGGCTGAGGGTACTGGTCACAGAATAGGGTTGTCCCGATACCACTTTTTCAGGACCGAGTACAAGTACCGATACTTTTTTCCGAGTAGTCGCCGATACCGAATACCGATACTTTTTTTTTAATGTGTCCCCAAATGCAGCTATGTCCCCCACAGATGCAGCCATGTCCCCCACATATGCAGCCATGTCCCCCACAGATGCAGCCATGTCCCCCCAGCCATGTCCCCCACATATGCAGCCATGTCCCCCCAGCCATGTCCCCCACATATGCAGCCATGTCCCCCCAGCCATGTCCCCCATATATTGCAGCCATGTCCCCCCAGCCATGTCCCCCACATATGCAGCCATGTCCCCCACATATGCAGCCATGTCCCCCACATATGTAGCCATGTCCCCCACATATGTAGCCATGTCCCCCACATATGTAGCCATGTCCCCCACATATGAAGCCATGTCCCCCACATATGTAGCCATGTCCCCCCAGCCATGTCCCCCACATTTGAAGCCATGTCCCCCACATATGTAGCCATGTCTCCCAGCCATGTCCCCCACATATGATGCAGCCATGTCCCTCCACCCATGTCCCCACAGCCATGTCCCTCCATCGATGTCCCCGCAACCATGTCCCTCCATCCATCCATGTCCCCGCAGCCATGTCCCTCCATCCATCCATCCATGTCCCCGCAGCCATTTCCCCCATACCTGGCAGCAGCCGCCCGGGGAACATCACATATTAGTAATAGCGGCAGCTTAGAAGGGGGTGGAGCGAGCGGCAGCGTCATCCTAATTGGTTGGATGGTACTGGACTGGCATGTAAATGTATTTGACTCGAGCGGGCTGGTGCGGGCATAATAGCCATTGTAATAGGCTATTACCATGGCTATTATGCCCGCACCAGCCCACTCAAGGGGAGGAACACAGTCAAATACATTTACATACCAGTCCAGTACCATCCAACCAATTAGGATGACGCTGCCGCTCGCTCCACCCCCTTCTAAGCTGCCGCTATACGCCCGCTCGAGGGGAGGAAACGAAAAAAAACAGTCACACACCGCCGCCAACTAATTAGGATGATCGCTCGCTCCCGTTCTCCGCTCGCTCTGCTCGCTCTATGTACCGCTCAGCAGCCGCTCGTTAACAAAAAAAAAAAAGTATTCTATTTTGGTATCGGCGGTATTTGCGGGAGTACAAGTACTCCCGCAAATACTCGGTATCGGTACCGATATCGGTATCGGGACAACCCTATCACAGAACTTGGAGCTGAAACTTATTACCTTTTAGGGTGGGGGAACTGATGCGTGATCGCCGCCGGCCACACACGATCGTGGGCAAGAGAGCCAGAAGGAAGAATGGTGTGTGTGTAAACACATCCCTGTTCTGACAGGGGAGCAGAAACACATTGTCTGTTCCTACTTAGTAAGAACAACGATCTGGCTCCTCCTCTAGTCAGTCCCATTCCCACACAGTTAGAAACACACCCAGGGAACACACTTAAAGTGGATATAAACTTGATTCATGAAATTTGAGCTGGGCACATATATCTGCAGTATTTTGTTATCTCTCTTTAAAGAGCCAAGTCCCATAGCTCTCTCCTGAACTATTCCTGTGTTATCAGCCTGATAACTCCTGACAAATTCTCGGACACATTAATAAAAGCATCCTGAAATTTCGGGGAGGTTGCTATAAAAAGATAAGCAGGGAGATGGCTCTGTTACAAAACACCTGTGAGAGTCTCTGCCTATGATAAGAGGGGGTGTGTGCCTTTCATCCAATCAGTAATGTTAGCTATCTTGGGTGTATGCCTAGACATCACACTTTGTGTTAAACAGGAAGAGAAAATTTCTAACACGATCTGAACTTTCTAAACAGTATATAAATGTGAAGACAGCAGATATACATGTAAAACTTATGTAGGGAGATTTGGTTCATCTCTGTGCATCATCTGAGGCTGTTCACTTCACTGGGTGTATGGAGGGTTTACATCCACTTTAACCTCTTGATCGCCCCCTAGTGTTAACCCATTCCCTGCCTGTGACATTTATACAGTGGTTATTTTTAGCTCTGATCGCTGTACAAAGTCAATGGTCCCAAAAAAGTGTCCGATTTGTCTGCCGCAATGTCGCAGTCCCAATAAAAATCGCTGACATTATTAGTAAAAAAAATGCCATAAATATATCTCCTATTTTGTAGACGCTATAACGTTTGCACAAACCAATCAATAAACGTTTATTGCGTTTTTTTTTTTTTTTTACCAAAAATATTTCTAAAAATACAAGAAGAAATTAATATTTATTTTTTTAATTTGGGATATTTATTATAGCAGAAAGTAAAACATATTGTGGGGTAGATTCACATACACTTAATATTGCGCTGCGTAATCGAAATACTCTACGCTGCCGTATTTTACCAGGCTCTACACCGAATCCTGGTAGATTTTTGCCCATACGCTACGGCGGCGTAGTCTATTTCTCGCCGTGTAATCGAAATACACGATTAGGGGGCGTGAAGCATTTAAATTAAGCGCGTCCCTGCGGCGATCGAACTGCGCATGCTCTGTTCAGAAATTTCCCGCCGTGCATTGCGCGATATCACGTCGTTATGTCATTCGTTGTTTGAGTAGCGGCGTTCACGAACATTCCTATTCCCGGACGACTTACGTAAAAAATAATAAAGGACGTCGGAAAACGTAGAAATTCGACGCGGGAACGACGGCCATACTTAACATGGGCTGTCTAATATTAGCGCAGCAAAAAGCTGGTATCGTTTTACGCAGCGAAAAGATGACTAAAGATGCCGTAAGAGATTGCGATTGAAGATCGTAATTTCGGGGATCGCCGGCAAAAGCTCATTAGCATACCCCGACGCAGAAAACGACGGGAAGTCCACCCAGTGGCCGCAATTTTATTGCAGCGTAGATCCGAAGGCGTACGAACACGTAATCCAGTCGAATTGAAGCCCGCAGCCGTCTATTCATGGTTTGAGGTTTTCGACTAGCTTTTTATAGCGCAAAAAAAAAAAAACGTAGATGTGATCAAATACCACCAAAAGAAAGCTCTATTTTTGGGTGCCACATCACACGACCGCGCAATTTTTTTGCCACAATTTTTTTGCTAGAAAATTAATCAGAACCCCCAAACATTATTTATATTTTTTTTTAGCAGACACCCTAGGGAATAAAATGTTGGTCATCGCAACTTTTTTTCACGCGCGGTATTTGTGCAATAATTTTTCAAACGCCCTTTTTTTGGGAAAAAATGGTTTCATGAATTAAAAAATAACTAAACAGTAAAGTTAGCCCAATTTTTTTGTATAATGTGAAAGATGATGTTACGCTGAGTAAATAGATACCTAACATGTCACGCTTTAAAATTGCGCACACTCATGGAATGGCGCCAAACTTCAGTACCTAAAAATCTCCATATGCGAGGCTTTAACATTTTTTACAGGTTACTATTTTCGAGTTACAGAGGAGTTCTAGTGCTAGAATTGTTGTACACGCTCTAACGCACGCGGCGATACCTCACATGTGGGGTTTGAACGGCGTTTACATATGTGGGTGGGACTAACATGCGTGTTCGCTTCTGAGCACGAGCTACCGGGGACAGGGGCGTTTTAAAAAAAAAAAATGTATTTTATTTTTATTATACTTAATTTTTTTTTATTTTTACACTTTTTTTTTTTGATCACTTTTATTCCTATTACAAGGAATGTAAACATTGCAATAGGAATCACTGTGACAGGTCCTCTTTATGTAAAGATGCGGGGTCAATAAGACCCCACATCTCTCCTCCAGGCTTACAAGCATGAGATTGTGAAAAAAGAAATTCACCGATCACATGCCAACAGGCGCGATTGCGGCTTTGTTTACTTCCGTGTACCCCGCGTGTGACGTCACAACATCGCGCCCGGGCCTCCGACGGTCATAGAGATGACTGGTCACCAGTCATCTCTATGGTTGTGAGCCGGCGCCGACCGATTCACTCTCCGGGCCCCCGATGGCTTGGGAGAGCCGGAGAAGCACCAGATGGCGGCGGGAGGGGGGACGTCCCCTCCCGCTGCCTATAAGAACGATCAAGCAGCTGAAATGCCACTTTGATCATTCTTATCGTAGACAGAATCGCCAGGAAAAAGACGGTGATGTGTGAATGATGCCTGTAGCTTCACCCATCATTCAGATTTTCCCGCACAAAGTCGAGGACGTCCTCGGTTGTCAAGTGGTTAAAGAGATGCAGTGCCGTATAGGCGCTTTGCGGGAGCTTGTAACCCTTTTTTAGCCGCTAGCATGGGTTAAAAGCGTCCCATTAGCAGCCGATAAGTGCCACTTTACCACCGACGCCCCCGTGCCACAGTGTAAAAGTGCCCCTTTATTAGGGCTACTGTCACTTCAGGCCTTGGCAGGCAATTTTGGTAAAGCAATTCATTTAGGCCTAGTCTGATCTTTATGCAGTCTGAGCTTCTAAAAGGCCCGCTGATGTCCCGATGGTCACCCGGAAGCCTTTTAAACGCCGCGACCTCCGAGATCAGAGCCTTTTTGACCTCTTTAGTGTCGCAGAGCCTCTTTTGATGTTGGAGTATATTGGTGTGGGTAATTAGAAGCTAATCGGATTACTCCCAGCCACCGATGGAGAAAGGAGGGAATACGCTTCGGAGGCCCCATCACAGGTGGGGATACCCCGGACTGCGGAGTTTAAATCCTTTGGCCGAGCCGCACCTGCTGTCTCCACATGGGTTTAGAGACCGGCTGCACTCAATTACAGCACATCGGGGGTGGAGGCTTGGCAGACGTACTCTTCCTTCCTCTTCTTTCTCAGCATCGTGTAACATCAACCCCGCAACATCTGCTCTTGGAAGTCTCCCAGGGCCACTAACCGCTCTTCTGCATTAACTGCAAACCTCCTTAACCCCCGTCAGTGCCAGATGCAGAGAGGAATATCACTGAGTTGTATGCCAGGGGATAGGTATTACAAGTGTGGGTACCAGCCAGTGTGTAAGATCAAAAAGTAGGCTTACACTGTCTGGGGGGGAAAAAAAAGTTAACTACACTCTTAAGTTTCCCAGTGATGTAGAGATACAGAAATGCAGCTTTATCGTGATTCTGGTGTCCAGGATTGCAGTAAGCCCACTTTAGTCTAATACCCAGAGAACGTTCATCTTGCTACTGACTTTGCTGCCTAGTAACTCACCCACCTGGAGCAAGCTTTTCCCCAGTTCCAGATCAGTGGATTCAGGATTAGCGGGACACTTCATGAGCCTGCACCTTTAAAAACTAGTGTTTAAGGTCGGCTTCAGTATTTCTATATTTTCAAAAGTATTAGGACACCTGTTTTTACACGCACATGACCTTTAATGGCATCCCAGTCTTAGGGCCAGATTCTCATAGAATTCCGGCGGCGTAGCGTAAGCCATTTACACTACGCCGCCGCATCGTACTAGAGCAAGTGCTTTAATCTCAAAGCACTTGCTCCGTAGTTTTCGCCTGCGTCGCGTAAATCGCCCATGCGTAAACCCGCGCAATTCAAATGGGGCGGCTTGTATTTAAATTAAGCGCGCCCCCGCGTCGAATGAACTGCGCATGCGCCGGCCGGGAAAAAAGCCCAGTGCGCATGCTCCAGCTCACGTCGGAAAGCGTCGTTGAAACCGACGTCAAAACGACGTGAGCGTCATTTACGCAACTCCCTATTCGCAAACGAGTTAGTAAAACGACGTAAGCGACGGAAAAAGCCGACACTTACGCGGACGACCTTACGCGGACGAAAACGACGTACGGGGCGGCGTAAAAGCGCTCGGGAATCGGCGTACTAGCCTCATTTGCATATGCAAATGAGAAAACAATATAAAGGCCATCTAGTGGCCGGAGTTGTCATTACAACTACGATCCGCAAGTGTAATGGTTTTACGCTTGTCGTATGTTGAAGCGTATCTATGCCAAAGTGATGCTAAGCATCACGCGCATAGATACGAGGCAAAAAAAACGGCGATACGACGGGGTATCTGAGATACTTTGTCGTAACGCCGCTGAGAATCTGGCCCTTAGTCTCTAGGGTTCAATATTGAGTTGGCCCCGCCCTTTGCAGCTATAACAGCTTCATCTCTTCTGGGAAGGCTGTCCACAAGGTTTAGGAGGGTGTCTATGGGAATGTTTGACCATTCTTCCAGAAGCGCATTTGTGAGGTTAGGCACTGATGTGGACGAGAAAGCCTGGCTCACAGTCTCCGGTATTAATTCATCCCAAAGGGATGGGTTTACATCCACTTTAATGGCCTCCAGTGCTGTCCTTCCCTCTCCCAGCTTGAGTTGGACTGCACAGGGATTTAGAGGGACTAAAGCCTTGTATACACGGTCCCATTGTTGGCAGGGGATTGTCTGTTGTCCTATAATCTGACCGTTAGTACGCTCCTTTTGACAATTGTTGTCCAACTTTTTGGCCAACAAATGTTGGATGACATGCTAGTACGTTTTCGGCGGACAGTGGTTTGTTCGCATGCTCGGAATCAATGCTCACCAAACACGAAATTAGCAGGAGTGGCCCAAAGGGTGGAGCTCAAGAGCTGAAATTCCTCATAGTACGTCACTAGGTTTGTGTTTGTTGCACAAAAATTGTGTACCGTTATTATGCAAAACAAGATCCTGGCACACTCCCTTAAGACAAAAATCAGACGCTCAGTTGGCCAACAATTGGATCCTGTGTACGAGGCTTAAAGCTCAATGGCAATAGCATCTCCTAACATTATGAGCAGCCTATAGTTCTTGGTGCCATTAGTAAACACCATATTTTATCAAAACTACATCAAAAGCACGGGTCCCCGAGTGCATTCTGTTCTGATTCTTTTCATTTCAAATGATCAAAACTTGAGGAAAGAGGGAGGCTTAGTCCCTTGAAACGCGTTGGTTGTATTTGGTGCTTTTAACCATTAAACATTTCCAAAAGACCTACTAAACACACACTGTTTCATTTCCAGTGTCTCTTCTATTTCTGTATGTGGATGATGGCACTGTAATTTTTTTTATTTTACTGTAATTATTTTAATAAAAAAAAAAAAAAAAAGTACCTTCTTTCCTAATCAACATACAGCTGTCATATGACCCAGCTCTCTCCCAGCCTGTCTGCAGGGAAACATAAGCAGGAGGACCTTCTAGTCCTCTGCTGCTGGTCACATGTTAAAAATAAAGATAAAACAGCCTTTGGAATACAGAGTAAACCTAAATAATATCAATAAACTGTCATACAAATGTATATTTGAAATCAAATCTTTATTATTTTTTGGCAATAACATGGTGTGGGTGTATTTCTGCTAATCAAAACATATTGTTTTCAACAGCCCTTGTTCTTAGTTAGTCAGGTTGAAAAAAGACACAAGTCCATCCAGTTCAACCATAAAAAAAATAAAAAAATATCAATAAAATAAAAAATATCAATAAAATGAAAAATATCAATAAAATAAACTATCAAAATAAAAAATATCAATAAAATAAAAAATATCAATAAAATAAAAAATATCAATAAAATGAAAAATATCAATAAAATGAAAATTATCAATAAAATGAAAAATATCAATAAAATGAAAATTATCAATAAAATTAAAAATATCAATAAAATGAAAATTATCAATAAAATAAAAAATATCAATAAAATAAAAAACTATCAAAATAAAAAATATCAATAAAATAAAAAATATCAATAAAATAAAAAATATCAATAAAATAAAAAACTATCAAAATAAAAAAATATCAATAAAATAAAAAAATATCAATAAAATAAAGAAATATCAATAAAATAAAAAAATATCAATAAAATAAAAAATATCAAATTTCTGAGCATCCTGTCACTTGTAACAAAATGCTTGTCACTCAGAAAAGTACATGAGCTACATTTCAGGCAGAAATAAAGAGTTTTTGTCCCCATAGACTTCAATAGAAATGTCTGAAAAATGCAACATGATTTTTGTTTGTTTTTTCGTATTTTGTCACACATTTTCTGCTCTCCGCCCCTTTTTTAGTGACGTTTAGGCGTAAATGCAGCCTTTTTAAATAATATATGTTTATATCAATTACATCAAGGTGGTCTGTTTTACATGTATAACTAAAAAAAAAATCAATAAAAATAAATTGATAAGACTCTTTTTTTTCCCTTTAAGCAAAGGTACATCATGTAAATCTGCCTGAAAGTTCCCTCTAAGCAGCAGCGCTGTAAGGATCATGCTGTGTATTTATAAAACAGAAAAATAAACAGTTGTTATTGGAATATTCGGACGTTCAAATTCCAGAGCGCACAACTCGGAGAGGACGGGCTGGAAATTTCCACGGTTTCATTAGTCTGTAACGACTCATAAAAAATCCTGCCGAGTAATGATATTTTTCCAGATCTCCAGAGTAGCCTTATGAATGATTCAGCACCAGACTTGCTGGAGCAGCCGCTGAAACAGAAGCAGTGTCTTAAAGTGGACCTGTCATCATTGTGTAACGCTGACTATAGATGGATCGAAATTCAGGTGGTTCAGCAGGGACGGATCGAACTTCGATCCATCTATGGCCATTCCGCTTGACAGAAGTCAATGTAATGATCGACTTCTGTCGAAAGGAGAATGTTGAAAAATGTATATTCAATCAGCGGCTTTTATGGGTGGGGAAATCCGTTTCTTTTTTCTTTCCGATCAGCCCACTTTGGGCAACCTAAGCTTGGCTGGTATATCAAAGAATGCAACTTACCGTATATACTCGAGTATAAGCCGAGGCACCTAATTTTACCACAAAAAATGGGAAAACGTATTGACTCGAGTATAAGCCTAGGGTGTCCATCTGCATGCCTCACTTTGCCTCACTGTGTCCATGTGCATGCCTCACTGTGCCCATGCCTCACTGTGCCTTACTATGCCCATGCCTCTCTGTGCCCAAAAGTTGAGCAACTCAACTTGCAGGTTGCTTTTAAGTAAAACAACAGCTAAAACCTTGTTTTTTCTTTGGGGTTGCTAGATTTTAGCCAAGTGCTCTCTGAGTTCCCACTAAAGAAATGTATCTTCCTTTTTCTGAAGACACAAGAGGAAATGAGATTAGTGGGTGTATTTATAACAAAAAAAATGTAAAGCTAATTATCCTACAAAAAAACTTTAGGCTGGGTTCACACCAGTGCGAATTGGATGTGGTTTTCCCTGCATCCAATTTGCATGTCAGGAGATGGTGAACGGGTCTCTATGGAGCCGGCTCACACATCTCCAGCGCGGCTCTGATGCAAATTGCACACGAGTCCTGTGCGTATTTTGATCCGTTTCAGGTCCTAATTCAGGCAGAAATTCGGGCTGAAATTGGACCTGAAACGGTGAACGGGGACGTACTGGACTGCTGCTGTGAGCTGCTCCGTTCCTCAGTGTGAATCCAGCCTTAACCACTTCACCCCCGGACCATATTGCTGGTCAATGACCCGGCCACTTTTTGTGATTCGGCACTGCGTCGCTTTAACTGACAATTGCGCGGTCGTGCAACGTGGCTCCCAAACAAAATTGGCGTCCTTTTTTTCCCACAAATAGAGCTTTTTTTTGGTGGTATTTGATCACCTCTGCGGTTTTTAGTTTTTGCGCTATAAACAAAAATAGAGCAACAATTTTGTAAAAAAAACAATATTTTTTACATTTTGCTATAATAAATATCCCCCAAAAATATATAAAAAAACTTTTTTTTTCCTCAGTTTAGGCCGATACGTATACTTCTATGGGCCAGATTCAGGTAGATCAGAGCATCTTTGCTCTGGAGTAACGCATCTCATTTGCGTTACGCTGCAGAAATTTTAGGAGCAAGTGCTGTTATTCAGGAAGCACTTGCTCCTAAAGTTGCGGCAGCGCATCGCAAATGAGCCAGCGGAATTCAAATTGGGCGGGTACGGGGTGTGTAATATTCTAACTATGCGCGATCCCGCGGCGAACGTACTGCGCATGCGTCGAGGTTCAATACATCCCAGTGCGCATGCTCCAAGTTCTGTCAGTGAACGTCAATGACGTCACGTCCCCATTCATGAATGTTTTACGCAAACGACGCGATTTGTTTTTTTTCCGACGCGATGACGACGCCTATACCTAACATAGGATACTCCACTAGGGGGCTGCTTTATCTATACGCCGCGTATCGCTTCCGGAAACGTCGTAAAGTCACTGCGTCGCGTCCGAGAAAGATTGTGAATTGCCGATTTCCGCACATTAACATATTTTTTGAGCGTAAATCGGCGCCATTTTTAAGTTGAAGTAACGATGCGATGGCGAAATTCAATTACGCCGATCGCATCGGAACTCCAACCCGGCGTTTCTTGTTTTCTGGTTACAGAAAACAAAAACGCCGGCTTAAAGTGACAGTTAGGCTGGCGGATCCATTGATCCGCCAGCCTAACTCTACCTGAATCTGGCCCTATGTATTTTTGTTAATCACAATAAGCGCTGGTTTGCGCACAAGTTATAGCGTCTACAAAATAGGGGATGGTTTTATGTCATTTTTCTTAATAATTTTTTGTTAGTAATGGCGGCAATTTTTTATCATGACTGTGAGGCCTCGTACACATGAGCAGACAGATTTGTTCAAATCTGTCTGTCCGACAGATTTGAACAAATCTGTCTGCTGGGCCAAATCCGTCTGTTTGCCCGTACACACGATCGAATCTGTCTGCTGAAACGGTCTAGCAGACCGTTTCCAGCAGACAGATTTGATCGTGTGTACGAGGCCTGACATTATGGCGGACACTTTAGACACTTTTGACCCCATTTTGGGACCTTTGTCATTGATACAGCAATCGGTGCTATAAAAATGCACTGATTATTGTAAAAATTACACTGGCAGTGAAGGGGTTAACCAGTAGGGGCACTGAAGGGGTTAAGTGTGTCCTAGGGATGTTCTAACTGTAGGTGGGTTACGTGTGACACGACACTGATCACCGCTCCTGATGATCAGTGTCCTGTGACTACTAGGAAGAATGGGCTAATGCTTGTTTACATCAGCATTTCCACATTCTTCCTCTCCATGAGAACATTTTGGGTATCTCCGCGGACATCGAGTCCATGGGAAATGCGGTTGACCACAATGTCACATTTTAAAGGGAACATACAGGTAGGTCCATCTGCCCAGCCGTGCCATTGTGTCAACGTATATTGTCGCGCACTTGTCCTTAAGTGGTTACAATTATTAATGGTAAAACCAATAAATACAATTTCCTGTGGGATGTTGGCCATACTAATAGACTTTGCATGTATGATTCAAGAGGTCGACTCATTTCACCTATCAGCTTTCTCAGGACCTCATTATCTAGATAGCAAAGAAAGAGTAGCCTAGCCAAAAGAAAAGGCACAAGAATGAACAGTGAAACATCATGGTTTGATCAACATCCTATGTTTTTCTACAGGATGTCAAATTGCGCTTCGCTTTAAAAGCAGATCTTTACTGCATCTGAGCACCACAAACCAGAAACACAATTTAATTCATTTTTAATATTCAAAGCAAACTCATCCATCCATCCATTTCCCATGCTTTATTTTGTTCAGAAATCACTTTTAAAAGCAACCCCAAGCATTTCTGAGTCATGAGGAAAGCAAAATAATTGTCAAAGGATCTGCAGGAAAAGGTAGTTGAACTGTATAAAACAAGAAAGGGGTATAAAAAGATATCCATGGAATTGAGAATGTCAATCAGCAGTGTTCAAACTCTAATCAAGAAGTGGAAAATTAGGGGTTCTGTTGAAACTAAACCACGGTCAGGTAGACCAACTAAAATTTCAGCCACTACTGCCAGGAATATAACTTCAGGTGAAATACAGGACTCTCTGAAAACATGTGGTGTGGCTGTTTCAAGATGCACAATAACGAGGCACTTGAAGAAAGATGAGCTGCATGGTCGAGTCGCCAGAAGAAAGCCATTACTAAGCAAGTATCCCTCTTACCATACACCAAACCGCACAGAGACAAGCCTCAAACCTTCTGGCACAAAGTCATTCGGAATGATGAGACCAAAATTAAGCTTTTTGGCCACAACCATAAACGCTACATTTGTAGAGGAGTCAACAAGGCCTATGATGAAAGGTACACCATCCCTACTGTGAAACATGGAGGTGGATCGCTGATGTTTTGGGGATGTGTGAGCCACAAAAGGCAAAGGAAATTTGGTCAAAATTGATGGCAAGATGTAAAGGAGGACTCTGATAGGGATATCTAATGTAAACAGGGTCTCTTATGGTGATATCTGATGTAAAGGGGGACTCTGATGGGAACATATGTAAAGGAGGACTCTGATAGGGACATCTAATGTAAGGGGGTCTCTGATGGGGACACCTGATGTAAAGAGAGACTCTGATGAGGCCACATGATTTATAGGGGCATGCTGATGGGGACACCTGTTTTAAAGGGGTACTCTGATTGGGATACCTGATGTATGGGTAGACTCTGAGGACACCTCATGTATAGGGGGACTCTGATTGGGACATCTAATGTAAAATGGGCTCTGATGAGGACACCTTATGTTAAATGGTTTTATTTAATTTTACTTGAAATGTGGATGTGATTGGCCTAATGTGATGGGTACAGAGAGGCCGCAATTGATGGTCACAGTGAGGCTGCAATATATGGGCACAGTGAGGCTGCAATTGATGGGCACAGTGAGGCTGCAATTGATGGGCACAGTGAGGCTACAATTGGTGGGCACAGCGAGGCTACAATTGGTGGGCACAGTGAGGCTGCATATGATGGGCACAGTGAGGCTCCATATGATGGGCACAGTGAGGCTACATATGATGGGCACAGTGAGGCTCCATATGATGGGCACAGTGAGGCTGCAATTGGTGGGCACAGTGAGGCTGCAATTGGTGGGCACAGTGAGGCTGCAATTGGTGGGCACAGTGAGGCTGCAATTGGTGGGCACAGTGAGGCTGCAATTGGTGGGCACAGTGATCCTGCAATTGATTGGCATAGTTTTATCTAGCTGTAATGATGCATAATCACCTAATAAATGACTATTTATAGTCCTGCTTTACTAACAGTTACATTTTTCAGTTTGTTTGCTCCCCCCCCCCCCCCCCAAAAATGGAGCACCAACCACCACTGGTCAGTGCACATTGAAAATATGCCACTGTCCCTAGCTGGGGGGCAGATAAAATCTTGTAGTGGGCCAGATATAGTCTGGAGACCCCTGTTTTAAGAGAAACAATGTTATTTTTTGGAAGAGAGGATCATATTAGATTTGGGTGTCTCCTGTACTGGACACTACCAGTTACTCCTGGTACTGAGAACAAACATACAGTATCATCAGGACATGCCTGTTCATGTCGCCGTTTAGCAGCTACATGGATGTATTCTTCGTATCCAGATACCATCAGTTACAAAAATCTAAGCAGAATTCAGTGCTCAGCATGTGTGAAGAGAAAGATAATATTGACTTGTAGTTTGTAGCTGGGATGGGCCTGGAACGGAGACATAGAAGTGAGGGGGGGATAGTAAGGAGATGTCCCTGTCCTCTCTCTCACCTCCCCCTGCAGAGCAGACATCCATTACTATATCTGTGATTACAATGGGTGCGCCTGCTGAACGCCTCACTCTGCTTAGACACAGAAAAGCCGATTTGTGTCTCTGCATAAGGCCCCTTTCACACGGGCTGTCAGATCAGTTTTTCTGGTGGACCTGATTGGACCCTCCAGTCTCTTCTATGGAGTGGTGGATGTTAGGGGACACCAGCCGCCATCCGATCCGGTCTGCCAAAAACAGAACGATGGTGGTCCTTTTCCCCATTTGTCCATCAAATTGGATAGCATCAGATGGAAATGACAGGCCATTTCCTTTCGATTGCCCCATAGAGGAGAGCGGGACTGTGTCCGTGTCTGCTCTGTATAGCAGAGCAGACACTGACCTGTCATCTGCCTGTTTAGCGGAGAGACCCCCAGCAGAGCAAGTGTATTCTGCTTAGCGGAGGCGCCCATATGAAAGGGGCCTAAAGGCCGGATCACACTACTGTGACTTCAAAATCGCGCAATTTTACCGCAATTTCACGGCCACGATTTTAGGGAATGCCAGTCTATAGAGCTGAATTCGCATCCCACATGGATCAAACTCGCACAGGACCCTTTCTTAACGCAGCTTAGATTCACAACGCCATTGATATAAACGGCACTCATGGAAAACGATCTTCGTAAAATGCCTTGCGAATTTGAGCAATCGCAAACGGAACAAATTCGCAATAGAATTCGCAGCGGTGTGAACCGGCCCTAAGGGTGTTACAGCTGTCAGACATCAAAGTATAAAAGTGGGGTTTTGTACGTATTTTTTTTTTCTTTTCACTTATGGTCAGGACTAAAAATATAATGTAATCAGATCAAGGTAGGTTAGGTAATATTATGCAGTTTCCTATCCAGCCAGTAGGTGGAGCTCTAATCTTTTCATGTTTATTAGCAATGACTCCAAAATTATCAAGCCGTTTAGTAGAAGTTTCAGTCAGACAAAGGGAGCTGTGAAGCATGCTTCAGTTGCTGCTTTGTCGCTTTATATAACCCATTATGGCTTTGCAAATCCTCAATTAGGTAAACACTCATATGTGCAGCCAAGTATGAATATGTATTTAAAAAAATATATATTATAAATATATATATATAAAAAAATATATATATATAATATATATAAATAAATATATATATATATATATATAGCTGTTGTTTTATATATATATATATATATATATATATATATCCACTTCCCGCCCGGCCAATAGCAGATTTACGGCCGGGAAGTGGTTATGAAATCGTGACTAGCCGTTCTCAAACGTCTAGCACGATTTCAATGCCGCGCGCGCCCGTGGGGGCGATCGGTGATGCGGGGTGTCAATCTGACACCCTGCACCTCCGATCTCGGTAACGAGTCTCCGGCGGAGCCTCGTTACCACGTGATCAGCCGTGTCCAATCACGGCTGATCACGATGTAAACAGGAAGAGCCGCCGACGGCTCTTCCTCACTCGCGTCTGACAGACGCGAGTACAGGAGAGCCGATCGGCGGCTCTCCTGACAGGGGGGGTTCGCGCTGATTGTTTATCAGCGCAGCCCCCCCTCGGATCGCCACACGGACCACCAGGGAGTGCCCACAATAGACCACCAGGGAACTTAAAAAAAAAAAAAGGACAAAAAAAAAAAAAAAAAAGGACAAAGAAAAAAAAAGGGGCAGTAAAAAAAAAATGATGCCAATCAGTGCCAACACATGGGCACTGATTGGCAACATTGATCCATCAGTGCCACCCCTCAGTGATCATCAGTGCCACCCCAGTGTCTGTCAGTGCCACCCCACAGTGCCAATCCATGCCCAGTGCCCACCTATCAGTGCCCACCTGTGCCACCTATCAGTGCCCACCTGTGCCACCTATGAGTGCCCACCTGTGCCACCTATAAGTGCCCATCTGTGCCGCCTATGAGTGCCCAGTGCCGCCCATGAGTGCCCATCAGTGCCGCTCATGAGTGCCCATCAGTGCCGCCCATGAGTGCCCATCAGTGCCGCTCATGAGTGCCCATCAGTGCCCCATACCAGCACCGCCTATCAGTGCTACCTAATCGGTGCCCATCAGAACTACCTCATCGGTGCCCATCAGTGCCACCTCATCGGTGCCCATCAGTGCCACCATATCAGTGCCCGTAATTGAAAGAGAAAACATACTCATTTACAAAAAAATTAACAGAAAAAAATAAAAACTTTATTTTTTTTTCAAAATCTTCGCTCTATTTTTAGTTGTTGCGCAAAAAAAAAATCGCAGAGGTGATCAAATACCACCAAAAGAAAGCTCTATTTGTGGGGAAAAAAGGACGCCAATTTTGTTTGGGTGCAGTGTAGCATGACCGCGCAATTGTCATTCAAATTGCGACAGTGCTGAAAGCTGAAAATTGGCTTGGGCGGGAAGGTGCGTAAGTGCCTGGTATGGAAGTGGATATATATATATAAAACAACAGTTTTTAAACATACAGGTGATACTCGAAAAATTAGAATATTGTGCAAAAGTTCATTTATTTCACTAATGCAACTTAAAAGGTGAAACTAATATATGAGATAGACTGATTACATGCAAAGTGGACCAACACCAGCAGATGACACGGCTCCCCAAATCAACACAGACTGTGGAAACTTCACACTGGTCTTCAGTCATCTTGCAGTGTGTGTCTCTCCATTCTTCCTCCATACTCCGGCTCCTTGGTTTCCAAATGAGATGCAAAATTTGCTCTCATCAGAAAAGAGGACTTTGGACCACTGAGCACCAGACCAGGTGTGTTTTTCTTTAGCCCAGGTAAGACGCTTCTGATGTTGTTTGTTGGTCAGGAATGGCTTGACAAGAGGAATCCGACATTTGAAGCCCATGGCCTGTCTGATCCTGCCACTTCCTGTGTCCCCCTCTCTGTGCTGACCAGGATAATCAGGACTGCTGAGCCCTGACTACTACAGTGGTCAGCTTACATCCCTTCATCATCTGAAGCTCTCCTCTCTGCTCTCCACTGTCCCCCTCATCCCCTCCCTGCCTGTTGTCTATCAGTCACTGTTCTCTGCCTTGGAAAGCCCAAGAACTGAGCGATCAGCACTCGTGATTGCACAGACTTGGAGCCAGCAGGGCACAGATGCAGCATGGAGGCGAGTGTGTGCGTTTGTTTTTTAGAGTCACAGAGTGGAAAAAAAAGCCTACAAAAAAACAAATGCAGACACCACAGATTTGGTATGGTCACTTTTGTGCTGCTCGTTGTTCTCCTCACTGGAGAGAAAGCTGTACCTGAGGACCTGCAATGCAAGGATCTCCCTGCTTCTGCTTTGTTCATTCTTTGGATCTATGTTTTCTGCACCTCTTGTTGCTTCTTCCCCCACCAGTCATCAGTGCGGCAGCTCTCTTACATGAGGAACAAAAGCCATGTTCCTCTATCAAGATGTCTGCCTCCACACAGAGACATTATGCAAGGGAAGACAGTGGTGAAAGATAAGCTGCAGCGAGCCTACAGGCAGTACCGATGACTCATTTGCACTCTGCTTGCATTTTTAAAGTGAACCTGTTTAGTAACACATTCAGTGTATAGCTGCACGATTCTGGCAAAAATGAGACTCACAATTTTTTTGCTTAAAATGAGACTCACAATTTTTTTGCTTAGAAGATAGATCATGATTCTCGCGGCGTAACATCATCTTTCACATTGAAACAAAAAAAAATGGGCTAACTTTACTGTTTTTTTTTTTATTATTCATTGAAGTGTATTTTTTGAAAGACTGCTGGGCAAATACAGTGCAACATAAAATATTGCAGCAATTGCCATTTTATTCTCTAGGGCCTCTGCTAAAATATATGTTTGGTGGTTCCAAGTAATTTTCTAGTAAAAAATATTGATTTTAACTTAGGAAACAAATGTCGAAAAAGATTTGGACTTTAAAGGAGTTGTAAAGGAAAACATTTTTTGCCTAAAATTAATGGCCCAGATTCATAAAGCAATTACGCCTGTCTAACTGGTGTTAGACAGGAGTAATTTCAAATTTTGCGCGCCGTATCACTAGTTTGAATCCTCAAACCATGATACGGCGGCTTCGGGCTTCGATCCGAGAGACTTACGTCTTCGTAAGCCTTCGGATCTACGCTGCGATATTTTTGCGGCCGCTGGGAGGAGTTCGCGTCGTTTTGATGCGTCGGGATATGCAAATGTGTTTTTACGGCGATCCACGAAGATACGAGCGGTCTTCGCAATCGCTTACGTCTGTTTTTTTTTACGTACTGTTAGACCAGCTTTTTGCTGGTCTAACGGTGCGTAGCCCATGTTAAGTATGGCCGTCGTTCCTGCATCGAATTTAATTATTTATTATTTTTTTTTTGCGTAACTCGTTCGGGAATAGAAATGTCCGTAAACGACGCTACTCAAACAACGAATGACGTAACGACGTGATTTTGCGCAATGCACGGCGGGAAATTTGCGAACGGAGCATGCGCAGTTCGATCGCCGCGGGAACGCGCCTATTTTAAATCCTTCACGCCCCCTACTCGTCTAGATGGATTGCGACGGGAGAAATACACTACGCCACCGTCGTTTACTGGACAAAATCTACCGGGATTCCACGTAGAGCCAGGTAAAAAACGGCGGCGTAGTGTATTTCTGATACGCTACGAGAATCGAATTCTCTCTGAATCTGGGCCAATGTCTGCAAGGTAGTGTAATTATTCTGTTAAAAAAAGTAAATACCTATTAAATTCCTTCATCTATATCACCTCCGGCGTTCTAGTTTCTGTTCTCTCATTCACTTCCTGGTTTGCGGCGCTTGATCATGTAAGAACTACATTTCCCAGTATGCATTGCAGCACGCCCAGTAATTCACACCTCCTTGAAGTCTCTAACACATAGAGAGCGTCCTGCCGCACAGATGTAGTTCCCAGGAGGGGGTGAGCACGTCACTGACCACCGCAGTAAAGACTCCGTTCACGTTGATGAGTAACAATCAGACAACCAGGAAGAGAACAGAACAGAAAAGAAATAGAGCAACTTCTGAGCAAAAAACGAACAATGAGGAAGTGAAAAGAGGAATGTCTGTAGGTAAAGGATGCTTATTATGAAAAAAAATAATTTTAAGTGGTTAAACTTCCTGCATTTACACACAGGAGTTTGATCTAAGAAGGAAGTTAGTTACAATGTTTCATGTTATTACAAACTTGGCAGACTGCCTGATTTGTTCTTTACACATAGAAGTTTATCACTTTGATCTAAGACGGAAGGGTTAGTTACAATGTTTCCTTTAAAGAACTTGGCAGACTACCCGATATTTTCTTTTGACAGCTGAGTGAGCGGAGAAGTCTATTCACTTGTTATATGAAAGAATTGGCAAACTCTGCATTGGAGATTATCAGGGGGGTTAAATCGAGATCACAATTTTTTATCGATTAATTGTGCAGCTCTAATTCAGTGGTAGGTCTGGCACTTGTTGCATAACATTATAATCTTGAATTCCCTTTCTTAGGGAGTATCATAAAGATGTTATAAGACTGCAGCATCCTGGGCCCAAGAAGCATCCAGGGGTGGACTGACAACTCATGGGGCCCCCGGGCAATAGGAGATTATGGGGCCCCCAGGCAAGAGCAATAGATTATGGGGCCACACAGTATATATACACACACTGAAAAGGTACTGGAGAGGCGGGACAGCTATAATCTTGGGATTTTTAGACCAAAAGAATGTCGGTAAGGAACATTTAAGGGACAGCTGTAAAAAAACACAGATTTTCACATACTGTCCCTGGTTTTACTGAGGCTGGCAACCCTGATGGGGCCCCCTAGTGGCATGGGGCCCTCGGGCAGTGCCCGAGTGCACGAATGGTCAGTCCGCCCCTGGAAGCATGCTTGATATCTCAGTTTAGAAGACGATGGCTGAAATCTGATGTTTGCTTTGGGCCACGCACAGTTTACCATCTTTCATGTTCTTCACATTACCTCCATTCTCCTCGACATTCTAGCTTTGTCTTTCTCCCAGATTACTAGTGCATATCTTTACATAGAACAGTTTCTTGGAAGCTGCTGGTTCTCATTCATAGCGGGCCTCTGACCCCTAGAAAACGTTCCAGAAGACTTTTTTTTTTTCCATCTCCAGAAACACCTGCGGGTGGAAGACTGGCTTTGAAATTTGTCTCCCTCTCCCTGAACTTCAACACCCCCTTTATCAACACACAGCCTGGGATACCTGGAAACACTAATGTGGGTTACTGGCCTGAAGGAAGCAATGCAACCCTTTCCCAGTAAAATATGGTTGGCAAATTAGATATGTCTGTCATAATGCATGAAAATCGCTTTTAAGTTGCAGGTGCATGGTGTCTATAAAAGGTACATACGGTCATTGCTAAAAATATTGGCACCCTGCATTTCTGTCACATAATGCACCATTTCGTACCGGAAAATTGATGCGATTACAAATGTTTAGGCATACTCACGTTTATTTATTTTGTTTGTATTGGTTTGACACAAAAAAAAGCAATGAAACAAAAAGTAAAATCTGTCGCATTCTACGCAAAATTTAAAAAATGGACTGGACAAAATTATTGGCACCTTCTCAAAATTGGAAGAAATAATTGTGTCCACTGTGTGCTACATTGTCAAGAAATTTACAGCCCATGGCAGGGTTTGACAAATTTGCTTGGAATTTAGGAGCCAGCTAACAAAGTTAGGAGCCAGATACGTGCCCCGTCCCGCCGAGCTCGCACGCAGAATTGAACGCATATGTGAGTAGCGCCGGCATATGAAAGCAGTGTTCAAACCACACATGTGAGGTATCGCCGCGATTGGTAGAGCGAGAGCAATAATTCTAGCTCTAGGCCTCCTCTGTAACTCAGAACATACAACCTGTAGAATTTTTTAAACGTTGCCTATGTAGATTTTAAACTGTAAAAGTTTGTCTCCATTCCACGAGCGGACACAATTTTGAAGCGTGACATGTTGGGTATCAATTTACTCGGCGTAATATTATCTTTCACAATATAAAAAAAATTGGGCCAACTTTACTGTTGTCTTATTTTTTCATTTAATTTTTTTAATTTTTTGCCAAAAAAGTGCGCTTGTAAGACCGCTGTGCAAATACGGTGGAACAGAAAGTATTACAACGACCGCCATTTTATTCTCTAGGGTATTAGAATAAAAAATATATATAATGTTTGGGGGTTCTAATTAGAGGGAAGGAGATGGCAGTGAAAACACAGGGAAAGCTCCATTAGTCTTGTCATGATGGCGCTACAAGATGGAGCTAGATCACAGTAGGAAGCATAGTTTTGCAGAAGACCGCAAAACAGCGCCTCAATTACCGGCCGGCGCGGCCCAACGTGATCACGCGGCAGGGGAGGTTGGGGCGCACGGAGACACAGGATGGGGTATAGTGTGTCTCCGTGAGCCCCCACCTCCCTCGCCGCGCATTTGCGCCGACCGGTAATTGAGGCCGTGGCTTTGCAGCCTTCTGCAGGCCTGTGCTTCCTTCCCCAGGCGCCAGGTCACTAATTCTAGTTGCAATTGCGACCTGGCGCCCAGGTTTCATCGAGCCCTGGCCCATGACACTGTAGCTAATCTACAAAAGAGCAGCCCACAATTTCATTGGGGAGGTGAAAGAAACTCATTGATGGTTACAGAAAGCAATTGATTTCAGTTATTTTTTCCAAGGGGTGTGCTAGCAAATGTTAAATTGAGGGTGCCAATAATTTTGTCCAATCTGGACAATTTTTTGGGGAGTTTTGCATGGAATGTGTCGGATCCACCAAATGAATAGCTTTTAGATTTTGGTAGTTGCTGGAGAGCCAACTCATCCAGATGTCTTCTACCCTTTGGCAGCTCTATTGTCTCTGCGCTGAGTTCTTGGGTCTGCACACCTGCTGTGATCATTTTGAGGGGCTCCCATCATCCCTGATGAATGTAGATTTTATATTGCCAAAAATATTGGGACACCTGCCTTTACACGCACATGAACTTTGATGGCATCCCAGTCTTAGTCCGTAGGGTTTAATATTGAGTTGGCCCACCCTTTGCAGCTATAACACCTTCAACTCTACGGGAAGGCTGTCCACAAGGTTTAGTAGTGTGTCTATGGGAAAGTTTGACCATTCTTCCAGAAGAGCATTTGTGAGGTCAGGCACTGATGTTGGATGAGAAGGCCTGGCTCGCAGGCCCCACTCTAACTCATCCCAATGTGGTCTATTGTGTTGAGATCAAAACTCGCTCATTTATGTCTTTATGGACCTTGCTGGTTGTCTGTATAGGGCCCTATGTCTGGTTGTCTGTATGGGGCCCTGTGTCAGGTTGTCTGTCTGGGGCCCCATGTCTGGTTGTCTGTATGACCCTGTGTCAGGTTGTCTGTTTGGGGCCCCATGTCAGGTTGTCTGTTTGGGGCCCCATGTCAGGTTGTCTGTTTGGGGCCCCATGTCAGGTTGTCTGTTTGGCGCCATTTCTGGTTGTCTGTATGGGGCCCCATGTCTGGTTGTCTGTATGGGGCCCCATGTCTGGTTGTCTGTATGGGGCCCCATGTCTGGTTGTCTGTATGGGGCCCCATGTCTGGTTGTCTGTATGGGGCCCCATGTCTGGTTGTCTGTATGGGGCCCCATGTCTGGTGGTCTGTATGGGGCCCAGGGTCAGGTTGTCTGCATGTGGCCCAGGGTCAGGTTGTCTGCATGAGACCCAGGGTCAGGTTGTCTGCATGAGACCCAGGGTCAGGTTGTCTGTATGGAGCCCAGGGTCAGGTTGTCTGCATGAGACCCAGGGTCAGGTTGTCTGCATGAGACCCAGGGTCAGGTTGTCTGCATGAGACCCAGGGTCAGGTTGTCTGCATGAGACCCAGGGTCAGGTTGTCTGTATGGAGCCCAGGGTCAGGTTGTCTGTATGGAGCCCAGGGTCAGGTTGTCTGTATGGGGCCCAGGGTCAGGTTGTCTGTATGGGGCCCAGGGTCAGGTTGTCTGTATGGGGCCCAGGGTCAGGTTGTCTGTATGGGGCCCAGGGTCAGGTTGTCTGTATGGAGCCCATTGCCAGGTTGTCTGCATGGGGCCCAGGGTCAGGTTGTCTGCATGGGGCCCAGGGTCAGTTGTCTGTATGGGACCCAGGGTCAGGTTGTCTCAATGGAGCCCAGGGTCAGGTTGTCTGCATGGGGCCCAGGGTCAGGTTGTCTGCATGGGGCCCAGGGTCAGGTTGTCTGCATGGGGCCCAGGGTCAGGTTGTCTGTATGGGGCCCAGGGTCAGGTTGTCTGTATGGGGCCCCATGTCTGGTTGTCTGTATGGGGCCCCATGTCTGGTTGTCTGTATGGGGCCCAGGGTCAGGTTGTCTGTATGGGGCCCAGGGTCAGGTTGTCTGTATGGGGCCCAGGGTCAGGTTGTCTGTATGGGGCCCAGGGTCAGGTTGTCTGCATGGGGCCCAGGGTCAGGTTGTCTGTATGGGACCCAGGGTCAGGTTGTCTGTATGGGGCCCAGGGATATATATTACAATATTACAGCCGACAATATGCTGTACAGACAAAATGGTAATAACAAACCTTATATTAAATATTTATTTGTAAAGTCAGCAGGTTATACATATAATTATAGGAAAGTCTGCCTATAAACATATACAGTATATAATATATATATTTACACAGCCCTCAGACCATGGCAGACCAGACTGCAGGAGATCTATGGCAGCCTCTCCTCGGTGCCGCTTCTGTTTGCCAGTGATTGCCGCTGGGACCCGGACAATTTGCCAAGTGGATTGGATAACAAATTTCTCCATAAATTATTAATCTACACTCCTGCCAAAAATATCGGTACTCTTAATATTCCCTCCTGTTTCCCATTTCATATTTTATGTATTCCTTTCCCCCCCGCGGTGCATTCTGGGAGCAGCACAAGGAGATCCGTTGAGGCATAAAATGTGTCTGGAATGAGGACTATCAGGTTTAGCCATACCAACCAAGCAAATTACAACTTTCTTTCTTTCAGTGCAGATTAAATAGAAACAAATTTCTGTAACTTTTTACTTGTGTTTGTTGGTCCTCAGCACTGAAAAACTGATGGCAGATAGCAGAGCCGTCTTAATAGCATCATGGGCCCCTGGGCAAAATAATGCTCTGGGGCCCTATGACAGACTCACCCGGGACATCCGCGAACCATCTTATGTCTAAAATCATCCTATGTACACTGAGGGCATAGGATGACTGAGAAATGATATCTTAGACTACCTGAGATGGGAGTATTATGTAATTATTATCCACAATATATCCCAGAACTATTTACTGGTTGTTGATTCTGAACTCAACGGGTTAAAGAGTGACTCATTCATATTGTTAGATGCTAATGCCATCGCCTCCAGCCATCTCTCTGTTCTCTGTGCTAATTGACCCTGCAATTGTGTGACGATGTCCTGTGTTTACACTTATGATAATGTGTATTGTATAGCAGGTGCGCAGAGACGGAACGTCTATTCTGAAAGGTCATATCTCGGAGTCACCTTGTCTGGGTAAATGATTAGTTAATTAGCTCATGTTAATTTATGTTCTGGTTACCTCCTCTTGAAACTGTATATAAGGCTGTATTCTTGGTTCTATTAACCACTTAAGGACCGCCTACTGCACATTTACGTCGGCAGAATGGCACGGCTGGGCACATCAACGTATATATACATTGATTTTAGTACCCAGCCGTGACCCAGTCCGAAGCTCCAGGACCGGGACCGCGGGATTTGCGGACCCGATCGCCGCTGCAGTGCGGCGATCCGTCCCTGGAGCGGAAGAACGGGGAGAGCCGTGTGTAAACACGGCTTCCCCGTGCTTCTCTGTGGCCGCAGCATCGATCGCGTCATCCCTGTAATAGGGGGACGTGATCGATGACGTCACACCTACAGCCACACCCCCCTACAGTTGTAAACACACACACAGTCACAGCAAAAGTTACAGCGCCACCTGTGGTTAACTCCCAAACTGCAACTGTCATTTCCACAGTAAACAATGCAATTTAAATGCATTTTTTGCTGTGAAAATGACAATTGTCCCAAAAATGTGTCAAAATTGTCCGAAGTGTCCGCCATATTGTCGCAGTCATGAAAAAAATCGCTGATCGCCGCTATTAGTAGTAAAAAAAAAATAATTAATAAAAATGCAATAAAACTATCCCTTATTTTGTAAACGCTATAAATTTTGCGAAAACCAACCGATAAACGCTTATTGCGATTTTTTTTTACCAAAAATACGTAGAAGAATACGTATCGGCCTAAACTGAGGAAAAAAGTTTTTTTATATATTTTTGGGGGATATTTATTATAGCAAAAAGTAAAAAATATTGCATTTTTTTTAAAATTGTCGCTCTATTTTTGTTTATAGCGCAAAAAATAAAAACCGCAGAGGTGATCAAATACCAGCAAAAGAAAGCTCTATTTGTGGGGAAAAAAGGACGCCAATTTTGTTTGGGAGCCAAGTCGCACGACCGCACAATTGTCAGTTAAAACGACGCAGTGCCAAATCGCAAAAAGGGGCAAGGTCCTTTACCTGCATTTTGGTCCGGGTCTTAAGTGGTTAAATACTCCATGTTTAGCACACAAACAAGTCTCGTCTCGCTGTGTGTTGAGAGCAGATGGAATATCGGATATCTCTATCCAGACTGGAATCGGTATATGACGGAAGCACTCAATAGGAGTGTGGGACGTTCCGTTACAGGCCCCTACAATGATAACAGTGCAGGTAAACAGACATTAAGTAGGTAGGAGGCAGACTGCCTCCCCTTTGCATCTATCACTCTCAACGTCATCATGGGGCCCCCGATTTCAGGGCAGTGTGGGCTCAAGGACCAGCTGTTTTGCAGCTGGGGCGCCTGGGCAGCGCCCAGGTGTGCCCTCTCACTAAGACAGCCCTGGCAGATAGTACTTGGTGCAAGGAAGGGGGGAGGAGGGGGGGTTCATCACCAAAAGCAAAAGTTGAGTTGAGTTGCATCTTGATATATCACGGTCATTTACCCCGTAGGATCTCAACGCGCGATTACATACACATACTGGGACAATTTTTTATTTTTTTTAGACAGGATCTGATTAACCTGCCAGCATGTCCTTCCAGTGTGGGAGGAAATTGGAGTACCCGGAGGAAACCCACGCAGGCACAGGGAGAACATGCAAACTCCAGGCAGATGGTGCCATGGTGGGGACTTGAACCAGCGACCCTATTGCTGCTAGGTGAAAGTGCTAACCACTGTGCTGCCCTTAGTAGGTTAAAAAAATATATATATACGTCTTGATTTGAAGAGGGATATCTCGGTTATGGCAGTAGCTGCTGCCATAACCAAGGTTTCCATCTCTTCAAGCGGCCGTCCGGTTTACGATAATGGTGGTCTGTGCAGCAGATTCGCCGTAAGATCACCGTTGTCATCAGCGGGAGAGGGCCCCCCCTCCCGCCACTCTCCCACGCGCTCCGCCGCTTACCGGAGCAATCCGTAGCAGCGGAGGTGATCAGGTCCTCTACCTAGCTGGGTATGGAGACAAGTGAAGGGAAGATAGCCTCCACCCGTCTCCATACCATAGCAGGGCGGGAGCGATGTCAAAACATCACTTCCACCCATAGCTCTTAAAGGGTCATTTTATTTTTGTAATTTTTTCAAATGACAACATTTTAATTTACATTTTTATTGCATTTTAGTGTAAATATGAGATGTGAGGTCTTTTTGACTCCAGATCTCATATTTAAGATTATTATTATTGTTTATTGAATATTTTTGTTAAGCGTTAAATCACATAAGTATCAAAACGCTACCCGGCGACGGTACCGGGTGCCAAGAGGACCTGTCATGCTTTTTTCTGTTACAAGGGATGTTTACATTCCTTGTAATAGGAATAAAAGTGACCCAATTTTTTTATTTTTTTAAAAACAGTGTAAAAATAAATAAGAAAAAGTATATATATTTTTTTTAAAGCGCCCCGTCCTGAAGACCTTGTGTGCAGAAGCGAACGGATACGTGAGTAGCGCCCGCATATGAAAACGGTGATCAAACCACACATGTGAGGTATTGCCGCAATCGTTCGAGCGAGAGCAATAATTCCTCCTCTCTAACTCAAAAAATGCAACCTGTAGAATTTTTTAAACGTCGCCTATGGAGATTTTTAAGGGTAAAAGTTTGACGCCATTCCACAAGCGGGCGCAATTTTGAAGCGTGACATGTTGGGTATCATTTTATACACAAGTACCTCTCCACTTACCATCGTTGTAGGGGCACTGCACTGACCACCACTTCTCCCAGAGATACCAATGAAAAGGAGCCAACTAGCCATTTGGAGCAAGTTTATTTAAGATGTACCGGTATATTTGTTTGTTATTGAAATGTTAATTGCTGTATCATCTTCTTTAAATAACACAATGTAAATGGAGCCTTTGGTTGAACTAACCTGACCCCTTCTTTCTTATCCTACTCAAACCTGGCACTTCTTTGAGTCGGGAACGCCCGGTGTAATATGTCGGAATGTTGCGTTGTGTTGAGGGTTGGAACGTCAACATGGTTTGTTAGAAATCAAAAACCACACAGCATTCTTTCGGCTTTATCATGGCAAAGAAGGAGGTGAAAGTGTTAAGCCCTGTACACACGATCGGATATCTGATGGAATCTAATCTGATAGATTTTTTCATCAGATATCTGATGAAGCTGACTTTCATCAGTCTTACCTACACACCATTGGTTAAAAATCCGGCCGTGTCCAACGCGGTGACATAAAACACAGTGACGTGCTGAGAAAAATAAAGTTCAATGCTTCCGAGCATGCGTCGACTTGATTCTGAGCATGCGTGGATTTTTGACCGATGGGCTTCCACACAGACGATCCTTTTTTTCTATCGTTTTTTTTATCCATAGGAAAAATTTAAAACAGGTTCTATTTTTTTTTTTACCGATGGAAAAAAAAACAATGGCGCCCACACACGATCGGTTCGTCCAATGAAAACGGTCCATCGGTCCGTTTTCATCAGACAAACCGATCGTGTGTACAGGGTTTAAGTTATAGTTGGGGATTTTATCTGCTGCTCATTTGAAAACAAACATCTCTCTATGAAATAAGTCCGGAGTTCTGCTTTAAGTCCGGTCCCCCCAGTCAGGATGTAGTTAAGGTTCCACTCCCCGAACACTTGGCTCGATATGTGAAGTGGAATTCCTTGCAGACCGAAACAACATGACGGAAGATGAAAGGCGGGAGAGCAGCTAATTAAATGTTCTTGCTTACTGTCATTTTACAAGCTATTTTTCAGCAATAACTTTTTTTTTTTTTGGGGGGGGGTTGCAGATATTTTTTTTTTTCCTTAAACTGAAACCAGATGAGAGAGTCACTTTGGTTCTGAGTGGAAGTTTTTTATCTAACAGTCTGTATATTTTCAACCGGGGTTGAACCTCATCTCAGCATACACTACACAATTCCACCCCCCACCCAATCAGATCAGATGAAAGTGTTCAGTTCTTAAAGCTAAACTCTGGGGAAGAAAAATCTTTTTTTACCTTAATGCCCCGTACACATGATTGGATTTTCCGTCGGAAAAACCTTGAATGTTTTTTCCGACGGAATTCCGATCAAGCTTGGCTTGCATACACACGGTCACACAAAAGTTCTCTGAACTTTCGACTGTCAAGAACGCGGTGAGGTACACTACGACAAGCCGAAAAAATTAGGTTCAATGCTTCCGAGCATGCGTTGAATTGTTTCGGAGCATGCGTCGGAATTTTGCATGTCAGAATTGCTACAGACGATCAGATTTTCCGATAGGATTTTTTCCGTTGGAAAATTTGGGAACCAGCTCTGAAGCGCGACAAATTTGCGCCGAAATTGTGGTAAAATCGTGCGATTTTGAAGACGCAGTAGTGTGAACCGGCTCTAAAGCGGATGTCCGCCTAATTTTTATTTATTTATAAGTTAGCAACTACAAATACTGCAGCTGTTGACTTTTAAAATAAGGACACTTACCTGTCCAGGGCGCCCACAATGTCGGCTCCCAAGGCTGATCTGTCCCTTGGCTGTCAGATGCTGCTGCCGCCGCCGCCTTCTTCTGTAAGGGAATCGGGAAGTAAAGCCTTGCGGCTACACTTCCTGGTTCCCTACTGTGCATGCGCGAATTGCGCTGCACGATCCGAATGGTCCCTGCTGTCTTCTGGGACCTGTGTGTCTCCCAGAAGGCAGTGGGGGGGACAGAGGAGGCACCAGACATGGCATAGATATCCCCAGGTAATGTGGCTATCCATGCCCGGAAGTGGGTGCAAATATCTGTATTAGACAGGTATCTGCTCTCCCCTGAAAGTTGCCAAATGTGACACCAGAGGTTTCCGAAAAGCGGAAGTTCCATTTTTAGGTGGAACTCCGCTTTAACAATAAAACCTGAACGCTGATTGGTTTCTATGCAGAGCTTCACCAGATTTTGCACTCCAGTTTTAGTAAATCAACCCCAATATACTATGGGCCAGATTCGGAGAGAACTTACGCCGACGTATCTGTTGATACGCCGCGTAAGTTCTAAGATGCGTCGTCGTATCTGTGTTCTGTATTCAGAAAGCAAGATACGCCGAAATTTGGCTAAGATACATCCGGCGTAAGTCTCTTACGCCGTTGTATCTTAGTTGCATATTTACGCTGGCCGCTAGGTGGCGCTTCCGTAGATTTACGCGTCAAATATGCTAATGAGGTAGATACGCCGATTCAGGATCGTACATGCGCCCGGCGTATTGATATACATCATTTACGTAGGCGTTCGACCGGCGTAAAGTTACCCCTGCTATATGAGGCGCAACCCATGTTAAGTATGGACGTCAGAACAGCGTCGTATTGTACGTCGATTGCGTAAGTCGTTCGGGAATGGGGCTGGGCGTAAGTTACGTTCACGTCGATATCAATGAGTATTTCCGACGTGATTTTGGAGCATGCACACTGGCATACATCCACGGCCGGCGCATGTGCCTTTCGTTCGGCGCATCATTTACATGGGGTCACGATTAATTAACATACAACACGCCCACTGCCAGCCTACTTTGAATTACGCGCGGTTACGCCGGCCCATTTACACTACGCCGCCGTTTTTTAGGGCGCAAGTTCTTTCTGCATACGGGACCTGCCACTCTAAGTTACGGCGGCGTTGTGGAAATGAGATGCGTTACGCCACCGGAAAGATACGAAAAAGTATCTGAATCTGGCTCTATATGAGAAAGGTTGTTGCACCTACTGTATGTCTATATAAACAGCATGCTAACAATTATTCGGAGATCCTGTCTCTTTTCCCATCATTTGGATCCCATACAAGGTTTGGATACCTCCAGGTAAGAACCCCTACATGAAGACTTTAGTGATGCAAAACTTTAGGAATCCTCTGAATATTTGCACAAATATCTCCTAAAATATCATCTAGTCCTAGTAATAGATAAAGTCTGGCTTATTAAACAAACGATGGACACAGCAGTTTACGATGTTTGCAGCCACCCTGGGTTTGAGCGGCGGCGCTGCCCGTATGAATAATAATAATCGCGTCGGCCTCGTCCAGGCTCTCTCAGATGTTTATGTTTGGACGCTTGCTGTTTCCTAGTAGGGAGATGTGTGTACAGTGCCGGGAGAGGGACATATACAAGAAATAATTGTTTTCGGGCCTAGAACCAGGAAAAACTGCTTTTCCAAATTAATCCAGAGAGAGCAATGAATCTTGACCATTTCATATCACACTCCATAAAACTGCAGTCATAATCCATAAAACTGACATTATTAGATTAAAAACGCTGCACTCCTTCTATAGGGCGCTCCTTCATTAGACATGCCATGGTTTTATAACCTAGGCCTACATACCCAATTACTCTGATTAATGCCGTGCTTAATAAGGACAAGCGGGCGAGTCGCAGCACCTTGTGATCATCACACCGGGCCAGAGGGAACGCACGGGGCCAGCAATGCCTCACAGAGGTGCTGTTAAAGGGGGTCTCCCCACCAAAAAAAAAAATGTAATCTGTAATTACTGTGAAGTGAACAACTATTTGTCCGTGTCCTCTGTTTTTGGATACACGTAAAAGTTTTGTACATTTTTAGTTTTATAGCAGTAAATGAAAGCAGAAGGATTTACAAGCTATCACTGCTAAATATTCTTCTGGCTCCAGTGCAGTTTAAGTCATAGATATGGAACAGGCATGTGAGGTCAGAACTGTCCATCTTTGTACAAGTTCACTGTCAGTCAATTGAAGTATTAGGGCCAGAGGGTCAACGTGGCGTTATTAGGAAGAGAAGAACAGTGGCAGCCTATGTATTTCTCACAGGCTGATAACCAAACAATCCTGCGGCTTCAAAAACAACATAGTAACCATTACAGCTGATAATGCAGTGACACCTACCCTTTTAGATATAGGCAGGTGCCTCATTAAGAATAAGTGTTCTGCTCACCTTTGAACTCAGCAACCTTTAACTCAATATTTGGCCGCTAGCAACGGTAGGATACCTTTTCCTCTTATTTTGATGAGTGAGTGAATAACTTGTATAGCGCTACAAATGTGAACTAAATCGCCACAAGGCGCTTATTCCATCCGGTGTCGTCCTTATCCTTCAAAAGAGGTGGGTCTCAAGTTTTTTCCTGAAGGCCCGATGGTTTTCCTCCATGCGGATGTTCGTTGGTAGAGCGTTCCATAGCCGTGGTCCTTGGACTGCAAATCTTCGTTCTCTCTTCGATTTGTAGTTGGACCTGGGGATATAGAGGAGGTTTTGGTTAGACGATCGGAGAGTGCGATTGGGGGTGTAGTGTTTTATTATCTAAATATTTAGGAGCCCTTCCTTGTGTGCATTTGTGGGTGAGGCTGAGGGTCTTGAATGTGACCCGATCCTTTACGGTTAGCCAATGAAGGGTCCTCAGGGATGAGGTGATGGATTCCCAGGGTTTCTTTCACGTTACCAGCCTGGCTGCCAGGTTCTGGACAACTTGTAGGCACAAGATCTGGTATTTTGGTAGTCCTAAGTAGAGGGAGTACTAGAATTGATGATTGTTCCGACTATTACCGCTGTATCCTCTTCCGGGAGGAAGGGGATGAGTCTACGCAGTAGGCAGAGAAGGGAATGGGATCCGCTGACTACTGATACTATTTGCGTATCCATCGACATCTCTGAGTCAAAGGTTACTCCCAGGTTTTTGACCTTGGTACTTGGGGAGATGATCTGTCCAAGGATAGTGGGTGGTGTTCATGAGGTCCTAGTTTTGGTCTTTCGGTTTGCGTGGAGGAGAAGAAGTTCTGTTTTGGATCCGTTGAGTTTGAGGGAGCTCTCAGTCATCCACTCGTCGATCAATGCTAGGCATTTTTCTATTTCGTGATATCGGTCATTTTTTCCGGTGATCCGGAAATAAAGTTGAGTGTCATCCGCATGGGAGTGGTAGCACAAATCCTGCTCGCTGATGATTTTGAGGAGAGGGCGGAGGTAGATGTTGAGCCTTGATGAACCTTGAGGTCCAATCTGAAGTCTCCCATACAGGTTAATTATGTGCTGATAAGATAGTGAGACCTGTTCTTTTCAATCGTCCCCAAGTGTGTCCTGACGGAGAGAAATAGCAAAACGCGTTGACTCACAGGGGCTCACTGCTGTCCATTTGGTGTCAACCTTCTGTTCACATCATAGTTTTATGTATCTTTCTGTGTTTAATGTATGTTTTTTTAACTCTTTGTATACGTGATCTGTTTGTGAGCAATTCGATATTAATAAAATCATTTTTTTTATTATACTCTCATCCATCTTGCCTAGAAAAGTCCGACCCAGAGTCTATGACTTTTTTTCACAAACTCGATCCTATACAGATGTGGCTTTCGAAGTGTTCTATTTTTTGCAAGGAATTTATACCATCACACATGTCAATAGCCCAACAAAAAACACACAACACATAAATGTGATCTGTATACTAAAATTAACTAATGGCCAAATGAACATCCTGATACTTTTACCGACCATCACACAGACATTTTCCAGCAAGCTGGTTATGGTATTGAACATTTCCAAGAGTTTCAAGTATTTTCAAACCTCCTAGGGACTCCCTACATTCCCTTGATCCTTGCCCTATCATGCCATGCATAGCCACTCTTATGCCGCGTACACACGATCGAGTTTCTCGGCGGTGAAAACACCGCTGAGAAACCCGACGGGAAAACCGAGGACCGGCTTGGTCCCTTTTCCCCATGTACACACCGTGTGTAGGCTCCCTAGCAGTGTTTCCCTATGGGAAAACTACAGAGCAAAAAAAAAAACGCCGCGATTTGCGACGAGAAAAATTTAAAAGCCAGTCCAAGGACCCCGGCTATGGAACGCTCTACCCGTGGACATCCGCTTAGAAGAAAACTATCTGGCCTTCAGGAAGAAGCTTAAGACCCATCTCTTCTGAAGACACAGGTGAACATTGGCTGCAAAAGCGCCTTGAGGCGATTTAGTTCACAGTTGTAGCGCTATGCAAGTTATTCATTCATTCATCTCCTATATTATATTTACAGCCTCTGACCATCTCTTGTATTATGTCCATAGTCTTTGATTATATCCTGTTGTGTGTCTGCTGCCTCTGACCCTAAATTGTATGTGCAGGCCTTTGGTGATGTCAGAGGATGCACTTAAGAACACCACTGTTTTAGACCATATTACAGGTTACACCCATTTTAATAAACTACAAGTCCCATCTGCCACTTCACTGTGACTTGTTAGTTATCAATGGAACACAAGTGCCATACTCGTAGTCCATTGATACTTTCTCCAGCGCTCTACCTAAAAGTCTGTATATAGAGCTGGAGGAAGAGTCTGCTGTAGCCTGGACATTGCACGTGCGAACCACTGCAGTTGCAATGCCTTATAGGCTGATATGTGAAAAACCATGAAACACTTTTTTATTTTTATTTTTTGTAAAAAAAATTACTTATCCTGTAAAGCTGTCGATTCTTTTTGTTCACAAACAATAAAATTGAAAAAGCAATTTTCAGCCTGATGACCAAATGGCTGGGGCTTATCTAGTTTCATTGTTTTATGCCCTATGCGGACATTTGTCACCCGGTTGTTTTGGCATTGTTCCTACTATATGACTATTTTTTCAGTTTTACCCATAATCCCATTCTCTTGGCAAGCCTGTCTCCACACAGCGTTACCTGCACCCCACTTGTCACCTCCTCCCATTAATTGCAGCGGTTAAAACTCCCCGCCAAATGCAAGCAGCGGCAGGAAATGCTCGTTATGGGGTCTTAGTCTGGTAATGAAGCGGCACGTCTCCCATCAGGGGCGTCATTGTTTCCCCGTCCCGTGCATTCCAGCCACTTTATGGCTTCTGTTTGTTTTTATGGTGCAGTATATTGAATTTTTCCCTTCGCTGCTTCAGCTGGTGACATATCCCCCTGCAAGGGGCACGGGCCTGCTACATGTTGGGGCTAATTCATCAGTAAAGCTCGCAGGCTGCTCACCGTCCAGAGACATGAATCATAGCATGGGGAACGGTCGTTAACGAGTCAGGGTAATTCTTTACATTCATTAGGATCTCTTAGAATCGCAGACGTGTTGGGTTTAACAGCAACTTAAAGGGCCAGTAAACTAAAATTCTTATTTTTAATACTGGTCTTTGCACAGACTTAAAGTGAACCTGTGTTTTGCCCATGCAGCTACAGAGCAACAGGTTCGCTTACTGTTAATGAAGAGAGTTGTCTTTAGGGAGGGAGGCATTTTCCTATGCACAGTTTCTGCGCAATAATTCCATAGAGCAGTAAGTGTCCGTTGTCTTTTTATTCATCCTCCTTAGAATAAAAGAGAACTGCAGCCAAATATTTCATAGAAAACTATACATGTAAACTGTTATCTTACCAGAATATGTGTAGTGCTGTTCAGTCTGAGCACTGTCCCTGCTCTGCATCAACATTACCAGTTAAAGCGGAGATCCACCCTAAAACGTAACTTTCTATTAACAGCTTACCTTTAATGTAAAAAAATAAAAATATATATATATTTTTTTACCCGCTTCTATCTGGCTGTTACTAGGTAGTATTCGTAATCTGCCTAGTTTCTGGTTCTAGGTGGTTCAACTTCCTGTCCTAGGACCCCATTGCCTCCTGGGAAAGGATGTCACTCATTTCCCAGGAGTCTCTGGGCATTACTGTGCCTAAAAATCGCCCAGCATGCACCTCTCACTGACAACCAGGAAGAAAAAGGAACTGGGCCTCACATGCCCACACATATGATGGATACGGCCACATCAAGAGCTGGAGGATATAAGCCAAGTGTTTGCAATGATTTCTGGAATGATTGGGGAGCTATTAATATGTTTTAGGGACTATTTAATGTGATTAATTTTAGCTTGCAAAAAAAATTATGCCCGGGACCCCGCTTTAAGGACTGCCGTATAGCAGATTTACTGCTACAGGGCGGCCCTCCTGTACAGAATCACATATGTATATGTGATTCTGCTCTTCCACCTAGGGGGGCGTGCCGCTTCTGCCCTATAGCAGATTTACTTCTACAGGGATGCTGTTCTGTGCAGAATCACGTATATATACTCATTATTCTACACTTCCGCGTAGGGGGAGCAGCACTTCTGCTGGGTGTCCGCCGGCACCTGCTGATTATCAAGGAGAGACACAGGATGGGGCTCTGAATATGTTAACAATGCAGAGCTCTATGCTGTCAGCAGGGATGTGGATCCTGAAATCCCCGCTGTTGTCTCTGGGCCAAAGCTCATTTAAAATGGTCTGTTGCAACGTGAAAAACTGTTCTGTGGTCAGACGAATCGAAATTTGACATTCTTTTTGGTAAGAAAACTTTAGCCAAAAATTACAAGATAAAATTGTACAGCCCATTAAAAGATCAAATAACAAAAGCAGCTTTTGTTGCATCATTCATCCTCAAGCAAGAGCTTCCTCCTGAAGTACTTTTTACTGCCACTAGATGTGCTATGTTCGATTGCCAGCATCAGGCTCATCTCTCTGTCTTTTCTCTCTCTCTTCCTATCAGCATGCTGCTTGTCATCACATAAACTAATTGGCTCCTTGTGCTACTTCTTCCTTACACCCTAGCCCTGCTCTACAAGAGGTTACTACCATGTCAAATACAGATACTTTTGTACTGTTTACATTTAGTGATGTAATAATGAATACAGAGCTGCAATGTTGTACCTTTAATACCTGCCTGGAGTTCAGCCTTTAAATGACATAAAACAGTAAGAAAATGGCCCTGAACCAAAGAGCTAACCATTAGAGCTGGGTGATTTTGGCCCCAAAAGAATCTGTGATTAAAAGAAAAAAAACTCCATTCAAGATTCAAATTAAGTTTATTTATTTTTTATGGACACTGCGCCGGTCCTAAGTAGCTGTGGGCAGGAGTTTTCAGGCAAGGCCGTGGCTTCAGCCTAGTCCACCGCGATCCTGGGAAAAGGCTGTGGATTAGGCCAAAGCCGCGGCCTCGCCTAAAAAATCCTGCTTGCCGCAATCCTGGGAAAAGGCCACGGACTAGGCCGGAGCTGCGGCCTCGCCTAAAAAATCCTGCCTGCAGCTCGCCGCGATCCTGGGAAAAGGGCGCGAGGCCGCGGCGGAGGCCTAGTCAGTGGCATCCGGCCTCGTTGCCTTTTCCCAGGATCGCGGCGAGCTGCAGGCAGAATTTTTTAGGCGAGGCCCAGTCTTATGGAAAAAAAAAAATCTAACAATACAGAGGGAGAAAGAGTAGATACACTGGTAAGAGTGTCAACAATAACCAGTTCAGCTCTTTGGTCGTACCAGGTACGTCCAAAGAGTGAACATTTCATCACATACAGAACAGTCTGGGTTTTGTTTAACCGACTCCCGATTTGAACGCTTTGCGGCAGCTCCAAAGTTGCCAATCACTTCCACAGAGCCAGCAACTCCTTTAATAATGTCTGTTGGTTACATAGGAAGTACCATGAGATACTATATTGTATTGGTATATAAGCTGCAGTGTTACAGTAGTAAAGCCGTGTGTTGCTTGGGAAGGGTTAAAGAGCGGGGTGCGATTATAGGATAACTCACCACCCACCGGTAGGGTGGGATCCTGACGAGCTCCACAATCCATGCAGTCACTGAGCCCTAGTTTGCTGGCTGCGGAGAGGCCTGGAGCAGGCCCTTCATGGCTGACATTCCAAATTACACTGCCCAGCCCAGCACAAACATCGTGTCAGATTAATGGCTGTGACTTTGACATATCCCAGCCAGGAAACCCCTCCATAAAAACAAAGCCCCACAAGTGCCCCTGGCATCCTGCAAGAGAATTTGTCTGTTTTGGCCCCAAATAATGGAATAAGATTAATCTTCAGCAATCTGACATGAGCAAGAAATTACTTTTTTTTTTTTTTTACTTTTATTACCCATTTTAGCATTCAGGTCATTTGATTTTCGTGCAGTAACCCTTTCCTTTCCACCTAAATTCTTATGAAGCTTAGTAGGAGGACTCAATGCTATTGGCTTCAAAATAGCTTAAAGTGAACCTGTGCTTTGCCCATGCCAAGCAACCAGTTCAATAGAGTGTTCACCTCCCTCCATATTTACTCCCCTTATCTTCGCCATTCCATTCTGCCACCTGAAGCTATGGGAAATACTGGTACTTCTAGGTAGGGGGGAGCAATGTGACTCTCTTATTCCTCCAATGAAATTATGGCTACCTAAATGGCCAGCCACCATCCACGTCATTTCTTCAAGCTCTGACTAAATCAGTTTAGACCCTAAGATGGCTATATACTAGTAGAGTTTAGTTCAGAATTTATGGTTTTAAGGATGTTTGTATGATTTTGTAATTGTTAGTGGGGTCATATCGACGTTTGTTTTATGTGTGTAGTTTTCTTTCTGGAAATTCGATTCCTTCCAAAATCGAAAGTTAAGCAAATTGCATATTCGAACAGTATTTGTCCAGTCATCAAATTTTAGCATGTATGGTAAGCTGATCAGAATTTCAAAATGAAATCTGGGCACACACTACTGGCCTTGCCCACTTTTATGTAAGTTGGAATAGGGGTAGAGCAGAGGGTGAGGGTAATAGAAGCATGCAAAGCAAGCTACACCCAAAGTTGGGTGTGGCCTATTTGTGCTAAAGATGAGGTATGGTTTAACCACTTAAAGGGACACTAAAGTCAGGGCTTTTGTTTAAAAAAAATAACAAACATGTTATACTTACCTCCACTGTGCAGTTCGTTTTGCACAGAGTGGCCCGGAAAGCTGTCTTCTGGGGTCCCTCGGCGGCTGTCTGGGCTCCTCCTCGCAAAAGCTTTCCCTCTTCATGCGAGGGCGCTCGCATGGAGGAAAGCTTTTGCGAGCGCGCTCCCGTGATACAGCGGCGGCCATAGCCGCCGACTGTATCACTCGGCTCCGCCCCCGGCGCGCCGCGTCATCCGCTCTGATTGACAGATTGCTATCAATCTGCCCAGCCTAGCCAATCAATGGCCAGGCTGGGAACCGAAGAGGACGACGTGGACGCGCCCGGGAGATTCGAACGGTCAGGTAAGTACAACGGGGGCTCGGGGGGGGGGCCGGTGCTGTGAGATGTTTTTTTCCCTTAAGCCCCGGACCAATATGCTGCTAAATGCTCAAAGGTGTTCTTTTAATTCGGCACTGCGTCGCTTTAACAGACAATTGCGCGGTCGTGCGACGTGACTCCCAAACAAAATTTGCGTTCCTTTTCTTCCCACAAATACAGCTTTCTTTTGATTGTATTTAATTGCCTCTGCGATTTTTTTTTTTTTTTTTTTTACAATATAAATGGAAAAAGCCCGAAAATTTTGAAAAAAAATTATATTTTCTACTTTTAGTTATAAGAAAAATCGAATAAACTAAATTTTAGTCAAACATTTAGGCCAAAATGTATTCAGCCACATGTCTTTAGTAAAAAAAATCACAATGTAAAAAAAAAAATAGCTACCTAGCGGCAACAGTGACACTAATTTCAGCGATCAGAAAACCGATCGCTTAGTGACACTGGCAATAGGGGGTGAAAGGGTTAACTAGGGCGGTGATCAAGGGGTTAAACCTTTATTAGGGAGGGTAGGGGCTACCCTGGACCTAACACTAACTGCCTGTCACACTAACTCACACTGACACTAAATGCAGTGATCAGTAAATATATGATCACTGCTATTAGTGATACTGTGATAGGGGGCTGGGGGGGGGGTGATAAGTTAAGTGTGCCTGTGTGTATGGTGTCAGTGTAGTGTTGGTGCGACTTACTTGTGATGTCTTCTCTCCTTTCGCCGGATTGAAAATACCGCAGAGAGGAGAGGTGACATCACTTCCTCTGCCTGTCGTGAGGGGGCGGACAGAAACGAATAGCCGCCCCCTCTGGCCTCCACACCAACACTTCGGGAATAGATGGTGGCTGTCAATCAGTCCTTATGCCTAGTACACATGACCGGTTTTCCTGGCAGGAAAACTGCCATGAGAGCTTATGGCTGGGAATCCCGGCCGTGTGTATGCTCCATCGCAGTTTTCCCATAAGGAAAATAGCCGGGAATTCCGGCAAGAAAAAAGAGAACATGGGATTCCCGGCGGTTTTTAAGCCGGAAGTTTCTCTATGGGGAAAACCTGCGGTGGAGAATACACACGGACGGTTTTCCCGACCAAAGCTCTCATGGCAGTTTTCCTGTCGGGAAACCCTGTTGTGTGTAGGGGGGAAAAGCTGCCGAGCAGGTTCTCGATTTTCCCGAGGGGAAAATCGATCGTGTGTACAAGGCATTACCCTAAAAAGGTAATTTACATATACAGAAATGCCCGGCAAAATACCATAAAATATGGGATCGTTGGCTAGACTTAGCATCTACCTCCACAGTGGAAGAACCAGTAACCGAATGAATATTATCAGTTTGCATGAGGTTATCTTTGCCTATGTTTATAGGTGCTCACAGATTATTGGAAGCAGAAACTTTTTTTAAATATATCCTATATACCTTACTTTGCATAGAACAACACATTTGAATGATTATAGAACATTTCTGTATGATAATCTTTCTTCATGTTAAGATATCGTTAAACCTCTGTTAATGACAACCGTTCTTTTAACACTTTTTCACTGGAGTTTAAGGTATTGCTCCCATCTTTTGTATACCTCTTTTTATATCTAATAAAGAGTTTGTTGGATTTAAAAAAAAAACACTGGATTTTATACAAATCTTTGGAATTTTTGCCAAGTCACCCCTGAATAAACATGAAGGCACCTTGGTTGCAAACGGTTGTTGTAATGTTACAACATGCCATTGGTGTCTACAGCTACTGATTTACCTAACCACATGGAACTCACCCCCTTTCCCTGAATTAAAACACAGGACAACTGCTTCTTCCAAATGACCACCCACCCCTTGTCCTAAACCCTGTTCCCTAGTGTAACATTGATTTACTGGCTCCCAGGCTGCAGGTCACCATCACAAAGAGGAGCAAGGCAGCAAGTAATCCATATCCTTACCTCCTGCGTAAAAGTTTACACAAGCCAAGAGGGGAGGGACCAGTAAGACCACATAATAGCGACGTGTGACATCATCAATAACCCCAGACAGAGCCAAGAGCAGACACACTCCTCCCCTTTCTCCTATTGCTCTAGTCTAGGCCAATCACAGAAATGTTGCTAAGATGGCACACCCCACAGCTGCGTGGACTGGGGACACCATTATCAAAGCTAGATAGAAATCAGGGACAACTTCTTTTAACCCGGGACAAAGTGTGGAACATTTTTTTTCCGGGGACTGCCCCAGAAACTGGTGACATCTGGTCATCCTAGTGCAATGATGGCGAACCTTGACACCCCAGAACTTTTAGACATTTGGGGCCAGATTCAGAAAGATTGGCGTATATTTGTGCGGGCGTAGCGTATCTTCTTTACGCTACGCCGCCGCAACTTAGAGAGGCAAGTGCTGTATTCAGAAAGCACCTGCTCCCTAAGTTATGGTGGCGTAGCGTAAATGGGCCGGCGTAAGCCCGCCTAATTGAAAGTAGGAAGGAGGTGGGCATCATGTATTTAAATTAAAAATGACCCCATGCTAATTAATGGCCGCTCAAACTGGGCATGCGCCCGCATGCCCAGAATCACGTCGAAAAAACTCCCTAAGTGACGTCGGCGCGCAATGCCTACGACGTGTGAACGTATCCTACGCCCAGCCCTATTCCCATACTACCTAAACGACGTAAAATACCTTTGCATTAGCTGCGCCTCATTTAGCAGGGGTAACTTTACGACGGACGTAAGCCTTACGTAAAGCGCGTATATGAAGCGGCCGGGGCGTATCTACGTTCGTGAATCGGCGTATCTTACTAATTTGCAAATGTTTAATGGGAACGTCTAATGCGTCCAGCGTAACTATGCGCTCACAATACGCCCGCCTAGGCAAGTTACGCCGCACGACTGAAGCCTTGTTTTTCGGCGTATCTAGGCTTTCTGAATCGGCGTAAAGATGCGACGGTGCACATTTGTACTTACGACGGCATATCTTCTGATACGCCAGCGTAAAGCCTTTCTGAATCTGGCCCTTGGTATGTAGTTTTTGGGGGGGGAGCAGAACCCCTCTTTTTAGGGGGTTCCAGCTCCCACTTCCTCCCGGCGGGAACCGCGGCGCCAGAAGGAAGTTCACCTCTCCCCCCTCCCTCTCAGCAATCATCTGGGACATGTCACTGGTGTCAGATGATACACTTTTTTGTAGCTGCTGACTTTTATATTAGTGGAACTTCGCTTTAAATTAATTTTTCCATTGAACGAGACCGGTGATGTTCTTTTATTATCCTGTCAGCAGGGTGGAGGTGAGTCAGTGACTAAGCTGTGTTGTTTAACTGGAGTGCAGAAAAGTGAGATCAACTTGTCATGCTTTTTGGCAGGGGTACCAAGATCACAAGGCTAGTTAAGTAGAATTACAAATATGTTGGTAGGTAAGAAAGCTCACATATAAGTATTCCAAATGTGTGTTAAAGCAGATCTAAACCCACTTACGAAAATCTCATATAAGCTTTAATATGTCATTGTACTTTCAGACGACGTTTTTAAATCTTTTAAAATCCACAGCTTCCATTAAAATAATACCTGGTGATCTTTATTTTTCAAGTACTTCCTGTGACAACTGGGGTGACAACCGTCTTTCAGATGTGCTCCTGCATTGTGACTCCATCACATGTCCCCTAATGCAGATGACAAAAGTCTGTGCTGACACACATTGCATTGGCATGGTCCACCATTGGCGCTCCTAGGAAGCCACCCCTGAGCAATGATGTGCACAGTCTATTTCCCTTTAGTAAAACAACCCTATAGGCTTTTATTGAGTTGAGTTTAGTGATTAGTGATTTTGGCAAAAAAACACCAAAAGCTCCTAAATGTGAGTTTAGGGGCAGCAGTGTGCATGATCACTCCGTTTAATTCGCTTCACTGCCAATCATATGTGGGGGCTCAGTATATATTTTAGGGTCTTTTTATGCAGTAGGACAATTCCCATGAAGATGTTTGTGAAACTAAACGCGTCGGGAACCGATTGACCCTACTGCCTGTATATTTATACGCCCATGATTGTTCATACCAGATGTGAGTGTATTACTTTTATTTTATCTCAGTAAAACTTTTTTATCAGAGTTACGCTATGTTTGCTCTATTATTTCCTTCTTTACCATTGGGCCTTCTGAGTTACGTTGTCGGCTGAATGTATTGAGAAGAGGAGTGAAAATTTTGATTTTGATCCCTCAACTGATCGGATACCTTTGCCACTCTTCCCTCCTGAGTTCCTCTGTGAGCAGTCCTTGGTGTAATTCTAAGCTATAGCTGACCAAATAGGTGTATACTTATTGTGATCGCTATCCATCTGGTTAGCCTCTTCAGCCATATCTATGGTGGTGGACCATTAAGATCTCACTCTCACTCAGTCACCTTATTGATCCCTTTGGATTATATATCACCTCTTAAAGACACTTCAAGTGCACCTATGGTGTTTAGTATCCAGTTTATATTATTCGCCATTCGTCTATGTTTAAGCGCTACATATTTTCTTTGTATATATTATGTTTGCTAAATTGATAATTTAGTTATGTTTGCTGCTGTATTGTTTTAGTAGCGCGGTGAGTGTACATACTTAGGTATATACCACATTTTAGCAGTGTGCATGAGGCCTTAAAGGGGTTGTAAAGGTTTGTGTCCTAATGCGAGGCTTTCTCCCTGGTGTGGAGTGTCATGCTCACCCCCTCCCTTGGACTACAGGAGAGTCAGGATGCCCACTAACACACAGCTTCTTTCTCTATCTGCAACGTAGAGAGCATCCTGACTCCTGTAGCAACCCTTATGGTCTCCTGCACAACAACACACACAGGTAGCACAGACAGGCTTCTGTGTAAAGAGAGTCTGTGTGGGCATTCATGTACAAGATCCATACAAGGAATCATGGGTCATGTAGTCCCAACATGTCTGTCTTGTGTTTACAGCGCTCCGCAACCGGAATGCAGGGAAAGTGACTAGAAAGCCTTACAGTCAATATGTATTGAGGTAAAGATCTTTGGAAGTAAAGTAGGGAAAAATAAAATTGTTCAGCTAATGAAGTGGATCTATAAAGAAACATTAAAAAACTGAGCGTTTGATATTACTTGAAGCTGTTTACCTGGAATTTATCCTTAGTGCAATTTTTGGATTTATTTCCATTTTTCCAAGAGTGGGACACCTCACTGCCTCCATAAATCCTTATTTTTATGTCTTTCAGGTTCTTCTTATCCTCAGTGGTAACCTCAGCTTCCTAAACTGGCTTACCATTGTGCCATGTCTCGCCTGTTTTGATGATGCCAGCTTCAGCTTCCTGTTCAGCTCCAAGGATGGGTCAGTCAAACACCAAGTGGCCAAGATCCAAAGACAAGACGCCAGCGGAGGCAGACTTCCGAAAAGTTATGGTAAGCCCATGGGTGGATTAAATTGCAAGTTTATGTATTCTTTGTTTTTGTAAAAGAAGAAGAATTCCACTCATTAATGAAAAGTCCATGTTAAGTGGAATTTGGTGTGTTTAGTCAAGGATAGTTCATTTCCATTACCTTGACAACTTCTGCTAAAGGATCAGCTTATGATGAAGGCTTTGTACTAAATCATCTTTGTTGGTCATTTTGGGTTTACATAAAAATCCAGCATTCCAAAAACTGAATCTCGTCATTTCTGCCTTGGAAAAATTGTAGTTGTCTTTTGAATTCTATATTATTTATCAGTTTGTGTTTAGCCTGGGATACAGCAAAGGGCACATGAGTACCATGCTGTTCATCAATAAAGTGTAATCAAAGTCTGCACTACTGGTATGCTACTCTCCCAGGTAGTCCAGCCTTATGGAACCAAAATGGACACTTCTAGCGTCTTGAATCACCAAATGGGCCACTACAGGTATTCTCCAACTGGAACCACCAAATTGTACACAATATACTTTCTGCCTTCTTCAGGTCAGTGTAACCACAACTAAAACACAAACAAATGAAGAAGGCACACCAGCCTAGTGCATGTACAAATACCACCCAACGTCAGTCCATCCAGTAGGCCCTACTCGATGGATTGGCGTTGCGTGGCATTTGTTCATGTTAAGCCTGTGTCTTTCTTCTTTTGTGAGTTCATTTGACTTTTAACATTAATTAAACAAGTTATACAGTAATGCACCAGGCTGGTGCGCCTTCTTATTTTGTTTGAGTACCATGTTGTGCCTAAACTGATGTAGGATTCCTCTTCAAGAAAGACAGATCCATGGAAGTCCAACCCATGATCACATTTTATGTATTGGTTAAAATAAGTACTTTTATTATTGCAGGGTCATATTGGCTGCCTTGTCATGATTATCCCAGAATAGCTCTCTATGCTTCAGTTGATGTCATCATGGCATAAGGCTTACAACATGGATACCTCCTCTTCAGTCTGTGACATAACATAGGCATTAGACCCATAAATTGTCCCTCTGTGATTATCTGTTAAATCAATGAAGAACCTGTCCTCCAAGGTGGTTAACTGCTCTGTGAACAGTGAGTGAGTTCCTTAAAATGGTTGATTGCTGTACAGACTATGGCAGTGATGGCAAACCTTGGCACCCCAGATGTTTTGGAACAATATTTCCCATGATGCTCCACTACACTGCAGAGTGCATGAGCATCATGGGAACTGTAGTTCCAAAACATCTGGGGTGCCAAGGTTCGCCATCTCTGGACTATAGCATTCCTCAATAATGGCTGATTTTTCTTTAATCTGTCACAACAATGAAGGACGACACCTCTAAAATAGATGATTCTTCTTCTATTTGTGACACCATTAGACCATGGTCTAATGGTGTCACAGACAGACGAAGCAATTGACCACATTGGAGGAGTGTGTTCTCCAAGGTGGTTGATTGCTCTGTAAACTGTGCAATTAATAAGGAGTAGGTCCTCCTGAATGATTGATTTCTGTACAGACTATGACATTCCTTAATAATGGTTGATTCTTCTTCAGTCCATGACAAGACTGAAGGATGACTTCTCCAAAATGAACAAATATTCTTCTGTCTGTGACACCCTTACCTACCTCCCAACTCTCAAAATTGATAATTAAGAGGTAGAATGAAAGGATTAGGCTGGGTTCACACTGGTACGACAAACGCTCCTACATTGGGAGCTCATGTCGCATGACGTGTGAAAATCAATGTTTCCCTATGGGAGTCGTCTTAACTGGTACGACACAAGTCGGTCCGACTTTGAAAATGCTCTCTGTACTACTTTGGTCCGACTTTAGCCCATTGAATATCATTGAAGTCGGAACAAAGTAGGAGCCTTGTCCTTACCATCCGACTTTTGACATCCGACATGTGATTACAGCAGCAGTAAAAGTCAGACTAATCACAAAGTCGGATCAAAGTAGTATCCTGTTCATTGAAGTCGGATGGATGTAGGACCGATGTCGCAGAGCAAAGTGGGATGAAAGTCGTATTAATGTTGTGTAGTATCAGTGTGAACCCAGCCTCACTGTGGTATAACCCTTTTGGTAGTTAAAACATGCTTTTTTATTGAGGCTTATGCATAACTATAACTTTAACTTCCAATATTTGCCAAACCAATTATGTAACTTATGATCGAAGTGAGCTGTTGTACAAGGTGTCGCTGACACAATCATTTGACTTACGATTGGTGTTAGATGTTGTACAAGGTTTCACATAAACATGGAATTGTATAAATCACATGTTTACTTCTCACATGAGATAAATTATTGTATACACGTGAACAGCATTGGAAATATGTCAAATAAATAGTTCATACTACAGCATTTCCTTGTTTATTTTCTGTTTCTAATGAGGCCTTGTGAGAAGTCATTTGGCCCACAATATATATACAGAATAACAGCAATAATGTTTCCTCTATACAATCTCTATAGCTCTGGAGCCTCTTGTCTGGCAAAGAACAAGAGTATGGAGACTATTGTTTAAAGGGCAAATCTATCTAAGGCCGCGTACACACGATCAGACCAGTTCGATGGTGTGTACGGCCCATCGACCGTTGTCCGTCGGACCAAAGTTTTAAAACTTGCTTTAAAATCTGTCCGACGGACACCTGTCCGTCGGACAGATTCGATGGTTAGTACACAAAAGCATCGGACCAAAAACCTGCGCATGCTCAGAATCAAGTCGACGCATGCTTGGAAGCATTGAACTTCGTTTTTTCAGCACGTCGTTGTGTTCTACGTCACCGCGTTCTGGTCCGATGGGATTTTGGTCTGATGGTGTGTACGCACATCAGACCATCAGACCACTTCAGCGGTGATCCAATGAAAACGCTCCATCGGACCATTCTCATCGGACCGGTCTGATCGTGTGTGTACGTGGCCTAAGAGTAATACTTTTCATTAGATGCAATTGAGAGTTTTTTACACTCTGGTTGGTTACATCCATGGGTTTTCTGGTGGACATATCTGTAAACCTGAGTTCTTAGCTCCACCTACTTGCTGTAGCAAGCTAATCTTACTGCTAAGGCCTTGTTCACATGGCTGAGCAAACCCCCATGCAAAGGACCATCTTTGTATGCACCTATTTGGCCATTAATCGTCGTTAAAGTAGAACTATAGGCAAAACTTTTTTTATTTTTTTCATTTTGGATAGAATAAGGGAGGGTTATAACCCCTGGCAGATTTTTTCACCATTGGTGTCCCAATGGGGAGATTTTCCATCACTTCCTGTCCCATAGCCAAACAGGAAGTGATAGGGAACTCTTCTGGGAACACTAGAACTAGCATCCTTCTTGGAATATTTCCTCTCTATTAGTTTTCTGGGGACAGCCCAAAATTTGAGATTTTTTTTTTTACTTTCAATGATATCAGTAAACAGAATAAACAGAGAGAGTGAATCTCCTAAACGGGTGGGGGCACAGACAGCGATAAAAACTGACAGGTGTTCTAATCCCTCTCCACTCTATCCAAAACAAAAAAAAGTTTTGCCTTCAGTTATACTTTAATACTGAAATGGACAAGTTTCTATAAGCATTCCAACTGTCCCTGATTTCGAAGGGATTGTCCCTGATTTGGAATAAAGTCCCTCTTTCCTCCTTATTTAACCCTCATTTTGGTCTGGTCTTTATAATTGTATATAAAATGCACTTTTTATCTTTCAAAAAGTGTTTCCCAGTGCTAAACCTTTCATCCAATTTCTAAATTGCTGCACTTGTAAATTTTAAAACCCAATATATATAGTAGTGGTAAAAAGCACCTGTGGGTTTAACACATTTTTTGTTGAAAATGATCCTTTAAGGGGGTATGTCCTATTCTACATACATTTGCTAATAGGTGTCCATCATTGTCATCTCAGAAAGTTGGTAGGCATGTATAAGGCAATATGCTAATCCTTAAAGCGGAGCTCCAGCCGCAATTTTTTTTTTTTTAAAGTCAGCAGCTACTAACAGTGTAGCTGCTGACTTTAAATAAGGACACTTACCTTGTCCTACTTGCCCGCGCTGATGGGCCCCCCGATGTCGGTCCCACTATCGATCCAGGTCCCGCGCCGCCATTCACACTATGGGAAACAGGCAGTGAAGCCGTACGGCTTCACTGCCCATTTCCTACTGCACCTGCGTGAGTCTCACGCTGGCTTGTGAATGGGCGCGCTGCTCTCTGAGAACACACACAGTTCCCAGAAAGCAGCGCGCCCCATTCACAAGGAGAAGGACAAGAAGAAAAGGCACCGCGGAGTGGAAGAGGCAGATTACGGACTTCCGCATAGCAACAGCTATTTCGGGTGAGTATTTTTTTTTCATGTTTTTTTTATTTAATTTTTTTAAACAACATGGGAAAATGTTGTTTTCCTGGGTGGAGCTCGCTTTAAAGTGTATCTAAACCCAAGAGCCTAGAGGAGAAGCACACCTAATTTCTGGGGATGGCTGCTTTGTTATATCATTGTTTAAGTTAATTGACAAGGTCCTTAAAAATATGGACTCTTGAAAATAATTGCCTAAGGGTCCATGCACACTGTCTCAAAAACATGCCAGGCAAAACGTAGGTCTAAACCAGCAAATAAAATGCTAATTCCCATAATGCCATAACAGTTCCTACTGCTGTGCTTTGTATACGCTGGTCTTCCACCATATTGTAGTCGAGGGTGGGTACATAGCTACTTATAAAGCAGCTGCCAAAATATGGCATTTACCATTTTTCTGAAGATTTATAAAAATGCAAAATGCCAAGTTAAGAAAGTGAAATGTGAGAAAAGCAGTGTAACTGCATGCAATATGATGAAATAATACAAATCCAGGAAAAAATCAGAGGGGAGGAACACCAATTTAGACTGTTGATTGGTTGGCTCTGCTGGAAGGTTATCCATCCAAGAGCCACTCAACTGGACTTGCTCTGTAATGTTTTTGCTACTAATCCAAGGACATTCCTCAGTTTAAATATACTGACATTTCTTACTCCATGGGTGACTCATGTAGCTAAATGTTGGGGTATGTTCTCAAAATGTATTTGAGGAGGATCCTTGGATGTCTTTAACATTACAAAACATATTCCAACATTTCTTACTCCATGGGTGACTCATGTAGCTTAATTTTGGGGTATGTTCTCGAAATGTTCTAATTTCGAGGAGGATCCTTGGATGTCTTCAACATTACAAAGCAAAGTATGTTGAAGGTGACTGACTACTAATAATTATTCTATTCAATGACTTGGATAATTGAGAACCTCCATAGCAAAGATAACGTATATACTCGAGTATAAACATTTTTGTGTGCTGAAAATGCCCCCCTCGGCGTATACTAGAGTCACCTTTTTGTGCCTGATCTCCCGGAATTTAGGGACCTGGTCCCGGCCGGCCTTAGGTCCTCTGGACCCCAATCTTGGTACACATGTAGCCCAACTCTTCCTCTACAAGTGTGCAAAGTTTGTTGTCCGGGGGACCTAAGGCCGGGGGGGAACCAATTTTTCAAAACTGGGCTCCCCTTCCATAGACTCCCATGTTAAACGGTAATTTCTCCGGTGACTTTGGGACCCGGTACCGGCCGGAACTGGGCACCCCTTCCATGTTAAACGTCAGTCTAGTCATGGACACAGTGAGGCATGGGCACAGTGAGGCATGCATATGGACACCCTAGGCTTATACTAAAGTCAATACGTTTTCCCATTTTTTTGTGGTAAAATTTGGTGTCTCAGCTTATATTCTGGCCGGCTTATACTCGAGTATATACAGTAAGTTCAAACTTCAGAATATATACATGTGATGCTCCAAACTGAATTGTAGATGTGGCTGCTGGATAAATAAATACCTGTGCCAGGACCAGAGCTGCACACACTGTTATGCTGAAGATGAATAAAGGTCCAGCAATACAGTATACCATGTATATCATGTTACTTTATTGCAAATCCATCAAGGCAAGAGGGAATCCAATGTACAAAAAAGGTTGACGCGTTTCAGCCCTGTAACTTATAACTAAGACCCAGTACAGGTCTGAAACGTTATCCTTTTTTGTATATTGAATTCCTCCTCGTCTTGATGGATCTGCAATAGAGCAGCATCAATTTCATGCACATGTTATACCGTGTTGCCGGACCTTCATTCATCTCAACAGCAAAGATAAGACAGCATAACACCGGGCACACCGATGCTGGGAGTGCAGTTGTTGAAAAGGTAGTTTGTCCCCTCTCTGTCCTACACCTGCACCTGTACATATTCACCAGCACACCATGGATCAACAATCTCCGTCCAAAGGTTTCTTTTTTGTAGAGAGATCACGTCACAGAGATAAGTGCAATGTTTGGGAGCCGCGCAGTGCCCCTTCATCAGGCATCTGACAATTAGAAGACTACAACATGCTGTAATCCTACTTCGCCACTTTGCTAGCAGTTTAGTTCTAGGTGTACAAAGCCAGAGTGGGCAAACTATAAGTGCAAACGCATGCACATTGCAGGATTAGGCCTGGGTCACATGTGCGTAGTACAGCATACACCCTTGCAAGGGCAGTGTTTGCCAACAAGGGGATACACAGGTGTTCCGTGCAGGTAGTCCCATTCATGTCATTTGGGATGCAGCAGCTGCACAGACAAAGCTATTGCTCCCAATTTGACATCAGCGTGGGTGCGGGTGTACGACCCTGAACGCAGACAGTGTGCGTTTGGGGACATGCACCCGCACGGCTGTCATAGTGGGAGCAACAGCTGTGTCTGTGCAGCCTCTGCATCCCAGTTAACATGAATGATGTTGCCGGCACTGGGATGCATTGAACACCTGCGCATGCCTGTGCGAGCAAACATGGCGCACTGTAGTATGCCGATGTGAACAAAGCCTCAGCAACATCATTATTTATCATCTTATATATTGTATGTTCATAAATGGCCCATATAATAAACCCTGTGCAAAGTTTTTCACTTTAGGATCATTGCAGAGGACAAGGATTATCTGTTTTTTTCTTGAGAACTGTGTTTAACCTCTGTACAGGACTGTAAATGCTGCAAAGATGTGGAACAGTCCTCTGCAGGACCTGGTTCTAGACAAAAAAAAAGGTTTCAAATAAGGTTGGATCTGTTTCTACATAAACAAAATATAAACACTCTAGATTGTTGAATTCGGGGGGTTCCTTAGAGGATCAGGAGTGATAAAGCACATTGGATCATGTTTAATAAGGGGTATCTCACCTTCCTCTGGATCAAATACAGGTTTATGGTTTTGAGGATGCAGGTTATTTTATTTATTTTTGTTCTTTAGCTGAACTCAATAGACGTGTCTTACTTCAGCCTGACTAATTATGTAACAACGAGGACCTGGACATATTACTTTGGCAGTCTAGAACCTTTTATTATACATAGGCTTGTGTTACTGCATCATGATGTGTAGGAAGATGTGTGCCACTCCTGGAAGACCTGCCGCCCTAGGTTACAACGGCCAATGTTGGCTACATGGATATCAAGTTCTGGGAACTCAACCTCCTCAACCAGAACAGCCATTGAGTTTGGAATTATATTTTTGAAAATGTTAGGTTCCATTTTTGAGAAGCTCAGCTAACCAAGCCATTTTCACTTAGGTTCATACATCCGCAAGATTCTACATGTGTCTCTTGGAGTCCTCATTGCCTACCTCAGTATCCCCGTTGTTGTGAACCTGATGAGCTCCAAACAACTTATGAACACGTCATTCAACCCTCTACGGATTGTCAACACATATGGAGCCTTCGGCAGGTACTATATAGCTTAAATCTCAGAGAGAACCCAATGTTGAAGCGCAACACTAGGTAACCCCTGCACTAAAGAATCGTAGACAGTACTGATGCCGCGTACACATGGTCGGAATGTCCGACAACAAATGTCCACTGTGAGCTTGTTGTCGGAAAATCCAACCGTGTGTATGCTCCATCGGACATTTGCTGTCGGAATTTCCGACAACAAAAATTTGAGAGCTGGTTCTCAATTTTTCCGACAACAAAAGTTCTTGTCGGAAATTCCAACTGTGTGCACAAAAATCCCACGCATGCTCAGAATCATTAAACTTCATTTTTCTTGGCTCGTTGTTGTGTTGTACGTCACCGTGCTCTTGACATTGGTAATTTCCAACAACATTTGTGTGACCGTGTGTATGCAAGACAAGTTTGTGCCAACATTCCGTCAGAAAAAAATCCACAGTTTTGTTGTCAGAATTTCCGATCGTGTGTACGCGGCAATAAAGTTTTTATTTGCATGCATTTTTAAATAAATGTGCTTCTGTGAACTATTTATGATATGTCCTCCTTGAACCTCTGAAGTGCTAATATTGGGAGAGGGTTTTTGTTTTTCATTTAGAGCTTCGATCCACAAGTTTTTCTTCTCTGTTTCAAAAAATTGAGGCATAGCTGTAAAGTCGAAACAAAGACCGGGGGGTGGTGGCTGTAGTTAAAATCCAGTCAAATAATTTTTCCGATATGGATGCTGTGGATAAGGGCTAGAAGCTCTGCCAATTGTTTTCTGTCATTTTTATTCCGTTTGGTTAGATTTCTCATCTCCTGGTTGGTCTTTGGAACAGGAAGTCAAATTCTCTCTGGAGCACTGACAGCATTAAAAAAAAGAAAAACGCTATAAAACAACGGTTCTAACCTTTCCCTCCCCTATACAAAACTAAAAAAAAAGGTTACCGGAGTTCTGATTTAACTGCTTGTATTAATATTTTGTGGTTTCCACTTTAATAGAAGAACTCTCACCAAATATGTAATTTTACATCCAGGTCATGGTAACCAATCATTTTTTAGCTTCAGCTTGTTCAATTTAGCTTTGACAATAAAACCTGGAAGCTGATTGGTTTCTATGCAGTTGCACCAGATTTTGCACTCTCCAGTTTTAGTAATTCCCCTCTTTGAATATATTTGCTTCAGTTGAGTACTTAGCTGTTCCTCTGCTCTCACCCTTTAAAGGGGAAGTAAACCCTGATGGATTTTACTTCCTCTTTTGCTCACAGCAAACCCTGCAAATTAAAAGCATAATGGGCTGGTATGCAACGCATACTAACCAATTATGGGACACTTACCTGCAAACGAGTCCAGCATTGTCCCCTGTGCAGGCTGCGTCCATCTTATTGTCCATCTTCCTTCTGGGGCCGCAGACTCTGGCTCTGTGATTGGCCGGAGACGGGAGCCGATGGTAACAGCACAGTCTAACTGAAGTAACGGCACGACTTTCCATTGTATCAGTGCGCATGTGCCGATGACTTCGGCACATGCAGATACAGGGGATATCTCCTAAACCATGCAGGTTTAGGAGATATCCAGGCTAGCTACATGTAAGGCCGCGTACACACGACCGAGGAACTCGACTGGCAAAACACATCGTTTTCCCCGTCGAGTTCCTTGTTCGGCTGTCGAGGAACTCGTCAAGCCAAATTTTCCCATTCCAGTCGAGGAAAAAGAAGACATGCTCTCGACAGTTTTCTCAGCGAAAAGTGTACACACGACCGGTTTTCTCGACAGAATACGTCTCCAATCAAGTTTCTTGATAGATTCTGCTGAGAAAACCGGTCGTGTGTACGCGGCCTAAGGCTTATTATAGGCTTACCTGTAGCAAAAAGTGGTTTGTAAGGGTTTACAACCATTTTATTGACACTTTCTGCCTAATATACACTAATCAGCCATAATATTATGATCACCCCCCCCCCCCCATAACTTGTCAAGGCATGGACTCCAATAGACCTCTAAAGGTATGCTGTTGTATCTGGTAGCAAGCTGTCAGTAGCAGATCCTTTAAGCCTTGTAAGTTGTGAGGTGGGGCATCCATGGATCAGTTTTAGTTTTTCAGCACATCCCACAGATACTCAATTGGATTGAGTTCTGGAGAATTTGGAGGCCAAGTTAACAACTTAATGTTGTGTTCCTTAAACCATTCTTAAATTGATCAGACTAGACCACCTTCTTCCATTGCTCCTTGGTCCAGTGCTGATGCTCACGTGCCCATTGTAGGCTCTTTCGGCTGTGAACAAGGGTGAGCATGGATGCCCTGACCAGTCTGTGGCTAGGCAGCCTCTTATACAACAACTTGCAATGGACTTAGCCTAATGCCCCGTACACACAAGCGGAATTTCTGTTGGAAAAAAGTTGGATGGTTTTTCTGACGGAATTCCGCTCAAGCTTGACTTGCATACACACGGTCACACAAAAGTTCTCTGAACTTTCGAATGTTAAGAATGCAGTCACGTACAACAACACTACAACGAGGCGAGAAAAAGAAATTCAGTGCTTCCGAGCACGCGTCAAATTGTTTCAGAGAATGCATGTTTTTTTTCCCGTCGGAAATTGCATACAGACGAACGGATTTTCCAAAAGGAAATGTTTCCATCTGAAAAATTGAGAACCTGCTCTCAAATTTTTGCTGGCAGAAATTCCACCAACAAAAGTCTGATGGAGCAAACACATGGTCAGAATTTCCGATGAAAAGCTCACATCAGACTTCTGCTGGCGGAAATTCCCCTTGTGTGTACGGGGCATTAGCTGCTCATGACTCTGTCACCGGATTGCTTCCACTTTTGGTCGGTCCTGACCACTGCAGACCAGGAACATTCCACAAGAGCTGCAGTTTTGGACTTGCTATGACCCAGTCTAGTCATTACAATTTGGCCCTTGTCAAAGTTGCTCAAATCCTTATTCTTGGCCATTGTTCCTGCTTTCTACACATTGACTTCAGGGACAGCGTGTCCACTTGCTACTTAACATATCCCATCCACTTACAGATTCCCTTGTAATAAGATAACATTGTTATTCCCTTTACCTGCCATTAGACATGTTATGGCTGATCGGTCTATATATTATGTTATTGTAAGTTTCTATCCCTTTTACTCTAGATACGCTTAAAAACTGTTTTTGTTTAAGTTTTGGTTGTACTTGTTTGTGTTGAGAATGGAACGGTGTGTTCTGTGCCGATGTTGAAGATGGTTGGCATTACCAGTGGAATTCTGGGTATTCCAGGCCAAGAAAGGTGACATTCCCCAGACCTAATAGCAAAAGGAGAGAAACACTTTTACAGAGCCGCACTGGAAAATATTTTTGTATTGTCGCTTCAGGCTCTTTCCCTAATTTCAGATACCCCAAGCAAGTCCAGCTGTTTCAGGCTTTAGGAATTAAGTGAGGAAGTTTAAGAGACCCAGTTGTCTTTTGTTCCTCCTTTCTGTTAGAGGGCACAGGGAAAAGCTCCGGACCTCTTTAAGCTATTAACCCAGGTGGGGCCAAGATTTTGCAATGCTAGTTTATGTTATTGGTTTCTTCAATACTTTATGCACTGTACAAGAGTAAAGTTTGACGTAGGTGAGATGAACATAAAATCAAATCACACATTATATTGCAGTTTAATGATTCTGGCTCTGACCATGCCTTGAGTTGTATAAAGCAGAACTTTATCCATAACAACTTGTTCTTTGACAAGGAACATACATTCCACATTAATAATTATGCTACCAAAATGAGTGCGTGCTGTAAATTGCCTCCAGCATTGCTACTGTTTCTTCTTACTGAAGGCCACCATTTTGTTGAAGCCCAGCGCCCTTGAACAGCAGTAAATCTTTAGGTTGCCAGCAGATTGGCCTCTCTAAATTTGGCACAGTGCCAAAAAATAGAGAGCATCTGAGTATGTGCAGAGCAGGATTAGACCGTGTATTACTGGGTTTTAAACAGCATTATTATAGTCACTTATTTTTATTGTCTTACATAACTATTACCGTATTTATCGGCGTATAACACGCACCCCAAGCTTAGAAGGGAAGGAAAAAAAACTTGCTGTATTTATCGGCGTATACCGTGCACTTTTTCCCCCTTAAAATTAGGGTAAAATCGTGGGTGCACGGTATACGCCGATCCCCACTTCCCGCTCTGTGTTTGAACGCGTTCAAACACAGCGCGGGAAGCGTGGCTCGACTGGAAAACAGCGCAGGAGAAACGGGGAGGACACCACCAAGGCCGCAGACGGACGCCGGACCGGACAAGGCCGCCGATGGCAAGACACCGACGAGGGGCATTCAAGGTGTAAGTATATTATTTTTTTCCTGAAATTTTTCTTCCAGGTTGGGGGTACACTCTATATCCCGGGGCGAGCTATATGAAGATAAATACGGTACATTTTAAATGCTCATCAATGCAGCCTTATCAGTGTCCATTTGCTGTCTTGCCCAGCATCCATCAGCAGCCTTGTCCAGAGTCCATCCAGCCTTATAAGTGTCCATCTGCACCTTGCCCAAAATTGCAGCATTATGTATTTTTTAATTTAGCGCCTCAGCCGAGCTATACAGAGCCAGATTTCCTGTGTACTTCGACTCCTCTCGCAGTCCTGCCTAGTCCCGCCCCTTGGTCCGGCTCGTATGACGGACACCACAGCAGTCCAATAGCGGGACATAAAGTCTAGGAGGCGGGACAGGGCGTGACTGCGAGCCGAGCCAAGTACACAGTACGATCGGCTCAGCTCGGTCTATGTCGGCGGCGCTCAGAGACAGGAGGGATCGGCGTATAACACGCACCCACGATTTTCCCCTGATTTTAAGGGGAAAAAAGTGCGTGTTATACGCCGATAAATACGGTACATATCTATTCCTGAAAAAAGGTGCCAGCCTGAAGTGATCTATGCAATTTTCAGACTAAAGTTCCACTTTAAAGCGGAGTTTCACCCTAAATATAAGATCTCCCATGCGCTTCAGCATACTGGCGTCAGCGCCAGTATGCTGGGTTTTTTTTTTTTTTATAGCACACTTACTGTTTTATCGTAGAAATCCTTTTCTGTCCCCCGCGGTGGACGGCGCCAGTACAGCGCGTCACATCTTCCTAAGATACCCGATATGGACTCGGGTATTTCCGGCGCTATGCGGCGCCTGCGCACAGACCTAGGAGCTGACTGCGCAGGCGCCGTATTTCTCCGAGTCCTACGGCTATGGCGCGTCACGCCCTCCGAAATAGGACTCGGAGAAATACGGCGCCTGCGCAGTCAGCTCCTAGGTCTGTGCGCAGGCGCCGCATAGCGCCGGAAATACCCGAGTCCATATCGGGTATCTTAGGAAGATGTGACGCGCTGTACTGGCGCCGTCCACCGCGGGGGACAGAAAAGGATTTCTACGATAAAACAGTAAGTGTGCTATAAAAAAAAAAAAACCCAGCATACTGGCGCTGACGCCAGTATGCTGAAGCGCATGGGAGATCTTATATTTAGGGTGAAACTCCGCTTTAAGTTCAGTATTCTCAGAAGGAAAAAATACTTAGTGGATGTAAACCCGATTCATTTAAAGGGGTTTTAAAGGAAAAATTTGTTTTCCCTAAATCGCTTCCTTTACCTTAGTGCAGTCCTCCTTCACTTACCTCATCATTCCATTTTGCTTTTAAATGTCCTTATTTCTTCTGAGAAATCCTCACTTCCTGTTCTTCTGTCTGTAACTACACACAGTAATGTGAGGCTTTCTCCCTGGTGTGGAGAAAGCCTCTTGAGGGGGCGAGCAGGAGAGTCAGGACACCCACTAACAAACAGCTCCTTTATCTGCAAAGTAGAGATTAGGGTTGTCCCGATACCACTTTTTTAGGACCGAGTACAAGTACCGATACTTTTTTTCATGTACTCGCCGATAGCTATTAACGATACTTTTTTTTAAATGTCCCCCCATAAATGCAGCCATGTCTCCCCATATATGCAGCCATGTCTCCCCATATATGCAGCCATGTCTCCCCATATATGCAGCCATGTCTCCCCATATATGCAGCCATGTCCCCCCATAAATGCAGCCATGTCCCCCCATAAATGCAGCCATGTCTCCCCATATATGCAGCCATGTCTCCCCATATATGCAGCCATGTCTCCCCATATATGCAGCCATGTCTCCCCATATATGCAGCCATGTCTCCCTATATATGCAGCCATGTCCCCCTATAAATTCAACCATGTCCCCCCATAAATGCAGCCATGTCCCCCCCATAAATGCAGCCATGTCCCCCCATAAATGCAGCCATGTCCCCCCATAAATGCAGCCACGTCCCCCCATAAATGCAGCCACGTCCCCCCATAAATGCAGCCACGTCCCCCCATAAATGCAGCCACGTCCCCCCATAAATGCAGCCACGTCCCTCCATAAATGCAGCCACGTCTCTCCATAAATGCAGCCACGTCTCTCCATAAATGCAGCCACGTCTCTCCATTAAAGCAGCCATGTCTCTCCATAAATGCAGCCACGTCCCCCCATATATGCAGCCACGTCCCCCATATATGCAGCCACGTCTCCCCATATATGCAGCCACGTCTCCCCATATATGCAGCCACGTCTCCCCATATATGCAGCCACGTCCCCCCATATATGCAGCCACGTCCCCCCATATATGCAGCCACGTCCCCCCATATATGCAGCCACGTCCCCCCATATATGCAGCCACGTCCCCCCATATATGCAGCCACGTCCCCCCATATATGCAGCCACGTCCCCCCATATATGCAGCCACGTCTCCCCATATATGCAGCCACGTCTCCCCATATATGCAGCCACGTCTCCCCATATATGAAGCCACGTCTCCCCATATAAGCAGCCACGTCTCCCCATATAAGCAGCCACGTCTCCCCATATAAGCAGCCACGTCCCACCATATATGAAGCCACGTCCCCCCATAAACGCAGCCATGTCCCCCCAAAAAAATGCAGCCATGTCCCCCCAAAAAAATGCAGCCATGTCTCCCCATAAATGCAGCCATGTCTCCCCATAAATGCAGCCATGTCCCCCCATACCGTATATGCAGCCATGCCATGCCGCCGCCTAGTTAATCAGCGCAGGGAACATTACAGCTTTCACTTGAATAGCTGTGTGTTCCCCGCCGTGCCGCGTATAGACACTCCCCCTTGCTCGGACACTTTAATAGACAGATCACCCGTCCAATCCTATTCAAATGAAAGCTGTAATGTTCCCCGCACCGATTAACTAGGCGGCAGCGCGAAGGGGGTATTGGATCTGGCATCGGGAGTACAAGTACTCCCGCAAATGCTCAGTATCGGTCCCGATACCGGTATCGGTATGGGGACAACCCTAGTAGAGAGTGTCCTGACTTGCCTGCTCGCCCCCTCCCCCCTCAAGAGGCTTTCTCCACACCAGGGAGAGCCTCGCATTACTGTGTGTAGTTACACTCAGTAAGGATTTCTCAGAAGAAATAAGGACATTTAAAAGCAAAATGGAAGGATGAGGTAAGTGAAGGAGGACTGCACTAAAGTAAAAGAAGCTATTAAGGAGAAACATGTTTTCCTTTACAACCCCTTTAAATTTGACCTAGGCTCATATATTCGTAGTATTTCCTTATCTCTCTCCAAAGCACGGAGTCCTGTGTGTTTCTGCTCCTTTGTTTCTCTGTCACAGCACAGCTTTGCAAGTCTTTGCCTATGTGGAGGGGGGGGTGCCTTTCCTCCAATCAGCTGTCTCCCAGTGTACGCCAAGACTATACTCCTAGTATCGGGTCCCCAAATTCCAGGAGATCAGTCGCAAAAAGGTGACTCAAGTATAAGCCGAGGGGGGCATTTTCAGCACCAAATAATGTGCTGAAAAACTTGGCTTATACTCGAGTATATACGGTAGGTAAAAGAATGTTATATACTGGCCCTTTTATTGATAATTCACATATGAATATTTACATATACTTCAATGTATTTCAAGGAGTTTGGCCACCGAGAACCGAGGCGCCCAGTTATTTAGTGCAGCAATGGAAAATGCAGACATGTTCCTATATTTTCCTTTTCCGTCTCTATTTTCTCTCTCGTGATTCTGGATTTCATGTTCCTGGCTGCCGCTAAAGGTAAACACATGTTAAGGGATTTTTTTTTTTTATTCTTGGGACGGTGCTGGCCAAATATGTATGCGGCCCAAGAGGGACGCATCTCTTCCAGCCGAGCTTAATGCCAGCAGTAACAGCTTCTGGCAAATTCTATCACCATAAAATCATCTCTACCTTCACTAAAGACAGAGTTTAAAAATCTATCTATGATTGTCTGCAGCTGCTGCCTCCTATTCAAAGCAATATACCACCCAGAAAATAGATGTATGTATACATATACAGTACATGGGACATTTCTAGTGCTGATCTGTATTTCTTAAAGTTGGACTCCAGAAAAAAGGCTCAAAACAAAGTTGAAATACTTGTTAAGAGTGTATTTAAACGGTTCTGCCACATAGCTCAGCCAGCCTAATAACACAGCTTTTCTCTATTACTGTCAACCAACACATCTAGGTCACCTCCCTATCCCCAGCATGTTATCTGACATTAAAAGAGCAGCAGAAGACTCATATAGTCATCTCTCTGCTCTCTATATTGTCAGAATGCTTATACCTCACTGGATCTCAGCCCTGCCTCTCCCAGTTCAAGTGGGGAATTACCGAGACTGAAAGCAATTACATTTCGGGTACGCACATTAGCTGCATTTGAAAATACTGCTTTCTCTTTTTTGCTAATAAATATTTAACTACATTAAAGGGGTTGTGAAATTTATTATTTTTTTCACTCTAATGCATCCTTTGCATTAAGGTGAAATAACACCTGGCAATCATGCTAGAGCCACTCATCTGTCCCTAAGGCCGGTGACTTGTCAGGCTTGTTCCCTTAACGAGTAGGTTCCTTCAAGGACTGCGCAGGCGCAATCCTTCCCGACGGAAATCTCCGAACCTCGGGCGGCATCCAGGCTCATTCTTTAACATCCCAGTGGATTGGAGGATGTTAAAAAAAGAGCCAGGAGGCCGAGCGAGCGGAGCGAGCCTTCTGAGCGAAGCGAGGACCTGAGACCGACTGGCCACTTTCCTCACTTTCCACGTCGCCCTGGATGTCGGCCGAGCTTCGGAGGTTTCCGTCGGGAAGGACTGCGTCTGCGCAGAACCAGCTCGTTAGCTGGAACCAGACCGACAGACGAGATTGCGCCTGCGCAGTCCTTTATGGAACCAGCTCGTTAGCTGGAACCAGCTAGGCAGATCACTGGGTTCACACTGGTACAACACGACATCATACCACTTTGGATCCGACTTTGCCCTGCGACTTGAAGTCCGAAATGCGTCCAACTTCAATGAACAGGGATCCGACTTTGATCCCCAACATTACCAGGCACTGTGTCTGGTATGAATCTTTAGGGGGAACTCCATGCAAAATGTTAAAAAAAAAACGGCATGGGTTCCCCCTCAAGGGCATACCAGGTCCTTCCTTAAGGGGAACCCCCACGCCAAAAAAAATGTGTGGGGATCCCCCCAAAATCCATACCAGACTCTTATCCGAGCACGCAGCCCAGCAGGTCAGGAAAGGGGGTAGGGACGAGCGAGTGACCTCCACCCCCTCCCGAACCATACCAAGCCGCATGCCCTCAACATGGGGGGTTGGTTGCTTTGGTACAAGGAGGACCTTGCACCCCCCACCCCAAAGCCCCCATTTATCCATGTTGCTGGGGACAAGGGCCTCTTCCCGACAACCAATGGCCATTGGTTGTCGGGTCTGCGGGTGGGGGGCTTATCGGGATCTGGAAGCTCCCTTTAACACGGGGGCCCCCAGGTTCCGGCCCCCCACCCTATGTGAATAAGTATGGGGTACATTGTAATTTATTAACACAGTTCCATCGTCTCTTCCGATCTGTTCTCCCCTCTTCGGCTCTTCTGCCTCCTCCACTGATGTCTTCTGCATCTGGTGGTTCTTCGACCCTCTCTGGGTCTTCTAGCCCTCTCCGGTTCTTCTCCCTCTGTCCGCTGTCTTCTGCCAGGTCTTCTCCGCTATCTTCTCGCTCTTTTGACAGGACTTTTCCACTGTCTTCTCCTTTGCTCTAATGCTGGGTGCACGCTGTGCCACTACTTATATTGGCATATACAGCCTCTGAGCTGTGGATCTCTGCAGCTCCTCCAGAGTTACCATGGGCCTCTTGGCTGCCTCTGTGATTAATGCTCTCCTTACCCGGAATGTCAGTTTAGGTGGACAGAATATTGGTGGGTGGGACATTTTTTTTTATAACCTAACCCTGCTTTAAATTTCTTTATAACTTTATCCCTGACCTGTCTGGTGTGTTACTTGGCCTCTGTGATGCTGTTTGTTCACTAAGGTTCTCTAACAAACCTCTGAGGGATTCACAGAACAGATGTATTTATACTGAGGTGGACTCTATTTACTAATTAGATGACCTCTGATAGATATTGGATCCACTAGATTTTAGTTAGGGGTATCAGAGTAAAAGGGGTATCAGTAAAGGGGACTAAATACAAATGCACGCCATACTTTTCACATTATTAGTTGTAAACATTTTTGAAAAACATTTATCAGTCTTTTTCCACTTCACAATTATGTGCCATCTTGTGTTGGTCTATCACATGAAATCCCAATAAAATACATTTATGTTTTTGGTTGAAACGTCACAAAATGTGGACAATTTCAAGGGGTGTGAATACTTTTTCAAGGCACTGTATTTGCTTACGTTTTAGCTTAGGATGTTGAGCTCTGTAAACAGCAGGCTTATAGAAAACATAAGTAAAGAGGCCTAAAGCTCCACCTGCTTCCTACATGTAATAATACATAGTATTCGCATTCATAGTATGTAATATTTCATATTGACCTGCCAAAAAGTAAAAAACATATATGTTTGTCCTAACACGTATATAGAATGTAAATGGGCACTGTAGCCCTAATATTTGCATTTAGAACTGTGGCGTTGTTTAATGGCAGTTATAAAAGCATACATCCCTAAGTTATTATTGCTGGCCTCCTACCAGTAGGTCTTGTAGCTAGACTAGAACAGGTTAACCATAGTAGGTCAGGCTTGACTGCTAAGTGCCGGCTCCCCACTGCCATCAGGGCTCTCCATCTCCAGCTTTTCCTCTCCGGTCTCCGCTTCTCATTTCAGCCACGAGAAAGGACCAGCAAGACGCCAGCCCAGTGCGCACTGGTAATTTCAGCTTGTGTAAAGCTATAAAAAAAAAAACTACCTTCGTCTCATAATGAATCTGGGAGTATGTGGAAGCTGACATATCTGAAATCACACAGTAGGAACACACTTTTATTACTAATTTGGTGTCCCTGATTTACAAAGTGTTTGTTACCGCTGGGCTGGCAGCCACAGTCATAACTCAGCCGACATATATATATATATATATATGAAACCTGCAGCCCACGCCTGCCCCCACAATCTATTAAAACCTGGGTAACAATCCGTGGGTCTGGGGAAATGGTGTTCCATGGCTTAATATAGCGCTAGACAGACCCTGGAGGTTGTGCAATACTTAACCCTTTCCCGAAACACTCCACCAGGCAGGGAGGCTTTAAACAAGAATGCCAAAGGGTACTATTCACCTCATAAAATGGGCCATTCAGTTATTTTCATTGTGGATGAATAGATTCCTGATATGGCACAATATAAAGTATAATCATTACTGAAAGCTTTACTTTTATCATTAAATACTTATATACCTTCGCACCGTTCCACTTCCTTTGATACAGTTGACCACCTGATCTTCTTCACTCCCTTGCCCTCCAAGACTCTGCTCTTTTCTGGTTGTCGTCCTCCCTATTCAACTGACCCTTCAGTGTCACCTACAGCTCTATCTCCTTCTCTCCTCTTCCTCTTTTCTTCGGGGGCCTCCAGGGCCCTATCCTCAGACCCTTTCTATTCTGTCTACATCTCCTCCTTGGGTCAGTTATTAACCTTCCATGGCTTCCAATACCAGTTTTTCTGACAAATCCTAAATCTATCTTTACTCCGCATCTCACCCCCTTTATGCCACATACACACGATCGGATTTTCTGTCGGAAAAACCTTGGAATTCCGTTCAAGCTTGGCTTGGCTTGCATACACACAGTCACACAAAAGTTCTCTGAACTTTCAACCGTCAAGAGCGCGGTGACGTACAACACTACCACGAGCCGAGAAAATTAAGTTCAATGCTTCCGAGAATGCGTTGAATTGTTTCCGAGCATGCGTCGGAATTGCTACAGTCGATCGGATTTTCCCAATGGTATTTTTTACATCTGAAAATTTGAGAACCAGCTCTCAATCGTTTGTTGGTGGAAATTCCAACAGCAATAGTCAGATGAAGCATACACACGGTCGGAATTTCCGTTTAAAGGCTCACATCGGACTTTTGCTGGTGGAAAATCCGATTGTGTGTACGGGGCATACGTTTCCTTATGCATCACTAGTTTACTAACAACTAGCACAACTATTGGTCCCTTTCCTTATGCCAGGGTGCTAGACTCCTCTCTTTTCAGCCCCACATCTAACCACATTGCAAACCTTGCTGCGTTAACCTCCATAACGTTTCTAAAATTCACCCCTTCTAATTGACACCAAAAGGTACGAATTCACGTTTTTGTTATCTTTTGCTGGACTTTTGGCACTCCCTCCACGTTGGCCTACCTTTACGCAAATGAACCCCCTTCAGTCTATCATGAATACTGCTGCCACATTATCCATGTTGCCAACCATTTAGTGGCAACACCCCCTTTCTCTGCCAAGCCTTCTACTGGCTTCCACTTGCCCAATGAAAAAAATCAAAATACAACGCCATCCACCATTCTGCCTTAAGCTACGACTCAAATATTATCTCAAAAGATCACCCGATTCATTCTCTTCTAATGCCCCGTACACACGACCGGTTTTTCCGACTGGAAAACTACGAGGAGAGCTTTTGGGCGGGAATTCCGACTGTGTGTATGCTCCCTCTCAGTTTTTCCGATGGGGAAACTGCCAAACCCGCCGGCAAAAAAAAGGAGAACCAGCTTTCTTTTTTCCTGTCGGGATTCCCAATGGACTTTTTCCTGTCAGAAATCCCAAGCGTGTGTACGCGGCATAAGACCTCTTGCTCTCTAGCTCCCTAGTCACCTCCTGCCACAGCTCCAGGATTTCTCCAGAGCCTCTGCCTTCCTCTTGAACTCTCTAGCCAAATCTGTCTAGCTATCGCCTTCTCTATCCATCTATAAGCAATCACTGGGCACTATCCCTGCTCTGCCTACCTCATTTGAAGACAGCACTCATGAGCAGCCAGTTGCCAGACCCCAGTGCTGGCAATGAGGAAAGCTTGCATAGTCCTGTGTATGTTTCTCAACAGGTAAGTGCTCAAAAAGTAGAGAGGTAACTACTGTCTCACAGTCATATATATTGTTAAAATAATCGTTTTTTAATCCTGTTGAAGCCTAAAGCCTAGGCAAGCTTCTAAAACGGTCTAATTTCAAACTAAATGATATATTCTCCATATAAATGTAGGTTAGTGTTGGAAACCTTCAAAGGAAAATTAGACCTGGTATCAGTAAAACAGGGTTTGTTCTACTATTTGGGAAAGCAGATTCACCATTCATCCTAAATACAAATGCCCCTTTTATTTCTAACTATGGACCCTGTGATTTTATCATTAAGTTGGGCCTTAAACTGGCCTTAACGTCAGGCCTCCATCAAAACATGTCCATACTAAAGTTATTACGTAATGATGGAAGCCATATCCATGAACAGGCCGTGGGATGCTCCACTGATTATTTTGGCTTATAACACTGTTTACGCTTTGTAATAAGTTCTTAACCTCCCCTCATAATCTGGTGAAGGACCACCTAAGTGCTGATGAATTATCTCCCTTAAGAATGCTGGGGTTAAATAGACGAAGTACGTGTTCCTTCCATATCTTTAAAAAAAAGATGCAGCCCTTTAGAGCAAGACGACGCATATCTGGATTTGTTTCTGCAGACCTCATTTTCTTTTTTCAAACCTTTTGGAAAATGGAGCAAAGACATTTTAGTGCAGGTTCAATCCTTTGGCATTTATCTGTATTTACACTGTCAGCTGCAGTTGGAGAACGCTCACAAGTGAGGAATGGGGTGGGTTATGGGAGTTTCGGACCATCTGCTGAACTCTCAACCAAAAGGAAAATGAGACCTCCAAATGATGCTACAGAATGTGGGCAGAGCCGGGAACTCAGGTGCAAGGGTTTTGCTTCCATGGTCCCTGTGGTTCCATGTGGCTGTGGGTAGATCTACCTACATATCTATCCTTTTTTATTTAGAATTTGGATGGTTTATTTAAAGCCCAATACCACTTCCGAGAAGACTTTGAAGGGTTGGAACCTCTCCCAGGTTGCAAAGAAGAATTATTTTTATAATTTTTAATGGCTACAATTAAAAAAAAAATGTGCTGCAGCATTTAATCGTAAATGCGTCTGCACCTACAAATCGTCCCACCCAAGTCTCAAAGATACTTTTTGATCCTGCCAGTGAAGTCAACCTCTGCAAAGTCTCACAGATACCTGTTGATCCTACCAGTGAAGTATCCTGCCTCACGCAGCTTCCTGTGATGGGGTGGTAACACTGCTGCACTGTTCTAAATTGAAACAATGTTGTCACAATTAGGGTTGTCCCGATACCGATACTAGTATCGGGACCGATACATAGTATCTGCGGTAGTACTTGTACTCGCGCAAATGCTCCCGATGCTTCTGCCGATACTTTTTTGTATTTATCAACATGTTCTGTGAAAATTCTTTGAGTTTTTTACTACTATGTGACAAGCAAATAAAACATTTTTACAAATTTTTATTCTTTTATAATGTCTTGAGTTAGAGTTCTTCATAATTCTAAAGAAAATATCCTTGAGGCGGCGTACACACGACCGAGGTTCTCGCTGGAAACCAGCGAGAACCTCGCTGGAAGCCGCATTCCAGCGAGAACCTCGGCCGTGTGTACGCTCCTGGCTCGCCCCACCATCGGGAATCCCGTCGAGCGAAAAGAGAGCACGCTCTCTTTTTGCTCGACGGCCCGCCTGGATGAATGGCTGGTTGCCATTCCCGACGGGCGGGTCGCCGATTTCGACGGCCGGCAGAGAACCTCGACGGGCGGAACGATGTGTTCTGCCCGTCGAGGTTCTCTGCCGTGTGTACACGGCCTTAGTCTGTATTGTGGTTTAAAAACTGTCACATGACATTTAAAAAAGTATCGGTATTCGGTATCGGCGAGTACATGAAAAAAAGTATCGGTACTTGTACTCGGTCCTAAAAAAGTGGTATCGGGACAACCCTAGTCGCAATGTTTTTTTGCATGCTAATTTCACGTCGAATCTGATGAGTTTACTAAAGTCACAAAGATTTCTTACGACAGAATAAAAATTCGGAAGTGATGTCATGTGCTGTAATGCATTTGTATTGCATTTTCCGTCCATGTCCAATAGAATTATATGAGAGAAATTGTCCTGATTGGCTCTCGAAAGCTCTTTACTAATGATCCCATTATCGTACGATTGCTTCGAAAGCAGCATTTTTCGTATGATTTTCGGATCGTGTGTATGGGGGGCTTAACAAACACAGCAATAAAAGTCTGATGGAGGCTCTAACCCTTCTTCACGCTACTAAGAAAAAACTATTTATGTCCCCATTCGGGAGATATCCCCCTCATCTCCTGTTCTGACCAACATCCTCAAAATAGACTGGAAATGGGTAGAAAAATCCTATGTGAGGGCAGACAGCAATAAAAACTGGTTGAAAGATTCTAATCCTACTCTACTTTACTTTACTTTATCCCAAACTAAAAATAAAAAGTTGTGGTCAGACTTGAGCTTAAAAAGGCCGCAATTAGCAGATTCTTATTTTTAATAAAGTCAAATAAGCTGTAATAATCTTTATGGATAAATTACTCCCACTTGCAGAAAATGGTGACGGCAAAGGATGTTTATTAAATGAAGGTGGTGTAGTGGGAAGCAATATTTTCCAACACTTCCTCTCTTGTTATTTTAACGGAAAATTATATCTTTTCATGTCTTCATTTACCAGCTGACACTAAGAAATATATAGTAGCACGCCGGAAAGTGACATGAACATTAATAATCTTCTGCCGACTTGGGGGTTGATTTACTAAAGGCAACTAGACTGAGTGTAACTTAGGGTGACCAGACATCCCTGGTTTCCAGGGACAGTCCCTGGATTAAGGACACTGTCCCCAGACTGTCTGCCCCCGGATTGGATTTAAACAGGGGCTGGGGCAATTAGTGCACAATTAACCGCTTGCCGTCCAGCCGCCACAGTTATACAGCGGAAGGTCGGCTCGGCTGCGCAAGATCACGTAGCTATACGTTATCTCGCAATTCAGCCAATAGGGGCACGTGCTCGCCCCTGGTCCCAACACGCTAAACACACAGCTCCCGGCCCTGTCAGGGGGAGAAATGCCTGATTGTCTGTTCATACAATGTATGAACAGCGATCTGTCATTTCCCCAAGTCAGTCCCACCCCCCTTCAGTTAGAACACACCCAGGAAACATAATTAACCCCTTCCTCGGCCCCTAGTGTTAACCCCTTCCCTGCCAGTGTAATTTTTATAGTAATCGATGCATTTTTATCGCTATAAAAATGCCAATGGTCCCAAAAACTTGTCTGAAGTGTCCACCATGAGGTCGCAGTACCGATAAAAAAAATCGCTGATCGCCGCCATTACTAGTAAAAAAAAAATATTAATAAAAATGCCATAAAACTATGCCCTATTTTGTAGACGCTATAACTTTCGCGCAAACCAATCAATAAATGCTTATTGCGGGTTTTTTTAACGAAAAATATGTAGAATACGTATCGGCCTAAACTGAGGAAAAATAATGTTCTTTTTATATATTTTTAGGGATATTTATTACAGCAAAAAGTAAAAAATATTTGTTTGTTTTTTTCAAAATTGTCGCTCAATTTTTTTTTATAGTGCAAAAAATAAAAATCGCAGAGGTGATCAAATACCACCAAAAGAAAGCTCTATTTGTGGGGAAAAAGGACGCCAATTTTGTTTGGGAGCCACTTCGCAGGATCGCGCAATTGTCAGTTAAAGCGACGCAGTGCCGAATCGCAAAAAGTGGCCTGGTCATTGACCAGCATTTTGTCCCGGGTTGATGTTGTTAAAAAAATATATATCTGAATTGCACACCCTCGCTTCGCCCTTCTTACTAGTTTAGGGGGGTGTATTTTTTTTTCACTATCTGTGCCGCTTTCTAATGATCATGTGCTGGTCGGAGTGGAGGGAATATTTCTTCTGTTTCGGGTACATGCCTATTAAGCTCCGCTCACATGTTCTTCTGCCTTGGCTCAAGTCCCGGCCAACCGCCTGCTTATCTCCTTGCCTTCCCTAGCGGAGTGATCTTCCTCCTCTCCCCACCCAGTAGTAGCCGGGGCCCGGAGAGTAAGACTTGACAGGCTGTGAGGCGGGCGGCGATGGGCAGAGAGTCGCTGATTGCCACCATTACTAGTAAAAAAAATAAAGATATGTCCCCAGATTTCATTTAAAAAGTCTGGTCACCCAACTGTAAGTGCAGTTGCTCCAGAGCTTTGTAAATGTTGTAAAGTTTCACTTTACAAAGAATACCCAATTCCGTGCCAGGAAAAAATAAAATGTTTTGCTTGCACGTGATTGGATGATAGAAGTCAGCAGAGCTTCTGCTCATTTAGGAAGCTCTGGAGCTACTGATCTTGCAGAGTGCCTTTAGTAAATCCATCCCATTGGAAATTCTTCATGGATAACGCCCAATTCACAAAGCTTTACCACATTGATAAGGATCTTTATTTTAGCCATGTCAATGTCATTTTCAAATCACATTGGCGTCAGCTGGAATTAACTGTTTATTGTTGGTTGTACACTTTTACAGATATTATAAATTCAGCTTAACCTCTTGACGACCGAGGACATCCATGGACGTCCTCGACTTTGGGTGGTGATATTTGTGCGGCAGCTAGAGGCATCATTCAGATATCACCGTCTTCATCCGGCGATTCTGTGCAGGATAAGAACGAATAAGTCGGCAGTTCCGCTGCTTGATCGTTCTTAGAGGCAGCGGGGGGGGGACGTCCCCCCCCTCCCGCCTCCATCCAGTGCTTCTTCGGGCTCTCCCGTGCCATCGGGGGCCCGGAGAGCAAATCGGCCGGCGCTGCCTGGGAAGCATAGAGATTACTGGTGACCAGATGGTCTATGACCGTTGGAGGCCCGGGCGCGACGTTATGACGTTAAAACCCTGTACCCGGAAGTAAACAAGGCCGCAATTGCAGCTGACTGCATGTGAATTTTTTTTCACGATCTCATGCTTGTAAGCCTAGAGGAGAGATGTGGGGTCTTATTGACCCCACATCTCTCCATAAAGAGGACCTGTCACACTGATTCCTATTACAAGGAATGTTTATATTCCTTGTAATAGGAATAAAAGTGATCAAAAAAAAAAAAAAAAGTAAAAAAATAAATGAAGTAAAAAAATAAAGTAAACTATAAATAAAGTAAAACATATTTTTTTTTAAACGCCCGGTCCCCACTAGTTAGTGTGCAGAAGCAAACACGCATTCAAGTCCCGCCCACATATGTAAAAAAATGAAGTAAAATAAAAATAAGTGTAGCGCTTACCCCCTAAGGAGCGGCTGAATTTGTTGGGTCTTCTGGTCCTCCTCCGCAACACTCGATCCACCGCACACCAGCACACCTGAGGAAAGTCCCTAATACCAATCCCCCTGACTGAGTTATGATGCAATAGCACCAGAATTTTTTCTGAGTGACAAGTAACTCTTCAAGACACCAGAAAATTAAAGCAAATATCAATTTTACTCATGAAAGATCAATACCAGTTAACAAATTAATCATCACACATACAGTTAATATAATACATATAGTACAAGGTGATAGCTCCCTAACACCCTCTTCCTGCGGCCGCAGGGATTGAACTGGTAAGATTATGTATGCTGCGCAGCAGTCAGCAAGATTACTTTAAACTAACTGTGGTACTTTACCCACTAGAAACCCCTTTAAACAGTTTACTGAACTATATGTCCCAATCTGCAAGGCCTTGCTGCAGGAGTGTAAGTGCACTAGTCCGAGGTCTTCGTTTTCTTCGCTAGCAAAAAATAGAAAGGGCCCTATTTGTAATCCAACAGGGGTATCTGTAGTATCCGATGCAAACAACCGGTGAGCGAATCTTTTAGCAGCAGACCGCTCAACAGTGGGCTAACGTTCTCGGGCCCTGCGACAAGTATTTGAGTATGTCTCTGGAACCCTCCGATGGTACTGGTCTAGTGTTCTCCACAACACAGCTCAGATAGTCCCTCAGATGTGTGTGTGTGAGTGTGGTATAGTACGAAACAGTTGGGCGCAAGCCCTCTCACCACACACGGCCCTGGTGACTGGGATCCTCTCGGCACGCGACCCCCGTCGGATCTCCAACGCTCGTCCCATCACACGGCTCTTGTCTCAGGGGAACTGCAGGAACTCTTTACTGCTGCCCAGACATCGCTGGCTGCTTTCCACGAGGTAGGCCGGAGTTCAGTCACACACTCACAGGAACAGTTCCTCCCAGGTCTGTGTCCCAGGCTGGAGAGAGAGTTAAACACCTGCCATCCGGTCTTTTTTTCTCTTCCCAAGATCCCTTTCTCCCCTGGGCGTTCCTGGGAGTGGCATTCCCCTCCTTCCTGGGTTGTTCCAGAAAAAAGTAAAACTTTGAGCCCGACGTCCCACTTCTGGTCAGCAGAGGGCACCAAATGTCTATTTTACATACACTCCTGCATAATCCTCTCTAAAGCATAAGCTGACACCGCTACACTCTCCCCCCACTTAAATCCTTTGGGTCCCCCCAAAGGGTAATCTGTATCAATCTTAGATGCAACATAAAATTTGGCTAGACCGCTCTACTATCTATATTGCACATAGATATGTGCAGTCTGTGACAACGTCTAGCAAGTGGGACAGGCAGAGGGACACTCCACCAAGGTGTGCTGATGTCCCGTTTTGGGCACGTGGCCTTTGACACTTCCGTGAGTACAGTGGGCACTTCAGGAGATCTGTGTACAGTCACAATAGCTTCTTCTGTGCTGTTTCCTACTGAATTGTACGTGAGTCTCTGAGGAGGTCGCACCAGGCGTTTTGGCCTTGTTTCTAGAAGCCTGGATGGACCTTCGTCTGCTGAGCTCTCTTCTTCCTGTTGTGTTAGCTGAGGCAGTTCAGTGACCTCCTCTTCCTGAGCAACAGGAACATCCTCAGGTTCGGAGGCTTCCGGCAAAGAATCCTCCATTTGAGAAGATAAGGAGACATTCTCATCAGTTTGGGGCACAAATTCCGGAGCATCCGGTCTCAAGGTACTTGAGTCCTGCTCAGAAATTGGATTGACTGAATGAACATCCATAGAGTCAGATGGCCACATCCAGCTCGGACACCCATCCCCCTCATCACTATCATCCTCACTTTCTAATGTGGGTGGTGGTTGCTGTGACCGAGTGACAGGTGTTTTCCGAGAGGTGGAAGGAGTGGGTGAAGGAGACTCATCTCTCTCTGGTATCCGAACAGCCTCATTTAAGGGTAGGAGATGGTTCCGATGCCAATTCTTCAATGGCCCAGTTTTTCCCTCTGGTCTGATTTGGTACACTGGCAGGCCAGGCAATTGCTGACAAATGACATAAATTTGGGAACTCCATCTATCGGCCAGTTTGTGCTTGGCTGAGGCACCTACATTTTTCAATAGAACTCGATCGCCAGGCTGTAGGTCCTGCACACGAACTCTCAGATCATAATTTCGCTTATTCCTCTGTTCTCTACCCCCGGATGTTGAACGGGCCTTTTCAAAGGCAGAAACCAAATTCTTCCTCAGTCGGTCTACGTAACCTTCATGAGAGGCAACAGACGTTTGGTCAAGAGAGAGACCAAAGGCCAAATCCACAGGCAGCCGGGCTTCTCTTCCGAACATGAGCCGGTATGGTGAGTATCCGGTCACATCACTTTCTGTACTGTTGTAGGCATGCACAATGGTAGAGATATGCCGACTCCAGTGCTGTTTTTCTTTGGTGGACAGTGTTCCCAACATATTTAATAAAGTCCGATTGAACCTCTCTGGTTGTGCGTCACCCTGGGGGTGGTAAGGGGAAGTTCTTGATTTCTGAATCCCTAGCAGATCCAAGAGCTGCCGGATGAGTCGACTCTCAAAATCTCTGCCTTGGTCGGAATGAATTCTTTGGGGTAGCCCATAATGGACAAAGAACTTCTCCACTAGTACCTTGGCCACTGTGGGAGCACGTTGATCCTTGGTTGGAAAGGCTTGAGCATAGCGAGTAAAGTGGTCTGTCACCACCAGGATATTTCCTTGTCCACTGGTGTCGGGCTCTAAACACAAAAAGTCTATGCACACTAAATCCATAGGGCCTTGACTCTGCAGATGGCTCATTGGAGCCGTTTTAGAAGGTAGAGTTTTCCTCTGGATACACCTCAAGCAGGAATGGCAATAGCCTTCGACCTCGGATCTCATACAGGGCCAATAAAATCTGTCACGGACCAGTTTGAAAGTTCTCTCTGTGCCCAAATGACCATGATCATCGTGTAAAGCCTTCAACACACTTTCTCTATGTTTCTCGGGGAGGAACAATTGCTGTTTCTCTTCTGCGCCATCCGAGGGGCCCCTTCGGTAGACCACCCCGTCTAGCACTCTCAACCTCTCCCACTCTTTGTGGATCAACCGAGCCTCCTTCGGCGAATCAGTTAGCAAAAGTCCCCTTTGGTTGTCTCTCAAGGCCCTCAGTGTCAATCCGATTAAGGGGTCTTCGGCCTGATCCACCCTTAAATCCTTTTTTGTGAAAGTAGGCAGGCCTTCACTCCTCAGTTGTGCAGGATGGCAGTACAGTTTGGGGACACCGGCAGCCATGACTCCTATGGCCTCTGCGCCAATCACTCCCCTGGCTCTACATTCCACCCCTTGGCATAGGGCTTGAACCCCGTCTGGTGTTAAATGGGTCCATTCTGATTCTGGGGCCTCTGTACTGTAAGGTCTCCTGGACAGGGCATCCGCATCCTGGTTGTTGGCCCCGGGGCGGTACTTGAGACTGAAGCGGAACCCTGACAAGGCGGCTAACCACCTGTGTCCAGTGGCATCCAGTTTGGCTGTGGTGAGGATATAGGTAAGCGGGTTGTTGTCCGTTCTGATTACAAAGTCGGCTCCATACAAATAATCCTTCAGTTTATCCACCACTGCCCATTTGAGAGCCAAGAACTCCAATTTATGTGTAGGATAATTCCTCTCTGAAAGCGTCAAACTTCGGCTTACGTAGGCAATGGGACGCAGATGCCCGTCATGCTCCTGATAGAGTACCCCACCTAATCCATCTCGACTGGCGTCTACATGTAACTCATAGGGCCTTGTGGGGTCCGCATAGGCCAAGACTGGGGCAGATGTGAGACTTCCCTTCAGCTGCACAAAGGCTTCTTCACACCGTGGGGTCCATTCATCTACAATTGGCTCCTTTTTTTTTCTGGGCCCCTCTTTGGGTTTTCCAAGCCCTTCAGAGTCTGTCTCAGCCTCCTCCTCATTTTTTAACAGTTCAGTGAGTGGACGGGCTATTTTGGCAAACCCTTCCACAAATCTTCTATAATAGGAACAAAATCCTAGGAAAGACCTGAGCTCAGTCACATTGGTTGGTCGGGGCCAGGAGGTGACAGCCTCCAGCTTCTGTGGATCCGTGGCCACCCCTTCTTCGGACACTATATGCCCCAAATAGCTTACTGATGACTGATAAAACCTGCACTTTTCCATAGACAGTTTTAAGCCTTCCTCATGCAGTCTACTCAGAACTTTCTCCAGTCTTTCTTCGTGCTCTTCAAGTGTCCGGCCGAACACTATCACGTCATCTAGGTACACTAACACCTCGATCAGATTCATGTCGCCCACGGTCTTTTCCATCAACCGCTGAAAAGTAGCTGGGGCCCCTGACAGACCTTGTGGCATCCTGTTAAACTCAAAGAACCCCACTGGGGTGATGAAAGCCGTTTTCTCTCTGTCTTCAGGGTGCATGGGGATCTGATAATATCCGCTCTTCAAATCCAGTACACTAAACCACTTCGCCCCAGACAGGCTTTGCAAGGCGTCCTCTATCCTGGGGGTGGTGTACTGATCGGGAATGGTCCTCCGATTCAGTGTTCGGTAGTCAATACAGAGCCGCAATGACCCATTCTTTTTCCTGACCACCACTATGGGGGAAGCGTAGGGGCTTCGGGACTCCCGAATGATGCCCGTCCTCTTCAGCTCAGCCAGCTGTTCTCGTAAATCTTCCAGGTCTCCCAATGGGATACGCCTGACCCTCTCCCGAAAGGGCTTGTCCTCTTCCAGCCGGATCCTATGCTCAGCACTTTTGGCCAGCCCCACATCGAATTCGTTCTTCGAGAACGCCATCCTCCATCTTAATAGCTGAGTCTTCGCTCTCTCCAGCCAACAGGGGGGGAGGGGGGTGTCTGTTGGGAAACACTCTTCAAAAAGGGTCTCCTCTTCCGCTTCTGGTATGCCTTGGGGAGGCACTGGGGTTGCTGATATCACTTCCCCTAGCAAGGCTTTAGCTGGTACTTTTATAGGAGATGCTGTGGTGTTCTTAACGCGGATGGAGACCTTCCCTCGGTTCCTTTTTAACAATTTGGTCGGCAACAATTCGGGCACTATCTCCAGTCTGTTATCCCCTTGTCTTGGGTCTGTCTCAAGGACAATGAAGGGTCCTGGCTGCTTCCAAGATAACTTGACCGAAGCCCTCAGACAGACTACTTCGCCAGGCTGTACCACTTTCTCCCATCTATCCAGGCGCCAGACTCTTCCCACTCTGTCTTCAGGCGCTCTCTGCTCCTGAAGCAGGTTCCGGTACACTTGGGTCAGCATTGGGTGCACCCTGGTGTCTGGTGTAGCCTGTTGTTGCATAAGCGGGGACAGGAGCCTCCGGACCAAATGGGTATTCGTCCCAACGATAATGGAGTTCTTTTCAGCCCCTGGTGGACGGGGGCACACTACGGCTAAGGCATCAAAAGCTTCAGCTTCTCCGGCCACGCTTGGATCAAAAGCGAGCTTTATGGACAGGAAACCATCATAAGGGCAATTCTGCGTTCCCAAGCCCCATATCTCTAGCTCTTCCAGCTTCTGTAGGGGTAAGTGTCGGAGATGCCTCTCGTAAAAGTCCCGATAAAGGAGGGTCACCTGAGCTCCGGTGTCCAGCAGGGCTTTTGTATAAACTCCCTCCACTTGAACAGGGACAATGGGGGAGGGTCCCACCAACTCAGAAGGAAATCCACGCGGAGGAGCAAGATCAGCCTGCTTGGTGACCCTTACCTTCACGCCTTTTCTCCTGGGTCGTTCTCTCGGTTTCGCCTCCCTCCGTTCTTTAGGGGTGGAAACGACAGAGGGGTTTTTGGAGTTGACCGATGTGATCGGGCGCCCAGCTGACTCCTTCACTGGGGCCCCCTGAAGTTTAAAGCCGGCTTTGGGGTTCTCGCTTCTGTCTTCGGCGGGCTTGGGCACACTTGGCGGAAATGCCCAACTCCTCCGCAATTGTAGCAGACATTTTGCGGTCTCCTGACAGGCACTACCCCGGTGGTAGCTTCAGGCACAGGTTCTGGAGGAACCTTTCCAAGGGGTGAATTAACCCCTGCAGCCAGTAGGGTTAGCATCTGTGTCAACTGAGTGACTTGGGCCTTCAGTTCATCTATCTCCGGACTTCCACTTGACACACTAAACGTCCGAACTTCAGCAGAGGATGAAAACCCTGAACTTTTTTTCTTCTCCGCTAGGATTGCCTCCTCTTCCCTCACTGTCCGTATAAGATCGGGGTATCGCAGAGAGGTCCCTCCTGGCAGAGTCCTCAACTGAATCCAGACAGGATCAGAGCTTAGAGCGCCTCTGAGTATCTGTTTCATCCTGACCTGATCCATGTCCTTTGCGTCTATTCCCTTCTTCAGCACAATCTGGTATAGCATCTTATTCAAGCGCCTTATGTACTCGGACAATGCTTCATTCCTCTGCTGGTACATATGTTCAAAGAGAAAAAGTAAGTCTGTGGCTCTTTCGGTACGCCCAAACTCCTCCTGCAGCATGCGAAGATAATCATAGGCTGTACAGGACCCCTGACTGAACTTCAGATTCCGAATGGCTTCTGCTGCAATGCCCTTTAGACTCTCAGTGATCCGTTGTTTTTTTTGTATCTCCGGGACATCCCATTCTTCTAAGGCTTGCATAGCCTGCTCCATCCAGGTCTCATATTCTTCCTCTCCCTGGGGTACGGGCTGCGTCCCTGAGAAGATTCGCAGCTTCCGGTAGCTATAATTTGCAGAGGGTGAGGTGAGTTTGGCAACGCTCTCTACTAACTTTCCTATGTCCTTGAAGAAAGAGGCTGGAGGGTAACTAGCAGTTAGCTCAGATGTGGTAGTTGCTCCTACAGTTCCCAGTGGGGACTGACTTGGTCCCTCAGAACTACTAACTGGGTTGGCTAAAGATATTAGCCGCACTTTAACTTCCCTTGTTAGCTGAATGCTATCACCCCGGTAGCAATGTGGGATTCCTTTCTTCCATTCCAGTAGGGCATAGGTGTGGGAGCCTTCTTGGTTTGTTATGGTGTCTATGACAAACACTTTCTGGTCAGGCGCTAAGGTAGTTACTGCTTTACGGATCTGTTCCTCTGTCCATGTGCCATCAGGAATGTCCATCACTACACTCAGCCCGTCCTGGGCGTTTTGTTCTTTGCACCACTTTGCTGCGGCTGTCAGATCCATGGTTGGGCTGTTGGTGTGGGTATCTCTGTGCGAGGGGTATCAGAAGTGATCCCGGACGAGCCCCCACGTGTAGCGCTTACCCCCTAAGGAGCGGCTGAATTTGTTGGGTCTTCTGGTCCTCCTCCGCAACACTCGATCCACCGCACACCAGCACACCTGAGGAAAGTCCCTAATACCAATCCCCCTGACTGAGTTATGATGCAATAGCACCAGAATTTTTTCTGAGTGACAAGTAACTCTTCAAGACACCAGAAAATTAAAGCAAATATCAATTTTACTCATGAAAGATCAATACCAGTTAACAAATTAATCATCACACATACAGTTAATATAATACATATAGTACAAGGTGATAGCTCCCTAACACCCTCTTCCTGCGGCCGCAGGGATTGAACTGGTAAGATTATGTATGCTGCGCAGCAGTCAGCAAGATTACTTTAAACTAACTGTGGTACTTTACCCACTAGAAACCCCTTTAAACAGTTTACTGAACTATATGTCCCAATCTGCAAGGCCTTGCTGCAGGAGTGTAAGTGCACTAGTCCGAGGTCTTCGTTTTCTTCGCTAGCAAAAAATAGAAAGGGCCCTATTTGTAATCCAACAGGGGTATCTGTAGTATCCGATGCAAACAACCGGTGAGCGAATCTTTTAGCAGCAGACCGCTCAACAGTGGGCTAACGTTCTCGGGCCCTGCGACAAGTATTTGAGTATGTCTCTGGAACCCTCCGATGGTACTGGTCTAGTGTTCTCCACAACACAGCTCAGATAGTCCCTCAGATGTGTGTGTGTGAGTGTGGTATAGTACGAAACAGTTGGGCGCAAGCCCTCTCACCACACACGGCCCTGGTGACTGGGATCCTCTCGGCACGCGACCCCCGTCGGATCTCCAACGCTCGTCCCATCACACGGCTCTTGTCTCAGGGGAACTGCAGGAACTCTTTACTGCTGCCCAGACATCGCTGGCTGCTTTCCACGAGGTAGGCCGGAGTTCAGTCACACACTCACAGGAACAGTTCCTCCCAGGTCTGTGTCCCAGGCTGGAGAGAGAGTTAAACACCTGCCATCCGGTCTTTTTTTCTCTTCCCAAGATCCCTTTCTCCCCTGGGCGTTCCTGGGAGTGGCATTCCCCTCCTTCCTGGGTTGTTCCAGAAAAAAGTAAAACTTTGAGCCCGACGTCCCACTTCTGGTCAGCAGAGGGCACCAAATGTCTATTTTACATACACTCCTGCATAATCCTCTCTAAAGCATAAGCTGACACCGCTACATAAGTAAAACATTTTTTTTTTTTTTTTAAACGCCCCTGTCCCCAGTAGCTCGTGCGCAGAAGCGAACACGCATTCAAGTCCCGCCCACATATGTAAACGCCGTTCAAGCCCCACATGTGAGGTATCGTTGCGTGCGTTAGAGCGCCTGCAACAATTCTAGCACTAGACTTCCCCTGTAACTCGAAAATAGTAATCTGTAAAAAAAATTAAAGCATCGCCTATGGAGATTTTTAAGTACCGAAGTTTGGAGCCATTCCAGGAGTGTGTGCAATTTTAAAGCGTGACAAAATAGATATCTATTTACTCGGCGTAACATCATCTTTCACATTATATAAAAAAATTGAGATAACTTTACTGTTTTGTTATTTAATTCATAATTTTTTTCCCTAAAAGAAGGCGTTTGAAAAATTATTGCACAAATACCGTGCGAGAAAAAAAGTTGCAATGACCACTATTTTATTCCCTAGGTTGTCTGCTAAAAATATATATATATATAATGTTTGGGGGTTCTGATTAATTTTCTAGCAAAAAAATTATGATTTTTACATGAAGGAGAGAAGTGCCAGAATAGGTCCGGTGGTTACTATGTTTGAACAGATTGTTGGCCAACCAAGACTATGAGAAACTCGCTGGATTGGTTTTGCATTCATAATCTGTAAAAGTTTGAGACCTTTTCTTCTTTATGTCCATGTAGCATCACCAAGGAGCGGACTGAGGTGATCATTCAAGGAACGTCCAGTCTGGACCCCAGTGACCTTAATGCCGTGTGGGAGGAATATGACTTTAAATGTAAGCCAGGAAATCTGACACAGCGCCCCTGTGTGATCAGCCCTTATCACTACCGCCTGGACTGGCTGATGTGGTTCGCCGCGTTTCAGGTAATGACCTTACTGTATTTCTGTCTATGAGTTCTTTGTGTGGCTACAAAAAAAAAAAACACATGTCAGTATAATCCATAGGAACAGGCATTTGTCAGTTCAAATTAAAGTGGATGTAAGCCCGATTCATGATATTTGAGCTGGGCACATATATCTGCACTATTTTGTTATCTCCCTTAGCTCTCTTCTAAACTGTTACTCTGTTATCAGCCTGCTAACTCCTGACAGATTATTGGACACTTTAGACAAAAGCAGCCTGAATCTTCAGTCTGGGGAGGTTGCTAAAATAGATTAGCAGGGAGAAGGTCCTATTACAAAACACCTTTGCGAGTCTCTGCCTATGATGAGAGGGGCCGTGTGCCTTTCCTCCAATCAGCAATGTTCGCTATCTTGGATGTATGCCCAGACATCACACTATGTGTTAACCAGGAAGAGAAAATCTCCAAAACGATCTCAACTTTCTGAACAGTATATAAATGTGAAGACAGCAGATATACATGTAAAACCTATGTAGGGAGATTTGGTTCATCTCTGTATCATCTGAGGCTGTTCACTTCACTGGGTGTATGAAGGGTTTATGTCCACTTTAAAGCTGCGGGTGTTTTAAAATGAATTGCTCTGTGCAATGGTGTTCCACAGAGGGGCCCAGAACCTCCTCTTCTGGGGACCTCGCCAGTGATCTTGACTCCTCCTCTTCTGTGTCTGCCCCAGTAGCGAAAGGCTACGTATAAGAGAAGTGTGGGTTTATTATAAACCAAACACACTTACCTACTTCCTGCAGTCTGATGCTGCAAACTGTCCCCCTCAAGCTCTAAGCCGGAGAACTGAGCAGTCACATGACTGCAGATCAATCAGTATTCAGTCTTCCCTGAGCAGAGAGAGTGGAGTGGTGACTGCTCAGTGAAGTCTCTGCTCTGCTCCTCCAGTGCTTTTTAAAGCATTGGGCAAGAGAGGGGAGGGAGCTTCTGGCTCAGGTTCTCAGCGGTGTGCTGAGAGGTCGAGCCAATTACCTGTAAGGTATCTTAAGTGGATCCCAACATTATTGTCGGGATCCCTCCAGATGTCTGTAGCAGCTCTGTGACCTTAGCCTGCTGTTGGCTGATTCTGGGTCACAGGAGAGCAAAAGTAAGTACATTTATGTGACCCACTACCATGTTATACATCATATATATTATTTGATTTGTCCTATAGTTAATTGTATCCAGAGAAATTAGAGAGAAGTTTTTTTTCTCCCCCCCCCCCCTTAAACAAAGTTTTATTATCCGATTAACCACTTAAGGAACGCCCAACGCCAATATACGTTGGCAGAATGGCACGGCTGGGCACAGGTACGTACATGTACGTCGCCTTTAAGAGCCCAGCCGTGGGTCGCCAGCGTGCGCACGCGACCCGGTCCGAAGCTCCGTGACCACTGCCGCGGGACCCGCGGACCCGATCTCCACTGGTGTCCCGCGATCGGTCCCAGGGGCTGAAGAACGGGGAGAGGTGAATGTAAACACAGCTTCCCTGTTCTTCACAGTGGCACTGTCATTGATCGTCTGTTCCCTGATATAGGGAAAGACGATCAATGACGTCACACGTCCAGCCCCGCCCCCCTACAGTTAGAAACACATATGAGGTCACACTTAACCCCTACAGCGCCCCCTAGTGGTTAACTCCCAAACTGCAATTGTCATTTTCACAGTAAACAATGCATTTTTATAGTACTTTTCGCTGTGAAAATGACAGTGGTCCCAAAAATGTGTCAAAATTGTCCGATGTGTCCACCATAATGTCGCAGTCACGAAAAAAAATCGCCGATCGCCGCCATTAGTAGTAAAAAAAAAATGTTTTATAAAAATGCCATAAAACTATCCAATATTTTGTAAACGCTATACATTTTTCGCAAACCAATCGATAAACGCTTATTGCGTTTTTTTTTTATTTTACGAAAAATAGGTAGAAGGATACGTATCGGCCTAAACTGAGGGAAAAAAATGTTATATATTTATATTTGATATTTATTATAGCAAAAAAATATTGCATTTTTCAAAATTGTCGCTCTATTTTTGTTTATATCGCAAAAAAATAAAACCGCAGAGGTGATCGAATACCACCAAAAGAAAGCTCTATTTGTGGGGGGAAAAAGGACACTAATTTTGTTTGGGAGCCACATCGCACGACCGCGCAATTGTCAGTTAAAGCGACGCAGTGCCAAAAAGCAAAAAGGGACAAGGTCCTTAACCTGCATATTGTTCCGGGTCTTAAGTGGTTAAACCTGTCAGCAGACCTGTGGTTTCCCTCTTTCTGTTACACGGTGTCAACACTGTTCATACTGCAGTGAAAATGCACAACAGCGTTGTCACCCTGTAACTGTCATGTTTGCTGAGCAGCTTAACTTGCAGGTAAACAGAGAGAGAGAAATAAAATAAAGGCATGTCATACAAAAAAGAAGGAATACATATATTGGATACAATGATTACTGGTATTAAATGTATATAATGTACCATAATACAATATTGTTCGCTAAGGTGGTTCTTTAATGTGTTGCTGTGTCTAGTAGACAGGGACATTAGGGGACACGTAGTCATTGATCTCTGTTTTTGTCACGTATAGTAGCATTAGCAGCATTTGGACATTTTCATACATCGGCCTCACACCGTAGTGAACAGTATGATGTATGTGATGACCCCTCTGCATGAAGATAGGGTTAAGCCAGTCTCTGTTCTTATGAAAGAAAACACGGGCAAGCCCTGCAGAGTGGAAGCATTGCTGAATTTAAAGCAGAGACCAACACAGGAACATCCGCTAAGAGAACTGTGACCTACATTTACTGACTGCCGGACAGCGGGCAGCCACCACCCAGGGACAGAAACCTGCTGATTCAGCAGAGGAAGCTCACATTAGATTAATGAGAGGACTATGTGAGCATCATTCCGGGCAGGGTGTGTGCTAAGAAAATATTTCTTATTCAATGCCAGACCTCCTTCATTTTCCTACATCTTCAAACTAAGCCACTGAAAATGGATCTGCTGCATATAATCGGGAACATTAAAGTGGACCTGCAGTAAAAAATACACCATTCCCCACTTGCATACTGTGATCCCTTAAAATAGTACATGTTAAAAATTGCTTCTGTGGCCTTCCATTTCAATCAGTTACACCACGAAACCCCAAAACATTGGTCAAATTACCTCTTCAGAAAACTTTCTGGGTACTGTTGTGACGAAGAGTTATCCAAACAGCAGCTCTGCCTGAACCCTCCTTCAGCACTAATCACATGACCAATGCCTAGGCAATTGGTTCCCACCAGAGCTCAGAGCAGTGTTTCAGGTTAGTATTTCAGACCTTCCTGTAATGTGCCAAAAGGAGGAAGTAAAGCACAGGTAAAAGCTTGTTTAGGGGTAGGAAACCTCAACAATCTAGTTGTGGCAAAAATGCAAATGCCATTGGGACTCTGAGAGTTACGCCTGTGACTGTCAGAGTCTCATGGAACTTGTAGTTCAACAATGGCTGGAGTGCTGCGGCCCCGGTCCCCTTGACCGCCAGTGTAAGCAAGTCTGAAATGTGTGTAGCACCCTTGTGCCTAGAATAGGGCTACGGGTAAATTTAGTTATGCTGGGTGGTAGCCAACCTGGCTAATTTGTAATGGGTCATTTGACTTCTGTTCTAAGTTCTGGCTTCTCCCTTTTGTCAGTAGGTGGCACTGTTGTCTTTGACATTAGTGTGATGAGCTACCGTATACATAAAGCAGAGTTCCACCCACTTTTGAGAGGTGGTCTTAAACAAAATGTCTGGTGTGCCCTGGTTCACCGGTTCAAGTCCGATTTCAGCCCAAATTTGGACTGAATTTGCACCAGAAATGGACCAAAAGGCACACAGGGTCCTTGTTCAAAATCGCCCCGGAGCCACAGCAGAGATGTGTGAACCGGCTCCATAAAGAGCTGGTCAAAATCTCCTGCTATTGTAAATTGGATGCAGAAATTCTGCATCCAATTCCAATCAGTAATTGCCATGAAGTTTACTCCTATCATTGCACAGGGCTTACTTTGTTTGCTGCAAACCTAGGGATACTAACCAAGAAATAGGTTATGAGCTCTTTTCTTTGCAGATGGGCTTGGACCTGCACTTGGCCGTAATCACCATCAAGGAGCAGGTCCCAGTGTTTGTGATCTTGTTCCAGAGACAGCAGCCCTTTGATTAGGACTTTTGTACCGGGTATTTCTCATGGGGCTTCCACTGTACACTGTCATATGACCCCACCTGCCATCCCTAAGCTGATAATTAAAGAGTAAAGAAGTTAAAAACAGAAAAACCTACTTCAGTATTATACCAGTGCCTTCTTTTGTCTGCCATCCCTGAGTTATCTTCATTGAAACAGAAATGGAGATCGGATGTACCCGACTTATGCTGCGTACACACGGTCGGAATTTCCGATGGAAAAAGTCTGACGTAATTTTTTCATCGGATATTTCGACCGTGTGTATGCCCCATCAGACTTTTACCTTCGAAAATTCCGATGGAGTTAGAAAGAGAACATTGTGAAGAAAATAGACTTTATTCTGGATTTTCTCAGACTCTGTTTGTCTTTTAAGAACCCCAGGACCGATCTGGGTGAAATTTGGATATGTTGGTCCCCCAGATCGAGGCTATCAGGAGATATGTAATGGCAGGTATACCTTGTGTGGAAGAGGGGTGTTCTAACGTTGGGAAAATTAGGGTGCTCTCTACCTGGAGATAATTGGTTTATTCCTTCAACTGATCTCAATATCTCAATGTGTCATGTAAATGATCTTTAGTCTGTCTTTCAAGAAGTGTTCATTGTGTGAAGTTCTATTGTTTAGCAGGTGAGAAGTTCTAAAACACCTTGTCTGGGCAAAAGGACCAGTAATTAACTCATGTGGATTCTACCGGAGACAGCCGTCTGTCTCCTACAATAGGTCTCTTGAAAGGGGTCTCGTTAGTAACACCATTGTATGATGAAGTGGGAGGAGGATGTAATTGTATATCTGATTACATCAAGTATTTCTTTTGCTGTATATAAGTAACCTGTCTCTCAATAAAGTCATTCTTTTACCTGGACACCCTTTCATGAAGTCTTGGCTCATGCTTGGGGAAGGGGGGGGTACTCTATCCTTTTCGGAAGAATCATCTTGGAAACTGCATACATCTCCACTCTCCCATCTACCTTCTAGGGTAGCGATAATCCTTTATGCTCGGCGATTGGGAGGTGGAAAGAAGGCCGCAGTACCATACCCACTGCAGGTCTTTAACAAACATGTTCTCTTTTTCTCACAACAAAATTTTGTTCGTTTGTATGGCATTCCAATGGAGAAAAAAAACACATCTCAGAAACATTTCGACGCATGCTCGGAAGCAATGAAATACATTTTTCTAGGCTCGTTGTAGTATTGTACGTCACCGCGTTTTTGGCGGTTGGAATTTGGTGTGTCTGTGTGTATGCAAGACAGCTTGAGCGCAATTCCGTCTGAAAAACCCGCCGGAGTTAATTCCAACGTAAAAAACAGTTGTGTGTACGGGAAATTAGATAGGGATGACTGGTTCTAGGTATAGGACTTTCCTTTCACCTAGTGTCCGCCAAGGGCAAGCTCATTCAATTCAAAATCCTACATCGAGCTACCTTTACCCTCCACAGGTTGAACCACGCTGGGATGTTCCCACAGTCTTGGAGGTGCACGTACCCAATGGGGGATTTCTTCCACATATTTATGACTTGGGCTCACTGTATACTGGAAGAATGTGCTTCAGGTCATCACCTCCAAGACTCACATACAAATCCACTGTACGTCTAGACACTGTTTTCTGGGTGTAGTAGAAGAAATTGCCAATACAGTTTCGGTACAGATCCTCTTAAGCCTATTATTATTTTATTCATGCAAAAAAGGGAGAAAGGCTGGTGCCATGGCAGTTGGCTACAACATTGTTTTATTATTGCAGGTGAACAACAGTCATAAAATCCAATGTGTTTCAGCCATTAGGCATTACTCATGTTGTTTTATGCCAGGACGTCTATCATAATGTGCTGGAAAAAATATTTGCCTTCTACTGTCCGATGCAACTGGTGAACTCTATTATTGTAATAGAGGATGTCCATAGAAATGTCAAAAAGTTTGATCATGCTGACTGGACAACTCCACATCAGCTGATACCTAAGGTTATTGATCTGCTCCCTTACCCAGTTATACACTTATGCCGCGTACACACGCTCAGAATTTCCGACAACAAATGTTCGATGGGAGCTTGTTGTCGGAAATTCCGACCGGGTGTAAGCTCCATCGGACCTTTGCTGTCGGAGTTTCCGACAACAAAAATTTGAGAGCTGGTTCTCAAATTTTCTGACAACAAAATCCGTTCTCGTAAATTCCGAGCACGTGTGTGTGGAAAATTCCGATACACAAAATTCCATGCATGCTCTGAACCAAGTACAAGACGGAAGCGATTGGTCTGGTAAAACTAGCGTTCATAATGGAGATGGCACATTTGTCACACTGTAACAGACAGAAAAACACGAGGCTGAAAAGCGCAAATAATCTCTCACCAAACTTCTAATAACACGAGATTAGCAGAAAGAGCCCAAAGGGTGGCGCACTTGGTATTGAACTTCCCCTTTATAGTGCCGTTGTACGTGACCGCGTTCTTGGCGATCAGAAGTTCCAACAACATTTGTGCGACCGTGTGTATGCAAGACAAGTTTGAGCCAACATCCGTCAGAAAAAAAAAATCCACGGTTTTGTTGTTGGATTGTCCGATCGTGTGTACGCGGCATTATTATGATACAGAAGCTATTTGCAAGTCGCGCTGAAGTTTTACATCAGCTTCTTTTTTTTTTCAGCACAATCGGCCGATGCCGATAAATTAAAAAGTGCCAAAAATCGGTCGACCTCTAATTGTATGATTTATTGTACAACTTCTATGTCTTAAAGGGGTAGTTTCCCCAAAAAACTTTTTTTTAACATTGATTGAGGCTCGTTTTGTCAAGGGGAATCGGGTGTTTTTTTTTAGAATCGAAGCAGTACTTACCGTTTTAGAGATGCATCGTCTCCGTCGCTTCCGGGTATGGTCTTCTGGTCTGGGCGTTCCTATTTGATTGACAGGCTTCCGACGGTCGCATACATCGCGTCACGAGTAGCCGAAAGAAGCCGAGCGCCGGTGCGGCTCTATACTGCGCCTGCGCACCGTCGTTCGGCTACTTTTGGAAAATCGTGACGCGATGTATCCGACCGTCGGAAGCCTGTTAATCAAATAGGAATGCCCTTCCCCGAAGACCATACCCGGAAGCGACGGAGACGATGCATCTCTAAAACGGTAAGTACTGCTTCGATTCTAAAAAAAAACCACCCGATTCCCCTTGACAAAACGAGCCTCAATCAATGTTAAAAAAAAGGTTTTTGGGGGAACTACCCCTTTAAGTTTCGTTATTTACATACCCCCCCCTCACCTGGGTTGTGAGTGGGTGTATATTTATTTTCATACTTTTTGTTTGTTTTGTGCACTTTCATCAAAAATTCAATAAAAAAAAAAAAGATATTGAAAAAAAAAAAGTTTAACAAGATTTCTCTCAGAAGGAATTACGTGTCATATCCATATGGCACCGGTCTGGTTAATGGTGAGCCCACGGCAGGGCACTGGGGTAGTGATGTCAGCAGCATTCACCTGTGAGCCAAGACCAGGATGATGACGAACCCCCAAGGGGATAAATGTCGCTGGACTTTAAATAGGAAAATGGTTGGCAGCAAGAGGAGGGGGCAGAATGTCTGGGGGAGCCAGTGCCAGAGAGAAGGTGAGAGCTGTATTTTTTATTTTAAAATTTGCTGAGCAGTGCAAAATAAAAAATATGACCCTGGTCTGCTTTAAGGCTGAACTCCGGGCAGATATAAAAACTTCTACAAATGCTAAAAAAAAAATATGACCCTGGTCTGCTTTAAGGCTGAACTCCGGGCAGATATAAAAACTTCTACAAATGCTAAAAAAAAAAAAAAAAAAATATTCTGTGTTTTTACTTTTTTTTGCAGTCTGGGCCAGGCTCCACTGCCTCCTGGGATTGCTATGCGACAGCTAGCCCAAGGTTGATTTACTAAAACTGAAAAGTGCAAAATCTGGTGCAACTCTGCAAAGAAACCAATCAGCTTCCAGGTTTTTTTTCTTGTCAAAGCTTAAAGGGTTTGTAATGGTTCAGGTTTTTTCACCTCCATGCCCCCCACCGCCCCCCCCCCCCCCACCGAGTCCCTATTTACTTACCTGAGCCGCCCTCGTAAGTCCCGCGTGAAGAACACGCTTGATTTAGGCCCGGTCTTCTCAGCTCTTTATTGGATAGATTGATGGCAGTGCAGCCATTGGTTCACACTGCTGTCAATCAAATCCAATGACAGGGGCCGAATCCGGCATTTGTGTCTATAGATGCAAATGCTGGACTCGGGAGCACGCCAGCAAGGTATCCCAGTGCTTCCCAGAGGGGGTTATCTGATGCAGGGAGAAGCCAAGACAGCCACAGAGGGACCCCAGAAGAGGAGGATCGGGGCCACTCTGTGCAAAACTAGCTGCACAGACCAAGGGTATGCAATTAGCGGACCTCCAGCTGTTGCAGAACTACAAGTCCAATGCGGCATAGCAAGACTCTAACAGCCACAAGTATGACACCCAGATGCAGAGGCATGATGGGACTTGTAGTTTTGCAACTGCTGGAGGTCCGCTAATTGCATATCCCTGATCTAGACTGAAGATGAATATTTCAGCGAAAACTGGTTTTGTTCTTTTAACCGGTTCCTGAAGGGCTCACGCAGATATACTGGAGCAGAATGGCTCTCCTGGGTGAAATCCTGTATATATACGGCTTCGCCCAGGAGAGCCACCAGAGGGCGCGCACGCTGCACGGCGGGGAACCCGATGTGCAAGGGCGGCAGGCGCAATCACCGCCGGCCATGCGCAAACGCATGCACGAGCGGCAGCACGGGGGTTTGTGTGTGTAAACCACACAAATCTCTGTGCTATCAGAGGAGAGAAAAAAGATTGTGTGTTTCTGCAAAGTAGGATAGGGAACAGGGTTAACCCCTTGACCGCCCCCTAGTGTTAGCCCCTTTCCTGCTAGTGACATTTATAGCACTGTTCGCTCTGTAAATGTGAATGGTCCCAAAAAAAGTGTCCGACCTGCCTGCCGCAACATTGCAAAAAAGATCACCGCCATTACTAGTAAAAAAAAAAAAATGTAAATGCCATAAATCTTTCTCATAGCTTGTAGACACTATAGCTTTTGTGCAAACCAATCTATATACGCTTATTGCATTTTTTTTTTACCAAAAATATGTAGAAGAATATATATTGGCCAAAACTGAGGAAAAATGTAAAAAAATTAAAAATGGGATATTTACTATAGTAAAAAATATTGTATTTTTTTTCAAAATTTTCGCTCTTTTTTTGAGGAAGGACATTAATTTTGGGCATAACGTCGCACGACCACACAATTGTCAGTTAAAGTGACACAGTGCCGTATCGCTAAAAATGGCCCGGTCATTGGGCAGCCAAATCTTCCGGGGATGAAGTGGTTAAATGGGTTGTAAAGGTACAATTTATTTATTTTTTCCCTAAATAGCTTCCTTTACCTTAGTGCAGTCCTCCTTCACTCACCTCATCCTTCCATTTTGCTTTTAAATGTCCTTATTTCTTCTGAGAAATCCTCCCTTCCTGTTCTTCTGTCTGTAACTCCACACAGTAATGCGAGGCTTTCTCCCTGGTGTGGAGTGTCGTGCTCGCCCCCTCCCTTGGACTAGCGGAGAGTCATGACGCTCTCTATGTTTCAGATAGAGAAAGGAGCTGTGTGTTAGTGGGCATCCTGACACTCCTGTAGTCCAAAGGAGGGGGCGAGCACAACACTCCACACCAGGGAGAAAGCCTTGCATTACTGTGTGGAGTTACATACAGAAGAACAGGAAGTGAGGATTTCTCAGAAGAAATAAGGACATTTAAAAGCAAAATGGAAGGATGAGGTAAGTGAAGGAGGACTGCACTAGGGTAAAGGAAGCTATTTAGGGGGAAAAACCCCTTTAATAGGCTATTCATTTGTATTTAAATATTTTGTCTGGAGTTCTACTTTAATAAATTACACGCATTGTACTTTAGTAAATTGACCCTATTTACTATGTTAGTAAATCACGTGTTTTTAATCCACTGTTATTTGGTACCCCCCTTTCTGGATTCTCCTTTAATTTCTGTAATTGCATTAGTGCTGAGATGGGCGTTGTCTCCTTGATGTAAGCTGGAGATGACACTCATTGTTTGGCCAGCTTTGTCCAAGCGGTGTCCATAGTGATGCTTTGGCCCGAGTCGTCAGCCAGGCAAGAGGTGGCATCTCGGTGTGTCTACCAGCTGCAGTTACAAGAAGCTAAAATCACATCGTAAAGCGGCTCTTGAGCAAATGTCATTGCCGTAGGCTTCTTCCCAACTCATATTCCACACTGCCATGGAGTCCGCTGCTTCGTCTCCGTTTATCAGCAAGGGAATCCGCTCTGGCAATAAACAAGTCTGCTCGAGCAGAGAACTGGCTCGCACTTGCCTCTGCCTACTGGGAGTGGGCTCAGCAGGCCTGCTCTGACTCACTAATCCTGAGTGGGCAAATCTGGCACGGCTCTCTCGGCTCCGAGCGGCCAGCTCATTGCCACTTGGGCAAGATTCGCGGCCAGGCACGTTAAAGGACCGCTGTACACAAATGACATCATTCTCATAAACCGTTTAGGGGAAAGAAGGGTTGATTAATATTTGTGGATGGATATATGAACGTTCTAGGAGATCACCAGGACAGAAGCTGTTATTGGGAGTGATAATTTCCAGCAAACTGCTGACTTCCTGTTCTGTAATTCCGTAGGACAAATTGTGTGACCATCATTATGCTGCCTCGTTTTTCTGATCGTAGGTCAGAAGGCTGCACAGCAAAGCTACATAAATACACTATGTTACTAAAAGTACACCCGCCTTCACATGAACTTTAACCATTTGGTGCCTGCTCTATAGCCGAATGACTAAAAAGCGCAGACCCCAAATGCCGGGAGGACATTAATAGACGTCGTCCCTTTGGCGCGTGGGACGTGCTGTGATCACCCGAGTCACTGAGACTCGGGTGATAACAGATCCGAGTAAGGGGCCGCTTCCGCGTGATCAGCTGTCAGCCAATGACAGCTGATCAGGTGATGTAAACGAAAGACGGTAATCTTTTTATTTTTCTTCTCGCGCTGACAGCGCAAGGAGAAAAAAAAGCCGATCAAGGGAAAGGGACATTGGTCCCAAAGAGGAAGGAGGCACATCTGCGTCCTCTGTACCATCAGTACCTCCTCACAGTACCCCCCTGCAAGTGCCCACATCGCCCATGCGTGCCACCTATTAATGCACACAAGTGCCACCTATTAATGCCCACCAGTGGTGACAATCAGTGCCTCATCAGTGCCACCCAGCAGTGCCGCCCATCGGTGCCCATCACTGCCACCCATCAGTGCCCATCACTGCCACCCAGCAGTGCCGCCCATCGGTGCCCATCACTGCCACCCATCAGTGCCCATCACTGCCACCTATCAATGTCACCTTTTAATGCCACTTCCCAGTGCCCACCAGTGTCACCTATCAATGCCCTTCAGTGCCACCTCTCAGTGCCCATCAGTGCCACCTTATCGGTGCCCATCAGTGCAGCCTCATCAGCGTACATCAATGAAGGAGAACAATTTCCCGTTTTGCAAAATGTTATAACAAAATATAAGAAAAATGTATTTTTATTTTTTTAATTCTGTATTTTAAATTTTTTTAACAAAAAATTAAAACTGCCGAGGTGATCAAATACCACCTATTTGTGCGGAAAAAATTATAAACATTTAATTTGGGTACAGTGTTGTATGACCGTGCAATTGTCTTTCAAAGTGCGTCAGCGCTGAAAGCTGAAAATTGGTCTGGGCAGGAAGGGCCCAGTAAGCAAGTGGTTAATGGCATCCCAGTCTTAGGCTGGCCATACACTATACAAGTTTTTTAATTCAATTTCCTTTAGATTTACTTCAACCAGGGCTTTTTTTTTCTCAAAATAATAGGTGCTGGAACTTAACCACGACCCCACAAAACCCTCCATCCCCTACACACACCCTCCAAATCACATCAAATAGTAGGCGTGGTCAGCCAAATTTCACGAACAGTAGGAGGGTCTTAAAGGGGCATTAAATACCAGGATTGAATTACACACAGAGTGCAGAGCTTTCACTTGTAAACACAGAAACCGGACTTCTGTGTTTAAAAGTGATTGTGGTGAGCACCCCCCCCTCCCCCCAAGCCCCCATTTTACTTGCCTATGCCCCGAATTTCCGTAGGCGCGATCCCGCGTTGCTATCAAACAAATCAATGATGCGGGTCGAGTTATACACTTGGCGGCTACGGCCACCCAGTGTATCACACAGAAGCGTGCCTGCAAAGTAACCCCCTCAGGAGACAGCTTCCCAGAGGGGGTTAGCTCTTGCGGGGAGGAGCCGAGAGAGCCGCTGTGGGACCTCAGCAGAGGACGATCAGGGCCACTCTGTGCAAAACAACCTGCACAGTGGAGAGTGGGGGTAAGTATAGTATGTTTGTTTTGTTTTTTATTCAAATTCTAGAGCCGGTTCGCGCACAGGCGGCACGACTTTGGGGGCGACTCGGCAAGGAGATCTCAAGACGATTTGAGTGGCAACTTGCAAAATGACTTCTGTATTGAAGTCAATGCAAGTCGCCCCCAAAGTCATACAAGAACCTTTTTCAATGTCGGAGCGACTTGCGTCGCTCCTATTAGAACGGTTCCATTGAATAGAGCGGACTTGTCAGACGGCTGAGTCGCCTGTCACCCCTGTGTGAGCCGGCTCTTAGTGTTGCTTAACCACTTCCCTACGGCCGTACGACTATATACGGCCGCAGGGTGGTTCTAATTCTCCGGGGCGCCGTGTTTTCACGGCGGCCCCTTTCGTCGTTCCCAGCGTACGCTCCAGAGCGCGCAGCGGGGAACTTCTGTGCTGGTCGTGTCCCTTGGACACAGCCAATCGCAGATCGCCGCGAACGGCCTATCAGAGTGGCCGTTTGCGATGCGATCTGTGCGGCGAATGAGAGATGATCTCATATGTAAACATATGAGATCATTTCTCATTGCCGTCTCTCACAATGACAGCGTCCTGTCAGGGAGAGAGGAGACCGATCTGTGTCTCTTGTACATAGGGACACAGATCGGTCACCCCCCCCCTCCCCCCACAGTTAGAACACTATACAGGATACACATTTACCCCTTCCTCACCCCCTGGTGTTAACCCCCTTCCCTGCCAGTCACATTTATACAGTAATTCGTGCATATTTATAGCACTGATTGCAGTTTAAATGTGAATGGTGCCAAAAATTTGTCAAAAGTGTCCGATGTGTCCGCCATGATGTCGCAGTCACAATAAAAATCGCAGATCGCCGCCATTACTAGTAAAAAAAAAAAATAATAAAAAATAATAATTCTGTCCCTTATTTTGTAGGCGCTATAACTTTCGCGCAAACCAGTCGCTTATTGCGTTTTTTTTTTTTTTTTACCAAAAATATGTAGAAGAATACTTATTGCCCTAGACTGAATTTTTTTTTTTTTTAAATTGGGCTATTTTTTATAGCAACAAGTAAAAAATATTGTATTTTTTTTTTTTTTTAATTGTCGTCCTTTTTTGTTTATAGCGCAAAAAATAAAAACCGCAGAGGTGACCAAATACCACCAAAAGAAAGCTCTATTTGTGGCGAAAAAAAGGACGCCAATTTTGTTTGGGAGCCATATCGCACGACCGCGCAAATTGTCCGTTAAAGTGACGCAGTGCCGCAAGCTGAAATTTCACCTGGTCAGGAAGGGGGTATACATGCCCAGTAAGGAAGTGGTTAAAGATTTCTCCTCGCTTCCTGTTCTGACGACGACTCAAAATATTGGGATTTTCCCATAATTTTAGTCCCACTGACACTAGCCACCAGGACGGATGAAGAGAGTGCAGACACCAACAGCAATAAAAACCAGACAGATGCTCTAACCCCTCACCACTCTGGGCTTTAAATGCACTTTACACTTAGCCCAGAGAAGCTGTGGTTGGAGTTTTTTTTTAACACTTGCCACAGACAATTTCTTTTGGGACTAAAGCCGATCCGAATGATGTAACAAAACAGGGCTGCTATAGGAGCACGAGTCTGCAAAAGAAGCCAGAGGAAATTGATGTTTGTTTGGGAAAAAAGTGAAACTTTATCCGGGGTTTGCAGCTCGCAGATGGAGAAAATGTTCTGCACCAGATGGAGCGTGTAACGCACCGTGCTGCTCGTACCACCAGGTGGAGCTTGATTTAATAGTACATCGGGCTCTAGCAAAAAAGCTGGGAGGGCTGCGGAACAGACTTGTAACAATGGGGCCTGCTTTATCTGTAGCTGGTCCCAGTGCACTCGGTTATAGGTAGATGAAGTGGTTTTATGGAGAAAGAGGTAAAGGACTGCATGGAAAAAATATAAAATAAAGTTAGTTAGCCTATGTATAGCTTCAATTAAATGTAGTATTTATTTTTCTTTAAATTGGACTACAGGATAGCCACCGAAATGCTTCCACAAACCCCTGTTACTCCCGGTAACACTTTCCCCCCTTTCCCCCACACGCCCATTTGTGGACCCAGGATAACATGGTGGTGGGCAGGGCTGGACTGGAACAGAAATTTGGCCCTGGACTTCATCCAGACTGGCCCACTTTGACAGGTCTCTCCCATGGGGGCCGGACAACTCTCGCACCTCCCCCCCCCCCCTGGCCACCCAAGCCCCCTCTTCCCCTTCACTAGCCGTTCTACTTTATTAGAGTAGAACGGCTGGTACTGGTACTCTTATAGGCAGTACCAGTGGGGAAGCTAGACATTATTTCACCCGGGGCAAAGAATCAGTTCGGTTCCCCCCTTATGGGACAAGATTAGGCAAAAGTGAGAAACTCCCAGGCCATAGCAGTTGGGTCAGCTGTCTGTCCCCTCCCCCCATGCTCCTCTGTCGTCTCCCCTGGTCCTCCCCTCTTTGTTCCCCCCCCCCCCAGGTGAGCGCTGCGGGGAGGGAGAGACAGAGGAACAGAGGGGGGGGCGGCAGTCCGCTGTCACTGAAGCCTGCCCACTGAGCCATCAGCCCACCGGGAAACTCCCTGTAGTCCCAATGGCCAATCCATCCCTGGTGGTGGGTAGAGGGAAGGTTGGTCTCCCCTTCCTGTTACTGATCCGTGTAAAACTTTACTTCCAGGTCTTGATGTCGTTGTCTTCGGCCAATATGGGGAAGAATGGAATGGAATGCGTTCTGCACTCCTTTACATTCATTGGAGGACAGGTGAGACATCAGGGGCCTTTAGGACCCCTGATGTCTCATAAAAGAGAACCTGTCTCCAAATAAATGCATCACATAGGTGCCTTTTTTACTAAATAAAAAAAGTGTGAAAAATTCAAGTTACACCCAAGCCCTTTAAAGGGTAAATACATGTGTCAGGCGCGCCTGCACAGGAAAACATTAATTGCGCTTCACGTGTTACATATCCACGTGCACACCAGAGTGAAATCAATAATTCTAGGCCCATTTTTTACAGTTATAGGATAACTCTGCTTTCGTGGGGGAAACAAATAGCAAATCAAGAAAAAATAATATAGCGAATATAATTGCAACACTAATCATATTGTTATAAAATGTTATTAAAAATGACCTTTCCTTTTCAATCTGCAGCCACTGTAGCTTTCTGAGAATTCATTGCAATATGGCTACCTGGAGGTGTTCTGTACACAGAATGTGTACTGACCACTCCCCAGAAACATAATTTCATGGTTGAGAAATGACGAAGTGATGACTTCAGCAAACGATGTCTCAATATTTAAGGATATGTAACAAAATGTATTGATTTCCTGATATGTTCTTTAAATTGTACTGACTTTATTCAGAAAATAAACTTAAACTTGAATGAAAAAAGAAACATCATTTCCTGCTTGTGTGATTGGCCCATCAAGTTTCCCAGAAGTCTGCCTGGGATACAAGTCAGATTTCAGGCATCCCCTGCAACAAAAATGTCATTTTTGGAGAGATAGGAACACATTTAAAAAGGGATGCAGGCCCAGCAGATTTCCTCTTTAGTGCTCTGCATCTGCACACCTGACAGTTAATTATGAAATCACTCCCATTAGACCCACTCAGACCAGAGGCATAGAGAAACACACAGGGATTGTTTGTTTCTCGATAAAAGTGGAGTTAGACTTTAACTCTGAACTGATGAACTTTCGTGGCTTTTTAAATGTCACCTTTGGAAAATATAAGGTACTGAAGTTAGTCTGCATTTTACGGGCACATCAAATTTTAAGATCTTTTTACCCAGAACAACCTCATCTTTTATTTTTTTATGCCTTTGAGTAATTTATTGAATTTGTGTGCCATAACATTAACTTTAGTGTATTTTTTAACTGAAATGTTGCTTTTCCCAACCTGTAGCACTAATATTGTGTGACATAAATAATTACTATATTTTTTTTAATGGCATAACATTACTTGGTGTTATATATTAACCATATGTGTTGTATCTTTCTCCTGACTGGCATGGTAGACCTATGAACAGAACGAGTGGCTAATACACTTGGCTGGGAAGCTGCTTGCCAATGATGAAACCGCAACTTCACTTCTGGCTGTCAACCCCTTCCAGGACAAGGCTCCGCCCAGGTAAGTGTGCTACAACCAATACCAGACCATGGAAAGCAGACCTGTGCTATGGTCAGATCTCTTTTAAGGGCTAAAGGTCCGCTAGCAGTTTATCTACATTGTTTGATGGTAGGCTATGAAGCACCAGAATATAGAAATACTATACAGCGGAACCTCGGATTACGAGGATAATCCGTTCCAGGAGAATGCTCGTAATCCAAAGCACTCGCATATCAAAGAGAGTTTCCCCACAAAAGTCATTGGAAACGAAAATAATTTATTCCGCATTGACTTCAATGGCATGCAATACCGCATGTGGCCAGAGGTGGGGGGCGCCGGAGAGCCTCGGAAAGTTCAGGGACAGCTTGGCTGAACTCGGAAAGGCTCGGGAATGGAGTATTTCCAAATGGCTTTAGCGATCCCGCACCTCTGGCCAAATGCGGTACTGCACGCCGCTGTGGCTTGAATCCTGCTCATTTTGATGAGACACTCGCAAACCGAGTCAGGATTTTACAAAAAAAAATTGCGAAACGCTTGTTAACCACGTTACTTGCAATCCAAGGTTTTACTGTAGTAGATAATGCAAGGGACATGTATGACCACAGAAAAGTGCATGGGCATAGGAAAAAAATTTCAGCAGAACACATTGCTTCCCGTTTGGTGATCACTTTAGCAGTGATCCTCCAGCCAAGCAGTGTACCCTAAGTGCTGTCTTGTCATAAAAAGCTGTCCTTCAGTCATGCCAACCAAGCATAACCTAATCTGACTGACATGAACACCCTTTTGAGATATCTCCAGCCCCGCCCATACACATCGGAGCATGAGAGGCTGCTAGCAAAGCACAGAGTCACCTAACAGGAGGCTGCAGACCTGCCCAGAAGTGTTAACGAAGCCTACTGGATCTTACTGCTGTGTGTAAGGCTGGGTTCACACTTATGCAGGTTTCCCCTCATCCAATTTGCATGACAGGAGATTGTGCCCGTGCCCAATGTTCACACAGCCCTGGGCAGGCCACCGTCCGTATTTGGAAAGGGTCCCGTGCATCTTTGGTCCCAATCTGTACATTACACACTCCTGACTCCTGCACTCTATACATTACACACTCCTGACCTCTGCACTCTATACATTACACACTCCTGACCCCTGCACTCTATACATTACACACTCCTGACCTCTGCACTCTATACATTACACACTCCTGACCCCTGCACTCTATACATTACACACTCCTGACCCCTGCACTCTAAACAATACACACACCAGACCATTTTTGCACATTATATGCACTTATTTGACCCATGTACAATTTTTAAACTGCCACTGTTAGCGTCGTATCCAAAATTTCCCCAAAGCGCATCTTTGGTACCAATTCAGGTGCAAATTCAAGCAAAAATTCAGACCTGAATCGGTGAACATGGACGCACCGCACCCCCTGCTGTGAGCTGCGGACGTAAATATGTGAACCCGGCCTTATACAAACTCAGGGAGCGGAGTGGATTTTCTGACATTAGCCCAGAGGCGTGTCTGCTGCAAAGAATTGTCATTTCATTGGTTGGTTTCGTTTGGTGGTCTCCTTTTTTAACTTAACTTTTTAACTTTCCCCCTAACTGTTTTAGCTTAATCCCTATGGACGCCATTCCAAAATACATTCAGGAAATGAAAGAGTTGTGTTGCTCACAGGCCTCAGATGTATTCATTTTCTATCCCGTCCTAGCAGAACGATCGTTGCTTTCTGATTAGTGATGTGGACAACGCAGACTGTTGTTGTCAGTTGCTCTGTGGTAGCTCTGCAGCATGGCTGTGCCCAGGCACTGCAGGGGTTAAGTACTTAAATGGTATCGCTGGAGCTACTGCAACATAAAACTAATTACCAGAGGGCTCACAACTATGAAAGCTCTCTCCACTTTATTGCTCATTTGGCTTTATTGCCTAATACTGTGGCCTGCTCAACAAGTCAGATAATCATAGGCTGGAACTGGGCCAGGACTAAGCATGGATCCCATTACACCTCTCCCGCTCTCCCCTATTAAATCCAGTGAGGACCCCGAGGTCCCACCTCTCCTAGTCTGCTCACCTTCGTCTTACAGGACTCACCGACTCCCGAGTCAAGGGAGACACTCATTTCCACCAGTACCCGTCTATCTCTCTCTGCATCATCTGTCATCTCTATCATGTGTCTCTCTTCTATCTATCTCTTTATCCATCATTTCTCTTCCCTTTTGCTTTATCTGTCATCTATCGCTCCCTCAATTCTCTCTTTTCATCTATGTCTATCTCTATGTTTTCTCTGTCCCTCTGTCATCTCTTTTTATGTGTCATCGCTCTCTCCCAGTATCATCCCTCTCCTTGTATTATCTATGTTTCCCACCGTCATCTCTCGCCTTCATCCCTCTCCCTCAATCCCCTCTCTGTCCATCATCTGTCCCTTATATCCTGTACACACGATCGGAAATTCCGATGGGATAAAATCAGATGGAATTTTCCATCAGAATTCCGTTCAAGCTGTCTTGCATACACACTGTCAGACCAAATTCCGACCGTCCAAAACACAACGACGAGCCGAGAAAAATTAAATTCAATGCTTCTGAGCAAGCGTCGACTTGATTCTGAGCATGCGTGTTTTTTCTCCATCTGAGTTCCACACAGACAATCGAAATTTCCAATGTTCTATTTCTAAACTCCGATGGAAAAAAGTCTGATGAGGCCCACGCACGGTCGGATTATGTGATGAAAAAAATTCCGGCTGACTTTTTTCATTGGAAATTCCGATCTGGTGTATAAGGCATTACTCTATCGTCTCCCCTCTCTTTTCATCGTCTCTCTCCCTCTCTCTCTCTCCAGCAAGGGGAGGGGTGAAATGTCAGAGCTTATCTCAACTTTCTCTATCTAACCCAGCTCATCTCTATCTGGCGCTGTGTTGGTGGTGGGTAAACTGGGCTATTAGGTAAGAATAGTTCCCTCTTGGCCTACAACCTCTTGGTACACCCCTGGGGAGACATGAAATGTGGGCCATTCGCGGGCCGCCGCGGCCCACCGGACATTTGCCCGGTATGCCCTATGACCAGTCCGGGCCTGGTGGCAACTGTCTCATTTTGAAGAGATTTGTTGTCACTTCCTGTTGTATGTCTGGTACAGGAAATGAAGGCAAATCTCTCCATAGGAACACAAACGGCAATGAAAAGAAACCTGACGGGTACCAACTATTCCCCATTCTATCAAAAACAAAGTTTTGCTTTAGAATCACTTTAAATAAACCAAGAAGTGTTGTTGGATGTGTGACACGTTTTGAATTTCTGCAGCATTTTCCCTCCAATATTCTGTTCCCCTCTCATATGTTTTGCTGGAAATCTCGCCTCCGTACCGCATGTCCCTGGTCGCTTACACGGCGACATATATCCTATGAGGAGAGGATATTAAAACGCATAGACACCCCTTTTGGCTTGATATAAAGACCTTTTTACCAGCTCCCACAGAGTCGTCCATTTAAGGCGTCAATTAAACCGTCTCTTTGACCCGACATGATTTATTAGCGTTGGTGATATACGAACACGCGTTCCCACTGCAAAAACATCTCGCCTAACCCACAAAGGAGTCAGGGTGAAACGCTAGATTCAATCTGGAGGAGAAAAAAAAAGAGCCCTATTAATTGCCGGAGACTTTACACACCGGGATGACTGAACACCGCTCCTAATAGGCCGAGGTAGGCCCGAGCCGAGACCTGCGAGAAGGTTTTATGGCTTTTAATGAATTTATGTTTCTCCACCAGCCTCCTCACTTTGATTTACAATTAGGAGGGAAACCCTGCAAAGAGGTCTCCAGATAAAAAGCCAATAATATATATTAAATGCACGTATGGAATAATAAAACTCATGTTTCGGCTTATTCCCCACCCTCGCTGGCCTTGTCAGGTCGTTAATTTTGACAGAAAACACAGTTCCTGTTTTTCCCTCCAAAAATCTCTCAGCTGTTCACCCAGGGACAGCTGTTGCCCTCTGGAACTAATTACAGCTGTCTGTGAGATTTAGGCCCCCTCCCTCATACAACTCAGATATTGCTTCTAATTTTTAACGCGTACAGTTGGAAGATGTCATAACACCAGGCTGCTTTTTAGAGAGCCATGAAAGCAATCGCTGCTCACAGCTGCTACCGGGCAACAATGGCGCACGCTGCATTAACCGCTTCTCTGCGGGATGCGAATAAAAAGCGTGTTTTTTTATTTTATGCACCTGACTGGGAAATTGTCATAAAAATGCATTTCATAACTCCACTTTTCTGTCATTAATATATGGGTGTGTATGGATGTAGTATAGTATGTATATACTGTGTGTGTATAGGTGTATATATAGTTTTTTTTTTTTATTATGATTTTTCTCTTTTTATAGATATATTAAGAACAAATATATATAATATATATTTTATTTTGTGGGAAAAACAATCAGCGCCACAATATTAATAAATTACTCCTATAATGACGTGAGAAAAAAAAATATATTTTATATATATATATATATATATATATATATATAACCCTCTGAGTGTCTACACAGCTGCTGAACACTTATAGTGATACACCACACCTACTGCAATATTAATTTTGTGAAAATAGTGCAGCGCTGCATATCTATAAATCTTTTATAAACAAATAATTATACATTCCATGAAACAATTTATGAAAAAAGAAAATGAATAAATAATAAAAAACAGTTCATATGTAGGTTTCCAAAGCTGGCACCACTGTGAAAAATCCTATTTAAATGGATCCAATATTCAGTGCACACCACCACCTGCTAAAATGCCTGCTCACCTCAAGGATGAGTATAAGGCTGCATTCACACCTGAGCGTAGGCGATTTGCGGCGTTTTGTTACCACGATTTGCCGTGACAAATTGCAGCGTTTTTTACATTGATTTGCTGTGACAAAAAGCAGCGTTTTTTACCGCGGTTTTGTACAGGTCATTGGTACCAATGGAAAATGCCCAAGCCGCCCGATTCGCACGACAAAAAAGGGTCCGGGACTTGTTTGAGATTCAGGCGTTCGGCGTTTTGCAGTGGAGATGTGAACCATCTCCATAGAGAATAATGTTATTTTTCCCCTCTAGCGTCTTTGGGCGTCGCGCTTCAGGCGAAACAAAACGCTCACGAGTGAATGCAACCTAAGGCCCCTTTCACATGAGCGGACTGTTCGTCCGCTTATTACAAGTCTGTTTACGGACTTGTAATTGGCCCCTATGGGATCGCGTCCGTTAGCGGATGATGCATCCGCTAACGTCCGCCTAAGATCCGCGTCCGTCTGGATCCGTTTTTCGGATGGAAGAAACCCGTATTTTTCTTCCGTCTGAAGGATCGGATCGGATGAAGACGGACAGACGGTCTGTTTTCATCCAATTTCCCATAGGGGATAGCGGAGGAGAGACAGGGCGGTCCCTGCACAGTGTGCGTGGACCGCCCTGTCCGCCGACAGCTCAGCGGGACCCCCCGCTGAGCCGACGGACACACACAGAGCGGACCGAAAAACGGACCGCTCCGTGTGAAAGAGGCCTAAAACTCAGACAGATCACTCCTTGTGTCCACCTCGATCAGTCCACTTTACCAATAGTAGTAATTCCTACAGTCTCCAGACTGCACCTCTGTGTGGGTAATCAACGTTTAAATTGTCTCCAAACACCACCTTCCTCCATTCGCTTTTTTATAATCAAATCCACTTATATATCCAGGGGTTAAGGACATGAAACAAAAAACATAAGTACCATAGTGTTCTCTGCTTTTGAATTTATTAAAAAAGCCCTCCTAAAAAGTTACACTTAAAGGGGTGGTTCCCCTAAAAAGAAATTTTTAACATTGCCTGTCTCTTCTTAATAACATGTAGAATCGGCTGGTAGTTTAAAAAAAAAAAGTCCGTACATACCATTTTCGGCATGTAGTCTCACCGCCGCTTCCGGGTATGATGTGTGGGGACAGGCATCCGATCGACGCATACAGCGCGTCACGAGATGCCGAAAGAAGCCGAACGTTGGTGCGGCTCTATACGGCGCATGCGCACCAACGTTCGGCTTCTTTCGGCATCTCGTGACGCGCTGTATGCGTCGATCGGATGCCTGTCATTTAAGTAGGCACACCCATCCCCGGCCACCAGACCCGGAAGCGGCGGTGAGACTACATGCCGAAAATGGTATGTACGGACGTTTTTTTTTTTAAACTACCAGCCGATTCTACATGTTATTAAGAAGAGACAGGCAATGTTAAAAGTTTCTTTTTAGGGGAACCTCCACTTTAACAAGAAATAACAATAAAAACAAGCATGTTTTAAATCACCAGCTTCGTCTGACATCACAGATACGACTCCTCCCCTCTAAATGCGTGTCGGCCTCTCATTGGCCTTCATCAGTAGGCCAATCTCAAATTGAGAGGAGGAGAATGGTGCAATATAAAATAGAATTTGAAATTAAATTAGAGATGCGTGTTTCTTGTATGTCTTGTTTGATGTTTTTTGTGGATTAGCTAAACTTTACAGTGTGTGATTTTTTTTTTTTCCCCCTTCTTATATATTTAGAAACCAAATGAAATGATTGATTTTCCGATTGGATTTTTTTCCATCGGAATATTTGAGAACCAGCTCTCAATCTTTTGTTGGCGGAAATTCTGACAGCAAAAGTCCGATGGAGCCTACACATGGACTTTTGCTGTCGGAATTTTCGATTACAGTTTTTAGGTCACGTCACACTTTTCAGATATTTATTTGTAAAAAAATGTTGAAAACAATTTATAATTTTCCTTCCACTTCACAATTATGTGCCACTTTGTGTTGGTCTATCAGAGTGGTCTCCAAACTGTGGCCCGAGGGCCAGATGCGGCCCTTTGCTTGCATTTATCCGGCCCTTGGGGCACTATCCCTCCCACTGATACCAGACACTATTCTGCCATCTGGCACCGACAATGGAGCACCATTTCTCCCACTGACACAACTTAATAGAGCACTATTCCTCCCTATGATACCAGAAATGGGGCACTATTCATCCCCCTAATACCAGATGTTTACTAACACAGATGCTAGGGAAATTTCCACTCCCGCTGGCCAAAGTCCGGGCCTCCCAGAGTCTGAAGGACAATAAACCGGCCCTTTGTTTAGAATGTTTGTAGATCCCTGGTCTATCACATAAAATCCCAATACAATACATTTACATTTTTAGTTGTAACATGACAAAATGTGGAAAATTGTAAGGGGTATGAATACTTTTTCAAGGCGCTGTACTTGCCTATAGGATAAGCACAGCAGCTTACCCATAAAAAAAATAAAGACTGAAAAGGATGTCAACTGTCAAGGTTTTTTAAGACATTTTTATTTCCCCTAAAACTACCATGCAGATGTGTTATATGATCATTTTAGATGAAACCTGTTGTGATTTCCTTCTACCCCCTGCAGATGGATCCGGGGAGAACATTACCGGTACAAGTTCAGCCGTATATGGGGCGCACACGCCTCCGAGGGCAAGTGGTGGATTCGGAAAAGGATTGCGCAGTATTTCCCACCGCTCAATCTGGCAGGACTGAAGAAATATTTCAAGTCACGCTCTTGGCCTCTGCCGTCTCCATCCTGATGGCGGCTTTATTATCATTAGGGAGTGTTTTCCCCTAAAAGCGAGATATGTGTAATTGATATGTGTAATTTTATACTTTTTTATAGAGATGAATCCGGTGCTTTCTAGCCCACTCTGAGAGTGGCGTTTTGTATCCCGATGCTACAATTAGTGTTACTACTGATCTCTTGAACTGTACTTGACACAACAAGGCTAATTTACTAAACGAGTTACGACTCTTCAATCAATAAGTGGTGCTGAATTATTCAATCATGCAAACTCCTGTTCACTTTAAATACCCAATCGTGTGCATATAAAAAACGTAGACCGGAATTCTCACATCATTGGAAAGTGAATGGTCACACAATTTATTGTGTGAAGATCCTCAACTCCTTTAGTAAGTTAAGGCATTTTGCACTTTGAGCCATTACCCGACCTGTGAATTGCTGTACTGGAGGACTGGCATGAGTACCGCGAGTCTCACGAATAAAAGTGCCCTGAGAGGAACAAGTCTGGCTGCCCCTCATCTGAAAAGGAAGATGTGAACACTAGTAATAGTAATGTTAGGTATTGAAACTGTATTAAAGCTGAACTCCAATCAAACTGCTGAATACACAAATTAAATAATTTTCTGCATATTTTATGGTTGTGTTTAGCTATTCTTGTGATTCCCACTCCCCTTTTACACTGTGTATCCTGGTAGGTGACACTACAGAACCTCTGCTGACTAAACAAGCCAAGGCAGTCTACGTAAGACTGACACACCCACCCCCCCAACGCCGTGCACACGACCTGTCGGGAGGTGGTTGGTTTGGGTGTGTGGTGCTACTCTTTCCTAGGGCATGGGTGACTGAAACAGGATCAGAGCAGACTCACTGGGGCAAGATACTTTCGCCTACGTCCGGAGACCTGATGGTGCTCGCATTGTCCGGGACGCAAGTATCACTTCTCCACTGTCCTCCACAGGATCCCCTCCCCACTGTCCTCCTCCACCTCCCTAGCTGTGCTCACCTTGTCTGGCTCCCCAGGATCCCCTCCCCACCGTCCTCCTCCACCTCCCCAGCTGTGCTCACCTTGTCTGGCTCCCCAGGATCCCGTCCCCACTGTACTCCACCTCCCCCAGCCGTGTCCACCTTGTCTAGCTCCCCGGGATCCCCTCCCCACTCTCCTCCTTAGCCTCCCCAGCTGTTCCCACTTCATCCATCTCCCCAGTATCCCATCCTCATTGTCCTCCGCCTCCCCAGCTGTGCCCACCTCGTCTGGCTCCCCAGTATCCCCTCCTCATTGTCCTTCACCACTCTAGCTGTGCCCACCTCGCCTGGCTTCCCAGTATTCCCTCCCCACTGTCCTCCTCCCCAGCGGTGTCTGGCTCCCCAGTATCCCTTCCCCACTGTCCTCCTCTGCCTCCCCAGCTGTGCCCACCCCATCTGGCTCCCCAGTATCCCTTCCCCACTGTCTTCCTCCGCCTCCCCAGCTGTGCCCACCTCGTCTGGCTCCCCAGTATACCTTACCCACTGTCCTCCTCTGCCTCCCCAGCTGTGCCCACCCCATCTGGCTCCCCAGTATTCCCTCCCCACCGTTGTCCTCTGCCTCCCCAGCTGTGCCCACCTCACTCAGCTCCCCAGTATCCCCTTTCTATTGTCCTTCCGCCTCCCCTGCTGTGGCTCAAGGGGAAATCAGTGGCCGTGGCTGCCTAGCTCGCCCAGTGGGAGTGCCAGCCCTGTGTGATCCTATGTTTCACACAGCTTCCCAGGAACCCCAAAGACCCAGACATATCCAATATATAAGAAAGATTGTAAATCCCGAAGCTGGCCCCTACCTTCCACATCTTAATATTGGTCAGCAAAACTGTCCATTACATTGGTAGGCCAACAGAGAGGGTAGCTGGGTGTGTGGTATATCATCTGATGAGCATCCAGATTTAGGTGCCTGCTATACATGTGCTTGAAGGTTGGGGGATGTAAAGTAAATACAGGTTCCCTTTTAAGTGTATTTCCACTTCTGCAAGTAAATTTGAGGAGGAGGTGTCATGGCTGACCGCAAGTTTTTTTTTTTTTAACAATGTTAAAGCGAGTTTGTCCCAAGTCTGTCCTCATTAACATTACAGTGGAAGAAAACCCTGACCTCAAACCTCTAACCCTTTATTAGGATGGACAGTCTTCAAATATAGTTACAATTTATAATGAAGATCTGCCAGCAGAGGGTAAGTTATGTCAAACACTGCTTCCCAGCCTCCTCACAAACAAAGAGGACCAAGTAGCATTTTTCTTGCCAAGATAGTCAACAATAGAACATCTAAAAATGGTAAGCTGTCATTTTTAACCACTTCCATACCAGGCACTTACGCACCTCCCTGCCCAAGCCAATTTTCAGCGCTGTCACATTTTGAATGACAATTGCGCGGTCATGCTACACTGTACCCAAACAAAATTGGCGTCCTTTTTTACCCATAATGCACAACAAGACTGAAAATTTTGAAAAAAAAAATGCTTATTTTTTTCTGTAATTTTTTTTGTAAATAAGTATGTTTTTTCTTTCAATTACGGGCACCGATGAGGTGGCACTAATGGGCACCGATAGGCAGCGCTGGTATGCGGCACTTATGAGTGGCACTAATGGGTACTTATGGGTGGCACTGATGGAAACTGTGGGGTGGCACTGATGGACACTGTGGGGTGGCACTGATGGACACTGTGGGGTGGCACTGATGGATTCATGTTGCCAGACAAGTGCCCATGTGTGGGCACTGACTGGCCTTTTTTTATTTTAATTTTTTTGTACTGACTTTTTTAATTGCCCTTTTTTTTTGCCCTTCCCTGGTGGTCCAGTGTGGGCTTCCATGGTGGTCTAGTGTTGGCATCCGAGGGGGGGGGCTGCGCTGATAACAATCAGCATAAACCCCAGTCAGGAAAGCCGCCGATCGGCTCTCCTGTACTCACGTCTGTCAGACGCGAGTGAGGAAGAGCCATCAACGGCTCTTCCTGTTTACATCATGATCAGCCGTGATTGGACACGGCTGATCACGTGGTAACGAGCCTCCGCTGGAGACTATTACCGAGATCGGAGATGCAAGGTGTCAGACTGACACAACACATCACCGATTGCCGTGCTGCGCTCCCCCACGGGCGCGGCATGTAATCCTGCAGGACGTCAATAGACGTCCAGTCAGGATTTCAGAACCACTTCCCGGACGTCAATCTGCGATTGACCAGGCGGGAAGTGGTTAAATATTCTTTATAAGTTATGCTATGTGGTTTGGGACATGTAACAAATATAGTAGTAGTAGGTGTTATGCCAGTTTGCCTGCAAAAGTGGAAATACCCATGAAAGCGGTTGTTCAGTTGTGGTCCCCGCCCCCCCAACAAAAAATGAAATGTCAGCAGCTGCAGTATTTGTAAAAGGACACTTACCTGTCCAGGGATCCAACGACGTCCTCACTAAGGCCGTTTTTTTTGTTGTTCTCCAGTTTTCCAGTGGCGCAATGCTAACTGTGGGAAGCCTTGGAAAAAAAAAAATCGAAACTGAATGTTTTCTTTTTTCTTTTGCATTTTTCTTTTTTTTTTTTTTTTTTTTATTGCTTCTCATTTTTATTTTTGTCTGGAAAAAAATAAAAATCAATTGAGCATGTCTAAATATTTGAAAACGTGTGGTGAATAAAAAAACAACATGTAATCGAAATCAACAAATAATCCGCACATTTGTGACCACCATGATAGACTGGTATAGAACTCCACAACCAGGACCCAACCAAGCCTCGTCCCCTATTGGATAATATCACTCGATGTCTAATTGTGAATATACTGTATGGACGCAGGTGGCAGATTATTCAAACCGACGGCTCTCATCTATTACTGATCCGCCAGCTTTTGGTGGAGTTGGCCTTTAACACAATCACACACGTTGACTTGTGCCTGGAGCGGCTGGGGTAGAAGTCTGGCTCTCAGCCATAACCAGCGATGGATTGTGGGACATGGGACCCGGCACAAACTGATGCTTTCACTAGGCAGCAGTTGTGTTGGCCTGAATGCTCAGCGGTATTGTGCTATGTGCAGAGATTCCCTGCAAAACATGTCCCAGCTGTTGTGTTCTGTGCACATCATAAAATCCTAAAGCCCTTATGCTGGAATTCCGTCCATTAGCTGCACGCTTATCAAGTCAGCGTTTATGAATGGGGGGTTTATACATCCTTCGGGGGGCGTGTGGCCTGATCTCCAAAACAACATTTATAAAGTTATGTTTTGTATAATCCTGGCAAATGTTGATTCATTTTATATACAATGAAAAACAATTAATAAAGATTTGATTTAGCTGCCAATGTAGTATTATTGTTTGCCTCGTGTTGTTTCTCTGATCGGTCAAATCTCTGATGCTACAGGAGTCACAGATGACCGACACCAGCTCTCATTTTGTTCAGATATCATCTACATCCAAGGCTCTTTTTTTTATATATATATATATATATATATATATATTATATATTTTTTTTTTTTGTAAACAAGGTAATACAAAGAAAAAGTAATAAACAATTGTAAACAAACACTCATATATACAGTTATGCTCTCCCTTTGTTATTAACCCTAACGACAAAAATATATAGAACCCTCCTTACTGGTAATATTGAGGGAGCACAGACAGAAAAAAAAAACACTTAGGGCCCTTTCACACTAGCGGACGAACGGTCCGCTCATTACAAGTCCGTTTACGGACTTGTAATGAGCTCCTATGGGAGCGGATCCGTTAGCGGATGATGCATCCGCTAACGTCCGCTCGATCCGCATCCGTTTTTGCGGACGGAAGAATGTCCTATTTTTCTTCCGTCCGGCCAAACGGATCGGATGCAAACGGACAGACGGTCCGTTTCCATCCGACTCCCCATAGGGGAGAGCGGAGGAGAGACGGGGCGGTCCCTGCACAGTGTGCGGGGACCGCCCTGTCCGCCGACAGCTGAGCGGAGACCCCCCCGCTGGGCTGACGGACACACGGAGCGGACCGAAAAACGGACCGCTCCGTGTGTAAGGACCCTTAAAGCGGAAGTAAACCCATCGATTTAACAGTTTCAAAAAGCAGTTAAATTTCCAGCATGCCGGATTGCCAACTGTCACATTGGTTATGCTCTCAACCAAACTGTCAAACCATCCAATGGCTGGTGTCATAACTGATCACATGTGCAGCACCACGACAGTTGAAGATTAAACATAGGCCAAGATGGCAGCTTCCTTGGCTGAAAATGATAGAAGGGTTTACTTCCACTTTAAGGACCACCCGGCAGATATACTGTGGCAGATCCCCATTCTGACAGGGAAGTACAAAGAGATTGTCTGTTCCTAGTAATCAGGGACAGCAATCTTTGTGTACTCCCTGTCAGTCCTATCCCCCCACACAGTTAGAAAGCACCTTTCTAAGACACACTTAAACCTTTGAGAGGCAGAACAGGGATCTGCCTATGTAAACAAGGCAGATCCCCGTTCTGACAGGGGAGTACAGAGAGATTGTCTGTTCCTAGTAATCATAAACAGCGATCTTTGTGTACTCCCTGTCAGTCCATCCCCACACAGTTAGAAAACACCTCCCTAGGACACACTTAACCCCTTGATCAACCCCTAGTGTTAACTCCTTCCCTGTCATTCATACATTGATCAGTGCATTTTTTTAGCACTTATCACTGTATTGGTGTGACTGGTCCCCAAATAGTGTCACACAATCAGAAAATCCGACAAGAAATCCGTGGATTTGTTTTCCGACTGTGCAAGCCAGTCAAGTTCCTCCACCGCAAACTTCCTCATCCATGCCTTTATGGACCTTGCTTTGTGCATTGGTCCAAATCATTTGTTGGAGGGGAGATTATGGTGCGGGGTTGTTTTTAAGGGGTTGGGCTTGGCCCCTTAGTTCCAAAGAAGGGAACTCTTTAGGCGTCATCAAACAAGACATTTTGGACAATTTCAAAACAAGTTATTTCCTATCAGTTTCAGAATTTAAGATTCCAACTAAGTTTTCCCAGGACAGGTCTAAATCTGATTGTTGGACACCTTAAGGCATGAGTAGGGGGTACTGGAAGCCCTGATACTGTTACCTTGAAGGGTAGATGTGTCTGTGTTCCTCAAGCTGGGCCAGCTAAAAAGGTAGAAAAGAAAGTATTTAGCTGCAGAACAACCAATTATATCCAGCTTTCAGAGTATTTAGAAAATAAAGTATTTCTGATTGGTCAATACTGGACAGTATATTTTGCACATCCGATTAAAAAAAAAAAAAAAACTATTTCAGGCAACAAATGAAGTAAAAAATGAAAGTGTATGTAAACACTACCAATGAACTATTTTCTCCCTTTGGTCTGTCATTTATACCATTAAAATAGTTTTGTTATATCTGTTCAACAAGTGAAAAAATACCTATTGATCTTATAAGTACGCTCCCCCCACACGCACACATTTTAGTGGTGTTTCCTTAAACACCACTGCTGGCAATGCAGGAAAGTGCTGTGCTGCAGTTTTTAAAAAAATCCTGCGCTGGTGGCTGCCTAATACAGCCATCAAGGAGGACACACGAGTCAAGGAGGGGTTTGCCGCATGCATTGTCAAGATGTGAGAACTGTGGATTGGGGGGGTTGCTAGGTGCAGAGGTCAGGGTTGGGTGCGGGCAGGATGCCAAGGTGAGAACTGTGGGTGGAGCTGGGGTTTAAAGGTGAGCTAAGGATGGGGACGCCAAGGTGACCTGTGCACAGGGACGTCAAGGTGAGCTGCGGCTGGTGGCTGCCTTATACAGCTATCCCGTCTGCTCCAAAGATGGCACATAGTGAGCCAAGAAGGGATTTGCCGCATACATTGTCAAAGTTAAGAGCTGTGGCAGGGGGTAGACATGTGCATTTGTTTTCTTTAGAATGCATTTTCGTCAGAAAAATCTGTTTTTTTCGTTATCGTTTTAACAAATAAAAAAAGCGCAAGAAACTAAAACCGAAAGATCCGACATAAAAAATGCTTTGTTTTCGTTGCGGTAAAAATTCGATATAGAGAGATTCGACATTATAGGGAAAAGATTCGACACTATAGAAATAATAGATTCGACATTACAGAGATTAGATTTCGATTTATGACAAAATAGATTCGACATTAATACTAGTCATACAACATTAGAATTGTTGTAGGCGGAATATTCTAACGGAAATGTACGATTCAACGTTCTGTCAAATATTCTTTTGACCATTCGACAGAAACCAAGTATTATTGGATTTTCGGAAGAAATATATTCCCCAACGAAAAACGGAGTAAATTAAAACGATTTTCGGAAGTAACTAAATAAATTTATTTTCCAAACGAAACAAAATATTCCAGTCTGCACATGTCTAGCAGGGAGGGCTGTGAATAGGAGCAAAGGAGGTTAATGGATGAAGATGTAAGAACTGTGGATTGGGGGGGGTTGCTAGGTGCAGAGGTCAAGGTTGGGTGGGGGCAGGATGCCAAGGTTGACAACTGTGGGTGGAGCTGGGGTTCAAAGTTGAGAACTGTGGATGGAGTTTAGGAGTGAGATGTTGAGATGTACAAGTGGGCAAAGATGTGATGTGAACAAGGACACAAAAGTGAGCTGTGTGCACGGGGACGCCAAGGTGAGCTGTGTGCACGGGGACGCCAAGGTGAGCTGTGTGCACGGGGACGCCAAGGTGAGCTGTGTGCACGGGGACGCCAAGGTGAGCTGTGTGCACGGGGACGCCAAGGTGAGCTGTGTGCACGGGGAGGCCAAGGTGAGCTGTGTGCACGGGGACGCCAAGGTGAGCTGTGTGCACGGGGACGCCAAGGTGAGCTGTGTGCTGTAACATCCCTGCTGTTACACTGTGCAGAACGAGCGCAGCTGTACCCCTATTCTAGCAGCTGCGCTCCGTTCTGCAAGTGGTCCGCGTCACTTCCGGTGCGTGGATGTCTGCGCTCCACGCTTGAACGCGGAAGTGCGTCCCAGCGTTCTCCTCTGATTCCCCGCGAATTCGCAGCTATTTAAAACCCATACAGATGACGGCAGGGTGTTCCGTTATTCTGTTGAACGCCTGCCGTCACCTGGGAACGCCACTGCACTACGTTGCATTCCGCAGCACGGACCACCCTGCGATTGTCTGCATCTCCTCCTTCCAGCACCCTGGGATCCCCACACACCATCTCTGCTTGTATTTCATCCAAAGCACTACCAGTCCCAGCAGAACCGCAAGTATCATAATAGACATACTGCAGTCATTGCTATTCTGACCCTCCTGCACATTATAGGGGAAATACCAGGTCTGTGTCACTGTAAGGAGATCTATTCATATATGGACTGAGCTATGCATCTATTTGTGTCTTGGAATTAGAACATAACAAGTACTTACTGCTAGTGTTCAACCATAAAATACTATAGTACTTCCGTATCACATTGCATTTATCCATGCTACCGTGTATTGTAGATACTTTACTTTTTCTTCATCAGTAGCGGCAGCTTATGTTGGAATAGGCTCCGCTATACTTTATGTTGTCTACCATTTAGAGGCTGTGATGAGTTAAACCCCAAACTTTCTTATTGATTTGAGAGTGAACTGGTGAGGACAGGGACGCCAAGGTAAGCTGTGGTTGGCGACACCAAGGTGAACAGTGGACAGGGATGCCAAGGTGAGCCGAGGACGGGGACGCCAAAGTAAACTGAGGACGGGGACACCAAGGTGAGGTATGGGTTTGGACTCGAAAGTGAGCTGTGGGCGCAAAGATAAGCTGTGCCCAAGCATGTTTGGTATTTTTTTTACTCGGCATAACATCTTATATTTTACAAAAAAAAAATTGGGTTATGTATTGTGTTTTCTTGTAAGTGTATTTTTTCCCAAAAAAATAGCATTTGGTAAACGGCTGCACAGATACCGTGTGACATAAAAATATGCAACACCCACCAATTTATTCTCTAGGGCCTCTGCTTTAAAAAAAATATATACTGTTTGGGGGTTCTATGACATTTTTTACCCAAATTCTTGTTTTACATGTAAACAAAAAGTGACGGAACAAGTGGTTAAAGTGGGATTTCCATTTATTGTAAACTAGCTGCTCTGAAAACGAATTTCATAACTTTTTGAAGAAACTTATAAGTAAACTAAATGCAGTTTATTTTGTATATTTGCCCTAAAATCTACAAGTAGTGACTTAAGAACTGGAACCCGGGAGACGTATCTCATTAATCTTTCCTTGTTCATTGTATCTGGGTGTGGATCTAAATTGTGTGATACTCTGCATCCAAGAGATGCCAGTCCAGCTGCTTCGATGTCGGAGTGTATTATTGTCTCGGCCCCGTCCGTGTGAAATGTTGCCAGTCATTTTCTGCTAATATTAAATAAACAACAGCTTGCAAAGTTCCACCAGCAATAGTCTTTTTTTTTTTAACATATAAGGGTGAGGGGGAGTTGGTGCGGGGATCCCCAGGGTACGGTAAAGAACAAATGAGCATTTGGGGCTGTTTAAAGCAAGGGGGGGCCATGGTGCCAGAGCGTGCTGGATCCAGTCCAGGAATCCTTCAGACTTCTGTCACCTCATTAACTCTGAGGTTGCAAATCAATTCTTAATTATAAAAGTAAAAATGAGAGGCAAGCGGTAGAGGTTTGCTAAGTGTGGTGAGGGGGACAAGTGTGCCCTTCTGAACAGGCGACTCCCCAAAGGCTCCGTACGGAGGCAGTTTTATTTTTACAGCTTCTCTGTATGGATGGCACCATCACGCTGAGTTATGTTGCTGTATAAATCTGCAGAAACATTAGTATGCTCTTAAAGAGAACCTGCAGCATCCTCAAACTGATCACGCTGGCAGCAAGGTGCTTGATCCTATCATCAAACCTGAGTACAAACCCCCTAAGAATCCTGACTGTGATAAAACTTGGAGCTGTGCTCCTCCCCTCGTAATCCCATATTGCAATGTGGGTGCCTTGGCAGCCATTAGAAAGGCTATAACTTTGCAGTGTAGGATATCATAGGTATGGGCCCAAGACCAGAGGCAGCTCTGGGCTTTGTGAGGCCTCAGGCAAAACTTGACATGGGGCCCCACTCATGCCCATGATGGGAAAAATAATTCAAGGAAAAGAGCCTCTTCCCCACAACCCTGGCCGGTGGTTGTGGGGGTCTGTGGCCAGGGGGCTTATCAGAATCTGGAAGCCCCCTTTAACAAAGCGACCCCCAGATCCTGCTCTGTAATAACTAAGGGGCGGGGCCACCCGGTGACGTCACCTGGTGAACCTGCCCCTTGTAATGACATTGACCGAGGGCATGCTGGGTAATTGATGTCACAAGGGAAGGGGTGGTGTCAACGATATTCACTGGTTGTTAGGGATGCTGGTGGCCCCACTCTTGAGTCAGGGCTCATAACGCTGCCTGAGCACAGTAGCGTTAAGGTCCCCTGTCCCTCAAAACTGGGGTAATACATTGGGCAAGTTAGGCAGCTGCGAGGCTCCTGTGAGTGCGAGGCCTTAGGCGACCGTCTAATTTGCCTAATTAAAGAGCCGCCTCTGCCCAAGACCAACATCAAGAATTCTGTGTGTCTTTGACCAATCCTGTTATTAAACCCATCATAGCTGTTAGAGATGACATGAACAGTGGTAACTGTGCCCAAAAATAGGTAAGCCAAGGGCAAAGGACTAGTCACTAGGCTTCATCTAGGATATTTGTAGGCTTTTTGCTGATAATTTCTTCTCATTAATCATTTGCCATGGCCTGTTCCACCTTGCGGTTTTGTGTAAAGGTAGCCATTTCGGTAGGGGGGGGGGGGGTTGTGCTTCCTCATGTCAGCCCAGCCCCCTGATAACCTGTGATCTGATCACTGAAGGAAGAATAAGATTTATCAGAAGAGGTGTAGCACTCACAGATCCATAAACATGAATGAAGCAGGTATATTATAGCAGTGTTTCTCAACTCCAGTCCTCAAGGTGCCCCAACAGGTCATGTTTTCAGGATTTCCCTTAGATGAAACAGCTGTGGTAATTACTAAGGCAGTGAAACTGATCAAATCACCTGTGCAAAATGGAAAGCCTGAAAACCTGACCTGTTGGATCGCCTTGAGGACTGGAGTTGAGAAACACTGTATTATAGCACTGCAGGTTCTCAGGTACAGCTTCCTCTCCAGCAAGTAGATCAGTGAGCAGTGCAGTAGTGACATTACCAACTTTCCAAATCTCAAGCCGCGTACACATGATCAGTTTTCTCATCGGGGGAAAAATGTAATGTTTTCTCTTGGACGAGATAACCGTGTGTAGGCTCTCCAGCAGTTTCCCCGACGAGAAAAACGCTGAGAATCACGAGGAAAAAGTTTAGAACATGCTCTAAATTTTTATCGCCGCGGATCGCAGCTTTTTTTTGCTCGCCAGTTTTCCCATAGGGAGCCTACACACGGCCGGTTTATTTGACCAAGAGAAAACCTCCCGGGAAAACCGGTCATGTGTACACGGGGAAAGGAACCAAGCCTGTCCTTGGTTTTCCCGTCGTGTGTACGCGGCAAAAGACTAGCAGTCAAGCAGCAGGGCCTTTGATGACCTGATACTGCAGATAAGCAGCTTTGTTGCTTAAGGCACAGAAGAGCCTAGGCTTGCCACATCTTACCACTGGGATTTTTGCCCATTCCTCCTTGAAAAACTGCACCAGCCCCTTCAAGCTTCATAACAAAGTGGGTGAATACATACGCACATGCCAATTATCATTTTTTATCATCTAGTCTTTTTAAAGAGACTATATCAAGTTCTCTAAAGAAATCAAGCAGTCAGGTTCCTAAAATAAAAGAGATCATGCTCGACTCTCCAGCAGCCCTTGTGTCTTACCTCCCATATATTCTAGCATTATAGCCTTGGTCAAACCTATACATACGGAAATAATAAATGCCAATGTCCTCTGCAGCGCACTGTGGTTCCATTTCACAATGTAAGTTTATGAGTTATGCACTCCCTGTGCGGCTTATATATTTCAAAGTTATTAGAGCTGAAATGCTAAAAAAATATATAAATACCAATGTACAGCAAGGGAGCCCCACTTTACAGATGAATTGCTAGTTTATTCCTTGGGTACACGTAAAAAAGGCTTTTACTTACCTCATCCCTCACTCCTGCTGGCTCCCTCCATACTAGAAAACTAGCCCCTGCTGACTCTTCATTAAGGCCATCCAGCAGTCCCAGCAACTCTGACATCATCAAGTACAATGCAGGACCAATAGCCCCGCATTGTAAGGGAAAATTGCCCACAAGCCAGAGCATGATGGAAAAGAGCCGAACGTGGGCTCACAGGGGAGCAAGGGGTCAGGTAAATAAAAGTATTTTATGACACCCTAGGCATAAACAAGCATTTAAAGCAGGGATCCTCAAACTAAGGCCCTCCAGCTGTTGCGGAACTACACATCCCATGAGGCATTGTAAAACTCTGACATTCACAGACATGACTGAGCATGATGGAAATTGTAGTTCCTGAACAACTGGAGGGCCATAGTTTGAAGACCCATGATTTAAAGGATTTGTAAACCTTCCTGTTTTTTCACCTTATGCCACGTACACGCAATCAGAAATTCCGAGGAACCGTGGATTTTTTTTTTTCTGACAGAATTTGGGCTCAAACTTGTGTTACATACACACGGTCACACAAATGTTGTCTGAAATTCCGACCGTCAAGAACGCGGTGACGTACAACACTACGACAAGCCAAGAAAAATTAAGTTCAATGATTCCAAACACTTGGAAATTGCATACAGATGTTTGGAATTTCCGACAAGAACTTTTCCCACCGGAAAATTTGAGAACCAGCTCTCAAATTTTTGCTGTCGTAAATTTCAACAGAAAAAGTCAGATGGAGCCTATACACAGTCAGAATTTCCGACCAAAAGCTCACATCGAATTTTTCTTGTCGGAATTTCCGATAGTGTGTACGCGGCATTAATGCATCAAAGTGAAAAAAACATCCGATAATTACAGGCCCCACGGTTTACTTACCTGAGTCCTCCAAAGTCCCACGTCGAGAACGCGCTGAATCTCGGCCCAGTCTTCTTGGCACTTCATTGGATAGATTGATAGCAGCGCAGCCATTGGCTCCCGCTGCTGTCAATCAAATCCAATGACGTAGGCGCCGAGTCCGGCATTCGTGTATATGGATGCAAATGCAGGACTCAGGAGCGCGCCGGCAAGGGGGTTATCTGAGGCAGGAGCCGAGACAGCCGCCGAGGGACCCCAGAAGACTAGGATCGGGGCCACTCTGTGCAAAACAAGCTGCACAGTGGAGGTAAGTATAAATTGTTTGTAAAGGTTCGAATATAAAAAAAAAAATAACAATCACTTTAACCACTTTATAACCTTGCTGTGGGGAAGAAACATTACTGCAAGGGTATTTTTGTTCTCCTAAGAGTTCAGTTTTAAGCAAGGACGTTGAAGGAGTCTTAGTCAAATGTGAAGCTCTCTTTAGTGGTTAATCTACAAATCTCCATATATATAATAAAACAGAAATGTAAGCATTTAAAAATGTGAAAGTCATATCAACAATGACTTAAGGGAGGCCCTGCAGTAATAACTTAAATATGTGTTTACTTTAAAGGTCCTGTATGGTGTTAAATAGCGGGAACGGAAGTAATCCATAAGCAGCTTTGAATGTTAATGGTATTCCAGCGTGGCAGTTAAAGGGTGCGGTATCCCTAGGCCACATGAGGAGATGTTCCCACACACCCATGACCTCTCTGTAATCTTTCACTTTTCTGGGTCTGGCTTCTGCCTACACCTCCCCATCTGTTTGGATAATGCACTATAACCCCCTCTCCCACCTGTGCTGCAGCATCTGGAGAAGTCCCCAGTGGGTGAGAAGGAAGACCCAGTGACCCGCTCTACTGCCCTGCACAACCCCTCAGCCCACTACCTCTCCCCACGAGTGCACTTTGTGAGGTACTTCCAGTACCAAAAGCATATGAGTCGCATGTAAAGAGTTAAAGCTCAAACAAATTAGTCATAACAATTTTTGTAGCTTATAAATAGATTAAATGTGTACTTGACACCTGCAAACAACAAGGTCGGCCATTTTGTAGAAATTGCGCTTCTCTACATATTCTCTCTACTGACTGACAAAGCTGACTCATCCATTCACTATGGATTACTATACTCATGAAAATGCAAGACATGCATTCTTTACTGTGCCAACATCATGGTGGTGTTGAATATTTACAAGAACGTGGCCTATCCATTCACTAGATGCCAGTCACATCACCGATGCACCTTGTGTTTAGGACAGTGTTTCTTAACCTGGGTTCGGTGAGTGAGTCTCGGGGGTTCAGCGGAAGTCACACAGGGCTGCCGGTACAAGACGGGTATACCATTTCGTATAGAAGGGGGGGCACAGCCGCAGGTGAAGCTCTGCCGCGGCCGCCAGCGCGGCCAGCGGCACTGTACAAACTGTGTGCCGAGTGCACTCCTGCATCCGGGACTGTCACCTCCCGGCTCCCTTTCCTGTCAGCTGCAACCTGTTTACTCCCCCTATGAAGAAGTCTCTTGGTCCTTTCCAGCGGCGTGACGTCATTCCACTTACGGCCAGAGGGGGGGGGCCTCAGAGCACTGCGCAGAGAGCTGTGTGTCGGCGCTGCCTGTGACGAGCTAGAGAGGCAAGGACTAGTCTCGAGGAGCCTGCCTAAATAGTGGTTTCTCGGTGATAGGGTCTTGCGATGGACCCATGATTTCAGTCTTTGACATTGATTTTTTGGTAAATATACTTACCTACGCCAATATGGCGAACAATGATTGTATATAATTTATTGTGTAAATATGTGTTTGTTTTATTTTTTAACAAATATTTATATGTATCTTTTTTCAGAGTTCATGTTTTCAATCATTTCCCCCTGAAGAGACCTCCATTATCAAAGGTCGAAACGCGTCTGGGTTTCTAGTACAAGTTTACTTTTTTGTTACATGAACTCACATGGTTGTATTTATGTATCTACCTTTAAATCGCATCTTGGAACTCATGTCTTGATCCCACTAGAACGCTTTCTTTCACCATGTATCTTTTTAATCAATTATTTCTTGAACTTTGGAATCCATTCTAATTTTTTGCTGCAACTCAAAGCCCCTTGGGGTACCTTTCCTTCTATCAAATTACTATCATGGGTGTTCAGCACCCATAACCCACAGCTAGTATCGTTTTCCCTTTGCTAACAAATAGTGGAATTTGAACCTAGCAGACAGTGTGCTAAAAAAAGGACTACTGAACTTGTTTAAAAGTAAGTAGAACCTGTTAAGAGCATATCATTCAATGGCTGGATTGGGGGGGGGGGGGGGGGGCTGACTGAGGTGAGGTGACCAGCACTTTTAATATAAAATGGCAGATAAAAAAAATGTTTCATTTTAAATGAGCCTTCTCTGACATTATATATATATATATATATATATATATATATATATAAATTACAGCCTCACTATGCCATCACATGCAGCCTCTGTGCCATCAATTGTCGCCACTGTGCTGTCAGATGGAAAGTCCGACCGTGTATAGCTTCCATCTGACTTTTTTGGTTGGAACTCCGACGGATCTTAGATAGAGAATTTCTTCTATTTCTTTCCATCAGACTTTCGACGGACTCACGGTGGACTTTTGCACGGTCAAAAGTCTGACCGTGTGTACAAGGCATTAGGAATCCATCAAGCCAATGTACAATGGCTTTGACTGATTCGATGTGTGACCCGTTACGACATATTTTTCATACAGACAGTTTTTTTAATTATTTATATATATATATATATATATATATATATATATATATCCTCTCTTGATGCACTACATACCTATGATCCCCTTAACTGAAATGAGGATGAAGGTTACTTTAACTTGTATTGTTCACAGGGATTGCCATCACAGAAGGTCTCCTGATGGGCCTTATACACATGCTTTCAATCCTTTTATATGTAACCTATACATGTTTTAGTTATGACACACAATACTTATTGTTGGTGTACCTCATCACGGTTTGTAATGTCTAAGAAAATATCTGTCTTTCTTTGCTTCTCTATTAAATAAACTAAGATTGAATTAAAAAAAAATGGTAAAAAAACAAACAGTTCATGATAAAAACATAGGGCCAGATTCACATACAATTACATTGGTGCAGAGTATCAGAGATACACTACGCCGCCGTATTTTACCTGGCTCTACGACAAATTCATGTAGATTTAGCAGCGGAATCGAAATACGCGATTAGGGGGCGTGAAGCATTTAAATTAGGCGCGTCCCCGCGGCGATCGAACTGTGCATGCTCCGTTCAGAAATTTCCCGACGTGCATTGCGCTAACTAACGTCGATACGTCATTTGTTGTTTGAGTAGCGTCGTTTACGTACATTCCTATTCCCGGACGACTTACGTAAAAAAATAAAAAAAAAAAGGTTGAAATTCGACGCGGGAACGACGGCCATACTTAACATGGGCTGTCTAATATTAGACCAGATTAAAGCTGGAATAACTTTACGCGGCAAAAAGATGACTACAGATGCCGTAAGAGATTGCGAATGACGCTCGTAACTTCGTGGATCGTCGGAAAAAGCTCATTTGCATACCCCGACGCGGAAAACTACGGGAACTCCACCCAGCGGCCGCAAAATTATTGCAGCGTAGATCCGAAGGCGTACGAACACGCAAGCCAGTCAGATTGAAGCCCGAAGCCGTCGTTTAATGGTTTGAGGCTTCAGACTAATGAAACGACGCGCGTAATTTGAAAGTACTCCGGTCTAACGCGAGATAGAGCGGAGTAAGGGCTCTGTGAATCTGGCCCATAGAGGCTATCATTGCTGACCCACAATTGGAAGTACGAGTTACCTGGCTGTATACTGATCCTGTGTCTTTAAAGTTAAACTTTAGAAAATAAAGACCTGGTAGATCACTTCAGGCTGACCCCTTATAACCGGTACAGTTAAGTAAAACATCGAAATCAAGTGCCTAAAATGTAAAATTCAGTGATACACCGTCTTACCCTGCTCTGCACATGCTCAGTGGCTCTCTATTCCTGGCACTGTGCCTAAAATCAGGAGCCACTAGAGAGAGTGTGGTCTTTTGTTAAAGAACATCAATTATCAAACTGTTATGGCTAAAGTTCAACTTGAATACATTTAAAATCACCAAGAACAAATATACAGATCAGGAAAGTCATTGGCAAAGTCAGAAGTCCTCATCTGCTTACTTGTTCCAGCTCACAGCAACTGGCATCTTCAGAAAAAGAAGCCAGCAATGGTAGCCTCCATATTTCCCTCATGACAGGTTTCTTGAAAATTAAAAGCTGAAATATTTGTGACAGTTGTGACACAGCAGAAGAATATCAACTAAGGCACCTTTTATAACAGGGTATTGCCTTTTGTGATTATTTTGAAAGCCACAAGGCAGACAAGGGGTTATTCCATGCAAGTTCCCACCTGCAGCTGATGGAGTGCAGAGCGGGAGCGCCTGTCCACTGCTGTTTGAGCCTGGCACCGACAGCTCGAGGTTTGGCCCACTAGAAGTTACAGACAGATGTCAATGCAGAAGGCATTTGGCCCCTGGGAAATAATGGATCTTTGTTCCTTCACTACATTTCCAAAGCCTGCTGCTCTAGGAAAGAACTTCATCTGCTCTTTCTAATCTAGAGAGTTCCTCCAACTGTATTCCTCTTATCAGAGCCAGCAAGCCGTATGCAGGGCCGCCATCAGGGGGGTACAGGCATTACACCTGTAAGGGGCCCGGGTGGGAACCCCCTAAAAAAAAATATATATATTTTATATATATATTTTTTTATATATTTTTCTTTTATTTTTTATTAATAGGCCAATTTTTTTTTCTTTTATTTTTTTAGAGGTCAGGAGGCCCCCAGGGCCCCGGATGGCAACCCCCCCTTTATTTATTTTTTATTAAACAAATATATTTTTTTATTGAAGGGCCATTTTTTTTAGGGGTCTGGAGGGCCCCAGGTGACAACCCCCCTTTTTTTATTAATATATATATATATATATATATATAGAGATATAGATATATATATATAGATATATAGATATATATATATAGATATATATATAAATTATTATTATTAAAGGACCCAGAGGTCCCCAGGGCCCCCACATGACAGCCCTCCTTTTTTTTATAAAAATGTTTTAATTTTTTTTTATATTTTATTTCTTTTTTTTTTCTCTTTTTTATATAAAGGGCTCAGAGGTCCCCAGGGCCCCATGAGTAAAACCCCCTTTTTTTTTTTTTGTTTATATATATATATATATTTATTTATTTTTTATTAAAGGGCCCAGAGGTTTTTTTTTTTATAAATGTTTATTTCTTTTTTTATATATATGTTTTTGTATTTCTTTTTTATTAAAGGTCCCGGATGAAAACCCCCTACTTTTTTGTTATTTCCTTTTATTAAAAATGATTAAAGGGCTCAGAGGTCCCCAGGGCCCCAGATGGCAACCACCCTTTTTAAAAAAAAAATATTTATATATATATATATATATATATATATATATATATATATATTCATATATATATTTATTTTTTCTCTCTTTTTTTCGTTGTAATTAAAGGGCCCAGAGGTCCCCAGATGGATACCCCCCCTTTTTATATATATTCTTCTTTATGTCTTCTTTTTGTAAGCAGCCCCCCCCCCCCCCGCTTCTCAATTTCAGGCGGCAGCAGCCCCCCCCCCCCCCAGGGTTCTCTGCTCCAGGCTGTGTAAGGGGCCCCAAAATTCCTGATGGCGGCCCTGGCCGTATGACTATCAAGTTCTGAGTTTAAAATAGAGAATTCAGGTACAAAAAAAAAAAAAAAAAATTCCCATCACACCCACTAAAAAGTTTTGCAAGACCTTTAACTATATGTATTAGGCCAGAGTTCACACTAGCTGCGGCCACGGCTCACAGCAGGGGGTCCGGTGCATCCCTGTTCACCAATTTCAGGTGCAAATCAGGTCTGAATTTTTGCCTGAATTTGTACCTGAATCGGAGCCAAAGACACACAGAACCCTTTCTAAATGCCCCCCCGAGGTGTCTGAACCGGCTCCATTTGCGAGACTGTCATGCGTATTGAATATGAGGGCAGGCTTCCGATCATGTGGCTGCTCTGAGAGCCAATCACAGCAATCATATGATACAGAAGCTGTGCCATGGCAACAAAGCCTACTTAAAAGGCTGGCTGGTGCTGGCGATACCAGGTGCCAAAACTAAAAAAAGAGTATTGTTGGGTTGATATCAATCTACCTGGCTATTGCCAGATGGTAAGTTCTCTTCAGGGGTGATACTGAAGCAAACCGTTGGGTGGATAGAAATCTGCTGCAACGGTGAGGGGTGGTGGAACTCCTGGGACCCCAATTGAGAAACTCAGATTCAGCCTGGAGGAGCTTTAAGGGGATAAGCAGCAGTGATCCCCCAAATACCCTTCATCCTGAGTCATTTATAGCTAGATTTTTATTTGGAGGGTTGGTGAGATTATCTTTCATTTTCAGCATAAAACCAAATTTGCAGTGGTGAGAGAATGAGCTTACACAGTCAGCCACAATGACACGAGGAAGCAATGCCATACCTGCTAATAATCTGGCTCAAGCTTCAGTGCAGATGAATCTGGAGTATTAATTCTAATCATCTGTACCTCCTCTGAAGATGAGCCAAACCCAGAAAGTGAGCAGCAGACAGGGTCTCTTTATTTGGACGCTTTCTTCAATACAAAACTGTATTTGTGTTACGTCTGTTCTTAATAAATGTGTAAGAGCCTAAAAATCCTGGTTATCCCCTTCTCTATCTCCATAAATCTCTCTTAGAGCATCTGTCCTGGTCAATTTGCATTCTTCGATTTGAATATTATATCACAGAGCGCACTGTAACCGCAGTAATAGCAGGGCGTATCAGGCTAGTGTTTCACTTGGCACTGTGTGGACAATCCAGTAGAATCCACAGAACAGCGATGTTCAATGTGAAAAAAATGTATGCTTATTTTACTCCACACATGGGAACTTGCCGGGACCCCTATCTGGGCTTGGTAAAGGTGTCCGCATGGGCCCCCTCCTTGCCATAGGCTGGGTGATCTGAAGGTACTCTTTGTTACATTGGATAAAAATATTCAACTGAATGTTCTACTTGGAGCTGAAGGCATTCTGGGCGCTGCCAATTGTACTGCCACCCTGGCACATTATTATTATTGGAATGGTGACTTAGAAAACTTGTATTGAAATAAAGCACAGAGGGAAGCCTGCCCAACCGTGTATACAGATACCCCTTGTTTAACGTCTTACCTGTTTAACCACTTCCCATCCGCTCATCCACTTTTTACGGCCACAGGGTGGCTCTAAAATGTCGGGAGGCCATCGATATACGGCCTCCCGCTGCTGGGGGGGGGGGGGCGCGCACCTGCCGCATCACCCAGGTGCCGATGCACGTGCCTGGCGGCCGCAATTTCCTCCAGGTACCAGTGATCGTCGGTTTCAGAGCCAGGGACGTGGATCTTTTTGCTCTGCCAAAAAATGATGTAACCAATCAGTAGGTTACCATACCCAAAGAAAGGAGAGAAAAAAACTCTTAGTGTAAAAAATTTAATAAAAATTATAAAAGTAAACAATCTCACAGCAATGTGTCTCACTCCAATCCAAAAATAGAAACAGCTGGTCACAATAAAAAATCCACAACTCAGAATAATAAATGCACAATCGCTTCACTAACCCAATGGGATGGGTAGGAATATATAAAAATGTGCAAGATATTGGGAATGAACCCAGCGTACCCGACCGGTTTCGTCTCCTATAGACTTCTACTGGGGTGATCATTTTTAATAATTTAATAATAATTTAATAATTTTTATTAAATAATTTAATAATTTTTATTAAATTTTTTACACTATGAGAGTTTTTTTCTCTCCTTTCTTTGGGTATGGTAACCTACTGATTGGTTACATCATTTTTGGGTTTACGGAGTTATAATTCTGCACCCCTGGATTGCGAGTACCATTTGAAACCTTTTGAAAAGCCTCTCAGATCCTGGAAACAAACGTTTGATGACACCACACAGAGGATAAAGGGAAGACAGCCTTCAATCTGTCCATGCCTTTGAGACCCTCCACCGTATGGTGAGTTACGGGTCCACAAAATCTGGTAAGAGTATTTCACCATTTTCATATTACCAAGATGTTGGATTGTATTCTCTGAAGTATCTGAATCTAACTGTTTCCACTGAGAGAGGGATTGACATTGTGATCCACAGATTGTGAGGACTCATATCTTCTGCCTGTGATTGTCCTGTGACTGTCATCATTTGACCCCAATTCAACCCCTGTGGTCTTTTGGACTATCTCAGGCGCTGCCTATTCAGAGGACTAATTACCACTCGCAACCGTATACTGTACACTGTGGTTTATATATATTTTTTCAAAACGTTAGCACTGTGATTATAGATCATTATTTATATATTGGCCCAAGTTCGAATAAGCTTGTGACCCTGACTTACATTGAATATATTCACATATATGTTCACTTTTTTGTTTGGTTGATTATCACCACTATCACCATATATCATTATATTTTTTTTTTGCATCTTTTGTAAAGATCACTTGAATATGAGACACCCCTGTTATTAGTGGGAAGTGGGACACTCAGTGAGAGAGACTTGTTCCTCCCAGTAACCTTAAGTGACATTCCGGCTGCCAGGCTTGTGGCAGAAGTCTGTCCGGAGGCACTCTGCCCACTCTGGCTGGAGTGGCAACGCAATACACAGTTAGGGCCCTTTCACACAGGTGCGTTTTTCCCGCGTTTTTGCAGTAAAAACGGCGCTATTAAAACGCCCCCCATGAAACGAATTAAAAACGCGGCAAAATCTTGGTGTTTTTTTACGCGATTAAAATCGTGGCAAAACACCGCGATTTTACCGCGTTTTAACCACGTTTTTTAATTCATATCAATGGAGAGGGACATGGGGAGTGTTTTATGAGCTTTTTAATAGCGCTATTTTTACCGCGAAAACACATCAAAAATGCACCAGTGTGAAAGGGCCCTTACTGAAAGCAGGCTTGCTTTCCTGTTCATTCAAGCCTGATACTGCAAGGTTATCTTTACTTCATCAACCTGTCCTATCTACCTCCTGTTATGTTGGTTGTGTTGGACCCAAGAAACAAAGCATTTGGAAAATCTTAACTACTGATTGGACATTCGCTTACTGCTCTGTTCACTAACTTCACCCCTGGACAACACTTAGGCCACGTACACACAAGGAGACATATCCGATGAAAACGATCCGACAGACCATTTTCATCGGACATGTCTCCTGGGATGTTTTGGTTTGATGTGTGTACACACCATTAAACCAAAATCCCCGCGGACAGACAGCGCGGTGACGTGGCGGTGACGTTGACGCTGCCACGTCACCAAACCAGGAAGTAAAATACTTCCACGCATGCGTCGAATCCATTCAACGCATGCGGGAGATTTCGGTCCGCTGGTTAGGCGTACTAACCAGCGGACATATCCGACCGACAGCTTTCCAGCAGACAAGTTTTAAAGCATGCTTTAAAACTTTTGTCTGCTGGAAACCTGTCTGCTAGGCCGTACACACGATCGAATCTGTCCGCTGAAACTGGTCTGCGGACCAGTTTCAGCAGATATGTTTGATCGTGTGTACGCGGCCTTAGAGGTAACTTAATATGCCGATCCCAAATCAATCAGCGGCCCCTGAGGGGGTATCGTTACACAAGCTTTTCTGCTCGCCGAGTGTACACACTCAATGCCGTCGCCACCATCTTGCTACACCCTACACTGTCCTTGTAAGCTACCGCGCATGCGTAAAAGTCTCATTGAGCATGCGCAGGCTTACTGGGAACGGGTAAGCATATACACACGCTTGGTTTTCTCGGCAGGTTCTCTATTTTTCTCGTCGAGATTCCCGGCAGTTTTCCCGACGAGAAACCATACACATCCATGGCTTTCTTGCCGAGAAAACCGTGCCTTACACCCAACACGCTGGTCGTGATATTTTTTGCCGCCCCTGGTCTACTGCATGGTTTTACCCCCTCCCAACCACTCGTGTAAACAAGGCCTATGCATACCTGTAGCATCCCACACAGCAGCACCTGTCAAAGCCTCCGCAGAAAGCCCCCCCACCCCCCCCCCCACTCTGACACAGGTGCTGCAAGAAATTCAAAACACAAATGTAATGAGCAGGAGAGGAAAGACATTATCCAGATGGAGCAAGTCAGACGGACGCCTAGAAATTCAGCTAATATTAGAAAATATCACCCTTCCGTAAATTAATTTCTTAAGAGCTCCTGAATTTTTTTAACAGCCATTCCCATAAATGTTATTCCTCGCTCCGTCTTGTAGCACAGTTTGTAATTTAGGAGTACTGCTCCTTTAAAATCACTGCGTCCAGTCTATGAACGCTGGTCTGCCCCCCCCGTCCCCTTCCTGTCCCAGTTCAGAGATGTCACTGTCACTTCCCCGCCATTTGTCAGGCCGTCGCTCGTGTCCGTGGCACAAATCAATTAGATTGGTAATGTAATAACAGTGGGCCAGACTCCACCATAAACATACCTGTCATCACCTTTTTAAAAAGCCCAACGCGTTTATTGAGGTTAAAGGCTGGAAGAGACGGACGCGGGACTGGGGCGTAACGAGCGAGGCGAGGAGATCGGCTCGGGGGGCGATGGGGTTAAACCGGGAACTGTCCAGCCAGATATTAGCCCCCGATGAAGACATGAGAAATGCAAAATATCGCAGCCGCCAGGGAACGCCGGCCAAACTGGACGCTTTCGGGCCTGCTGTGCAAGCTGCGGATGACAAACCCCTGCGTGTTAACCCTTTGTAGTCATCATTTCCAGAGAAAACCCATTTTCTGTGTATTCTGTAGACCTTTTCCAGGTGGATCCCAATTGACCAGTCTGGCTATTACAGCGCCATCCACCGTGAATTTTGGAGCTCTAGAATCCACCAATAACGCGCATTTCAGGACATAAAGAGATTACTACATTTACACAATATAAGAGCCAATAAAAATCAGCATGGTTAGGTTTGGGTGCCAGCAGCTATAAAAGACCAAAATGAATGCAACTCTAAATGATTGATACACCACTAAATGTATTTTTAAGTACAGTAATACCTCCGATTGTGAGTAACACGGTTTACGAGCGTTTCGCAATGCAAGCTATTTTTTTTTGTTTTTTATCCCGACTCGATTTGCGAGCGTTGTCTTGCAAGACAAGCAGGATTCAAGCTCCTCTAGGGTGTGCAGTACCGCATGTGGCCAGAGGTGCGGGGGGCGCTGAGTCGCTACAAGCTCTATTCTTTATTGGGTGCCCCATGGAAAGCCGCTTTCCATGGTGACACCCAGGCAGGCTTGCTCCCGAGTCCCCCCCATGCTCCAGTGTCACAGATTTTGATTGACAGCAGCTCGGTTCCTGGCGCCCCCGCACCTCTGATCACATGCATACTGCATACACCAGCAGTGGCACTGGAATGCATTATCTGAGTTTCCATTGATTCCTTTGGGGAAACTCGAGTGCTTTGGATTACAAGCATGCTTTTGGGATGAATTGTGCTCGTAATCCAAGGTATTTCTGTATCTGAATGTGACCTGGTATCAGCAGGGTTTGAGTGCAAGAGAAAGAAGCAGCACCAGGAGCCAATCATTTCATGTGCTGACAAGAAACATGCTGGTAGGTTAAGAGAGCAAAGTGGTAGAAAGATGAGCTCATCACTGCAGGGCCATCTTAATAGCATCATGGGCCCCTGGGCAAAGTAATGCTCTGGGGCCCCCTACAATGATGGCAGTGCAGGCAAACAGACATCAAGAAGGTAGGAGGCAGACTGCCCCCCCTGTGTATCTATCACTCTCAGTGCCATCATGGCACTGAGGCAGCGTGGGCTCAAGGACCAGCTGCTTTGGGGAAAACACAGGGCCCCCCCCCCCATGCAGCTGGGGCCCCTGGGCAGTGCACAGGTGTGCCCTTTCATTAAGGCAGCCTTGCATCACTGCGCTGCTTCTCCTTTCACTGTCCAGTCACAGGCTGGGTATAAGGTGTAGGACATTCTGGGCTCAGCGAAGATAGGTTGAAAGATGTTGGCCATTAGAATGAGGACCAAAAAGTTACTGCAGGGGAAAGCTCTATAATGAGGCTGAATATCGCAACAAAAGCTGGCTCTGTTGTGTACCATTAAATGGACTATTATTAACTTCTGCTTGAAGGCAAAAACCAAACATTTTTGTTGTCATCAGAACAGGCATGAAGGGAAACTTTGCAATGGGGACATTTGTGCCAGAAAGGAAATTTCTTCCCAATTTTGATAGAGGAGATTGGAGGCAGGGGGTGATTAGAGGCAGGGGGTGATTAGAGGCAGGGGGTGATTAGAGGCAGGGGGTGATTAGAGGCAGGGGGTGATTAGAGGCAGGGGGTGATTAGAGGCAGGGGGTGATTAGAGGCAGGGGGTGATTAGAGGCAGGGGGTGATTAGAGGCAGGGGGTGATTAGAGGCAGGGGGTGATTAGAGGCAGGGGGTGATTAGAGGCAGGGGGTGATTAGAGGCAGGGGGTGATTGTGGCACCGCAGAGGGGGATGGTGGCACCACAGAGGGTGGGGATGGAGACAGGGGTTGTTGGTGGCACCGCAGAGGGGGATGAAGGCAGGGGGCCTGGGGGAGATTGGAAGCAGGGGGTGTTAGTGGCACCGCAGAGAGGGATGGTGGCACCACAGAGGGTGTGGGATGGAGGCAGGGGTCATTTGTGGCACTGCAGAGGGGGATGGCGGCAGGGGGCCTGCGGGAGATTGGAGGCAGAGGGAGATTGGAGGCAGGGGGTGTTAGTGGCACCGCAGAGAGGGATGGTGGCACCACAGAGGGTGGGGGATGGAGACAGGGGTCGTTGGTGGCACCGCAGAGGGGGATGGAGGCAGGGGGCCTGCGGGAGATTGGAGGCAGAGGGAGATTAAAGGCAGGGGGGGATTGGAGGCCGGGTGTGTTAGTGGCAGAGGGTGATTAGAGGCAGAGGATGTTGGTGGCACCGCAGAGGGGGATGGTGGCACCACAGAGGGGGGGGATGGAGGCAGGGGTCGTTGGCGGCACCGCAGAGGGGGATGGAGGCAGGGGACCTGGGGGAGATTGGAGGCAGAGGGAGATTGGAGGCAGGGGGCCTGGGGGAGATTGGAGACAGAGGGAGATTGGAGGCAGGGGTCGTTGGTGGCACCGCAGAGGGGGATGGAGGCAAGCAGTGATGTGACTAAATAATTATTATATCGAAAGTAATAAAATGAATATCTACCTTAAATCACATTGCTATTTGCCTAGCGTACTAAATTTGCACCTAAAAAAATATGTAACTTTTTTGTGAAATGCCAGTAAAAACGTGGCTGCACCAGTACATTTCGGGTGGTCGGTGTGCATTTTGAAAGTAAAAGAAAAAAAGGGAAATAATAATGCCAACCAGAGGGCACTGCATTTCCCCTTTAAATAATCATTTGATCGGTTTTGCAGGGCCTTGGTGAATGCGGACAGTTTGTAGGACATGGCGGTGGAATGGCGGGGAGCTCAGTGTGTGTGTGACATTGCAGCACCTGCAGTCCTGTGTCTGTGCTCAGAGAGCCATTGTCCTCCCCTGGCCGTGTCCCCTGCAGCTGCAGCGCCGCTCTCTAGCTGAAGAATGGCGCTCCAATTCATATTTAAAGAGGCAGATGTCTATGGCCATGCGGGAGAATGGGCTCCTTGTCTGCACCTCCATTCAGCATCCTCCAGCACTAAACCAGCTTTGTTTGATTTTGTCTTGTTAATTAGCGGTTAACAAAATATTTTTATAAAGTTTATGTAAACATATGAGCCCATTCACAATCGGCCACAATAGGCTTCGGATCACTGCTGGTCAATTAAAAGGGAACCTCTAGACTTGGTAAAGTTCCGTAAGTTATGCGCATGTGATTACATTTCAAAGGGGAGTCCAACGAGAACCCCATTTCAAAAACTGAAAACTTAAATAAATGAATAAAGATAAAATGAAAAAAAAAAAAAAAGGAGATTTGTAGATAAACTGAATGGATGAAATTTTGAAAAAAGGGGGGGGGAAATATAATATGAATTTGATGTATATAGTACTTTATATACTCGAGTATAAACCGACCCGAATATAAGCAGAGGCACCTAATTTTACCACAAAAAAGGGAAAACATTGACTCGAGTATAAGCCTAGGGTGTCCATCTGCATGCCTCACTGTGCCCATGCCTAGACTGACGTTTAACATGGGAGTTTATGGAGGGGGTGCCCGGATTTGAAAAATTGGTGATCCCCAGTAGTAGGTCCCCCGGACAACAAACTTTGCACACTTGTCGAGGAAAAATGGGGCTACATGTGTGCCGAGTTTCCGGGCCAGTACCAGGTCCCCAAAGTCACAGGAAAAATTACTGTTTAACATGGGAGTCTATGGAAGGGGTGCCCAGCTTTGAAAACAAAAAAAAAAGTGCTCCCCGGCCGTAGGTCCCCCGGGCAACAAACTTTGCACACTTGTAGAGGAAGAGTGGGGCTACATGTGTGCCAAGTCTAGGGTCCAGGGGACATACGGTCGGCTGGTACGGGGTCCCCAAGTCCAGAAGATCAGGCACAAAAAGGTGACTTGAGCATAAGCAAAAAATTTGCTGAAAAACTCGGCTTATACTCGAGTATATTACGGTACATTCATTTAGCGCAATGTATATATAAAATATGGATAGACAGTTAATTGGTAAGCACTATGCATATAGTGTGTATGGGGTGCACATAATAAAAATGAAAAAAGGGAGAGATGTGCATGCAAGCTGAATAAATTACATTTTAAAAAGGAAAATAATATATGAAAATGTAATGTATATAATGAACTTAAATTAATTGATTAGTAAACAGAATGCCTATTGATTGTATATAATACACATGTAATAAAATGCACATCACAGGTATTACCAACTTATCGTTGGTAAGTTTCCCTCTCTCTATTGGTGGACCTATCAACAGGTAGATTTCTAAAACAAATGTGATTTTTGTTTCATAATTTCTCTTCTTTCTTTTTCTGTATTTATATAGTTGCCTTTTCTGTGCATGGTTGAGACATACATCCCCCGATGAAGCCTGAAGGCAAAACATGTTGGGATAACGTATGATTACTCACAGCCCACCACTAAATCTTTAATGCAACCACCATTTGGAACCACCTGTGAGGGGAGGAGGAGCGAATGCCGCCAGTATACACATAGCTGAGTATATTGTGTACTCGGCTAGGCTCAGTCCCGCCATTGGACCTGCGTTATGTCCATCATACGAGCCTCGACAAGGGGCGGGACTGCGAGAGGAGCCGAGAACACCGGACATCCGGTCAGTGCCGATCCTGACCTCCCTGGGGCCCTAAGCAAAGTGACATGTCACATTAAAGTTGAGAAGCACGGGTGGGTGTTGGACGCTGCCGACAGTGACATGTCACATTAAAGATTAAAGTTGAGAAGCGGGGGAAGGGGGTGTTCTGCTGTTGGAAATTACATCTTGCATTAAAGTGAGAAGCGGGGGGTGATGACTTCTTAACTCTTCTCCCATGCAGCCAGCGAGTTGAGAAGCGGGGTGAGGGGCCGAAAATGACCAGGCTGGGCCTCTAGTAATTTGGGGGGCCCTCCGCAGCTTTGCATTGTGAGCCTATAGGGCGGATCGGCCCTGCATCCTGTTCTGTCTATCTCTGCGGTAATTTTAAGCGTTCAAGGTGCAAGGCTACTGGGCAAGGCTGCAGATCGACACTGGGCAAGGCTGCAGATCGACACTGGGCAAGGCTGCAGATCGACACTGGGCAAGGCTGCAAATGGACACTGGGCAAGGCTGCAAATGGACACTGGGCAAGGCAGCAGATGGACACTACGCAAGGCTGCAGATGGACACTACGCAAGGCTGCAGATGGACACTACGCAAGGCTGCAGATGGACACTACGCAAGGCTGCAGATGGACACTACGCAAGGCTGCAGATGGACACGGATGAGCCTGCATTGATGGGCAATTAAATGTAATTTAAACTTTCCTAAAAGTTTTTTCCCTTAAAAAATTCCCTCCTAAACTTGGAGTGCGTGTTACACGCCGGCGCATGTTATACGCCAATAAATACAGTAATTAAAAATAAGTCATTTTGTATTTTTTTACTTAAAATGTACCCGAGTCTTCCATTGTTACGGTATTATCCTACTCAAGCGCCGTTATACTCCCATCTCCTTCTCCTTATTTCTTTAATAACTAAATATCATTATCAGTAATAAATTGCTAGTGGCCTCCAGCTCCAGGGCTGGAATTCGATTAAAGTGGAAACTTGTTCCATTGTCCTGGGCAGTCTTGCGCACAGCAACTCTGATTAACATGGACGTTCGTAGAAGAAATGTTGGCCGATGATTCGGGGACAATTCAGCAGCTCGCAGATGACTCACATCAAACTCAAACCATATCATACATCTTGTAGATGCTGCCAAGAGTACGGGGAGAATTCCTTCTCTCCTCCACCTTCTCCATCAGACACTTGGTGATTCTTTTTTTTTTTTTCCTAAGATTTAAAGCGTGCCAACCCTCTGAAAATATCTCCACTATCTCATCACATTTTTGTGATGTTTTAAGGGGTTAGTCCCTGTAGAGCTGATGTTTTAGTTATGGGTGGATGCAATCAGGCCGCTACACCCAGAAGCTTCCTCTACCTTCTGAAGACGCCGGATGATCTGGATTTGTGGATTTTTTCCGCTTCACATGCAATCAAGGAATACATGCTACCAGCTCACAGCATTGTCATTGTAGCGCTACTCTGTTCTTTCCAAACCGTGGAACAGAGACGATAATGAAAAATAGACACCGCTTTACAAGCCTTTACAGGTTACCAGTTGGGAGTAACACAGGAGGTCTGGTTCTAGAATTATTGCATTCGCTCTGACTTTCGTGGTGATACCGCACTGTGTGGTGCAATCGCCATTTACAGAACATATGCATGAGGGACTGATATGCACAATCACATTTATGTGTGAGCATGGGTAGGACGGGGCACTTTAAAAAAAATAAAAATGTTTATATATATATATATATATATATATATATATATATATATATATATATATATATATATATATATATATATATATATATATATATATATATATATACACATACACACACACACACACATTATATATACACACACAGTCTTTCATTTTTTTTTAAATTAACTTTATTGCTATTACAAGTGACAAACAATATCCCTTGTGATAACTGGGGCAGTGACAGTAGGGTGACCACGTGTCCCGGATTGCCCGGGGCAGTACGTACTTTGCAGGTCTGTCCCGGGCACCTTCATACCAGGACAATACAGTGTCCCGGAATGAAACTGACACAGCCAACCCCCCCTGCGCCAATCTGATGCCCCCAAAAAAGGCCGCCACATCACTGCTTTACTGACTGACAGTACTTGTCCTGGCCGGGAATGCCTGGAGGAGCACAATCCCTGCCCCCTGCTTGTGATTGGAGAAATCATAAATCCCGCCTCTTGTGTCCAATCACCGTGCTGCGATTCATTACAGCTCAAGCTGATTTTTTGGAAGGGAGGGTGTCCCTGAATGGTAGTTTAGAAATGTGGTCACCCTAAGTGGCAGGTAATCTTTACTGAAAGATCCGTGGTCTATTAGACCCCAGGTCTCTGCTCTGCCCTCAAAAGCATATGATCAAACTGAGATCGGTATGATCAGGTGCTTTTACAAGCTGGTAACAGCTTGTTTACATTAAAGGGCTTGTAAAGGATTTTTTCCCCCCCTAAATAGCTTTCTTTACCTTAGTGCAGTCCTCCTTCACTTACCTCATCCTTCCATTTTGCTTTTAAATGTCCTTATTTCTTCTGAGAAATCCTCACTTCCTGTTCTTCTGTCTGTAACTCCACACAGTAATGCAAGGCTTTCTCCCTGGTGTGGAGAAAGCCTCTTGAGGGGGGAGGGGGCAAGCAGGAGGGTCAGGACGCTCTCTACTTTGCAGATTGAGAAAGGAGCTGTGTGTTAGTGGGCGTCCTGACTAGAGGTCGACCGATATATCGGCCGATTTTTGGCACTTTTAATTAATCGGCATCTACTAATTGTTTAAAAAAAAAAAGCCGATATACTTCAGCACGACTTGCATTGACTCCTATGATACAGAAGTCATTTGCACGTTGCCTGAAGTTTCCCGTGGAGGAGAGACTTGTCTCTGGGCAGCCTGCCAAGTGTGAGAAAAGATACAATGTTGCTACTTATCAATGAACTAAACTCCCTGGGCCAGATTCTCAAAAGAGATACGCCGGCGTTTCGTAGGAAACACCGTCGTATCTGTTTTTTTTACTGGGTATCTATGCGTGCGATTCCTAGAATCACTTACGCATAGATACAGTGAAGATCCGACATGTGTAAAACAATTACACTGTCGGATCTTAGATGTAATGACACGCTGCACGCTAGGTGGCCTTTACGATGATTTCTCATTTGCCTATGCAAATGAGCCTAATCCGACGATTCCCGAATGTTTTTTCGCCGCTCCGTCGTTGTTTACGTATGCGTAAGGTTACCCCTGCTATATGAGGGGTAACCTTACGAAGTTCCGTCGTTGCCATGTTAAGTATGGCGTCGGGTCAGCGTCGTCTTTTTCCGTCGGTTATGTCGTTTTACTAAGTCGTTCGCGAATAGGGATTCACGTAAAACGACGCTCACGTCGGTTTCATTCACTTTTTCCGACGTGAGCTGGAGCATGCACACTGGGCTATTTTTGAGGCCGGCGCATGCGCAGTTCGATCGACATGGGTGCGCGCTTAATTTAAATACAAGCCGCCCCCTTTGAATTACGCGGGGCTACGCAGAGCCATTTACACTACGCCGACGCAACTTACGGAGCAAGTGCTTTGGAAATACGGCACTTGCTCTGTTAAATTGCGGCGGCGTAGTGTAAATGGCTTACGCTACGCCAGCGGCAATTCTACGGGAATCTGGCCCCCTGTGTAGAAGTTCTCAGTTAAACCATTTAATCTTTTCTGACACTTGTTGCTTACAATAAAAAATCTTGTATTTTCTGCTAAATCACTTAGAACCCCACAAACATTATATATTTTTGTAGCAGAGAGCCTAGGGAATAAAATAGCGGTTAGTGCAATATTTTATGTCACACGGTGCCTTTTTTGGAAGTTAATTTGCCAATAGGAACTTGGGAGGGGGATAACGGGAAATATTGCCAACAGAGGACAATCCTTAATTAACAACAGTATCCCTAGTATGGACAGGTAAGTGTCCTACTAAAAGTCAGCAGCTACAGGATTTGTAGCTGCTGACTCCGGTGTCACATTTGGCACCTTTCAGGGGGGGGGGGGTGCAGATACCTGTATAATACAGGTATTTGCACCCACTTCTAGGCATAGACTCCCGCGGGAAAGTGAAAGTCTCTGCAGCCCAGCAGAACTTCCCGATTCCCTTACTGAAGATGGCGGCGGCGGCAGCAACCGAGAGGCGAGGGGCAGATAGGCTTCGGGTGCCGACATCGCGGGCGCGCTGGACAGGTAAGTGTCCATATATTAAAAGTCAGCAGCTGCAATATTTGTAGCTGCTGGCTTTTATTTATTTTTTATATTTTTTTCCACAGAACTCAGCTTTAACAAACACTTTAGGGGCCCTTTCATACGGGCGGACAAACGGTCCGCTTTTCATGAGTCCGTTTACGGACTTGTAAATCTTCCCTATGGGACTGCAGACGTTAGTGGATTGAGCATCCGCAAAGATCCGCCTCCGTCGAGATCCGTTTTTTCGGACGGAAGAAAACCCTATTTTTCTTCCGTCTGGCGGATCGGATCGGATGAATATGTACACACGGTCCGTATTCATCCGATTCCCCATAGGGGAGAGCGGAGGAGAGACAGGGCGGTCCCTGCACAGTGTGCGGGCACTGCCCTGTTTGCCGTCAGTTCAGCGGGGATTTACGGGTGATTCCCGCTGAGCAGACGGACACACACGGGGCAGATCAATACAGATCCGCTCCGTGTGAAAGGGCCCTAACTCTCCAACACAAACAGAAATGAAAATGCTGTTCTTTAGTGGAGTAGAGGAAGGCTAAAAACCCTGACAAATTTAAATTTCTATCTGCGTCCCTGTTGCAGATTTTCCGTTGCGTTCTGTCTTTTCTGAACTGTTGTCACTAGGCCAGGAAGTGAGGGTAAATCTCTCTAATGGAGCCATGGATAGCAGGAAAAAAAAAATTGTAATGATAATCGTGTTCTATTGTTGGTGGCAGAAGGTGTAGCGCCTGATCTATGGCTGCCTGGTCTCTGAACCTATGGGTGTACACATTCTGTGTCCTATAATAATGTCCGCTCATGCCATCAGTGATAGGCTTCTGTCGGTCATTGCCGATCTCAGATTCGGCTCCTATCTCTATCCTGTGTGCAGACTTCAGCACCATGGCTTCCAGTGACAGCTGGCCCGTCACCTGTTCCTGCTCAGATAGGCGCAGCTGTGCCAGTCACCGTCCCTGCGATTTCAGTGCCGCGTCCAGCTCTGGAAAAACAAAACTCATCACATTTGTGCTGTAGCCTCCAGCTGCCCCTTTCCCCTTCCATCACCACACTCGGTCTGCATACATTACATTATCTAGGACATTTTCCCTCTATTTTGTTAAAGGGTCGGTCTGCTGAAAAACGATATCCTGGTAGGGAAGGACGCCAATGGCCTGGATTATTCATAGCGCTAAACTGTCCATATTTTGAGCCCAATTCTCTCTCTCTCCCCCCCCCTTTGTTTCAGAACTGTTTCTCTTAGGTCACGATCAACAATGGCCTGTTTACATTACACGTACAGTAAAACCTTGGTTTGAGAGCGTTTTGCAAGACAAGAAAAATGTTTTAATACATTTTGCCTTGATATACAAGCGATGTCTTGATATAAGAGTAGCGTCATGTCACAACTGAGTATAAAAGAGAAGAGAGGAGCCTCTAAGTGTAGCAATATGGTTACATTTAATGAAGGTACAACATTTAGCAATTTTTTTTTACACTTAGGCCTCGTACACACGATGGAATTTTTCCACTGGAAACGGTCTGACGGACCATTTCACCTGAAAAATCCGTTCGTCTGTAGGGGCAAACGGACGGATTCGGACTGTTTTCTCCAGCGGAAAATTTCCAAAGCATGCTTTGAAACTTTTCCGCCGGACACATGTCCGTCGGATATGTCCGCTGGTCAGTACACACACCAGCGGACATAACCACCCGCGCAATCGTCGTATGGATGCGACGCATGCGTGGAATTTGTTTACTTCCTGGTGCGGTGACGTGGCGGCGTCAACGTCACCGCCACGTCACCGCGCTGTCTGCCGGCGGGGATTTTGATCCGATGATGTGTACACGCCATCGGACCAAAATAGCCCGGCGAACATATCCGATGAAAACGGTCCGAGGACCATTTGCATCGGATATGTCCGTCCGTGTGTACGAGGCCTTAGAGGCGCCTCTTTTCTACCCTGTAAAAAAAATACTTTGATATACAAGTGCTTTGGATTACATGCAAGTTTCTGGAACCAAATATGCTCACAAACCAAGGTTTTATTGTACTGCATGTACCAGTAATCTCAAAGACTGTGAAGCTCTGCCCCTTCATCTATAATGCTGTGGTCAGTGCAGAAAACGACATGCTTCACATGTACACAGGGCCACCATAAGGAATTATGGGGCCCCTTGCACAGCTTAAGGCTCGAAGCAGGGGTGCCGCGAATTGGGGGGGGTGACCTCTGGGCCCCTTACAAAAAATAAATTATATATAATTATTTTATAAAGAAAAAAAAAAGGGGGGGGGTTGCCATCCGGGGCCTTGGGGACCTCTGGCCACTTTAATAAAAATAGAAAAATATATATATATATATATATATATATATATATATATATATATATATATATATATATATATATAAAAAAAAATCTCACACACACACACACACAACGCTGTATCCTGGCCCAGGCCTAGGGCAGCACTTTGCCGGGGGCAACACGGAAAGAGTCCCTGCCGGCTTGCGCTGCACTGTTAGGCAAATTAGTCTAGAGTCCCCATTAAACGGCTGCTTTGATTCCAGTGTGTGGGCAGCCGGCATTCTGTAACTGGGGGGGGGGGGGGGGGGGGCTGCTTCTAATTTTGACTGTCCTATCATCCTGGACCACAAATCTTCCTCATTGTGATATAAGTTTTCTGCTGCACCATTGGCAGCACAAAACCTAAATACACTACTGGGCCCATCTTCTGTTTTTAGGGCTCTACCTAAACCACTTGCCTTGAAAGCTGAGATAAAGTCTGCCGGTGGTGGGGCCCTTAACTATAGTAGGGGTTCTCACTCTCAAAGAGAGTATTTGGACCCCTCAGTAATAAAGTGGATGTAGCAATCGCCCTAAATTAGCCCTGTTGGAAGCAGTCAAATCCCCATAAAGTCAGCATGGTGGAACGAAGGGTGGCCAGAGGCCTTTCACCACCCGTGTTGGCTAAGTGTCCCCCAGTCACCCATCAGTACACAGGTCATCTGCAATAACCAGATAAAAAAAAAGGTCATATATTGCTAAAAGGCTCCACTCTCAAGCATACCGCTTAAGTGAAAAGAGGGACACGTTTTAGCACACAACGGAGGAGATTTACTAAATCTTGAGCACTCAGAATCTGGTGCAAAGGAAGAGAGTCACCGCTCCAGGTGGGTCTTGTAGGCAATTAAGGAACCTCTCGGAACACCAAGGTGCCGGCAATGCACGAAGCAAATGTGGGAAATAGGAAAAATGGATGGACAGCCGCACTCCAAGGAATCTTCAAATGAAGTTGTCTTTATTGATAAATTGGGCATACAAAGCCAACACAGCCACAGGAAAGGACAGCCGACGCGTTTCACACTGTTATTGCTTAGCCACGACTAAGCACTAACAGTGTGAAACGCGTCGGCTGTCCTTTCCTGTGGCTGCGTTTGCCTTGTATGCCCATTTTTTATCAATAAAGACAACTTCATTCGAAAATTCCTTGGAGTGCGGCTGTCCATCCATTTTCCGATTTCCCACAGAATCTGGTGGAGCTGTGCATGGTATCCAATCAGCTTCTAACTTCAGCTTAATCAATTAAGCTTAGACAATAAAACCTGGAATCTGATGGTTTTTGTGAAGAGCTGCACCACATTTTGCACGCTTCAGTTTTAGTAAATCCCCTCAGTATGTAGGCAAAAGACATGGCCCTGGTTACACGGATCACAAGGATCTAATATGAACATGATTGGCCAAACCACACAAGTGCTTTTATGATCTCGCTTTTCTTTTCTTTTTTTTTTGCATTTTCAATAAATATAATCTTTTTTTTTCTACTGCTTTTTCAAAATAACAGATGCAGCAATATAGAGGTTGGATAAAAAGCTTAGTGCTGCAAATCACTTTTGGCGGTAAAATAGTACATTTTGTTAAGAGATGTACACATTACATCTAAAAGAAGGACAATTGATGCTCTACGTGGCACAGAGGGATTTGGCCCCCAAAGAGGAAAGTTGGCAACCTTGCAAAAGCCCGTGTTTTCTCCCTCTATGGGGTCCTGAACACAATTTCCAGGCAGGATCTATGGTGTTCACTCCTCTGCACACCTCTCCTCTCCAGGCTCTATGCACTGCGTCCTATGTCACTCTGCAGTTCTCTCCAGGCTCATTATACACTTTGATGGCCACCCCGGTTTATGCAGGCAGACCACCAAGACCCACGGATCCGTGAGAAACCAAATGAGACACGGGAAACAGACTTGAGTGTGTTCATAAGATCTCTTATTTTATTGGAGGAAAAATAGTAGCTTATATACTAGGGTGACCAGACATCCCCGGATAAGGGACACTGTCCCCGGACCAAGTCTGTCCCCGGATTGGACTTGAACAGGGACTGGGGAAGTTTCAAAATGACAGTATTTTTCCCCATTATCTGTGCCCCTTTCTGATGATCATGTGCTGGTCGGGGCAAAGGGAATATTCCTTCAGTTTCGGGTGCATGCCCATTCAGCGCCGCTCGCATGTTCTTCTACCTTTACTCAAGTCCCGGCCAGCCGACAGCCTATCTCCTTGCCTTCCCTGGCAGAGTGATCTTCCTCCGCTCCCCACCCAGTAGTAGCCAGGGCCCGAAGAGTAAGACTTGACAGGCTGTGAGGCTGGTGGTGGCGGCAGCAGTGACGGGCAGAGAGTCGCTGATTGCCACCATTACTAGTAAAAAAAAAATCCCCAGATTTTATTAAGAATATCTGGTCACCTTATTATATACAAGAGAAAGTAAGGAGGGGCTTTGTTTTAATGTATATGTGTCTAAAGGCTATACAAACTCAGTACTTTATCATGATTTAAACTGCCGACTAGATAACAAGAAATAGCTGATGACTTGCTGACACAAGAGGCTGCTGTCAATCAGCTCAACCACAGTGACCCACAGGGCGTAATTCTATGCAAACCGTTAGTTTCTACTCAAGAAAATAGGAGGTAAATCTAAAATAGAGTCAGTTGTTTATACATTCTATTAAAATTACATTTTAGCTTTCTCACCCGGCACCACATAGCAGCCCTGTTCTCCCTGCTGCTTGTACCAGTGGGTGAGGCTAAAATCCAACCTCAGAAAAAGCTGTCAATCCCAGTCCTGGTCTCCAGCAAAATGGCCACCACTCTGAGGACACCTACTCCCCAGGTCTGAGACCAGTGGGCAGGGCTAATGTCTGGCTAGGCTACATAGGTTTTGGTAAAAGTTTAGAGCAGTGGGTGCAAAAACATCTTAAGTTTACCGGAAAATGTAGTCCACTTTAAAAGAACTGTATCTAATAAACTAGATAATTCCCAGTGCTTTGTACAAGTCTCCTCTAAGTGGTTTAGTAATTAATTAGGTATACATTTTGTGACTATAAACATGTATGTGTATTTTACAGAGTTGGAAAGAGGCTGAAGCAGTTTAAAAGAAACAAATATTCAGCCTGTGATTAATTTAATGGGAAATAAGACATGTGCATGTAGTTTGCCGGATACAGAACATTTGCTTTATCAGTCTGTGGACATTTGGGGATTAATACTTTGCTCTCAATAAGATATATATTCATATAAATATATTAAAAACAGTTGGCGAACTGCACTTATGTACATTAGAATAGAATTAAAAAGTACACACTAGGGAGAATAGAAAAAAAAACTGACATTTAGTCTCACTCACTCACTTTTTTGCTCTGAATTTTAACGTGTTCGCTGGTGTATTTAGGTTTTGTGCTGCCCTAGGCCTGACTAAAGTTGTGCACCTCCTAATTTAAATATGACACACCCCTTCCTGTCAAGGTCACACCCATTGTGGTTTAAGACCTGCCCTAAAAGTTTTGAGTGGGGACACTAGTTCTGAGGGCCGGGGGGGGGGGGGGAATGGATTCCCTTAAATTGCATAGATCTCCTCTCACTTCCTGTTTGGCTATGGGGCAGGAAGTGAAAGGAAATCTCTGCAATGGGACAGGGATGGTAAAAAATAAACTGACAGAGGATAGAACCTGTAACAGAACCCCAAATGGGACAGGGGTTAACACCATTTAAGATATTCCATTCCGAACCCAAGACAGCTATCGACACTCCATAATCCGGTGAACACGACCCATACGAATTCCCCCAGTAACGAGACGAGACTCTTTAATGAAAAAATCAGGCTCTTATATACAGTTAGTAACCAAAATGAACAATGACCCACATCATAACACAAGGGAGCCCAATACACATCTTTTTTGGTAGACAATCTGGCAAAAGCTCTGACATAATTTACATGAGCTAACTAATCATTTACCGAGACAACAAGGTGACTCCGAGATAGGACCTTTCAAGGTAGACATCCCGGCCCCTCTCACCTGCTATACAATGCACATTCTTTTAGTAGACATTCTGACACCAGCTCTGACATACGTTGCATGAGCTAATTAAAAGGAGTTGTAAAGGAAAAAAAAATTTTGCTGAAATGACTGTTTACAGGGTATAGAGACATAATAGTTAACTGATTCCTTTTAAAAATGATTAAAAATAGATAAAAAATCAATCATATAATTGTACCTGCAGTTTTAGTTTCGTTTTTTCTGTGGTTTCCTGTCTCTCCGATGTACAGAGCCAGAGAGCCAATAGAGGGCAGTGATGGTTTGTAAAACCAAACTGGATTGGTGCTGAGGGGTTTTAAACACACCTCCTTGATTAGTGACCACAGTGAGAAATCTCCCAGTACTGTGGTTATCAGGAAACAGACAACCAGGAAGTTTGGAGATCAGAGAGGAATTACAGCAACAACAAAGCAAAAACGAACAATGGGGACATAAATAACAGCACTGCATTAAGGTAAAAAAAATAATTCCTTTAGTGACCCTTTAACTACAGCTGATAAGTCAGAGATCTGACCTTTAGACTGTCTGTTAACTTACAATACACACACATTATCATCAATAGACCTTCAGACAATACAGGGTCAATTAGCACAACACAATGACAGATCATTAGAAGCCAAACTAGATTCATTTACATCACAACAGACGACATTAACACCTCACAGTCTGTGTTCCCACATTGAATGAATCACTCTTTCAATTAACCTGTTGAGTTCAGAATCAACAACCAGTAAATAGTTCTTACAGATATCCTGGAATATATTGTGAATTACAGACCCATGTTAAAGCAATCCAAGATATAATTTCTCAGTCCTCCTATGCCCCTAGTGGACATAGGATGATTTTAGACATAAGAGTCATCGGTAGGGATGAGCTTTGAGTTCGAGTCAAACTCATGTTGGACTCAAACATTGCCTGTTCGCCGAACAGCGAACTATTTGTGGTGTTCGCGGCAAGTTCGTGTGAACTTTAGATTTCAAACGTTCGAGTCCCATAGACGTTAACAGGGTTCTAAAGTGCTAATTTTAAAGGCTAAAATGCAAGTTATTGTAATAAAAAGTGTTTGGGGACCTGGATCCTGCCCCAGGGGATATGGATCAATGCAAAAAAAAAGTTAAAAAATGCATTTTTTTTTTGGCAGCAGTGATTTTAAAAATTCCTTTAAGTGAAACAATAAAAGTGAAATATTCCTTTAAATTTCGTACCTAGGGAGGGGTGTATAGTATGCCTGAAACGTAGCACTTGTTTCCCATGCTTAGAACTGTCCCTGCACAAAATGTCATTTCTGAAGGGAAAAAAGTAATTTAAAATCACTTGCGGCTATAATGAATTGTCAGCTCCCGGCAATACAAAGAAAAGTCATTCTTAAAAAAAATAAAAAATTAAATTTGGGGTGGAGTTCCCCTTAAAATCCATACCGAAGGGTCTGGAATGGATATTTCGGGGAAACCCTACATATTTTTTTTTTTTTGATGCAGGGTTCCCCTTAATATCCATACCAGACCCGAAGGGCCTGGTAATTGAATTTGGGGGGACCCCCATGCACTCTTTTTTTATGAATGACTTTTCTCTGTATTGCTGGTATCCGACAATTCATTATAGCCACGAGAGATTCCTTCAGAAATTACATTTTGCGCAGGGACAGTTCCAAGCACAGGAAACAAGCGCTACTTTACAGGCATACTTTACACCCCCTAGGTACGAAATTTAAAGGAATATTTCAATTTCATTGTTTCACTTTAAGCATCATTAAAATCACTGCTCCTGAAAAAAACTGCAGTTTTTTAAAACTTTTTTTGCATCGATACATGTCCCCTGGGGCAGGATCTGGGTCCCCAAACACTTTTTAGAACAATAACTTGCATATTAGCCTTTAAAATAAGTACTTTAGATTTCAGACCAGTCCCATAGACTTTAACAGGGTTCTAAAGTTCACTCAAACTTTTGGTGTGTTCGCAAGTTCTGGTGCGAACCGAACCCAGGGGTGTTCGGCTCATCCCTAGTCATCGGTGAATCTGAAACCGGAGTATCTCATACTTTTCAAGAGCTTCTGGGTCCCACGGGCCATTCCGTTACTCCCTTACTCTATCCAAAAAAAGTGTTGCTATAGTTCTACTTCTAAGAAGCGCAAGTGTGGTTCAGGTAGGCAACCTTTATTTTCTGTAATAAAAATAAGACACCCCCCGAAAATAAGCCATAGTGTGATTTCTTGAGGAAAAAAAAAAAATATAAGACTGTGTCTTATTTTCGGGGGAAACACGGTATAGTAAGCCAGAGGGGCGATTTGGCTTTCCATGCAGAACTGAAAACTGGCCCATGAAGGGTTAACATGGCAGCCCATCACAGGAGGCATAGCTCTTCATTCAGAAAAGAGGGCGGGGGGCACACTGTAATGCATCATTCAGAGGTGTGTCGGCTAAACACCTCCCAATGACAACACAAGCAACATGGCGGCATTGGAACAAGCGGTGGCAGAAGACAAGAGATCACAACGAGACAACGCTGGATCCTCTGGGTGGGCGAGTATCTGAAATGTGCACAACAGACCACCCTGTAAGAAAAGGGGTAAGAAAGGGTAAGAAACAAAAAGGGATCTATACATTCTAGCATGGATCCAACAATGGCCAAATTTGAGCAGAACTGAAAATTGGATATCTTACCACCAGAGTCCCCAAAAGCTATAAGAAGCCAGAGGGGTGATTTGGCTTCCCATGCAGAACTGAAAACTGGCCCATGAGGGGTTAACATGGCAGCCTAATCCCAAGCAAGCAGCATTAATATATAAAAGATGTTTTTGCGCAGGAAGCGAGCAGAGTGGTGCTGTGTGTAATCTGGGATGAGTTTGGTCAGCTCCGCTCTGCGGGGAAGTACACCAGTGATTTGATAATTGTCCCCGTGCCAGCGATCAGGCTTCCACCTCATGGCGGGCCCCATACCGACAAACACTCAGCGCCCATGTGTGCCAGGATACGGGAAATGTATCCCTCTGTTTATTCTAACACAAATGTGGGATGGCGTGGAGCCAGAGCAAAGCCTCACTACAGACTGCTGTATTTACTGCTCTGCTACGAGACACGGAGAACATCTGAGCCGGCGAGCATGGCTGTGGCTATTTAAAGAACGGAGTAAAATGGGATGCTTATTTCCTAAAGGAGTCCTCCGACCAAAAATGCTTCATTTCTAAAGCTGAAACCCTCTTATATGGCTGTTACAGGAGCAAGTGTCCCCATTGGAATATTCCCCCTCTAGTTCTGTTCTAGCAACATTGGCTAACAGCACAAACAGGGAATATTTAGAGGTAAAAACAGACTACGATAAAAACCCAACAGAGGTTTAAAATTCCGACAAGAAAAGTTTGATGTGAGCTTTTGGTTGGTACGCTCCACCTGACTTTTTCTCTCAGAATTTCCGACCGCAATAATTTGAGAGCAAGTTCTCAATTTTTCCGACAAGAAAAGTTATTGTCGGAAATTTCGATCGTCTGTATGCAATTCCGACGCGTAAAAAAAAAAAACACGCATGCTCGGAATCATTGAACTTTATTTTTCTCAGCTCGTTGTAGTGTTGCACGTCACCGCATTCTTGACGGTCGGAATTTTGTGTGACCGTGTGTATGCAACACAAGTTTGAGACAACATCCCATCGGGAAAAAAACCCACAATTTTCTTGTCGGAATTTCCGATCGTGTATACGCGGCAGTATTCTTTCCATAGTACTTTATTTTTGCCCTTCTGGCTCCAATCACTGATGATTTGTACATACAGGGTGTAGACATGTAAAAAACTAATTGGCTGTTGTACATAGGGAATCTCTCATGGCATCCTTGCAAAAGACACCATGCAAGGCAAATTACCTTTTTCCTACAGAAATGACATTTTGTTCAGGGGCAGTTCTAAGCACAGGAAACATGCGCTACTTTACAAGCATACTATACCCCCAGGTACGAAATTTAAAGGAATATTTCACTTTTATTGTTTCACTTTAAGCATTATTAAAATCATTGCTCCCGTAAAAACAGACATTTTTAAAACTTTTTTTGCATTGATACATGTCCCCTGGGGCAGGACCCAGGTCCCCATACACTTTTTAGGACAATAACTTGCATATTAGCCTTTAAAATGAGCGTTCGAGTCCCATAGACTTTAACAGGGTTCTAAAGTTCACACAAACTCTTGATCTGTTCGCAGGTTCTGGTGTGAACTGAACAGGGGGGGGGGGGGGGGGGGTCGGATTATCCCTAGAGAGAATGAAGAAAAAAAAAAAGAAGGAAAAGGAAAAAAGAAAGAAGGAAAAGGAAAAAAGAAAGAAGGAAAAGGAAAAAAGAAAGAAGGAAAAGGAAAAAAGAAAGAAGGAAAAGGAAAAAAGAAAGAAGGAAAAGGAAAAAAGAAAGAAGGAAAAGGAAAAAAGAAAGAAGGAAAAGGAAAAAAGAAAGAAGGAAAAGGAAAAAAGAAAGAAGGAAAAGGAAAAAAGAAAGAAGGAAAAGGAAAAAAGAAAGAAGGAAAAGGAAAAAAGAAAGAAGGAAAAGGAAAAAAGAAAGAAGGAAAAGGAAAAAAGAAAGAAGGAAAAGGAAAAAAGAAAGAAGGAAAAGGAAAAAAGAAAGAAGGAAAAGGAAAGAGAAGAAAGAGAAGAAAGAGAAGAAAGAGAAGAAAGAGAAGAAAGAGAAGAAAGAGAAGAAAGAGAAGAAAGAGAAGAAAGAGAAGAAAGAGAAGAAAGAGAAGAAAGAGAAGAAAGAGAAGAAAGAGAAGAAAGAGAAGAAAGAGAAGAAAGAAAGAAAGAAAGAAAGAAAGAAAGAAAGAAAGAAAGAAAGAAAGAAAGAAAGAGAAGAAAGAAAGAGAAGAAAGAAAGAAAGGAAAGAGAAGAAAGAAAGAAAGAGAAGAAAGAAAGAAAGAAAGAAAGAAAGAAAGAAAAAGAAAGAAAGGAAAAGGAGAAAAGGAGAGAAAAAAAAGGAAACAAGAAGTAAGCTAGAAAGAAATAAAGAAAGAAAGAAAAGAGGTAAAAGGAAAGAGAAAGAAAAAAAAAAAGAGGAAAGGAAGAAAGAAAGAAACAAGAAGTAAGCTAGTAGAAAAGGAAGGAAAGGAAGAAAGAAGGAAGGAAGGAAGGAAGGAAGGAAGGAAGGAAAGGAAGAAAGAAAGAAAGGAAGGAAGAAAAGGAAGAGGAAGAAAAAAGGAAGGAAAAGGAAGAAAAAAGGAAGAAAAAGGAAGTAAAGGAGAGAAAAAAAAAGGAAACAAGAAGTAAGCTAGAAAGAAAGAAAGAAAGAAAGAAAAAAAAGAAAGAAAAAAAGAAAAGAGAAAGAAAAAAAAAAAAAGAGGAAAGGAACAAAAAAGGAAAAAAATAAAAATTAAAAAGGAAGAGGAAAGGAAGAAAGAAAGAAACAAACAAACAATAAGTAAGCTAGTAGAAAAGGAAGGAAGGAAGGAAAAAAAGAAAAAGAAAAAGAAGAACAAGGAGAAAAAAAAAAAAAAGGAAGTGAGCTAGTAGAAAATGAAGAAAGGAAGTAGTAAGTAAAGAAAAGAAAAGGAAAAAAAAATAAGGAAAAAAGGAGAAAGGCAAGAAAGAAGGAAAGAAGGAAGTTATTTGGCCTTTATAATATTTATTAAATGCCTAAGCGGCACTGCGATGGCTCATCACGTTCCCTATTCTACCACTTGCCCCCAGGGGGACTGTATAATCGCTGTGTCCTGGTGCAAGGTGAGGCCGGATAAGCCTATAGGAAGTGCTGGAGAGTGGATCTAGGCAGAGCCGTGTGTCCATCCCTCCTATCTCTGCTCGGATAAGATACACACAACATGTCAGTGTGCCGTGCTATCAGTGTCATGATTATTACCAGTTCAGCCCCTGTTTTGCTTTCAGTAACACAATGGCAGGATAATCGCAGCTGCTCCCTACAGTGCAGAGAACGTCGTGTTTTATTTGAAACAGAGCTGAACATAATATATAAATAATATGTATTCCTTCAAAAAAGAATGAAAAAAGGAAACTAAAATAGATTGGGGGGTGAATCAGATTTAAAATGTATTTAAGATTGGTGTGCAATCCGCACACCAATGCAAAGAATGTCCCAAGTTTGCTATACTGCATTGACATTTTACATTCTAAAAAATAATGTCGGCAGTTTCAGATTGAAATGGAAAAGTAATTTTTGAGAACAATAAATGACAAAATGGTTTGTGTAGCAATTTTATACACTATAGTATTCTTTATAATGAAAGTGGAGTTGTCCTTTAACACCACTTGCCGACCGCAGTATGGCGGCAGAGCAGCTCTCCTGTGCCGATTTATGTATCTAGTACGTGGTCTAGCACTTCTGGGTAGGAGGTGTGCCGGTTGTGCTGTGAATGTAAACACCAAGCTCTGTCCTGTCAGTGGGGAAGTGATAGTTTTTGTTTCCCTGCAAAGCAGGGAATGAAAATCGGCACATCCCTTAGTAAAAACAGCACACAGTGAATGCACCAAGCACTGGTTAGTGGCACATTTAACCCTTTGATTGCTCTAGATGTTAACCCCTCCCCAGTCAGTGTCATTAATAAAGTGTCCATGTATATTCTTAGCACTGATCATTCTATTAGGGTCACTGGTTCCCACTTCTGAAAAGCAGAGACTAGAAACAACCTATTCCCTTAGTAAAAGCAGCACACCGTGTACACAAAAACACTGACTAGGTACACATTTAACCCTTTGCTCACCCTAGATGTTTAATCCCCTCCCATGCCAGTGTCATTAGTACAGTGACAGTGCATATTTTTAGCAGTGATTACTGTATTAGTGTCACTGGTTCCCGCAAGTGTCAAATATGTCAGATTTTACCCACCATACTATCACAGTCCACTGATCGCCGACATTACTAGTATAAAGGAAAATAAATGAGGCTGGGTTCACACCTTCGACGGAAGCGGCTTACAGCAGGGGTCCAGTGCATCCCTGTTCTCCATTTAAGGCAGGGATCCTCAAACTTCAGCCCTCCAGCTGTTGTAGAACTACACATCACATTGTAACACACCGACATTCACAGACATGACTGGGCATGATGGGAATTGTAGTTCCTGAACAACTGGAGGGCCATAGTTTAAAGACCCATTATTTAAGGGATGAATCAGGGCTGAATTGTTGCCTGAAAAGGAGCCAAAGACGCACAACGTTCCTGTGCAAGCCGCTCCGCAGCCGCAAAAGAGATATGTCACAATCTCCTGTCATACGAATTGGATGCGGGGAAACCAATGTGCAAAGGTGTAAACCCACAAGAAAAACAAAATGGAAGGAGCGGACCTAGTGCATTACCAATGATAATTTAATTAAAAAAAATTATAAAAGTGGGTACTCACAAAATGCAACTGCCAAAAAGCCATAAAATTATGGACATGCACAGGAACACAACACGAGGTACAGCTGACGCGTTTCAGGGGTGCACCCCCTTCCTCAGATCTAGGCTAGATTAGCCTGGTTTATTAGCAGTTGCATCTTGTGAGTATCCACTTTTTTATAAAAAAAAATAATTCTATATATTCTCTTAATATCATTATTAAATAGGTAATGCACTAGGTGTGCGCGCCTTCCATTTTGTTATTCTTGTAGTTTCCTTCAGATTACCCCACCTGAGGAGGGCAGCACCCACCCAGTCTTGGGATACCATTTTACTACTACTATACCTGTTGCCCTTTACTTCAGAAGACATTTTAGCACTGGAAGTGACTGTTTTTGTTTGTTTTTTGGTGTAAATACAGCCTAAAAATTACAGTTTATATCCCATCATTTTTGCGCAAACCAATCAATATGCACTTATTTTATATTATTATTTTTTTTTTTTATGGTTGAACTGGATGGACTTGTACTATGAAATTATTACTGTGGTTTTCTTTTTTTTTCCTTGCAGAATACATATTGACCCAAATTAACCGCTTAAGGACCGCCCACTCTAAATTTACGTTGGCAGAATGGCGCGGACAGGCATTATCACGTACCTGTACGTGGCCCTTTAAATGCCTGGCGTGTGGTCGCGAGCGCGCTGCCGATGGAGTGCTCGTGACCCTGCCGCCTTCCCTGTGAGTCAGACCGCGGGTCCCGCAGACTTGATTACTGCGGGGATCCCCACGATCGCCTCACGGAGGTATAGAGCGGGGAAATGCTTCTGCTCTTGCTCTGTGAGAATGACACTGACCTCTGCTCTGTGTACTCGGTTAGAACCTACAGTTAGAAACACAAGGCAGGGAACACGCAACACCTACAGCGCCACCTAGTGGTTAACCCCTTCACTTCCAGTGCCATTTTCACAGTAACCAGTGCATTTTTTTATAGCACTGATCGCTTTGAAAATGACAATGGTCCCAAAAATGTGTCCGATGTGTCGCAAGTGTCAGATGTGTCACAGTCACGAAAAAAAATTAAAAATTAATAAAAATGCCATAAAGCTATCGCCTATTTTGTACACGCTATAACTTTTGCGCAAACCAATCAATAAACGCTTATTGCATTTTTTTTTTTTTACTAATATATGTAGAAGAATGGACACTGAGGAAAATATATGTTTTTTTTATATATTTTTTGGGGGATATTTATTATAGCAAAAAGTTAAAAAAAATTGTCGCTCTATTTTTGTTAATAGCGCAAAAAAATAAAACCACATAGGTGATCAAATATTTGTGGGGAAAAAAAGGACGTCAATTTTGTTTGGGAGCCACGTCGCACGACTGCGCAATTGTCGGTTAAAGCGAAGCAGCGCCAAATCGCAAAAAGTGGCCTAGTCTTTGACCAAATGGTCTGGGGCTGAAGTTATTAATGAAAAAATATATATATATGATTTTTAGATATGTTTTATAGCAGAAAGTGTTTTTTTTTTTTTTTTAACCACTTCAGCCCCGGACTATTTTGCTGATCAATGACGGGCCACTTTTTGCGATTCGGCACTGCGTTGTTTTAACTGACAATTGTCCGGTCGTGCGATGTGGCTCCAAAACAAAATTGGCGTCCTTTTTTTCCCACAAATAGAGCTTTCTTTTGGTGGCATTTGATCAGCTCTGCGGTTTTTATTTTTGTGCTATAAACAAAAATAGAGCGTCAATTTTGAAAATAAATAAATAACATTTTCTCTTTTTGCTGTAATAAATATCCCCCAAAAATATATAAAAAAAATGTCTTCCTCAGTTTAGGCCGATACGTATTGTTCTACATATTGTTCTACATATTTTTCTTAAAAAAAAAAAAAAAAATTAGAGATATATATATATATATATATATATATATATATATATATATATATATATATATATATAAATAAAATAAGCCTTTGATTGGTTTGCACAAAAGTTATAGCGTCTACAAAATAGGGGATAGTTTTATATTGGCGATCAGCGATTTTTATCAGTACTGCGACCTTATGGCGGACACTTTGACACATTTTTGGGACCATTCGCATTTTTATAGCGATCAGTGCTATAAAAATGCATTGATTACTGTAAAAATGTCACTGGCAGGGAAGGGGTTAACACTAGGGGGTGAGGAAGGGGTTAATTATGTTCCCTAAGTGTGTTCTAACTGAAGGGGGGGGTGGGACTGACATGGGGAAATTACAGATCGCTGTTCATACATTGATCCGTCATTTCTACTCCTAACAGGACCCGGAGCTGTGTGTTTACACACACACAGCACCCGGTTCTCGCTCTGCAACGAGCGACCGCGGGTGCCCGGCGGCGATCGCGCCTTCCGGGCACGCGCACCGACACCAGGGGTGAGCAGGGGGCAAACACGCGCCCCTATTGACTGAAATGCGAAATCCCATATACCTAGCTGAGCTGAGCCGACCTGCCACCGTTTAACTGCGGCGGGTGGTCGGCTAGTGGTTAATGTTCGGTATGTTTTTGATTATAAGCACCACTATTTGTGTGTGTGGGGGGGGGGATTACATAAATGTGATCTGGGTACAGCGTTGCATAACGGTGCAATTGTTAAAGTAATGAGTAAAGAGTTAAAGTAACGCAATGTAAAAAAACTAAAAAATTGTCTGGTCATGGGGGGGGGGGGGGGTAAATGTTCTGGGTGGCAAGTGTTTAAGAAAATCTTTACAAGGTGTAGAGGAATGCGGGGTTACCCCCAGCAACACATTGGATTCTTTTATCAATTTATAAGGAAAAGAACCGTTTTTATTGGTTGTCACTGCACCTTGCAAATGCAAACAAAAGGCCTTTGAGAGGGACAGCCAGGGGAAGACGGGGAGGTTCTGTCTTCTCAGTGTCTGTAATTCAGGGGGTCCCGACACCCTCTAAATGAAGAACCGACAGCCCAGACGGCACAAGCAGACAGCACCATACAAAGAGCAGCTTATGTAGAGCCAGGCACCTGACTCCGGGGCAGTTGGGGTTCAGATCACTTTGTTCCAGTCCAGGGAAATCAACATTTGGCTATCCTGCTTTGCCAATTGCACTCGGGCCAGCCGCCTCGGGTCTAATGGGTCGTATAAAAAAGGGGACACAGACAGCCGGAGCTGCAGCTTTTCTGTGGGATGACCTCATGAGCAACTGGAGGCCATAGCCGTCTTGGAGTCGTTTTAAAGAACCAAAATAATAAATAAATTTGGGATTATGTTAATTTACAATGGGCTGTGAGAATACACCCACATCCCACAATCTTTCATCTATTCCATTTAATTCCCATTATCCCCTGCACACCAGGTGCAACTTCTCATCATTCTTACAGCAGGCGGGTTTCACCTTGCTGATAAAATGAGAAGAAGGAGTAATTGTTGCTAAGGCCGGGTTCACACTTGTCCGACAAACACTCCGTCATTGGGAGCTCATGTCGCATGACGTGTGAAAATCAATGTTTCCCTATAATGCCGCGTACACACGGTCGTTTTTTGCGATGAAAAAAAAACCGACGTTTTCTGTGAAGTAAAAAACGACGTTTTTGAAACGTCACTTTCAAAGACAATTTTGCATACACACCATCGTCTTTTCACAAAAAGCGAGGATACGTTCACCACTCTTTTCCATTGAAGCTCTCTTCATAACTAGCTTCTGGGCATGCGCGGGTTGAAAAACGTCGTTTTTGCTACACACGGTGACTTTTTGTGAAACAAAAAACGACGTTTTGAAAAACGACACAAAAAATTCAAGCATGTTGGAATTTTTTTTTGGTCGTTTTTTTGAAGACAAAATACGACGTTTTGCCCACACATGATAAATTTAAATGACGTTTTAAAAAACGTCGGTTTTTTTTCATCGCAAAAAACGACCGTGTGTACGCGGCATAAGAGCCGTCTTAACTGGTCCGACACAAGTCAGTCCGACTTTGAAAACACTCCCTGTACTACTTTGGTCCGACATTGATCCTACTTCAACCCATTGAATATCACTGAAGTTGGAACAAAGTAGGACACTTGTCCTAACCATCCGACTTGACATCCGACATGCGATTACAGCAGCAGTAAAAGGAATTTACCTTGCACTGGGATTGTTTCGATTGGTCAAATAACAAGTCTGATCAAAGTAGTATCCTGTTGAAAGTCTGATGGATGTAGGACCGATGTCGCAGAGCAAAGTAGGATGAAAGTCATGTAGTATAAAGTGAACTCAGCCTAAAGGCCGGGTTCACACTGGTGCGACACGACACTAATACTATTTTGGATCCGACTTTGCCCTGCGACTTGAAGCCGCCATACGTCCGACTTTCAATGAACGGGGATCCGACTTGGATCCCTGCCAATACCAGGCACTGTTTGATATGAATCTTGAGGGGAACTCAACACCAAATTTTAACTAAAAAAAAAATGGCATGGTTTCCCCCTCCAGGAGCATACCAGGCCCTTGGGTCTGGTGCAGATTTAGTGAAAAATTAGTGTGGGGGTCCCCCCAAAATCCATACCAGACCCGTATGCAAGCAGCAGCCCAGACGGTCAGGATAGGGGGTGGGGACGAGCGTGTGCCCCCCCTCCTTAACCGTGCCAGGCCACATGCCCTCAACATGGGGAGGTAGGTGCTAGTCGCCTTCTTCCGCATCACCTTCTTCTTTCTTCCGATGTTGACTCAACGCTCCCTCCACCTTCGGTGCGAGCCACGCACCCGGCATTACAGCGGGAGGGGGAGTCAAGTCAAAATCGGAGAAGAGAGACCGGCAGAAGGCACCGGGGAGAAGAACCGTGGAGAGCGGAGAGTAGAAGAAGAGAGCGGAGAAGACGGAAGGAGACCCCAAAGTCAGAAGAAGCCCCCCAGAAAGCGGAGAAGTCGGAAGAAGACCCCTGGAGCTGACTAATAAATGATTTTAAAAACCTGTGTAGTAGTGTGTTTATTTTTTTTTACACTTCTCCTCCAGGTGAATGGGTAGGGGTATGATGTACCCCATACTCATTCACCTATGGTGGGGGCCGGTATCTGGGGGCCCCCTCCCCCCTTGTTAAAGGAGGCTTCCAGATTCCGATAAGCCCCCCGCCCGCAGACCCCGACAACCAACGGCCAGGGTTGTCGGGAAGAGGCCCTGTCTTCATAAGCATGGGGACAGGGTGCTTTGGGGTGGGGGGGCTGCAGGGCGCCCCCCCTGCCCCAGAGCACCCACCTCCCCATGTTGAGGGCATGCGGCCTGGCACGGTTTAAGGAGGGGGGGGCTCGTTCGTCCCCACCCCCTTTCCTGACCGCCCGGGCTGCTGCTCGGATATGGGTCTGGTATGGATTTTGGAGGGACCCCCACACCGATTTTTTGGCATAGGGGTTCCTCTTTAAATCTGCACCAGACCCAAGGGCCTGTATGCTGCTGGAGGGGGAACCCATGCCGGTTTTTTAGTTAAAATTTGACGTGGAGTTCCCCCTCAAGATCAGCAGAGTACAAGTCGCATGCCAAAGTCGAAGCATGCAAAACAGTACAGGTTCACAACAGCATTATAGCATACAGAGTATAAAGTAGATCCAGGCCCGAGAGCCCACATCAGCATACTGGAAACAAGGTCTTATGCTATACGCTATTGAAAAGAGGAATGAAAAAGTCAATAGAACAAAATAAGAAATCTGTTTATAAGGCCGGGTTCACATATGTGTGGCCGCAGTTCACAGCATGAGATCCGGACATCCTGTGCGTTTCTGTTCATCGGTTCAGGTCCGAATATTTGTCTGAATTCGCACCTGTACCGGACCCAAAAACGCACAGGACTAGGGTCGCCAGCTCATCCCTTTAAAACCGAACACATACTGTGTTTCCCCGAAAGTAAGACCAGGTCTTATATTAATTTTGTCCACAAAAAACACACTAGGGCTTACTTTCGGGGTAGGGCTTATTTACGGAATGTACAAATTTTACAAAGATTCTGTGTCCCCCCTGTCACCCCCCCGTCAGGTCAGGAGTCATTACGGTATTTTCAGAAAGACATGTTGGCACTGTATAAGGTACAAAATACCATTTACCGTAGGGTATACAGCTCCCTGGTGTACCGGTATTCACCTGCTCTTTTGTCATCCGGGAGGAGAGAGTGAGAGAAAAGAGATCCCGCTGATGTCAGCCCGCTCTGGAGGAGAAATGGGCTGAAGACGTCAGAAGGGAGGAGAGAGAAGAGCCAAGGTCACCTGTCATCGGCTCGCTCTGTGCAGTAAGAAGGGACAGGCTGAAGATATCAGGGGGAGGAGAGGAGGAACATGAAGAGCCGACCCGCTACTTACAGTAAAGAGGGACAGGATGCAGACAAGGCGAGAAGAGGACGGATCAGCAGTGGCTTTAAACATAACGGTACCATATTTTTTAACACAGTAATAAACGGAAACACTACAGCAATGTATAGGTTTGAAAAAATAGATTTTCAATGAACTTTGACTAGGGCTTACTTTCGGGGTAGGACTTATATTGCAGCCCGCCCCGATAATCACGGTAGGGCTTACTTTCGGGGTAGGGCTTACTTTCGGGGAAACACGGTATTAAATTATTACACAGCTTCTGTGACTGATGAAGGTGGTAAGTAAACTCACTTGGTGCCCAATCTGCATTAAATTAGCCTCAGAACCTGTATAATTCCTATGTGTTCGGGTTTAAAGGGAAGAGGTGTAAGGCCGTGTACACACGGCAGGGAATCTCGACGGGCAGAACACATCTTTCCGCCCGTCGAGGTTCCCTGCCGGCCGTCGAAATCGGCGACCCGCCCGTCGGGAATGGCAACCAGCCATTCTTCCAGGCGGGCCGTCGAGGAAATAGAGAGCGTGCTCTCTATTTCGGCTCGACGGGGTTCCTGACGGGAAGCTCGCCGAGACCGTACACATGGCCGAGGTCCTCGCTGGAATGTGCATTCCAGCGAGGTTCTCGCTGGTTTTCAGCGAGAACCTCGGCCGTGTGTACGGCGGCTAACCCTACACAGGACCCTTTTGAAATCCAAATCGCGGTCATGTGGGAACTGACTCAATTGAGAGACGGTCACACTACACCTGTCATGCAAATTAAATGCGAGAAAAGCCACATCCAATTCGCACATATGTGAACCCAGCCTACAACTCTAGACAGGTTCAGGTTATTGTTTGATTATTATGACAAAGGTGGATACACTCCCAGTGACGGATTTATAAGGGGGCACATGGGGAAGCTGCCATGGGCCCTCTGACAGAAGGGACTCTCCACTATACAAAAAGTATTATGTCAATCTGACCCCAGAGCCCTAGCTGCCTAGACTTGAGAAATGAATCACATTGAATTAGGGCTGTTACTGATTAACATTTTCGTGTTCGATTAAGCGATTTATTTTTATTTATTTTTTTATTGATTAAGTGTCTAATTTCGATTAATTATAACCGTAATATCCACACATCTCCCCCGTAATGCCCACACATCTCCCCCGTAATGCCCACACATCTCCCCCGTAATGCCCACACATCTCCCCCGTCATGCCCACACATCTCCCCCGTCATGCCCACACATCTCCCCCGTCATGCCCACACATCTCCCCCGTCATGCCCACACATCTCCCCCGTAATATCCAAACATCTCCCCCGTAATATCCAAACATCTCCCCCGTAATGCCCACACATCTCCCCCGTAATGCCCACACATCTCCCCCGTAATGCCCACACATCTCCCCCGTAATGCCCACACATCTCCCCCGTAATGCCCACACATCTCCCCCGTCATGCCCACACATCTCCCAGAATACAAAGCACACTCATAGCAGGCAGCAGGCGATGACATCAGCGCGCCGCTACTAGTGTACCAAGATGGCCATGGCTTCGGAGCTAGGTCAAAGCCGCGGCCTTTCCTATGGGCGAGAATGCGGAGCTCAATCAAAATTATTTTGATCGATCAAAGAAATTAACGATTAAATTGAGGAATTAATGGTTAATTTCCGCAGCCCTTCATTGAATGTATTGAAAATATGATCTAACTGATTCAGAGGAGAACTGGGTGAAAGTGTTGTTGTCAGATGAGACCAAAATGGAGCCTCCTGTTTGGAGGAGGAGGAATGCCGCCTATGACCCCAAGTGCACCATCCCCACCATCATACATGGGAGGTGGAAACATTAGGCTTTGGGGGTGTTTTTCTGCTAAGGGGACAGAACAATCACCACATCGAAAGGGACGATGGACGGGCAGATGTGTATTTAGGTTTATTTAGGTTTTGTGCTGCCCTAGGCCTGACTAAACTCGTGCACCCCCTAATTTAAATATGACCCACCCCTTCCTGTCACAGCCACACCCTGTGTTTAAGACACGCCCTGATATTTTCGAGTGAGGACACTAGTTCTGAGGGCGTGGGGGGGGGTCAATGGATTCCCTTAATTTACTTAGATTTCCTCTTACTTCCTGGTTGCCCATAGAGCAGGAAGGGAAGGGTAAGGTAAAAAAAAAAAAAAACTGACAGGGGCTATAACTAGGGTGACCAGACGTCCCCAGTTTCAGGGGACAGTCCCCGGATTGAGGACACTGTCCCCGGACCAAGTCTGTCCCCGGATTTGTCCCCAGATTGGATTTGAACAGGGACTGGGCTAATTTCAAAGACATTCAAAATCATTCTGAATTACACACCCTCACTCTCCTACTAGCTTAAGGGGGTGCATTTTTTTTTCCATTATCTGTGCCCCGTTCTGATGAGCATGTGCTGGACAGAGCGGAGGGAATATTTCTTCAGTTTTGGGTACATGCGTGTTCATCTCCGCTCACATGTTCTTCTGCCTTGGCTCAAGTCTCTGCTTATCTCCTTGCCCTCCCTGGCGTGATCTTCCTCTGCACCCCACCCAGTAGTAGCCGAGGGCCGGAGAGTTACACTCACAGGCTGTGAGGAGGAGGGCGACGGGCAGAGAGTTGCTGATTGCCACCATTACTAGTAAAAAAAATATATGTCCCCGGATTTAATTTTAAAAAACTGGTCACCTTAGCTATAACCCTCCCTTACTCTACCCAAATTGAAAAAGTGTTGTCTATAGTTCTACTTTAAGTAGATGGTGCAGCAGAAACATATAGCACAGTGTGGAAGGTTTGTGGTCCAGGATGATAAAAACAGTCAAAATTGGAAGCTCCGCCCCCCTACAGTTGCGGAATGCCGGCCGCATACCAGAAGCAGCGCGGCCGCTTTATGGGGCGCTAGACTAATTTTCCTAACGGTGTAGCACAAGCCGGCGGGGACTCTTTTCGTGCTGCCCCCCTGCAAAGTGCTGCCCTAGGCCTGGGCCTTGTTGGCCTAGGCCAGGATACAGCTCTGGGGCCATGTACCATCCAATCTTGGGTGAGAACCTCCTTCCCTCAGCCAGGGCATTGAATATGGGTCATGGATGGGTATTCCAGCATGACAATGACCCAAAACACACGGCCAAGGCAACAAAGTAGTGGCTCAAGAAGAAGCACATTAAGGTCCTGGAGTGGCCTAGCCAGTCTCCAGACCTTAATCCCATAGAAAATATGTGGAGGCAGCTGAAGGTTCGAGTTACCAAACATCAGCCTCAAAACCTTAATGACTTGGAGAGGATCTGTGGAGCGGAGGGGGACAAAATCCCTCCTGAGAGGTGTGTAAACCTGGTGGCCAACTACAAGGAACATCTGACCTCTGCGATTGCCAACAAGGGTTTCTCTACCAAGTACTAAGTCATGTTTTGCAAAGGGGTCAAATACTTATTTCACTTATTAAAATCAACTTTTTTTTTAAATGTGTTTTTCTGGATGTGTTTGTAGTTATTCTGTCTCTCACCATTAACCACTTCCATACTGGGCATGTAAACCCCCTTTCTGACCAGGTGAAATTTCAGCTTGCGGCACTGTGTCGCTTTAACTGACAATTGCGCGGTCGTGCGATATGGCTCCCAAACAAAATTGGCGTCCTTTTTTCCCCACAAATAGAGCTTTCTTTTGGTGGTATTTGGTCACCTCTGCGGTTTTTATTTTTTGCGCTATAAACAAAAAAACGACGACAATTTTGAAAAAAAATACAATATTTTTTACTTGTTGCTATAAAAAAATAGCCCAATTTAAAAAAAAAAATATTCAGTTTAGGGCGATACGTATTCTTCTACATATTTTTGGTAAAAAAAAAAAAAAAATTGCAGTAAGCGACTGGTTTGCGCAAAAGTTATAGCGCCTACAAAATAAGGGACAGAATTATTATTTTTTATTATTTATTTTTTTACTAGTAATGGCGGCGATCTGCGATTTTTATTGCGACTGCGACATCATGGCGGACACATCGGACACTTTTGACACATTTTTGGCACCATTCACATTTATACTGCAATCAGTGCTATAAATATGCACTAATTACTGTATAAATGTGACTGGCAGGGAAGGGGTTAACACTAGGGGGTGAGGAAGGGGTTAATGTGTATCCTGCATTGTGTTCTAACTGTGGGGGGAGGGGGGGGTGACTGGGGGGGGTGACCGATCTGTGTCCTTATGTATAAGGAACACAGATCGGTCTGCTCTCTCCAGTGACATGACGCTGTCATTGTGAGAGCCGGCAATGAGAAATGATCTCATATGTTTACATATGAGATCATCTCTCATTGGCCCATCAGATCGCATCGCAAACGGCCACTCTGATTGGCCGTTCGCGGCGATCTGTGATTGGCTGTGTCCAAGGGACATGGGCAGTACACAAGTTCCCCGCTGCGCGCTCTGGAGCACGCGCTGGGAACGAGGAAAGGGGCTGCCGTGAAAACACGGCAGCCCGGAGATTTAGAACCACCCTGCGGCCGCATATAGTCGTACGGCCGTAGGGAAGTGGTTAAAATAAACCAACCATAAAATTATTAGATTGATCATTTCTCAGTGGGCAAACGTACAAAAAAAGCAGGGGTGTTGGAACTGGAATGATGGTTGCTTCCCTATTCCCCGCAGATGTGGGCTTGTTCCTGATGGATGTTTTACTCTACGTATCTGTGTGTGTGGGGGGGGGGGGGGGGGGGGGGGGTTGGGATATATAAATGTTCCTTTCATGTTTGTATTCTCTTGTCTTTTTATAATCAATAAAAGAGATTAAAACATAAAATAAATGACAAATAAAATACTATAAAATAAATTACGGTTTTTCGTTTAAAGTGGAGTTTTCATCTAAAAAATGTTTTCGCTTTATAGTGGACAGCGAGGAAGTACCCGGTATTGAAGTGGTTAAAAAAAAATAAAAAATAAATCAATAAAACATTCATAGCAATTGGCTGTGCGGATTTCTCAGCATGCTGGAAAATGTTTGTAGTGTGAGCTAAATTTAGAAAGAATGAGTTGCATACAAAAAAAAAAAAGTCATATTATCAGGGAAGATAACTTGCGGTTCTTTCGTTATAATAGATAAATACAAGGTGTGCGGTTTCTATACCCAATACAACATGCTTGTAAAGTTTTCACTGTGTGACTCCAGGAAGCGCCCCCAATGAAATAGGGAACACCGCCCTCTAGTGGCAGGATGCGGTATGGTTGATGAGCCCTTTTAAATCACTTTATGTTGGTATTTTTCTTCTCAGCTCTGCTCTACACTGATAAAAGTTTACAGTGTATGTAAAGACAAAACCTACTTTTAGTTTTGGATAGACTGTGCAAGTGTTAAAACCTCCGTAAGGTTATCCATGTCCCTGCTAAGGAGATTCATCCACACTATTGGTCCTGCTGACCATTATATAGAAAGTGATGGGAAATTCAGAGTGATTGAGTTGTCACAGGAACAGGAAGTGAGGACAAATCCTCAGATGAGAACACCTGCGCTGGTCACCAAGGCAGACTTGTAGCGCAGGTGGTCATGGCGGCTCCCCCTAGTGGCTGATACACAAATACTCAAAGATGTAAGATCCAACAGGCAGGGCCTCCTGTATTAAATTGTAATGTAATATAAAATACTGAATCTTTGGTATAGATAATGACCATCGGCAGCCTTTATTTCAGTTTTCTCCATCCCTCCCCCCCCCCCCTTTATTTGTATAGGTGTACCACTGATCATCTTGGTGACCTCCCAGTCCTACAGTTTGTACCCAATTGGGGTAGGCTGGCCTAGGTCACCGAGTACCGTATTCTTTTTCTGTTAAATGTTTGCCTGTATAAGGTGATTATACTACTTAAGTTGTATATTGAATGCAACTACCTCAAGTGTTGTAAATTGATAAACCCAATAAAAATGTATTGATTAAAAAAAAAAAAAAAAAAAGTAATGTAACTGTAATGTCTGCCCTCATGTTGTAAAGCGCTGCGCAAACTATATAAATCCTGTATAATAATAATAATAATAATAATGTAAGTGCCCATTTCAACAGGTGGATAGGTCAGAAACCAAGTGAATTAAAAAGCAACTCTGGGCAAGGGTTAATTGCTTATTTTGTCTAAAGCAGGGGTCTCCAAACTTTTGAAACAAAAGGCCAGTTAACTGACCTTCAGACTTTAGGGGGGCCAGACTGTGGCCATAGGGAGTAGAAAAGGTCCTGACATCTGGAAAAAAAAAAAATATTGTCTCATCATTGGGTGTAAGTGGGAGGAATAGTGCCTCATCATTGGTGTCAGTGGGAGGAATAGTGCCTCATCATTGGTGTCAGTGGGAGGAATAGTGCCTCATCATTGGTGTCAGTGGGAGGAATAGTGCCTCATCATTGGTGTCAGTGGGAGGAATAGTGCCTCATCATTGGCGTCAGTGGGAGGTATAGTGCCTCATCATTGGCGTCAGTGGGAGGTATAGTGCCTCATCATTGGCGTCAGTGGGAGGTATAGTGCCTCATCATTGGCGTCAGTGGGAGGTATAGTGCCTCATCATTGGCGTCAGTGGGAGGTATAGTGCCTCATCATTGGCGTCAGTGGGAGGTATAGTGCCTCATCATTGGCGTCAGTGGGAGGTATAGTGCCTCATCATTGGCGTCAGTGGGAGGTATAGTGCCTCATCATTGGCGTCAGTGGGAGGTATAGTGCCTCATCATTGGCGTCAGTGGGAGGTATAGTGCCTCATCATTGGCGTCAGTGGGAGGTATAGTGCCTCATCATTGGCGTCAGTGGGAGGTATAGTGCCTCATCATTGGCGTCAGTGGGAGGAATAGTGCCTCATCATTGGCATCAGTGGGAGGTATAGTGCCTCATCATTGGCGTCAGTGGGAGGAATTTTCCCTGTCGTTGAGGTTACTGGGAGGAATGTGCCCCATTATTGGTGTCATAGGGTACCATGGTGTCATAGGGAGAAAATGTTCCCCTATCTTTGGTGTCACTGGCAGGAATTGTCATTGGAAAAAAAATTGTGTCCTATCATTGATGTCAAAATGGCCCTTCATTGGTGTCAGTGGAAGAAATTAAGCCCCCTTACAGGTATCCATGGAGGAAATAGTGCCCACGGGCCAGATAAAAGCAAGTAAAGAGCCACATCTGGCCCCTGGGCCACAGTTTGGAGACCACTGGTCTAAAGGAACAAAATAAATAAATACATTACCATACCGACCCTTCATTCCTGACCGCAGCTAGAGTGGTCTGTGCAGCACCTCCACCCCCACGCTCCACCGATCTAAGGTCCTGACATCATCATGACCAGGGCAGGGTCCATAGCCCTGCTCTGTGTGTGAGGGCGCTGAAAGATAGCCCACCAGTGGATCATGGGGGGGCACCATCTGTCAGGGGAAAGGAGGATCATGTAAGTAAAATTTCTCATCTCCCTTATTCAAAACAAGCCATTAAAGCGGTAGAAAACTGCCGAAAAAAAAAAAAAACACAATAGCATAACGTGCATCGTATACTAGCACATTATGAAATACCATAGAACGAGGCTCCTGCAGCTCACCCAGTCACCACCAAGGGGGCTGACCAGTGGCAGCTGGTTCTCATTTATTTTTATTTTTTTTGGGGGGGGGGCGCAAACAAACTGAAAAATACTGAAACAAAAACCATCATGTGCTGCCACTGCGGCCCGTGAAATGCAGCCACTGCGGCCCCTGAAATGCAGCCACTGCGGCCCCTGAAATGCAGCCACTGCGGCCCCTGAAATGCAGCCACTGCGGCCCCTGAAATGCAGCCACTGCGGCCCCTGAAATGCAGCCACTGCGGCCCCTGAAATGCAGCCACTGCGGCCCCTGAAATGCAGCCACTGCGGCCCCTGAAATGCAGCCACTGCGGCCCATGAAATGCAGCCACTGCGGCCCCTGAAATGCAGCCACTGCGGCCCCTGAAATGCAGCCACTGCGGCCCCTGAAATGCAGCCACTGCGGCCCATGAAATGCAGCCACTGCATCCCCTGAAATGCAGCCACTGTGCCCATCATATGCAGCCTCTGTGCCCATCATATGCAGCCTCTGTGCCCATCATATGCAGCCACTGTGCCCATCATATGCAGCTATTGTACCATCAATTGCAGTGTCTGTGCCCATCATATGCAGCCACTATTCCCCGTGCTTGGTGTCAGACTGGCACTTACCCCATCCTAGTGGCGGGTCAGGCAGCGGGTGATGCCGGTGAGCTGTGGGACGGGTAGCTCAGGTCAGGCGATGGTTCCTGTGTCCTCCATGCGTCTCTTCTTTGCTTATTCTAGCTGGCCAATGAGATCACCTGGGCCTTCAGCCATTCAGGTGACCAGTATTAGACCCACGCCTCCTGGTTGGCAGAGAGGCGGTTCAGTTAACACTAATGAAAAGCGAATATTCATTTGGTTTTCTAATAGGCCTGGGTGGACTGCGAGTGCAATGCTCTGCTCTCCGAGTCCACATTTTTTTAAGCCGATTAGAGCCCTGATTAGAGCACCTGATTTGGAGCCCATAGCTCTAATCACTCAGGTGCTTAAAAAAAAAATCTGCTGCTGGAATTCAGGTGCCCGGTGTCTGAATAGGGGCCGAACACTTGAATAGGGGGTGGCAGCAGTGGCTATGGATAGATTCACGCAGGGCATTAGTCTATCCATAGGTCATATAGGGGATGGTGTGACAGAGGTGGCGGTTTTGGTAAATCTGAAGACAAAAATCTGCAGATAATCTGATGGTGTGTATGGGGCTTTAAGGATTTTTTTTTTAAAGCTAAATAGCTTCCTTTACCTTACTGCAGTCCTGGTTTCATGTCCTCATTGTTCGTTTTTGCTTTGAAGTTGCTGTAATTCTGCTCTGATCTCCACACAGGAAGTGTCTGCCTCCTTATGAAAAATCTCATGGCAGCTTTTCACTGTGGTCTAAGCTGTCATTACTGTGTGTCTAAAACTCCTCAGAACCAATCGCATTCATTTTAAAAACAAAACACTGCCCTGTATTTGTTTGTTTTTGTTCTGTGTGTCTCTACTTCATAGAAACATGAAACCAGTTTAAAAGTGAAACTAAACTGCAGGTACATTATATGATTGATTTCTATCTATTTTTAATCATTTTTAAAAGGAATCAGTTAACTTTTATGTCTCTATACCCTGTAAACAGTCATTTCAGCAAAAACATTTTTTTCCTTTAGTGACCCTTTAAGGCAAGTTTCAACATACCTCCCAACTTTTTGAGAAGGGAATGAGGGACACCTATCAGCAAAAGTATACAGGCATAGGACACACCCCGTGCCATGCCCCTTAAAGTAGAATTGTACGAAAAAACAAGCTTGGTTAAACCCACCCAGTGCTTTTTTTTCTAATTTGATTGAAAAGTTTAGCGCCCGGAAACACTTTTTGATAGATAAAAAGTGCATTTTATATACAATTATGGAGACCAAAATGAGGGACAAATGAGGAGGATTGAGGAACCAGGGCCGCCATCAGGGGGTACAGGGAGTACACCTTTAAGGGGCCTGGATGGCAACCCCCCCTTTTATTTTTATTTTTTAGATTTTTTATTAAAAAAAATATTTTTTATATATATATATATATATATATATATATATATATATATATATATATAATATATTTTTTATTATTAAACGGCAACCCCCCTTTTTAATATGGGGACAAGGTGCTTTGGGGTGGGGGGGGCAGAGTCCGAGGGGTCTGGTATGGATTAGGGAGAAGGTGCACTATTTTTTTGTGCTTTTTTTTTGTTCAATAGCTGGATGCATGCAATTGCAACCGTGAGTCAATTTAAATGTGATTTGACTTGTGTTTTTAGAAATTTCATTTTTGCTGCAGCATGTTCCATACATGTTACACATGCGCCACTTTACAGGCAGACTAAGGGGACCCCCCAGGCACTATATTTAGAGGAATTGTTAATATTTATTGTTGCACTTTAAGCATAATTAGAATTACTGCTCCTGTAAAATTGAAAAAAAAAAATGTTTTGCATTGATACATGTCCCCCAAGGCAGTACCCGGTCCCCCCCAAACCCCCATTATGGCCAATTACTTGCATATAAGCCTTTAAAATTGGCAGATTTTTGTGAAGGAGGGGAGTGTCCCTGAATGGCAGTTTGGAAATGTGGTGACCCTAACCTGGACCCACTTGTCTCATGGACCTCTAGTGTTTGGCGGGACGCCTTGTGAACTAGTTCCCTCCTGCAAGTGTGAACTTGTGTCTCCCGATTGGCCCTAACGCTAAGTTTAGTGGAGAAGCTGTGACGTGTAGTGAACCAGAGGGACGGTTGCTGTGATCTCTGACCCGCCATCACTGCAATTGTTTACTGTAGGCCTTGGTGCCATAACTGGCCAAACAATCCGCCACATGGGATGGTAAACTGATCTGTATTAGCAGCTCACTGATTTATATTACTAGTCATCTAAGATTTCTTAATAAACCTGATATTGTATAACCTTATGAAGACACATGGGCTCAGTTAGGATGTGTGAAGGCCTGCTGTTAACTCTGTCAGTGCTGATAGGGCCGGAGGAATGTGGAGGGTTAATCAGGAATGTCCCGTGTCTGGTGTTCTGCTGGAGAATGCGGCACATGGGATTTTCAGACACGTCCATTTAGCAGCATGAAATCAGCCCTGTAACAGGCAGTGACATGTGTGCGTGGCACAAGTGATCCCCAGCCACCCGATACACCTGCCACTGCTGCTGTGCCGGGCGACTTTCCCTCTTTTTTTCCAGGGCCAGGTGTCCGGTCTGCAGAGGTCTAGAAACACTCATGGGCACGTAATACACATGTCCTTCCTTCAGGATGGCAGCAATGTCATACCCAGGGCTGCACTTATTATATGGGCATTTGCAAGGGACAGCAGGGTTCCAGGTCTAATGCCTCGTACACACGACCGGGATTCCCAATGGGAAAAGATCCGGGGGGAAAACCGAAAATATGCTCTGGAGAGCATCGGGAGAACTCCGATTAAAGCTTTGGTTGGGAATCCCGGCCGCGTGTATGCTCCGTCGCAGTTTTTCCCATAGGAAAACTGATAAAAACTGCCGGGGAAAAGTCCGCTGGGAAAAAAGAGAGCAGGTTCACTTTTTTGTCCAGCGGTTTTTGGGCAGTTTTTTGCCGTCGGATTCCAGGCCAAAAGCTCTTCTCGCAGTTTTCCCGTCGAGGAAACCTGGTCGTGTGTGCGAGGCTTTAGACTCAGCATTGATCAAATGTTTTTTTTTTCTTATTTTGTGTCCCAATTATGGTCCATCTGAACATCTGTAGCTAAATTCAGCAAACGAATTATTGGGGTAAGGGGTAACAGGGGCATACCTTCCAACTTTCTGAGATGGAATAGAGCCCTGGTGCCTAACCTGCTGCCCTCCAGTATATGATGTGTGGCCAGGGCAGATCCGCTCTATAGGCTCACTATGCAAGCCGCTTAGGGCCCCGCAAAGCTGCGGAGGGGCCCCCAAATTACTAGAGGCCCCGCCTGGTGAGAAGTCACTTTCGGCCCCATTTTGGCAACCCGCTGGCTGCATGGGAGAAGAGGTAAGAAGTCAGCACCCCCCGCTTCTCACTGTAAGATGTCATTTTCGGCAGCAACCCCCCACCCCTGCGCTTCTTAACTTTAATGTGACATGTAATTTTGCTTGGGGCAGCAGGGAGGTCAGGATCCGCACTGCTGTATGTGATGTGGGCCCCAGGCAGAGCATTGTGTACTCATACTGTCCTGACTCCTGGTGAGGCAATACTAAAATCTGGGGGCCACAGGTCACCCTATCACCACTCTAGGTCTGTCCCTCTTATGTTGTCGGGCGCTATCCAAGGGGATTGGTGAAGAGTTATGGGTGACGGCATCACAGGTCAGGTAGAGGGCCCCTTAGCTGAATTTTGCTTATGGCCCCAGGGATGTCAGGATCGGCACTGTGTGTGGCCCTCGGACCTCAGCAGTCTGTAGCGAGAACACTGATTAGGGTAATGGCATTGATCTCTACTAGTTCCATGTAACATCTTCCCAGTTTCGTATTGTCTTCTACAGCAGGGGTGTCCAAACGTTTTAAACAAAGGGCCAGTGTACTATCCTTCAGAGATTAGGGGGGCCCGACTGTGGCAAGTTGAAGTAGAAAATGCTCCAGTGTCAGTAGAAGGAATAGTGCCCCATTGTTGGTATCAGTGGAAGAGATAGTGCCCCATTGTTGGTATCAGTGGAAGGAATAGTGCCCCATTGTTGGTATCAGTGGAAGAAATAGTGCCTCATTGTTGGTATCAGTGGAAGGAAAGGTGCCTCAATGTTGGTATCAGTGGAAGGAAAGGTGCCTCATTGTTGGTATCAATGGGAGGAATAGTGCCCCATTGTGTATCAGTGGGAGGAATAGTGCCCCATTGTTGGTATCAGTGGAAGGAATAGTGCCCCATTGTTGTTATCAGTGGAAGAAATAGTGCCCCATTGTTGGTACAGCCTTTGGTAATGTCAGGGGCCACATTTGAGGCCCCTTTAGCTCATAATTTGACAACCACTGGCATAGAGGAACACTTTCAGCACAATGTATGTCCGCAGGGTACACATCCCTGGCCAAGACCTCAGAGACACACAGCATGAAGAGTAAATGCACAGAAAATAAATAGTTAAACACACACATAATTACCCATAATATCAGTATCCATTCTTTTAGGGGTTGTATAAGTGTTTTAGGACAGTCTGACCCTTTTGTAGTAACATAGGGGCATATCTGTGCGAATGGGGGCAAAATCAAATGTTATTAGGCTATATTCTCTTTCCAGGGCAAATGTTATTCATGCATAAAGAGCGGAGTGAATCAGGGAAATATTATGGCCACTAGATGGAGCTGACGATCATAGTAAATAATACGTATTTAGTTTTTATATTGGTCGTCAGCTCTATCTGGTGGCCATATTGTGACATTTTCTTAATTACATCTATTTTTTGTGAGTGAATCGCTTTTGACCCGGAGAATAAATAGTCTAACAACATTGGCTTTTTCCCATTTTTTCATTTATGATTTCTCCAATCACAAGCAGGGGGTGGGGATTGTTCTCCTCCAGGCATTCCCAGGCCAGGACAAGTACTGTCAGTGAGTAAAGCGGTGATGTGGCGGCCTTTTTTGTGGGCATTAGATTGGCCCGGGGGGGGGGGGGGGTCTGATTCATTCCGGGACACTGTATTGTCCTGGAATGAATGTAACGGGACAGACCTGCAAAATCCGGGACTTGTGGTTACCCTAGCAGTGTTGTGTGTCACGCTGACACACTACACTATGACGTAGGCGCTTAACCACATGATCAGCTCTAACCAATCACAGCTGATCACAGCATGTAACCAGGAAGTGCCGGTAAACGTCTTTCCTCAGTTCGATCGGCGGAGGGGGGTCTGTGCTGATAATCAGCACATTGATTATCAGCGCAAATATACGATTATTGAGGGTTTTTTTTTTTACCAAAACTATGTAGAAGAATACTGCTGCGGTAATGTTAGTAATGATGTAACGGAACGTCCCACACTCCGATTGAGTCATATACCGCTTCCTATCAGTCTGGATATGGAAATCAGATATTCCAGCCGCCCTCAACACACAACGAGACGAGACTTGTTTTTGTGCTAAACATGGAGGGCCAGATTCAGAGAGCCGTAACTCCTGTCTAATTGGTGTTAGACTGGAGTCATTTCAAATTACGCGCGTTTTTTAATGCGGAAACCTCAAACCATGAATAGACGGCTGCGGGCTTCAATTCGACTGGATTACGTGTTCGTACGCCTTCGGATCTACGCTGCAATAAAATTGCGGCCACTGGGTGGACTTCCCGTTGTTTTCCGCGTCGGGGTATGCTAATGAGCTTTTGTCGGCGATCCCCGAAATTACGAACGTCTATCGCAATCTCTTACGGCACCTTTAGTCATCTTTTTTTTGCGTAACACTATACCAGCTTTTTGCTGCTCTAATATTAGACAGCCCATGTTAAGTATGGCCGTCGTTCCCGCGTCGAATTTCTACGTTTTCCGACGTCTTTTATTATTTTTTACGTAAGTCGTCCGGGAATAGGAATGTTCGTAAACGACGCTACTCAAACAACGAATGACGTAACGACGTGATTTCGCGCAATGCACGGCGGGAAATTTCTGAACGGAGCATGCGCAGTTCGATCGCCGCGGGGACGCGCCTAATTTAAATGCTTCACGCCCCCTAATCGCGTATTTGGATTACGCGGAGAGAAATAGACTACGCCGCCGTATCGTACGGGCAAAAATCAACCAGGATTCGGTGTAGAGCCTGGTAAAATACGGCAGCGTAGAGTATTTCGATTACGCAGCGCAAAATTAAGTGTATCTGAATCTGGCCCGAAGTGTTTAATAGAACCAAGAATACAGCCTTATCTACAGTTTAACCACTTAAGACCCAGACCAAAAATGCAGGTCAATGACCAGGCCCCTTTTTGCGATTCGGCACTGCGTCGCTTTAACTGACAATTGCGCGGTCGTGCAACGTTGCTCCCAAACAAAATTTGCGTCCTTTTCTTCCCACAAATAGAGCTTTCTTTTGGTGGTATTTGATCGCCTCTGTGATTTTTTTTTTTGCGCTATATACAAAAATAGAGCGACATTTTTGAAAAAAAAACATGTATGATTACTGCATTCAGTGACACTGTGACAGGGGGGGGGCGATCGGGGGGGTTAAATGTGCCTATGTGTAGTGTGTGTCAGTGTAGTGTTGTGCAGACTTACTGTGCGATGTGATCTCTCCACAGCGGTGGTTGAAAAAAACACTGAAGGGAGAGATCACATCACTTCCTCCTTCCTGTGTTTACACAGGAGGAGGAAGTGACACTGCAGGGGAGCGCGCGGATTGGCTGGGAGCGATCCAGAAGGGGGCGGACAACAACGAATAGCCGCCCCCTCATCATGGATTGCTCGGCCAGCTACGGGGACCGCCGCATGTACCGGGGGGGGGGTCCCGATCGGACCCCCGACCCACCTCAAGGCACCAACGTATATATACGTTGATGTGCCTGTCTGTGCCATTCTGCCGACGTAAATGTACATGCGGCGGTCCATTAAGGGTTAAATAGGTAACCAGAACATAAATTAACATGAGCTAATTAACTAATCATTTACCCAGACGAGGTGACTCCGAGATATCACCTTTCAAGGTAGGCATCCCATCTCCTCTCACCTGCTATACAATACACATTATCATAAGTGTAAACACGGGACATCTTCACACAATAGCAGGGTCAATTAGCACAGAGAACAGACATGTGGCTGGAGGTGAGGACATTAGCATCTAACAGTATGAATGAGTCACTCTTACAACCAACCCTTTGAGTTCAGAATCAACAACCAGCAAATATTTCTCACAGATATCCTGGAATATATTGTGGATAATAATTACATAATGATCTTATCTCAGGTAGTCCAAGATATCATTTCTCAGTCATCCTATGCCCCTAGTGGACATAGGATGATTTTAGACATAAGAGGGTCCAAGTCTGTCACAAATGCCTCGTACACACGACCGGAATTTCCGATGAAAAAGTCAGACGGAATTTTGCGTGGGCCCCATCTGACCTTTTTCCGTCGGAGTTTAGAAATAGAACATGTTTTCTTTTTTTCCCGATGGATCGGAAATTCTGATCGTCTGTGTGGAACTCCGACGGAGAAAAAAAACATGCATGCTCAGAATCAAGTCGACGCATGCTCGGAAGCATTGAACTTCGTTTTTCCCGGTCTGACAGTGTGTATGCAAGACAGCTTGAATGAAAATCCGACGGAAAATTCCATCGGATTTTATCCCATCGGAAATTCCGATCTTGTGTACAGGGCATAACAGTGTTATGTGTCACTTTTCTTTTTATTTTGCCATCGTTTCATCTTAAGGGGACCCCCTTCTCCCTGCAGCACCAACTTTCAGCTTTCGCCAGTTAGCCCAATTATTTTAGTGTCAGGCAACATTCACATACATTTCCCTCCACACCATCGCTCCTCTCCTGAGTGTACTCCATAAGACACCATCTATCTTCAGTATCAACTGTCAGACCTGACAGCTACCACAACTGTTTTACACTCCATGAAATTGCTCCAATTAACGCATAGTTAATCAGCTAGCACAACCCAACAATGTTATGGTCCATGCTGCCTTGTCAAACACTCTCCCTTTCACAATCTGCAAAGTAGCAGCTGCTGCAATTGTATCATGTGTACAGACTGCCCCCTGCAGACTAATGCAGGAACAGCAGCAGGACGCAGCAGTATGTTGCATACAAGTACAGCTCTTGTGTATTCTGGTATGTGGTTAATATTTGTAATGTGTGCATTTAATATGTTATTAATTTTAATTGATGTCTTCATTTTTATTTTTATTTCCAATAAATGCAGGTGAAGCTTTCTAGCAAAAATGACAATAACAGGGAGAGGGGAAAATGATAGTACTGCCAGAGGTGCTTGGGTGGTTGGGCTATTGGAAGGTAGGTGCAAGAAATATCTCCCAAACAGTGGCGGTGCGTCCATAGGGACGCCGGAGCGCCGCCCCCTCTGGATCGCTCACAGCCAGTAAAATATACAGATTCATACACTGTATGAATCTGTATATTTTCGCCGCTGCCCCCCACTATTCAGCTGACCGGACATTGAGTACCGGTCAGCTGAATAGCGGCAGCTAACTGGCTGTGTGGAAGTGTCTATCAGAGCCGCTGGCTCTGATAGGCTTTCCGAGTACAGCCCTGAGGCTGTAGTCGGCTTCCTGAAGCTTATCCTCGGGACGTACCGGCCGTGCGTTCTGAGGATAAGACTGACAGGCGTCTCAGCCAATCAGGTATTCTATTTCTGGTAATCAGTAACCTGATTGGCTGAAGCGGCATCGAGGGCGTGACGAGGGACGGTAGAAGCCAGAAAGGTAAGTGCCAGGGGGGTACTGGGCATGGTGGCTACAAGTGGGGGCACAGTGGCGACAAGTGGGGGCACAGTGGCGACAAGTGGGGGCACAGTGGCGACAAGTGGGGGCACAGTGGCGACAAGTGGGGGCACAGTGGCGACAATTGGGGGCACAGTGGCGACAATTGAGGGCACAGTGGCGACAAGTGGGGACACAGTGGCGACAATTGGGGGCACAGTGGCGACAATTGGGGGCACAGTGGCTACAATTGGGGGCACAGTGGTTGTGTTTGATGGCATGGCACAGTGACTGTGTTAGATGGCATGGCACAGTGGTGACAATTGGGGGCACAGTGGTTGTGTTTAATGGCATGGCACAGTGACTGTGTTAGATGGCATGGCACAGTGGTGACAATTGGGGGCACAGTGGTTGTGTTTGATGGCATGGCACAGTGACTGTGTTAGATGGCATGGCACAGTGGTGACAATTGATGGCACAGTGGCTGCATTTGATAGGTACAGTGAGGCTGCAACTGTTTTTTTTTGTTTTTTTTCGTTTACGCCCCCCCAAAAATTTTGAACACCAGCCGCCACTGCTCCCAAACCTAAAAGGCTTTTCTTTACTTGTGTACTTAAAAATGCACCTTTCAAGTGTGTGTGTTTTTTTATTTTTTTTGCTAGTGTTCCACTTTTAAGGACCATTTACATTTTTGCTGTGCATTCACGTGCATTGAAAATAATGGTCTGCCAACGCATCCAAAACATTTCCAGAATTGGATGTTACCACAACGCAGAAGTGTAAATGGGCCCTAAATAACAAAAAATACTTAATTTGTGTAGCACCCACCTCAAATTTAGGGGGCGCTATTTCTAATTTAACCACTTCCATACCAGGCACTTACGCACCTTCCCGCCCAAGCCAATTTTCAGCTTTCAGCACTGTCGCAATTTGAATGACAATTGCGCGGTCATGCTACACTGCACCCAAACAAAATTGGCGTCCTTTTTCCCCACAAATAGAGCTTTCTTTTGGTGGTATTTGATCACCTCTGCGTTTTTTTTTTTTGTGCAACAACTAAAAATAGAGCGAAGATTTTGAAAAAAAAATAAAGTTTTTATTTTTTTCTGTTAATTTTTTTGTAAATGAGTATGTTTTCTCTTTCAATTATGGGCACTGATATGGTGGCACTGATGGGCATCGATGAGGTGGCACTGATGGGCACCGATGAGGTAGTTCTGATGGGCACCGATTAGGTAGCACTGATGGGCACTGATAGGCGGCGCTGGTATTGGGCACTGATGGGCACTCATGGGCGGCACTGATGGGCACTCATGGGCGGCACTGATGGGCACTCATAGGCAGCACTGGGCACTCATAGGCAGCACAGGTGGGCACTCATAGGCGGCACAGGTGGGCACTGATAGGCGGCACAGGTGGGCACTGATAGGCGGCACAGGTGGGCACTGATAGGCGGCACAGGTGGGCACTGATAGGCGGCACAGGTGGACACTGATAGGTGGGCACTGGGCATGGATTGGCACTGTGGGGTGGCACTGACAGACACTGGGGTGGCACTGATGATCACTGAGGGGTGGCACTGATGGATCAATGTTGCCAATCAGTGCCCATGTGTGGGCACTGATTGGCATCATTTTTTTTTACTGCCCCCCCTTTTTTTTTTTGTCTTTTTTTTTTTTTTTGTCATTTTTTTTTTTGTCATTTTTTTGTATTTTTTTTTTTTTTTTTTAATTTCCCTGGTGGTCTAGTGTGGCGATCCGAGGGGGGGCTGCGCTGATAAACAATCAGCGCGAACCCCCCCTGTCAGGAGAGCCGCTGATCGGCTCTCCTGTACTCGCGTCTGTCAGACGCGAGTGAGGAAGAGCCGTCGGCGGCTCTTCCTGTTTACATCGTGATCAGCCGTGATTGGACACGGCTGATCACGTGGTAACGAGGCTCCGCCGGAGACTCGTTACCGAGATCGGAGGTGCAGGGTGTCAGACTGACACCCCGCATCACCGATCGCCGTGCTGCGCGCCCGCACGGGCGCGTGCGGCATGAAATCGTGCAGGCCGTTTGAGAACGGCCTGTCACGATTTCATAACCACTTCCCGGCCGTAAATCGGCTATTGGCCGGGCGGGAAGTGGTTAAGGGATGTCTGGGCCAATGCTCGGGCCCAGACCTGTTTAGGGTGACCACGTGTCCCGGATTGCCCGGGACAGAACTGCATTTTGCAGGTCTGTCCCGGGCACCTTCATTCCAGGACAATACAGTGCAGGGCCGCCATCAGGGGGGTACAGGAAGTACACCTGTAAGGGGCCCGGGGGTCCCCAGGAGCCCGGATGGCAACCCCCTTTACAAAAAAAAAAAAAAGGGCCCCAGATGGCAACCCCCCCTTTTTTTTATTTATTTTTTATAAAAAAAATATTTTTTTTAATATATTTTTATTTTTTATTAAAGTGCCCATTTATTTTATTTTTTTAGAGGTCCGGAGGCCCCCAGGGCCCTGGATGGCAACCCCACTTTTTTTATTTAATTTTTTATAAAAAAAATATATATATTTTTTAATATTTTTTTATTTTATTTTTTATTAAAGGGGCAATTATTTTTTTAGGGATCTGGAGGTCCCCAGGGGCCCAGAGATCCCCAGGGCCCCGGATGACAACCCCTTTTTTTTTTATAAAAAAAAAAAAATTTTTTATATTATTTTTTTTTCTGTTTTTTGTAAAGGGCCCCCCCGGTTCTCAATCCCAGTTCGCGGCAGCCCCCCCCGCTTCTCAATTTCAGGCGGCGGCAGCACCCCCCCCCCCCCAGTCCTCTTCTCCAGGGGGCCCATGCCTGAAGCTGTGTAAGGGGCCCCATAATTCCTGATGGTAGCCCTGGGTGTCCCTTCTCGGCAGCTGTGCAGTGGGGTGGTGTCATGCTGTGCATGCTGGGAAGGGGTACTTAAGGGGCAGACTTTATTGATCCAGGCCTCCAGGCGTGTGCTATGTACAGGGTGCAGATTCCAGGCGTGTGCTATGTACAGGGTGCGTTTCCAGGCGTGTGCTATTTACAGGGTGCAGATTCCAGGCATGTGCTATGTACAGGGTGCAGATTCCAGGCGTGTGCTATGTACAGGGTGCATATTCCAGGCGTGTGCTATGTACAGGGTGCAGATTCCAGGCGTGTGCTATGTACAGGGTGCAGATTCCAGGCATGTGCTATGTACAGGGTGCAGATTCCAGTCGTGTGCTATGTACAGGGTGCAGATTCCAGTCATGTGCTATGTACAGGGTGCAGATTCCAGGCGTGTGCTATGTACAGGGTGCATATTCCAGGCGTGTGCTATGTACAGGGTGCAGATTCCAGGCGTGTGCTATGTACAGGGTGCATATTCCAGGCGTGTGCTATGTACAGGGTGCAGATTCCAGGCATGTGCTATGTACAGGGTGCATAATCCAGGCGTGTGCTATGTACAGGGTGCATAATCCAGGCGTGTGCTATGTACAGGGTGCAGATTCCAGGCATGTGCTATGTACAGGGTGCAGATTCCAGGCATGTGCTATGTACAGGGTGCAGATTCCAGGCATGTGCTATGTACAGGGTGCATAATCCAGGTGTGTGCTATGTACAGGGTGCATATTCCAGGCGTGTGCTATGTACAGGGTGCATAATCCAGGCGTGTGCTATGTACAGGGTGCAGATTCCAGGCGTGTGCTATGTACAGGGTGCAGATTCCAGGCATGTGCTATGTACAGGTTGCAGATTCCAGGCGTGTACTATGTATAGGGTGCAGATTCCAGGCATGTGCTATGTACAGGGTGCAGATTCCAGGCATGTGCTATGTACAGGGTGCAGAGTACAGGAGTGTGCTATGTACAGGGTGCAGATTCCAGGCATGTGCTATGTACAGGGTGCAGATTCCAGGCATGTGTTATGTACAGGGTGAGGATTCCAGGCGTGTGCTATGTGCAGGGTGCAGATTCCAGGCGTGTACTATGTATAGGGTGCAGATTCCAGGCATGTGCTATGTACAGGGTGCAGAGTACAGGAGTGTGCTATGCCAGTATGCATACCCAATCCCCCCCACAGAGCTCTCTTCCCCCCCACAGAAGAGAATCATCTATAACTCACAGTGGCAGGTCAGGCTCCTGGCATAGGCTCCTGTTGATGCATGCTGCAGGCTTGAGGGGCTGTGGATAACCTGCCCCTCCTCTGTGGTATATGCAGAGCTGGGAAAGCAGGAAGGGTTTTGTGTGTGCTGACTCCTGATGCTAGAGACCAGCACTGTCCTAACATCAGACGATGAAATGCCGTGCCAGCTGCCGCCCACACTGCAATCTTCCTTCCTGTGCCGGGTGCTCGTACATGGAGAGCGTTCCAGCACCCACGACTCTACACTCGGGTGATTAGGGTGTGCGTTCCTGGGCACAACCCATGCGCACGCCTATGGCGGACACCTTGCTGATCCCTGATTCCGGGGGGGGGGGGGGGGGGGGCGCCTGCCCCTACATGTGGACACCCATGCTGACATCGAAGCTTAAGAGGTTATGTGCAAACCCAAAATTTAACCAGCAGCTCCTTCGGGGGTAGTGCTACACTTGTTTTATTTTGTGTGCAATACTACAATGTGCAGCAATGCACAGTTCTCGTGTTGTGGTGCAATGCACAGTTCTCGTGTTGTGGTGCAATGCACAGTTCTCGTGTTGTGGTGCAATGCACAGTTCTCGTGTTGTGGTGCAATGCACAGTTCTCGTGTTGTGGTGCAATGCTCAGTTCTCGTGTTGTGTGGTGCAATGCACAGTTCTCGTGTTGTGTGGTGCAATGCACAGTTCTCGTGTTGTGTGGTGCAATGCACAGTTCTCGTGTTGTGGTGCAATGCACAGTTCTCGTGTTGTGGTGCAATGTAGGCATGTGCAAAAGTGAAAAATTCGTTTCGTTTCGTTTCAATTCGTCATTTAATAAATTTCGTTAAGTTAGGTTCGTTACATGTGTTGAATTCGTTTTCGGAATTCGTTCGTTTTCAACCGAATTTCGAAAAAAAACGGTCGAAATCTAAAATATTTCAACCAGATTAGAAAACAAATAGTCTCTTTTCGAATAGAATTTTTTTCGAATTAAATCCGAAAATATATATATTTTTTTTTTTTCGAATTCCGATCGAATTTAGTCCGCGGGTATTCGATTCGGAATTCGAAAAAAAATTTTTTTCAATTTCGACCATTTATTTTTTTCGAAATTCGGTCGAAAACGAACGAATTCCGAAAACGGTCGAAATTTTTCGCTAATATAGCAATTCGGGAATTCGTATGCATCCGAATGTCCGAATAATGGAAAATTCGTCCGAATTTCGATTCGGAACGAAACGAAATGCACATGCCTAGTGCAATGCACAGTTCTCGTGTTGTGGTGCAATGCACAGTTCTCGTGTTGTGGTGCAATGCACAGTTCTCGTGTTGTGGTGCAATGCACAGTTCTCGTGTTGTGGTGCAATGCACAGTTCTCGTGTTGTGGTGCAATGCACAGTTCTCGTGTTGTGGTGCAATGCACAGTTCTCGTGTTGTGTGGTGCAATGCACAGTTCTCGTGTTGTGTGGTGCAATGCACAGTTCTCGTGTTGTGGTGCAATGCACAGTTCTCGTGTTGTGGTGCAATGCACAGTTCTCGTGTTGTGGTGCAATGCACAGTTCTCGTGTTGTGGTGCAATGCACAGTTCTCGTGTTGTGGTGCAATGCACAGTTCTCGTGTTGTGGTGCAATGCACAGTTCTCGTGTTGTGGTGCAATGCATTTTGAATGACACCCCAATGCAGTAAGGCACCACACATACATTGTAGCACACAGCAATGTACAGCAAAGCACTGTATTGTGTTGTAATGCATTCATTGTGCACTATATGTCATGTCCTATTTTCAGGACGTTTTGGAATGTTGGCCGCCCATTATATTCAATAAGCTGCCTTAACGCAGCGCTTGGTATAAGATGCATTAACTTAGTGCAAAAATGTAAATGGGCCTTTTAATATGATTTATTACTATTAAAATCTATATTATATTATAATTATATTTTTTTCTCCTACAGACAAACATACTCTTTAAGCCCGCCAGAATGACCTCTTGGGATACACATATCACAGACTGTGAAACGAGGGTATAATACACCTGTAATACCATTATTTGCAGCCCTGGTGGAAGAGGCAATAAGGCCAAGCTTTGCAATACACAAGAGAGAGTTAGTATGTGGAGGGGGGAGCTGCTGAAAGAAACCAGCAACCCACACCTGGATCTAGACAAGCTGTGTGTCTCCTTCCACAACAAGGTGCTGTTCAGGGGATGGATTCCACATGTCCAGGTGGTGACAAGGACCAGGATGCTGGAAGATGCTCGCAAACCTTATTATCAAAGGGTCAGAGCTACGGGAATTGGACCAGCGACAACTTCTCTGCACCTTGACAACTGGCGAAAGCAACACTCAGCTGCCGGGTAGAGGAATCAGGGAGTTTTAAGACAATGACTTTCATATGTGTAAAGAAACAGTAATCAAATGGTCATTTTAACATCTATGGAAGGCCAAATTGCTGAAGAACTGGCATAATTGTAGCAAAATGGAAACTACAATGGTGGAAGATATATTATAAGCAGTACAAGCAGTTGACTTTGGAAAAAATAGAAACCAGCATTATATGGAAACCAAAATCTTATGGGTTGTAGTGAGCCATCTACCCCACATATCTGCTGAATGTTTCATGTTATGGGCTACCTGCAGGCTTTAGGGGAATATATAATGCTTTTGGGGTAAAGTATACCTAGACCCAAAATCTACTGTATTATCCAGTATGTTTGGCATCATGGTTCACTGTCACTAATGTCACGTCTACCCCAACGCAAGTGGTCAGACACTATAGCTGGCTACTGTGCGCTTCACCTATAGCAGCCCACTTTCTCTTAAGGCAAGCAGGCCTACTGGTACTTGGTTGCCCCCAGGACTTTCAACACAATGCTATAGAGTCTGGCCAGCCCAGCCGGGTAGACGTGGACAGAGAAAACAGATTACTTTCAGTTTAGCAGATCGCGTGGTTCTAAGGCGGTCTAGGTAATAAGGCAGGCAGAGTTCTGGGGTGGTCCCAAGGGAGGTCTGGCAGCCTTAGGCCTGGGGGGCAAGTCCAGTCAAGTGGCCCATAGAGCGTGGAAAAGTGATGGATCAAGGAAAACAGTCTAAGATTTTTCATGATCACAAGAGTCTGCACAGAGGCCCCCCTTACATCAGAGTCCGCACAGAGGCCCGCCTTACATCAGAGTCCGCACAGAGTCACCTCCCACTGTGCAGAGAGAGAAGGGGATGTCAGCGCTGGTGTGTGCTGAGGCTGAGCTATGTGTGAGACGGGACATAGCTCAGCTCTGCAGCCATCTACCTCGGAGCTGACAGAGGCACGGCTGCACAGTGGGAGGTGAGCAGCGGCCGTGACCTGTGTTAACAGAGCTCCAGCAAGCATATTCCTGCACTGCAAAAACAGCATTTGGTAGTGGCGGCCGGTGACTGTGCATAGTGTCACCAGCCCGGGGGGAGATTGCCAGCCCTCCCCTGGGTGGTCCGATATCCAATCCGGGTCATACACAGGGAACTCTAAGAGCAAAGTAGTGCAGGCAAATGGAGGGCTTGAACAGAACAATGCAGGTCTCTGTCTCTATCACAAGCAGGGCCTTTTCTCAGCAGGAATGCAGTTCTGGCACCTCTAGATCTGAATGTATGTAATGGTGCTCAGAGGTGGGTAGAGGGTGGAACCAAGCAATGGTGCTCAGAGGTGGGTAGGGGGTGAAACCAATGAATGGTGCTTGGAGGTGGGTAGGGGGTGGAACCAAGGAATAGTGCTTGGAGGTGGGTAGGGGGTGGAACCAAGGAAAGGTGCTCGGAGATGGGTAGGGAGTGCAACCAAGGAATGGTGTTCGGAGGTGGGTAGGGGCGGAAAAAGGGAATGGTGCTCAGAGGTTGGGTGGGCTGGAACCGAAGCATGGTGCTCGGAGGTGGGTAGGGGGTGGAACCAAGAAATAGTGCTCAGAGGTGGGTAGGGGGTGAAACCAATGAATGGTGCTCAGAGATAAGTAGGGGGTAAAATCAATGAATAGTGCTGGGAGGGGGGTAGGGGGTGGAACCAAGGAATAGTGCTCGGAGGTGGATAGGGGGTGGAACCAAGGAACTGTACTCAGAGATGGGTAGAGAGTGGAACCAAGGACTGGTGCTTGGAGGTGAGTAGTGGGTGGACACAAGAGGTGACAGAAGGAGGGAGTTCCTGCACCTATTCTCTGGGGAAAAAAAGCCCTAATCACAAGCAAGGGATAGAGTGTTCAGTTTGCTTATATCAGGTGACCGAGTAGATCAATCACCTAACAAGTGAACACAGACAGAATGCAAGAGCCAACATCCGGCTGCTGGAATAGGGAGCAGTAGCACTTAAGTGGTCATGACACTCACTGTGTACAGTTTCTTTAACAAATACATGTTTTGCAGGTGCAGTCTACTTTCTACACTGCAGTTGGCAGTCTTCTTCAGTGGCACTGCTGTTGGAGAGGAAGTCAAGAGGAACAGAGTTTCCTCAATGGTTTCCCGGGGTAACTGAGGAAGCCTCCAATTGGATGCTGCTGCCCCATGTGACTCTAACAGCCATCTTGGGTCAGGTGGAGTCTTTTTAAGGCTCTGGCTTCCAGGTTTGATGTACTTTTTGCACGGTGGTAGAGAAGTGATAGGTACCCTGCCTGCTAGGGGCAGTACAAGTGGTAAGGGAGAGGCTCCTGATGAGGAAGGAAAGCAGAGGGATGCATCTCCCTTGGATCCCGTTTGGGCACAAGATGGCCAGGCCACATTCTGTTCTCTTAACAGACACTGTCAGTCCGGCTGATACCTGCTTTCTTCACATTACTGGAAATCGTGAGTGCACCCGGTTGGGCAGCCTCCCCACCTGGTTTGTTGTGAACTGTTGCTGTACTATTTCAATACATGTTCTTCACTGCACCTGACTGTGTGAATTATTATTGCCGCACCACTCTGCACTTGTTGCAAAGCTTATTGCCTAGAGATCCTTCCATTCACAGCGCTTTGGGTCGTGCAGACCTTGGCATCCTGGTGAATTAATGTTAATACAATGGGTTTTTTTCCTGTCTTTTTTGCTTGTTGACTTGCATTGCATTAAAGAAGAACTACTTTAGCCCACACAAGTGCCCCCATGGGAAGCAACTTCCCATAGGGGCACTGGACAGAGAGGAGGTGCCAGGAGTGCCAGTGGGAGACATGAGAAGAGGAGGTTTGGGGCTGCTCTATGCAAATATATTCCACAGAGCAAGTGGCATCAATTCAGCCTAGGCTCTTCATTGGATAGATTGATAGCAGCGCAGCCATTGGCTCCCGCTGCTGTTAATCAAATCCAATAACGCAGCCGCTGGGGGGGGGGGCGAGTCATACACTCGGCGGCTATGGACGTCGAGTGTATGACATGGGAGCATGCCCACAAGGTAACCCCCTCGGTATGGAGCTTCCCAGAGGGGATATCTATTGTGGGATGGAGCCACAAAAGCAGCCGTGGGACCCCCGAAGAGGATGATCGTGGCCACTCTGTGCAAAATTAACTTCACAGTGGAGGTAAGTATAACATGTTTGTTATTAAAAAAAAAAAAAAAACTGAACCTATAGTATCACTTTAATAAATTTTGAAAAGCTACATTACTTTCTCCAGCAATAGGCTTTGTTCCTGGTCACAATATACTTGTGACACTCAGGTAATCCTCTTGGTCTTTGCAGGACCTCCTGTGCACCATAAATTAAAGGCAGGTTATTAAACATCTGTGTATGTGAGCAGGGTGGGGGGGTCCACTGGGATCAGGGACAGCCAGGCCATTTCCAGCTGATGGGGATTAGAGCTTTATTAACGCACTACGTCTTCTCCCAGGATTTACTGGGGCTTAATAATGCTTCTATTTCTGTTCCATGGAGGTGGACCGTTTGCCGATTCTTTAGAAGAGATTCCAAAATCCAATCTTCCGCTTGAGCCCACATATCTTTTAGGATCTAAAGGATAGCAAGTTATAAAAATTGCGACCATTTACCCATGCCCAGTCTTTCATTTGGGTGAAGTGTTTGGTAAAAACGTTATCCACATTTATTGATTGCCGAAAGCTGGTTTGTGAAATAGAGGCTTCTAGATTTAGGACCATGCTGGGTTGCTGTGAGGGTAGCCTGGAGTCTGATTTTATTTTTATGAAGTGTATCTGAAGATAAAACTTTTTTTAAAGTTTTCAAAAGACTGGCAAACGGTTAAAATTGGTTAGATTTTAATTGCTTTCTGTGTCCCTGCTGGGAAGAACTCACCTTTGTCCTGGTGACTTTTGGGTAGAAGGTGATGGGAAGTCGAAAATTAAGGTTAGATGCCAATTGTCCTCTATGTGCTGGGAGGATTCTGCATCATGGCCCTCCTGTCCCACCGGTACTGTGTCCCGGGCCATATACTGGGACCATAGCACCAACTTTGAGTTACTGCACTTGCCCAGTGGATCAAAAAGACTTTTTAATTGCATGAATCAGGGCTGCGAGTAGGTAATAGGTATGTATCCGGTACTTATCACCCAATGTGGTTACTCTCGTGATGTGCTCACTAATGCCCATGAACAGAGGCATGGGGGTCAGAATCATGCAAAAATCAGCATAAAGGTGGCCCCCCAACTTAGAAGCGATTGCCTTACACAGTTCCACATGATACACTGAGAAATAGTCCTTCCATACCAAATGCAGTATTTCTGAGGGGACACTGTGGAGGCCGTGTGCCACTCCACCAGCAGAGCCATGATTGCCACCTCACTCCCAGAGTTCTCTGTTTCTAATGAGCTTGAATCAGGGCTGGATAGAGACCAAAATTTGGCCCTGGACTTCATCCAGACCGGCCCACTTTAAGTTTGCAAACAAGCACAAAAACAGTATATAAACTATACGCAATTGTGCAAAAAAACATAAGTAGCATAACATAAGAAGTCCTCTCTCACTGCTTTTATTATTTTACTTATTCTCCTCTGTATTTTTCTCATCCTTCACACATCACTTCATGAAGCGGAGGGAGAGCTGTGCAGCCATTACTTTGACAGGCTGTCACTGAAACCGACACACTGAGCCATCGGCCCACCGGGAAACTCCCTGTAGTCCCTATGGCCTGGCTTGAATATTTTACATTCATCCACTTACTTCCTACTCTCTCTTCCCGTACCTTCCGGCCAGGTCCATAGGTTCCCCATTCCGTGGGTCCGGTCCCAAATATGTAGGGTACCAATCGCTAGGGAGTGGATCAAGCTCACCAACCCTCTCACTTCCAGGGTTATCATCTCCCATGCCAAGGCACTACTTCCCACTAGCTGGCTGGTATAACATGCCACACCACTAAACTGGTTTCTCATGACAATAGCAATATGGCTGCCTCTCCTGCCAACTCCCCTTTACAATTTACCCTTCATGTGGCCATCTCTCTTCCCCCTTCTTAGTACCTCTTTTTTATGCATCCCTCTGTAGGAATTTCAGACCAGGCATTTGTTAACTTTAAGATTTTTTACTTGAACTTCTTACAATTTACAATGTTAATGTGGCTCAGTCAATTAAAGACCCTACCATACACAGCTCTAGTTCATTCTTCCAGATAAGAAAAGTCCTTTTATTAGAGTCCATATCCATCTTCCTGTACCCTGTACATGATGCAGCACTCCTTCCTCTCTGTTCCCATAGTGGAGCTTACTCTCTCACAAGCTGATCTCTTTTTAATTGTTTCTATAGCAGGGGTAGGGCTCTGCAGAAAAACTCGGGAAAGTCTGAGTTAGCCCTACCTTAGTTGGTGCAGACGAACACAGAACATTGAGGGACTTTTACAAAATCTGTTCATAAGTGCATGAGGAGTGAAACGTGGACATTTGTCACTATGCGACATCACTGTGCTTATTATTATATGCTTATTTGATGTTTTTTCATTGGTTATCACAAGGTTGCTAATATATTTATACATTGTTTTTTCTATATACTATATACAGTATCTAACAAAAGTGAGTACACCCCTCAGATTTTTGTAAATGTTTTGTTATATCTTTTCATGTGACAACACTGAAGAAATGACACTTTGCTGCAATGTTGTGTAGTGAGTGTACAGCTTGTATAACAGTGTAAATTTGATGTCCCCTCAAAATAACTCAACACACAGCCATTAATGTCTAAACCGCTGGCAACAAAAGTGAGTACACTCCTAAGTGAAAATGTCCAAATTGGGCCTAATTAGCCATTTCCCTCCCCGTGTCATGTGACTCGTAAATGTTACAAGGTCTCAGGTGTGAATGAGGAGCAGGTGTGTTAAATCTGGTGTTATCACACTCACTGTCTCATGGTGGTCACTGGAAGTTTAACATGGCACCTAATGGCAAATAACTATCTGAAGATCTCAAAAAAAGAATTGTTACTCTACATAAAGACGGCATAGGTTATAAGAAGATTGCCAAGACCCTGAAACTGAGCTGCAGCACGGTGGCCAAGACCATAAAGCGATTTAACAGGACAGGTTCCACTCAGAACAGGCCTCGCCGTGGTTGACTAAAGAAGTTGAGTGCACATGCTCAGCGTCATATCTAGAGGTTGTCTTTGGTAAATAGACGTGTGAGGCCGCGTACACACGGCAGAGAACCTCGACGGGCAGAACACATCGTTCCGCCCGTCGAGGTTCTCTGCCGGCCGTCGAAATCGGCGACCCGCCCGTCGGGAATGGCAACCAGCCATTCATCCAGGCGGGCCGTCGAGCAAAAAGAGAGCGTGCTCTCTTTTCGCTCGACGGGATTCCCGACGGGCGGGGCGAGCGCTCTGTGTACACACGGCCGAGGTCCTCGCTGGAATGCAGCTTCCAGCGAGGTTCTCGCTGGTTTCCAGCGAGAACCTCGGTCGTGTGTACGCCGCATGAGTGCTGCCAGCATTGCTGCAGAGGTTGAAGGGGTGGGGGGTCAGCCTGTCAGTGCTCAGACCATACGCCGCACACTGCATCAAATTGGTCTGCATGGCTGTCGTCCCAGAAGGAAGCCTCTTCTAAAGATAATGTACAAAAAACGCGCAAACAGTTTGCTGAAGACATGGTTACTGGATTACTGGAACCATTTCCTGAGACCAAGATAAACGTATTTGGTTCAGATGGTGTCAAGCATGTGTGGCGGTAACCAGTTGGGGAGTACAAAGACAAGTCTGTATTGCTAAAGTCTACAGTCAAACATGGTGGTGGGAATGTCATGGTCTGGGGCTGCATGAGTGCTGCCAGCACTGGGTAGGTACAGTTCATTGAGGGAACCATGAATGCCAACATGTACCGTGACATACTGAAGCAGATGCATGATACCTTCAGAGACTGGGCCGCAGTGCAGTATTCCAACATGATAACGACCCCAAACACACCTCTAAGATGACCACTGCCTTGTTTAAGAAGCTGAGGGTAAAGGTGATGGATAGACCAAGCATGTCTCCAGACCTAAACATTATTGAGCATCTGTGGGACATCCTCAAATGAAAGGTGGAGGAGCGCAAGGTCTCCAACATCCACCAGCTCTGTGATGTCATCATGGAGGAGGGGAAGAGGACTCCAGTGGCAACCTATGAAGCTCTGGTAAACTCCATGCCCAAGAGGGTTAAGGCAGTGCTGGAAAATAATGGTGGCCACTCAAAATATTGACACTTTGGGCCCAAATTTGACATTTTCATTTAGGGGTGTACTCAATTTTGTTGTCGGCGGTTTAGACATTAATGGCGGTGTGTTGAGTTATTTTGAGGGGAGAACAAATTTACAATGTTATACAAGCTGTACACTCACTACTTTACATTGTAGCAAAGTGTCATTTCTTCAGTGTTGTTACATGAAAAGGTATAATAAAATATTTACAAAAATGTGAGGGGTGTACTCACTTTTGTGAGATACTGTATTTTAGGTTGAACACAATTGCTGTAACGGTCACATAAGCTATCTAGTACTTTTTCTATAATCATTTTGGCGCACTGCACTAGATTTATTTAATACATGTTGATATATAGGTTATTTCCAGGAAGAAGTTACCTTTTTAACCACTTCCCGTCCACGCTATAGCTGAATTCCCTGGAGGACGTCAAAAGATGTCCTCCCCTTGGCGAGCGCCGCACGCGCTGTGATCACCTGAGTCACTGAAGCTCGGGTGATCACAGATCAGAGTAAGGGGTCAGTCCCGGCCCCTTACCACCTGATCAGCTGCCAGTCAATGACAGCTGATCACGTAATGTAAACAAAGCTTAGTAATCTTTTTTTTCCTCCTAATGCCGACAGCGCAAGGAGAAAAAAAGTCGATTACAGGCTTAGGTTGCAAGGGACATCGGTCTCGAACAGAAAGAAGGCACATCTGCCTCTATGAGCCAATCGAAACCCCCTGCCAGTGCAACCTGCCAATGCCACCTCCAGTGTCCACAGTGCCACATATCAATGACCACCAGTGCCACATATCAATGCCAATCACCATTGGTGCCAATCAGTGCCTCATCAGTGCCACCTAGCAGTGCTGCCTATCAGTGCCCTTTATTGCCACCCATCACTGCCCATTATTGCCACCCATCAGTGCCCAACACTGCCACCCATCACTACCAGCTATCAGTGCCACCTATCAATGCCACCTATTAGTGCCACTTCCCAATGCCCACCAGTGCCACCTATCAATGCCCTTCAATGCCACCCACCAGTGCCGACTATCAGTGCCCACCAGTGCCGCCTATCAGTGCTCACCAGTGCCGCCTTATCGGTGCCCATTTTTGCAGCCCATTGGTGCCCATCAGTGCAGCCCATCAGTGTAGCCCATCAGTGTCCAATGTCCATCAGTGCAGCCTCAGCATATATCAATGAAGGAGAAAAATTACCTGTTTGCAAAATGTTGTAACAAAATTTAAAAAATTATTATTATTTTTTTTTTTATTCAGACTTTTTAATTTTTTTTAACAAAAAATAAAAACCGCAGAGGTGATCAAATACCACCAAAAGAAAGCTCTTGTGGGAAAAAAATTATACAACTTGTATATGGGTACAGTGTTGTATGACCGCGCAATTGTCATTCAAATTGTGACAGCGCTGAAAGCTGGAAATTGGTCTCGGCAGGAGGGGAGTTTAAGTGCCTAGTAAGCAAGTGGTTAAATTAGTGGTTAGCAAAGGAACATATATGTAAAGCATTAAAGTGGTTGTAAAGGCTCAAGGATTTTTACCTTTATGTATTTTATACATCAGGTCCTCCCTCAGAGCCCCCCCCCCCCATACTTACCTGAGCCCGATCTCAATTCAGCGTTGTGTACGAGAGCCGAGGCTTTCTCAGGTCTCTCCCTTCTCATTGGCTGAGATGCAGCTGTCCTTTACAGCCAGTGAGGCAGGAGTGGGGATGAGCTGTCTTATGGACACAAAGAGCCAGCTCAAGAGCGAGCGCGCAGCCAGTTATGGGGGCCCTCTGCAAGGAGGAGGGGCCCAGAGTGCCAACAGGGGACCCAAGAAAAGGAGGATTAGAGCTGCTTTGTGTAAAACCACTACTCAGAGCAGGTAAGTATGACATGATGTCTGTTATTTATTTTATACATGTTTCCTTTACAAACACTTTAAACTGGCCATGCACTGATCGTTCAGCAGGGACCGGCCAAGTTCCGATCAGTGTGCAGCTGTCTCCACTCAACATAAGTACATTTTTTGATCAAATTCTGTTGAAGGGATATGCAGAAAAACCTATGGCAACCGGCTGCTACAGGTCCTGCTGTCAGAATACAATGTCCCACCTGGGGGGATTTCTCCATTGACCTTGTTTGTGTGGGTGGATAGAGGAATATGCTATTTTATTTATTTTTTTCATCCAGAAAGTAAGCGTGTATTCCCAGCTTTTATCTCTTCAAGTCGTTTTTATGTTTGGAACCCGGTTTTGTTGATGTTGACCCATACAGGACCTGTAAATACTAGGGTTGTCCCGATACCGATACCAGTATCGGTATCGGGACCGATACCGAGTATTTGCGGGAGTACTTGTACTCCCGCAAATACCCCCGATACCTAAATAGAATACTTCCCCCCCCCCCGCTGCTGCTGCCGCATCGAAAGCCGCCGCATGGGTTAAACGGCGTGCGGGAACATCACAGCTTTCATTTAAATAGCTGTAGTTTTCCCGCTGCCTATAGACACTCCCCCTTGCTCGGGATTGGATGGGTGATCGTGATCTGTCCAATCCCGAGCAAGGGGGAGTGTCTATATGTGCAGGCAAAACAGCTATTCAAATGAATGCTGTGATTTTCTCCATGCGGCTTTCGGCGGCTTTCGGCGGCAAAGGTATGGGGGAAATGGCTGGAGGGACATGGCTGCATAGGGGAGGGACATGGCTGGAGGGACATGGCTGAAGGAACATGGCTGCATATGTGAGGGACATGGCTAGAGGGACATGGCTGAAGAGACATGGCTGCATATGTGAGAAACATGTCTATAGGAACATGGCTGAAGGGACATGGCTGCATATGTGAGGGACATGTCTATAGGGACATGGCTGAAGGGACATGGCTGCATATCTGAGGGACATGTCTATAGGAACATGGCTGAAGGGACATGGCTGCATATGTGAGGGACATGTCTATAGGGACATGGCTGAAGGGACATGGCTGCATATCTGAGGGACATGGCTAGAGCGACATGGCTGCATATGTGAGGGACATGGCTGAAGGGACATGGCTGCATATGTGAGGGACATGGCTGAAGGGACATGGCTGAAAGGACATGGCTGCTAATGTGAGGGACATGGCTAGAGGGACATGGCTAGAGGGACATGGCTAGAGGGACATGGCTGGAGGGACATGGCTGCTTATGTGGGGGACATGGCTGGAGGGACATGGCTGCATTTGTGGGGGACATGGCTGCATTTGGGGACACATTTAAAAAAAAGTTTCGGTATTCGGTATCGGCGACTACTTGGAAAAAAGTATCGGTACCTGTACTCGGTCCTAAAAAAGTGGTATCGGGACAACCCTAGTAAATACATAAATGCATGTATTGTGCTCATGAATTCTTTATGGCCCGCACGACCACAAGTGAAGGGTTCTCTTTTACCTAAATACGTTTGCCCTAGGTGTCCTTTCCAATCTCAGAAAGTTGTGAGGTATTTAATGAGGTTTAAAGTAGGCAACTGAGTCAATCAACTTCTCACTTCAAAATTGCTTTCTGTATCCTATGGGAAGCGGCTGTTTGCTGTTCCCACTACTAATGAGAAACAGAACCTCTCCAAACGCCTTTAGAGGGTCAAAGTTCATGAATCTCCCTCATAAATACAGAATCCTAGGAACTGTTTGGAGGAATCCCCTGGGCCGAATGCTGCAATGTGATGGCAGGAAGTGCTTGACGTCTCTGTCTCTTCACTGCTTATAAAGCTGGTAGCGTCTTACGTTGTGCGATTTACAGCACTTGGGGACCAGTAACCAACAATTTGTTCAATTTCTAAGGCAGGCCTGTCTCCTGTCTGTCCACCTTTCCTGCTGTTTATAAAATCAAAGGCGACAATAGGATAAGCTCTGACTTACAAAGCTTCAAGATTTATTTGGCTGGTAAAAAATTGATAGTATATATACATTCATATTTATACTGTATATACACCCACACACACCACACGCTGTACCAAACGCAATGCAAAAGTAGTCACAACCTTTTTATTAACCACTTAGTGATTATGCTATAGTAGTTTTACTGCTGCAGGGCGGGGGCTATGTGCAGCGCGATCATGTATATATATACAGTACAGACCAAAAGTTTGGACACACCTTCTTATTTAACTACTTCAGACCCGCGCTACCGTCAAATGACGGCAACAGCGCGGGTCTGAATATCCAACATGCCGTCTTTTGACGGCCGCCCCCTTGGGCGTTCCCAGCCGGGGAAGCCCTGTGTTGGCCGTGTCCCTTGATCGCGGCGAACGGCCAGTCAGAGTGGCCGTTTGCGATGCGATCTGTGGGCGAATGAGAGGTGATCAAATACCACCAAAAGAAAGCTCAACTTGTGGGGTAAAAAGGACGTCAATTTTGTTTGGGAGCCACGTCGCACGACCGCGCAATTGTCAGTTAAAGTGACGCAGTGCCGGAAGCTGAAATTTCACCTGGGCAGGAGGGGGGTTTATGTGCCCAGTAAGCAAGTGGTTAAAGAGTTTTCTTTATTTTCATGACTATGAAAATTGTAGAGTCACACTGAAGGCACCAAAACTATAAATTAACACATGTGGAATTATATACATCACAAAAAAGTGTGAAACAACTGAAAATATATGTCATATTCTAGGTTCTTCAAAGTAGCCACCTTTTGCAGCAGACACATCTCTAGAACAACTGATAAGAGGAGACTGTGGGAATCAGGCCTTCATGGTAGAATATCTGCTAGGAAACCACTGCTAAAGAAAGGCAACAAGCAGAAGAGACTTGTTTGGGCTAAAGAACACAAGGAATGGACATTAGACCAGTGGAAATCTGTGCTTTGGTCTGATGAGTCCAAACTTGAGATCTTTGGTTCCAACCACCGTGTCTTTGTGCGACGCAGAAAAGGTGAACGGATGGACTCTACATGCCTGGTTCCCACCGTGAAGCATGGAGGAGGAGGTGTGATGGTGTGGGGGTGCTTTGCTGGTGACACTGTTGGGGATTTATTCAAAATTGAAGGCATACTGAACCAGCATGGCTACCACAGCATCTTGCAGCGGCATGCTATTCCATCCGGTTTGCGTTTAGTTGGACCATCATTTATTTTTCAACAGGACAAGGACCCCAAACACACCTCCAGGCGGGGGAAGGGCTATTTGACCAAGAAGGAGAGTGATGGGGTGCTGCGCCAGATGACCTGGCCTCCACAGTCACCGGACCTGAACCCAATCGAGATGGTTTGGGGGTGAGCTGGAAGGCAAAAGGGCCAACAAGTGCTAAGCATCTCTGGGAACTCCTTCAAGACTGTTGGAGGACCATTTCATGTGACTACCTCTTGGAGCTCATCAAGAAAATGCCAAGAGTGTGCAAAGCAGTAATCAAAGCAAGAGAACCTAGAATATGACATATTTTCAGTTGTTTCACAATTTTTTGTTATGTATATAATTCCACATGTGTTAATTCATAGTTTTGATGCCTTCAGTGTGAAGCTACAATTTTCATAGTCATGAAAATAAAGAAAACTCTTGGAATGAGAAGGTGTGTCCAAACTTTTGGTCTGTACTGTATGTGATCCTGCACTTCCGGGTAGCAGGTGCGAGTGCATACCGCGTAGGTGACAATTTTTTTTATTTTTATGGGACTATACAACCGCTTTAACTGATTCAGTGCTGGGAGGCCATTGGGCTCAATCTTCTGCCCACTGTTTAAAGGAACAGTATTGCCTGTTTGAGATACTGTTTGGGTTCTCTAATGCCAGAATCTGGGACCCAGTTTACACCAACGCACTGGACTGTGGGAATAGGTATGACAGAGGCTTTTAGGCCTCTATTCTTTTCAACACCCTTAGTTAAGTCCCGTTTTTGGGGACTAAGAGAATGCAAGTATGTGGTGCAGGTGAGGTTAAAGTGGACAAGTTCCTTTGCCTTGCATGTGCCAAGAACAAGTTCAATTTAAATATCCTTTACTCTGAATTGGGTTGGTTTTCCAAATCAGGGACATATCCAGGGACAGTCATCAAAACATAGGTCTGTCCCTGGTAATCGAGTACAGAAGACTGCCTTGGGGATACATTCTTTGCCTGTAAACACCATTTTAGTTCATGCTACTAAATCTTCTCCCACTCAATACATCATCAAATGTCAGAAAAGTGGCCTACAGTTCCAATCCTGAACATGTGCTGCCAATCTCCTGCAGGCAGCTGGAGGGCACTGCTTTATGGCAGAGTCCTCTATAACACATACAGCGTCCAATAACTGGACTGCGTTCACTTCTGGACAGTTCTGGGATCATAACAATACTCCCAAAGATGCGAGGAGGAATTTGTAGCGCAAAGTTGATGGACAGCAGCATCTTATTGCCCAACAAATTATTTCAACAGATGATTGGAGAGACCAATAACAGGTCCGGTTACCATGCCTAACCTCTGATGTAAGCGAGCCCGTAGACAAGTCAGTAAAATTAGATACTAAGGGCATAAAGTGTATTTCTGTAAAAATGTCAAATAAGTCTACATAGAAATCCTGCTAAAACCGTTTTATTTTAGAAATACTCAAAAATTAACCACTTGCCACCCATGCTAATTCTGACACTTCTCACATACAGTGCCTTGAAAAAGTATTCACACCCCTTGAAATTTTCCACATTTTCATGCTACATTCAAAAATGAAAATTAATTTTATTTGGATTTTATGCGATAGACGAACATAAAGTTGCACATAATTGTGAAGACTCCTGGGATGTATGACATCATTTGCCTAGGCCTAGAAACCAGATATTAACTGAGAATACCATAAAAAAAGTTTCAAAACCAGTGAATATAATACATGGTCCTATCTATTTAGTAGCAAAGGGATTAAAAATAATCAATGTTGATTGAGAGAGTGAAGTTCTGCTTTAAAGTTTTTCTGTGGCTTCACCATGTACGGTAAAACATGCCCACTTACCTTCCTTTTCACTCTCCTGTCACTCCATTCAGTCACTGTGAATAAATGTCTTATGTAACCCAAGAGTTGCACCTCCTCTGATCAATGTATTACTATCTACAAGACTGGATTCAAAACTGCTTGTTGTGGTGCATTGTATTCAATTGAATGGGCTGCCAACACACCCGAATAGACAAAAAATCAGACATGCACCATTTCTTCTGACTCAGCACAGTGGCTGTATAATGTGGCAGAAGTGATTTGGGTTAATGTGTTGAGGTGCCATTGCCATTGACAGGCCATGAATAAGCACTGACCAAGTGTGAAACGCGTCGGCTGTATATGATTCTTGCTGTGTATTTGCGGTGTTTGCTTATGTTTCTTCAATAAAGACAACTTGGTGTGCGGCCGTCCATCCGTTTCCTGCTATTTTCCAGTACCTAGTGCATTGCCAGCACCCATATTTACCTGGGCCTATCCGTGGTTGCATTCGGGACCTCCCTGGAGCGGTGAACCCCATTTTGCCATTGACAATGGATGGCACTGCAACACGCTAACACATGTAACATTGCAGTAAAGCACAAAAGTGTGATTGGGTGCTTAAAGTAAGGTGGAGATGGGCAGGGCAGTTCACAGAACCGTCCAATACATAAAATCCTACAGCATACTTACCAGATAGCCAGCAAAATAAGAAAAAAATCTAAACCTTCTACAATTTTTGTTTAGGTTTACTTTGTGCAAATTTGCAAATATATGTGAAGCCGCACTGCCACGTCAAGGCTCCTCTGCAAAGTGCAGTCCCTAACTCTACTCTAACATTGTTTCTAAATTACGACATAGCAAGAAATAAACTTTTTTTTTTTAATTTGTTAAAAAACAGAGGTTTTGGTTGCATATATTTGCAATTATATGTAAAGCCACACAGAGTTTCCAACTTGGAACATAATTCCAGATAGTATTTTTTTGCTGCTTCAACACATATCTAGTGCCAGATAGCAAAAAGAAGAAAAAACTGGCCTCCAACCTCCCCTTATAGCCAGTCCAACACACACCTAAAAAAAAAAAAAAGTACCAGCCTCCAACCTCCCCTTATAGCTGGTCTAACACACACCTAAAGGAAAAAAAGGTCTACCGGCCTCCAACCTCCCCCCATAGCCAGTCCAACACACACCTGCGGTAAAAAAGGTCTACCGGCCTCCAACCTCCCTTTATAGTCAGTCCAACACACGCCTGTGGGAAAAAAGGTCTACCGGCCTCCAACCTCCCCTTATAGCCGGTCCAACACACGCCTGCGGGAAAAAAGGTCTACCGGCTTCCAACCTCCCCTCATAGCCGGTCCAACGCATTCTTGCAGAAAATAAACTGTCACAATCCTGAAGAGAGCTGGTGGCATTGCTCTCTTGGAAACGGGTGCTGATGAGACTCCTTCAGTAAAGTGAAGGTGTACAAGACGCTCCAGTGATGATGATTTGACTCGGAGATCCTCTGATGCAGATCTGTTAAAGAGAAGAGACAAAGGAACAAATTGTTACAAAGCCGGCCATTTAGAAATTTGTGTGCTGTTGAAGAACTATAACACTATATTACAGTAAGTTGGTACACTGTTCCCAAAATATGATTCTATGAAGGGATAAAAGTCGGCTCCTAGAGACATATTATCCTAATGTACTATGGGAACAGATAAAGGTGCAGATTCTTCTAGGAACATATTTAAAGGAAAATACAAAATTCAGACCTAAATCGTTAAGCTAAAAACCTACCTCAACTGTCTTTTCATTGTTGGCTTTTGATGATCGGGAGTTCTTCTGCAGGGAGAGCTGATGACATCTGTGGTCTTTGTACTTCTCTCCACCTGCTGTTGGTGAAAGAGAACCCGCAATAAAGCTCCTGGTCTTTTTCTGTAGATTGAGTCTCCCGTTGACCCTCATGAGGAGGTATGATTTCCTCCAATTTGATCTCTGTCGTCAGGTCAATTGGTGGGCACTGTAAAGAGAAGAACATTTTATTGGAAAATGTACAGTGATGGCCTTTCTATTTGATATGGTTATGCACACTCAGGTGCTGGGAGAAAATAGAATGCAGAACATTGGACAATGCACTGCCAAGGACCCATGTTTGGTTCCTATACTTACCGTCTTCATGGTAAATGGTGGGCTTACTTCCCCAGCCTCCAGTTCATTCCAGTCTATGTCCATAAAGAATGGGTGTCTTCGCAGATTTTCACAAAGCATCGCTCTCATATCTTGCCATTCGCATAGGAGCTGTAACAACAGACAAAAATAGGTTATCAATGGTAAATAGGCAATAACTCTGCAATTCTACTTTTATAATATTAATAGAATAGCCATTTTTATACTGGCTACAGATGGTGTTTACTTACTATGTTGCCTATGAGGTCCTTGAGATCCATATTGAAATCCTCGGGGAAAGGTGGACGTTCGTTGAGGATGGAACATGCAAGCATGTTAGCGTCCAAGCCCATGAATGGGTAATATCCAGTTGCCATCATATAGACTATAACTCCCAGGGAGAAATAGTCAGCGGCATATCCATATGACAGCTCCAAATAGATCTGTGGAAAGATGAAAAAGATTAGAATGGTCGGTAATAATTATTTTACTGACAAGAAGACAAAAAAACAAAACGATCCAATACTCACTTCTGGTGCCCTGAACATTGGAGTGCCGACCGAGTCATCCAGGGCGTTGTCAGAGCCCACACCTATTGCTGATAAGCCAAAGTCCGCGATCCTCACATGTCCAACGCTGTCCAGCATAATGTTGTCTGGTTTGAGATCCCGGTGTACAATCCCCCGGTTATGAAGGAATTGCAGGCCGCAAAAGATCTCTGCGGTGAGGAATCTGATGGAGACATAGAAAAGATTGATGGTAAGCATTATGTATGGTAATCTAAGCCAAAAAATAACAAAAAAATGATCCTAACGCCACAATTATCAGGTATAGTCATGCATGCTTACTATAACTAAATCATGTTCAAAGAAAATATTATCAATAACGGCAGAATTTAGCGCAATACATAAAAGAGTCTTATATGGATATTTGAAATCGCTGATGAATTTGTAGCACATACAATTTACAAATTCTCAAAAATATTTTTTTGTGATAGTAAAAAGGGCCAAATATGATTGAATGTGATTGTACAGCCGGCTATACATTAAGCAATTTTGCAGGAAAGAGAATTGCTCAATTTCCCCATCAACTCAGTCAGTGTTGATGAATCCCTCCTGCAGAGATTTTGTATTTTGACAGTGAGGCCGCATACACACGATCAAATTTATCTGCTGAAACCGGTCCGACGGACCGTTTCAGCAGACAAATCCGATCGTGTGTACGGGCGAGCAGACAGGTTTGTCCATCGAACAAATTTCAAAGCATGCTTTGAAATTTGTCCGCTACAAACCTGTCCGTCGGATCTGTCCGCTGGTAATACACTAACCAGTGGACAGAACTGTCCGCGCATGCGTCTAATGGATTTGAAGCATGTGCGGAAGCATTTTATTTCCGGGTTTGGTGACATGGCGGCTTTAATGTCACTGCCACGTCACCGCGTTCCCTGGCCGAGGGGATTTTCATCCGATGGTGTGTACACACCGTCGGACGAAAATCCGGAGGAGACATGTCCGCTGGAAACGGTCCGTCGGACATGTTTCAGTGGACATGTCCCTCCGTGTGTACGCGGCCTGAGAGGTTTCCTAGCAGTCAGAATACAATGATCACTGCTGGCGGCTATAGCAAGAAAAAAACAGACAGGTTGGTTGTACAGAAGTCCGTGAACTTCAGTACAACCAGCATGCCCAAAGATGGATCGAGATTCCTCTGGTCCCTGCTGAACCGACTGAATTTTGATCCATCTATGGCCGGCTTGTGTAAGGACAAAACAGGAAGCAATAATAAAAAAAGCTTCCCCGCTCCATCCAAAGTACAAACATTTTTTTACATTTACAAACTAACTTTAGAAAAAATGATGTTATACAAGAACCTGTTAGATAGAAATCATATACATATTTTTGTAGTCCCCCCATACAATATCATTGCTTATAAATATGACAGGACTCAGGAGATAGGTTACAGATTGCCCAATCAGATAGAAATTCGAAGGCCTCCATTGGATGAACTGCTTATTAACGTTGTCTTACCTTATTGTCGCAATATCCAGTGGTGCTCTTTCTTTTATGAAGTCCATCAGGTCTCCACCACTCAGGTATTCCATGGCGAAGACTACTTTGTCCTGTAGAGAGAAAAGAAAGATCAATGTTATAGAAATGATTCGCTATGTGAATCTCTATGCAATCTTGGGTAGGTTGTGAGAAAGGTAGGTGTCCCTTATAGCAGTATTTTGAGAGGATAACACCGACCTCTCTCACAAAATAAGTAGAAGGTAGAGTCACTTACCTTGGTCTTGAAGGCACTATAAACATGGGTGCAGAATGGGCTGGTACGAACTTCCTGAAGTATTCGGCTCTCGTTGAGGATCTCATTGACGTAATAGTCATCCTTGGTGATGATTTTGAGAGCCAGCAGTTCATCATTGGAAATGTGTGATGCCAAAACCACCTGGAGGGGACAGAAGGAGAGAGAATTATAGCTGACATTTACAGAAGTTCTTTTACATTGTTTAATATTTCATTTATGGGCGCAGAGTAATGTCTGGAATCAACATAATAGTATTTTGTCCATCACAGGGTCTTCATTGGTGAAACTGCTGAAAGTCCAGGAGCTTTTCTCAGTCCTGGCTGCAGCCTCACTCCTCCTGGTGCACTGAGGTATAAGTCAATGAAGAGCCCACCAAGAAAGGTGAGACCCTCCCATTCCACTACAACTCATCCTTTCATGATGAAGTTGTTATCCTAAGTTGCACCAACCTGATTCCTTCTCTCTTTTATATCGTTAGAAGCTCAATTGAACTTTAAGCTGATATCAGGATTGCGGATGCATGAAAGCAAAATTGTGCAATATAAGTTTAACAATTTCTTATCATTAAAAAACAGCCAAAACCGGAATTGAAAAGCTTGCGCCCTGCTAGCATGCTTCAGAATGGAAATCTTTGCTCTCTTTAGAGAAGCAGTGGGCTCTCTACAGAGGTTCAGCACCCCTTTCTGGATCAGAGCCCAGAGCTCACCAGTAGGATGGAACTGAGGATTGCCAATTGGAGAGCCCTAGCCCGGGCTCATTGAGGAAGGGGGGATTGAACCACTGTAGAGAGGCCACTGCTTCCCAACAGAGATCAAATACCCCACTCTGCAGCATGTTAGTAGGGGACAGGCTTTTCTACTTTATCTTTCACTGCTTTAGAAAAAAAGTAATGATTACTAATCATTTATAATAGAGGACTATGAGGGGCAAATAGAATGGGTTTATCATTAGTCTCATCAGACCACAGGACATGGTTCCAGAAATCCATGTCCTTCGTCTGCTTGTCTTCAGCAAACTGTTTACGGTCTGTCCTGTGCATCACCTTTAGAAGAGGCTTCCTTCTGGGACGACAGCCAGGCACAGTGGCACAGTGGCGACAATTGATGGCACAGTGGTGACAATTGATGGGCACAGTGGCTGCATTTGATGGCACAGTAGATGCATTTGATGACACAGTGGCGACAATTAATGGCACAGTGGTGACAATTAAGGGCACAGTGTCTGCGTTTGATGGCACAGTGGCGACAATTGATGGCACAGTGGCTGCGTTTGATGGCAAAGTGTATGCATTTAATGGCACAGTGGCTGCGTTTGATGGCACAGTGGCAACAATTGATGGCACAGTGGCTGCAATTGATTATTTTTTTGTTCGTTTGCGCCCCCCCAAAAAAATTCAAGCACCAGCAGCCACTGGATCATATACACTAACAGATTGTGTTTTTTTTTAATCTCTGTCCCGGTTTACACTCATCGAATACATTAGTAGAAGATTTTTTTTTATTATTAAAGTCAGTTTTTTTTTTATTAGGGCAATATATGGAATCAGGACAGTATACACTCCCATGACAATAAGTAGTGACAGGTTAGTGCAGTGATCTGTACAGACTGTCACAGTGGCTACAATTGATGGCACAGTGGCTGCGTTTGATGGCACAGTGGCGACAATTGATGGCACAGTGGCTGTGTTTGATGGCACAGTGGCAACTATTGATGGCACAGTAGCGACAGTTGATGGCACAGTGGCTGCATTTTATGGCACAGTGGATGCGTATTATGGCACAGTGGCGACAATTGATGGGCACAGTGGCTGCATTTGATGACACAGTGGCTGCATTTGATGGCACAGTGGTGCCAATTAATGGCACAGTGTCTGCGTTTGATGGAACAGTGTCTGCGTTTGATGGCACAGTGGCGACATTTGATGGCACAGTGGCAACAATTGATGGCGCAGTGGATGCGTTTGATGGCACAGTGGCGACAATTGATGTTTTTTTTTGTTTGTTTGTGCCCCCCCAAAAAAATTCCAGCACCAGCAGCCACTGGATCAAATACACTAACAGATTGTGTTTTTTTTTTCTTTTATCCCTGTCCCCGTTTACACTCATCTAATACATTAGTAGAAGATTTTTTTTTTTTTTTATTAAAGTCAGAACAGAACTGATATGTAACATATAGCACAGGTACTGATCCAATTTAAAAAAAAAAAACAAATCCATCACCTGACATTGTGCAAATTTATTTTTATTTATTAATAAATCACATAGTTCTTCCACAGAATGTGACTGCAGTTTTTCTTTCCCTCACTAAATATAGATACCTAACATGTGACGCTTTAAAATTGCCCACACTTATGGAATGGCGCCAAACTTCAGGACTTAAAAATCTCCACAGGTGACGTTTACATTTTATACATTATACATTTACAGGTTACCAGTTTAGAGTTACAGAGAAGGTCTAGTGCTAGAATTGTTGCTGGCGCTCTAATGCACGCGGCGATACCTCACATGTGTGGTTTGTATGCCATTTACATATGTTTTAAAACTTTGGTCCGACGGACAACGGTCCGATGGGCCATACACACGATCGGTTTGGTCCGATGAAACTCGCCTTGAGGCAAGTTTCATTGGACCAAACCGATCGTGTGTACACGGCCTAATAGGAATATATTGTGACAGGTCCTCTTTATGGAGAGATGCAGGGTCAATAATACCCCACATCTCTCCTCAAAGCTGGAAAACATGAGATCGTGAAAAAAAATCTCAGGCCGATATGCTGACAGCCGCGATAGTGGCTTTGTTTACTTCCTGGTACCCGGGCGTGACATCATCACGTCGTGCCCGGGCTTCCGACGGACATAGAGATGTCTGATGACTGTCCTATTTTACTAGCTTTGTGAATTTTGGCTGCACATTCAGTAGATCTAACACATTAATTTAAAAAAATGTTTTAATCTTTAATGTTTTAATCTTGTACTCAGCAAAAAATAGCATTTTTTTTTTTTTTTAACAATTTGCCAACCAGGCCAATTCTGACATTTCTCTCCTACATGTAAAAATCATAATTTTTTATTTATTTTTTGCTTAAAAGAGTCTAGAGAATACAATGGTGGTCATTGCAACTTGTTGCGTGGTATTTGCACAGAAATTTTTCAAACAAGATTTAAAAAAAAACTATTTCATGCTTTAAAAAAAAACAAAACAGTAAAGTTAGCCCAATTGTTTTGCATAATGTGAAAGATTAAGTTATGCAGAGTAAATAGATACCTAACATGTCACGCTTACAAATTACAGTGGAATGGCGCCAATCAAACGCAGCTACTGTGCTCATAAATTGCCTCCACTGTGCCATCAAACGCTGACACTGTGCCCCATCAATTGCTGACACTGTGCCCCATCAAATGCTGCTAGTGGTCCCATCAATTTCTGCTATCGTGCCCCATCAAATGCTGCCAGTGTGCCGAACAATTGCCGCTACTGTGTCTCATCAAATCCTGCCAGTGTGCCAATCAATTGCCGCTATTTTGCCCCATGATGAAATGCTGACAGTGTGCCCATAAATTGCCGCTTCTGTGGCACTGTGCCCCATCAGAATCTGCCAGTGTCAATTGCCGCTGTTTGTCACCTGATCTGCTCCGGTTCCATTTGCTCACATTTTAATCTGGACTGGGAGTGGGACTCGGACTGGCCTGGTTACTGGTGGTTTGGTAAGCAGACTTCAGCGCCGGTCTTCTCTTCAATCATTCCCTGGTCCATGCAGGCAGTCGGGCTTGGACGGGAAGAGGAGGAGCCTAGAGGATGTTGGAGACGTCGCAGGTAGGGTGACCACATTTCCAAGCTGCCATTCAGGGACACACACCCTCTTTCACCCTCCCCAAAAAAAGATGAGGATGGTTGCTACACGCCAGGCGGGTGGCCCTAGCAACCAGTTGGGCAATCTTTTTATACGGTGGCAACCAGTCCTTATTTCATTCCGGGACACTGTATTGTCCCGGAATGAAGGTACCCGGGACATGAAACACAAATATAAAATTACAGGATAATCCCGGGTATTCCGGGACATGTGGTCACCCTATCATGTTTATAGTGTTGGTTGCTATAGGTAGGATGGGCTATTTTGAACTGACAGTGGAAGGTTTGGGTGCAGTGGATAGTAAGGGGTGTTGTAGGTAGGGTGGGTTTACTTTAGGCCCCTTCCACAGTTAACGCAATGTGGCTACACCCTCAGTTTACCGTGGCGTACACAGCACACTGTATTACTACTCTCCTTAAAGCGGTAGTTAACCCTCTCTGACCTGTTTTACCTACAGGTAAGCCTAGATTAAGGCTTACCTGTAGGTTAATTTGACCAGATTTTAATATTTTTTTATTTTATTTTACTTAATTGTTTTTAACAAAAAAAATGATTACCTTTATTCCTATTACAAGGCATGTAAACATGCCTTGTAATAGGAATATATTGTCACAGGTCCTCTTTATGGAGAGATGCGGGGTCAATAATACCTCACATCTCTCCTCCAGGCTGGAAAACAAAATCTCAGGCCGACACGCTGACAGCTGCGATAGTGGCTTTGTTTACTTCCTGGTACCCTGCGTGACGTCATCACGTCGTGCCCAGGACTCCGACGGCCATAGAGATAATGCAATAGAATAGACCCCCCTAAGCTAGTAGGAGCGGCCGAGCGGGGGTGTGTTATTCAGATTTTTTAAATGAATTATGCACTGACTGTCTTTGAAATTGCCCCAGCCCCTGTCCAAATCCAATCCGGGGACAAAATCAGGGACAGACTGGGTCCAGGGACAGTGTCCTCAATCCAGGGACTGTCCCTGCAAACCGAGATGTCTGGTCAGCCTATTGTAGGTGTTTGCAATATCTCGTAAACCTACACGGTTTAGAAGATATTTGCCACAAAGAAAGCACTGATGTTTACGGCACGACCGGTGCAGGCGCACTGAGAATAGCCATTCATAAAACCGGCTTTGACGGCTCCCACGCACACGCACGGAGTGACGTCTTTGCTGCTCCGGCCAATACCCTGAAGTAACCTTCCGGAGAGATGTCTGTGGCCGGAGAGGGAGACAAGGATGGTTTCACAGGCTTTGATCTAAGGTAAGTAATTCATAATGAGCTAGTAGGCTAGTCATACTAGCTCATTATGCCTTTGTCTTGTAGTTTTTTTTTTAATTATGGGTATTTAACCACTTTAACCACTTCAATACCAGGCTTTAAAACCCACCTCCATACCGGGCCTATTCTGGCACTTCTCTCCTACATGTACAAATCATCATTCTTTTGCTAGAAAATTACTTAGAACCCCCAAACATTATATATGTTTTTTTAGCAGACACCGTAGGAAATAAAATGGCGGTCATTGCAACTTTTGATCTTGCACGGTATTTGCGCAATAATTTTTTAAACACCTTTTTTTTGTAAATAAATGGTTTCATGAATTAAAAAACAACAAAACAGTAACGTTAGCCCAATTTTTTTGTAAAATATGAAAGATGATGTTACGCCGAGTAAATAGATACCTAACATGTCATGCTTTAAAATTGCGCACACTAGGGGGAATGGCGCCAAACTTTGTTACTTAAAAATCTCCATAGGCGACACTTTAAAATGTTTACAGGTTACCAGTTTATAGTTACAGAGGAGGTCTAGTGCTAGAATTGTTGCACACGCTCTAACGCACGCGGCGACACCTCAAATGTGTGGTTTGAACGACGTTTACATATGTGGGTGGGACTTACGCGTGTGTTCGCTTCTGAGCACGAGCTGCCAGGGATAGGGGAATTTTAATTTTATTTATTTATTTATTATTTTATTTATTTTTTACACTTTAAAAAAATAAATAAATAAAAATTGATCGCTTTTATTCCTATTACAAGGAATGTTAACATCCCTTGTAATAGGAGTAGTGTGTGACAGCCAGGTCCTCTTTGAGAAGAGATACGGGGTCAATAAGACCCCGCATCTCTCCCCCAGGCTGGAAAGAATGAGACTGTGAAAAAAAAATCACAGATCTCATTCTTACTAGCCGCAATTGTGGTTTGTTTACTTACGGGTACCCGGGCGTGACGTCATTACATCGAGTCCGGGCCTCCAACGGTCATAGAGATGACTGGTGACCATTTGGTGACCTGTCATCTCTATGCTGCACATCCGGCGGACGGCGATCACCTCTCCGGGCCCCCGATGGTACGGGAGAGCCCGGAGAAGCACCGGATGTCCCCTCCCGCCGCCTGTAAGAACGATCAAGTGGCGACACCTCAAATGTGTGGTTTGAACGACGTTTACATATGTGGGTGGGACTTACGCGTGCGTTCGCTTCTGAGCACGAGCTACCAGGGATAGGGGAATTTTAATTTTATTTATTTATTTATTATTTTATTTATTTTTTACACTTTAAAAAAATAAATAAATAAAAATTGATCGCTTTTATTCCTATTACAAGGAATGTTAACATCCCTTGTAATAGGAGTAGTGTGTGACAGCCAGGTCCTCTTTGAGAAGAGATACGGGGTCAATAAGACCCCGCATCTCTCCCCCAGGCTGGAAAGAATGAGACTGTGAAAAAAAAATCACAGATCTCATTCTTACTAGCCGCAATTGTGGTTTGTTTACTTACGGGTACCCGGGCGTGACGTCATTACATCGAGTCCGGGCCTCCAACGGTCATAGAGATGACTGGTGACCATTTGGTGACCTGTCATCTCTATGCTGCACATCCGGTGGACGGCGATCACCTCTCCGGGCCCCCGATGGTACGGGAGAGCCCGGAGAAGCACCGGATGTCCCCTCCCGCCGCCTGTAAGAACGATCAAGTGGCGGAACCGCCGCTATGATATGTTCTTACGGTGCGCACAATCGCCGCAGGAAGAAAATGATATTTGAATGATCTAGGTGCCCCATCATTCAGATATCCCCGCACAAAGTACAGGACGTCATATGACCTCCACCCAGGATAACAGATCCCCTTTTTGGACGTCATATGACGACGTGCGGGTTCAAAGTGGTTAAGCCACCCAAAGGTGTCCAAGCAAGGTCTTTTACAATCCTATAATCTATATATTGTATACTATACAAAAAAAATTGCAGTGCACCATAAAAGTGTTCGGGTTTGGCTTGAAGAAAAGGTGGCAACCCTACAGGGCAGTATAAACTCCCATGACAGTAAGTAGTGACATGTCAGTGCAGTGATCAGTACAGACTGGCACTTGTTTCTCCAATTTTTCAGGAACTGATCACATTTAAAAAGAGAAAAACAAATGGGCTGGACATTTTGCAAGTTTTCTTTTATTTATTAATATCAGCTTTTTTTTTTTTTTTACATAAATCACACAGCACTGCATAAAAGGATTGCTCTTTTTTTTCCCCTTACTAAATATGGTCGCCGCCGCTTCAGGCTGCGTATAGCCAATAGCTTTGTACAACAAGAGAAAGGGGGATCTGGCTGCGGAGTGGAGCTCCATGTTTGACAGGAAACATGTGGCCTCCACTTCCACGAGCCTTTGGCAAGTATTGAATGTTTGTGACGTTAAAGTTCATAACAAAAAAAAAAAAAAAAAAGTGGAGGTCACATGTTTCCTGTCAATCGCGGAGCTCCGGTCTGTAGCCACGCCCATTGGCGGTTCCTGTTACACCAGGAGGCGGGAGCGCGCGAACTTTCAGCTCGGAGAGAAGAGAAGGGCGAGGTGAGAGTCTGCGATTCCCTTTCTATGTAGGCTGGGAGTTGTAGTTCCTCCGTTGTGTGATCCTTATAGACCGACTCTTCTAGTTTCTCCATATGTGATGTTTATATGTTGCTGCTTCTATCCTGGGACTTGTAGTTCCTCCATTTCCAAAACTCTCCCTAAAAGCATGAATAGGCCTCTGCTCCAACCGTCCTCCTGGGTGCCTCCACCTTGTAATCCCATCACTACTATGCATGCATGTTTTATAGGTTGTCACTAGTCTGGCATGTGTATTGGGGGGGGCAAAAAAAAAACGCCACCACTGTGCCCATCAAATGCTGCCACTGTGCCACCAAACACAGCTATTTTATCCATACATTGCTGCCACTGTGCCATCAAACGCAGCCACCGTGCCCGTAAATTGCCGCAGCCACCGTGCCCGTAAATTGCCGCAGCCACCGTGCCCGTAAATTGCCGCAGCCACCGTGCCCGTAAATTGCCGCAGCCACCGTGCCCGTAAATTGCCACAGCCACCGTGCCCGTAAATTGCCGCAGCCACTGTGCCCATCAAGCGCAGCCACTGTGCCCGTAAATTGCCACAGCCACTGTGCCCGTAAATTGCCGCAGCCACTGTGCCCATCAAGCGCTGCCACTATGCCCATCAATTGCTGCTGCCGCTGTGCCTGTGAATGCAGCCACGGTGCCCATCAAGGGCTGCCGCGGTGCCCATCAAACACAGCCGCTGTTCCATAAATTGTTACTGCCGCTGTGCCATTGAATGCTGCCACTGTGCCCATCAATTGCTGCCATTGTAAATCGCAGTGCCTGTCGCTTCAGCCAATCAGGTAACAGACCCGAGCACCTGATTGGCTGAGAGGCGGTTCAGTGTCAGGAAAGCGAATATTCATAAGCTTTCCGAACAGCGAGCGCCCAGGATGGTGCCCGCTGTTCACCTTTTTTGGATGCCTCTTAGAGCCTAAGGTGCCCAGCACCAAAAAGGAGTCAGACACCTGAATAGGGGTTGTCAGCGGCGACCATAGATTCATGCATTGCATGTATCTATCTATCTGTGGTGATAGAGAAGTGGCAGGAGAGAGGGGGTGGAGCCTGTGCACCCCTCATAAAACGCACCTCCATTTATGTATTCCCTCCATATCTGATGTTTATAAGCTGGTTCCTTTGTCCGCGCCAGGGCTTGGCTTGTGTGGTGCGGGCCTCGGCGCCAGGGCTTGGCTTGTGTGGTGCGGGCCTCGGCGCCAGGGCTTGGCTTGTGTGGTGCGGGCCTCGGCGCCAGGGCTTGGCTTGTGTGGTGCGGGCCTCGGCGCCAGGGCTTGGCTTTTGTGGTGCGGGCCTCGGCGCCAGGGCTTGGCTTGTGTGGTGCGGGCCTCGGCGCCAGGGCTTGGCTTGTGTGGTGCGGGCCTCGGCGCCAGGGCTTGGCTTGTGTGGTGCGGTCCTCGGCGCCAGGGCTTGGCTTGTGTGGTGCGGTCCTCGGCGCCAGGGCTTGGCTTGTGTGGTGCGGGCCTCGGCGCCAGGGCTTGGCTTGTGTGGTGCGGGCCTCGGCGCCAGGGCTTGGCTTGTGTGGTGCGGGCCTCGGCGCCAGGGCTTGGCTTGTGTGGTGCGGGCCTCGGCGCCAGGGCTTGGCTTGTGTGGTGCGGGCCTCGGCGCCAGGGCTTGGCTTGTGTGGTGCGGTCCTCGGCGCCAGGGCTTGGCTTGTGTGGTGCGGTCCTCGGCGCCAGGGCTTGGCTTGTGTGGTGCGGGCCTCGGCGCCAGGGCTTGGCTTGTGTGGTGCGGGCCTCGGCGCCAGGGCTTGGCTTGTGTGGTGCGGGCCTCGGCGCCAGGGCTTGGCTTGTGTGGTGCGGGCCTCGGCGCCAGGGCTTGGCTTGTGTGGTGCGGGCCTCGGCGCCAGGGCTTGGCTTGTGTGGTGCGGGCCTCGGCGCCAAGGCTTGGCTTGTGTGGTGCGGGCCTCGGCGCCAGGGCTTGGCTTGTGTGGCGAGGGCTATAAGGAGGGAGAGTCCCTAGAGAGCTGAGGCTCTCTTGCATATCATTGAAGGAAGATCGGGTTCAGGTAAATATTAGGGGGGCGGCTGTAAAGAGGAGGATGTTTACCCTCATGTATAGAATGCATAAAGGTAAACAAACATTGAGCCTTAGCAAAGGGAAAAACGATACTAGCTGTACTGAACACCACTGATAGCAATTTGATAGAAGGAAAAGTACCCCAAGGGGCTTTGAGTTGCAGCAAAAAATTAGAATGGATTACAAAGTTCAAGAAATGATTTATTTAAAAGATACATGGTGAAAGAAAGCGTTCTAGTGGGATCAAGACATGAGTTCCAAAATGCGATATAAAAGTAGATGCATTAATACAACCATGAGAGTTCATGTAACAAAAAAGTAAACTTGTATTAGAATCCCGACGCGTTTCGACCTTTGATAATGGAGGTCTCTTCAGGGGGAAATGATTGAAAACATGAATTCTGAAAAAAGATGCATATAAATAATATTTGTTAAAACAGAAAACAAACAAATATTTATACAATAAATTATATACAATCATTGTTCGCCATATTGGCGTGGGTAGGTGTATTTAGAAATCAAGTTCAGCTGAATTCATTACGGTCAGTCTGACTATAGGAGCGATTTCAGAGACTTTTGTGCGGGTTCCTGCACAGATGTCTATTCAAATTGTCCCCGAAGTTGCCAAAAGTAGTACAGGAACTACTTTTGGGAATCGGTGCAGCTTCGCACAAATTTGGACGATGCCATTGCCGCCAATAGCCGACGATTTGCCCTGTGATTTCCCAGGTCAAATCGGCCAAATGTTAATGTGGGTTGAAGAATCAGCTTGGGGTGCCGATATCGCGGGATTTCTAGACAGGTAAGGTTCCTATTGGGTCAGCAGCTACAGTATTTGTAGCTGCTGAGCTAAAAAAAATGTTCAGACTGGAGCTCTTCTTTTACATCCATGATCACCAATGTGTGGGCTGGGGGTTTACCTTTCACTGCCAAAATCGCCCCAATGCGGGTGGAAGGGTTAATAGTACTGACTCCAATGCTGAGGGTTAATAATGCGTCTGCCGACGCCGCTGTTGTGGGGCTGTTGGGTCTGCCGACGCCGCTGTTGTGGGGCTGTTGGGTCTGCCGACGCCGCTGTTGTGGGGCTGTTGGGTCTGCCGACGCCGCTGTTGTGGGGCTGTTGGGTCTGCCGACGCCGCTGTTGTGGGGCTGTTGGGTCTGCCGACGCCGCTGTTGTGGGGCTGTTGGGTCTGCCGACGCCGCTGTTGTGGGGCTGTTGGGTCTGCCGACGCCGCTGTTGTGGGGCTGTTGCGTCTGTTTTTGTACTCCTAATTCTGCAAAAAATGCAGCAGGGCAGAAGTTTTGGGTTTTGAGGTGCAAAAATGTGCTGGGCCGCACTCGAAGCCCTCAATTCATGTTTCTCATACAACCATTCAGAATTTACACATGTTTGACAGAAAGCAACGGAATCAAAAGTGAAGATCTTATGTGACACCAGACTCCGTAGTTCTGTAGTGACGTGTACATTGTATTACCAACGAGTGCGCATCCAGCAGTCAGGTTTGTATTCATCAGCACTTGTTTTGTTTTTTGCTGATAGGAACCATCAGAATGAGGACGGGTGAAGGAAGTTGTGAGGTGGGAACCTCTTTAGAAGCAACCCTTCCAGAAGTGAGCATAATTGTAATTAGCGATGATGAGAGTGACGTTTCGGCACTCGGCAACTCTGTCCTGCTAATTGAAGATACTCCTGGTAAGTAATATTCATGTATTAGTGCCAGATTCCTTCATAGTTTTTTTTTTAATTATTTATAGGCAAAGTTTACCTCCAAAAATAAAATGGTTTTACAGGGAAAAAAAATGTTTTTTATTTTTTTATTTTTTGTACATTCTCCTGCACAGTCTTCCCCCAGCTTTGTGCCTGTATGGACTTTCTGTTACAAAGCTGGAGGAAGAATTAACAAACGACGCACCTGCTAATCAGCGCACCTGATTGTATCTACAAGTGCATCTACGGCAGTGGCAAACCTGCAGTGCCGTCTGCATAGAAGTTAAAATGTTACTGAAGTCAGAATTTCTATTTAGTTTGGTAAACTTGTACAATTCCTCTGGTTTTGGTTCTGTCCTTCCACTTATGTTGGGTGCGTGTTAGGAGACACAAAGTTGCCTACTGTCGTGTCTGCAAATAACAGGGATGGGGACAACCAATCAATGTAGGGGGAACTCTCCTCACTACTATCATGCTGATCAATGGTCACCACCAAAGAGGGGGGACAGGAATACCATAGAGCAATCGGTTTGCATGGATGAAATGTGGTCATATGCTGAGTATTAAAAGCAATATTCAGGGTAGAAGGCATAACTGCTCTGTTCCCAAACCAAGTGTACCCAGGCAGGTGGGACATATAATCCCTTACAGCGGAGTTCCACCCAAAAATGGAACTTCCGCTTTTTTCAGAATCCCTGACTACGGTGTCACATTTGGCACCTTTCGGGGAGGGGGGGACAGATAGCTGTCTAATACAGGTATTGGCTCCAACTTCCGCATTTTCTGCGGTGAACTAAGCTATGTCCGGCCCCCTGCTGTCTTCTGGGAGACACACAGGTCCCAGAAGACAGCAGGGACCAGTGAGAAGGCGCGGTGCAACTCGTGCATGCACAGTAGGGAACCCGTAAGTCAAGACGCAAGGCTTCACTTCCTGGTTCTCTTAATGGAGATGGAGGCAGCAGCACCCCAAGAGCTGAGGGACAGATCGGCTTCAGGTGCCGACATTGTGGGAGCACGCTGGGCAGGTAAGTGTCCTTTAGGTCAGTTTTTGTAATAGGAAAGCAGTGGGACCAACAGGAACACCAGGGATTTTGCATAAAGGAAGCAATATAAAGAAAACAGGATACTTTCTCATACAAGTACATGGTACAGCAGCCACATAGCAGGAAAATTAGGTGTTGGGGTAACACTTTAAATTAGAGGTGCACCGAATGGAAATTTTGAAGCAGAGTTCACAGCTTGTGCATCCTCCCTTCATCATAGCCAAGCCATGTCCCCCTCGTATGCCTTTTTCTGGTGTGAACAAGAGCCAAGTACGCAAGAGCCAATGTCACACCTAAACACTTTCAACTTGTACGCAGGCCCTTGCACTACGTTGTTGAAGGCAAATCTAAAGGAAATCGAACAGCAAAAGTTGTATAGTGTGTATCCAGCATTAGGCTAAACAAAGAAATGCTAAGAAAAAGGGGTAAATATTTATATTCACTGGGCATTTATATTATAAGACTGACTCTTCAGATTCTTGAAAGCCCTGTTGTGACTGGTTCGTTTATTTTATTATACATGTATTTTTTAATATATTTTAGAAAGGTTCTTCACTCCAGAGAAGAGGAAGTTGGAAGTGCTGGATGATGAACTTGCAATAACTTATAGTAAAAAGCCTCACGTGATGCCACACGCCAGATACGACTGCACTTTACATCCTTTCACGTAAGACGCACATAGTGTAAACCGTATTGTGCCAGGAGTGTATAGTGGGCTGTAGTTATAACATGAATGTTTGTTCCCTAGGCGTGTGGAGCAGGAGACTGATGCCCCGTTGGAGCAGAATTCCAGCTTCTGTGGAGAATGTTATTGCTATCTGTGTGACAAGCTTGCTTCAGAGGTAAAAAAATAAAACCTTTTCCAAATCTATTTTTAACCTTAAAGTCGTTATGTGGAAGTCCGTAATCTGCCTCTTCATCGTCCGTGGGGGGGGGGGGGTCTTCTTCCTCCGTCCTAGTCGCGGCGTCTTCTGGTGAATGGGGCCCCCTGCATTCTGGGAATTTTGTGTATCCCAGAGAGCAGCTGGCCTATTCACAAACTGCCGTGCTGCTCACACATGCGCAGTAGTAAACGGGCAGTTAAGCCACATGGCTTCACTGCCTGTTTCCCTTACTGAGGATGGCGATGCCGGGAGCTTCTAGGATCGAGGGATCGGCCTGGGGGGGCTGACATCGCGGGCGAGTAGGACAGGTAAGGGTCCTTATTAAAAGTCAGTAGCTGCTGATTTAAAAAAAAAAATGCGGGTGGAACCCCGCTTTAACCACTTAAGACCCGGACCAAAATGCAGGTAAAGGACCTTGTCCCTTTTTGCGATTCGGCACTGCGTCGTTTTAACTGACAATTGCGCGGTCGTGCGACGTGGCTCCCAAACAAAATTGGCGTCCTTTTTTCCCCACAAATAGACCTTTCTTTTGGTGGTATTTGATCACCTCTGCCGAGAGCGACAATTTAAAAAAAAATGCAATATTTTTTACTTTTTGCTATAATAAATATCCCCCAAAAATATATAAAAAAACATTGTTTTCCCTCAGTTTAGGACGATACGTATTCTTCTACGTATTTTTGGTAAAAAAAATCGCAATAAGCGTTTATCGGTTGGTTTTCGCAAAATGTATAGCGTTTACAAAATAAGGGATAGTTTTATTGCATTTTTATTATTTCTTTTTTTACTACTAATAGCGGCGATCAGCGATTTTTTTTTTTCGTGACTGCGACAATATGGCGGACACTTTGGACAATTTTGACACATTTTTGGGACAATTGTCATTTTCACAGCAAAAAATGCATTTAAATTGCATTGTTTACTGTGGAAATGACAGTTGCAGTTTGGGAGTTAACCACAGGTGGCGCTGTAGGGGATGTGTGACCTAATGTGTGTGTTTACAACTGTAGGGGGGGTGTGGCTGTAGGTGTGACGTCATCGATCGCGTCCCCCTATTACAGGGATGACGCGATCGATGCTCCGGCCACAGAGAAGCACGGGGAAGCCGTGTGTACACACGGCTCTCCCCGTTCTTCCGCTCCAGGGACGGATCGCCGCACTCCAGCAGCGATCGGGTCCACGAATCCTGCGGTCCCGGAGCTTCGGACCGGGTCACGGACGCGCGCCCACGACCCACGGCTGGGTACTAAAATCAACGTATATATACGTTGATGTGCCCAGCCGTGCCATTCTGCCGACGTAAATGTGCAGTAGGCGGTCCTTAAGTGGTTAAGAAGTCATGCCAAACCATGACACTAAAATCATTTTTAGATTTTTACCTTGTACTAATGAATAGCTTGCATCACTGCCATTTATATGTAACCGCTGGCTACTTTTTTTCATTTTAGTGTTCCTCATGGACGTGTCCCTCAGACTGCCATTGTAATGCCCACAACAAGAGCAAATACTGGAAAGAGCGCCGAGACATGGCTTTAGCTGGTATCCTTACCATCTTCAAGCTGGATCTTACAGAGATCGATACTGAGCTTAGGGAAGGAGGTGCTTATGTATTCCAATACCTTTTTTCTATGTTTTTTATGTTTTGCGTTATTAGTCATAAAATAAAGCCTATTGGGCATGCATACTACAAGACTAAAAAAAAAAAACCCACACAATGAAAAACAGTGTTCCTTTCTAAAGAGCAAGTGGATCTAGCATAATAGTATTATTGACTTAACTCAGTAGAGGCAGTGGTAGTAGGCTATTCTAACCAAATGACAGGCTCTAAGTAGCGCCTTCATGGACAATGTGAGTAGAAATGGGGCTGAACTGCCTCTATACAGCAAATTGCGCAAGGCCTCATAAGACCCTAGATATGCCGCCTCTAAAATCACCTTAGCATTGTTTTTGTCAGCTATCGGCCAATTGTGTGCATTTGAGAACAGTGCTGCAATGTGTAGTAGGCATTAACTGTAGGTCTGGGCAAATCAACCCCCCCCCCCCTTGTGTAAAAGACCTCTGCAATGCTGACAATCTGGACCTAGGTTGATGTGGACTCCATAGGAAGGAGACCACAGCAGTCTCAAATTGATTAAAGTACCTCTGTGGGATCCACACTGGAGTGTGCCGCAAAATTTATTTTACACCCCTCACATTTTTGTAAATATTTTTTATCTTTTAATGTGACAACACTGAAGAAATTTCACTTTGCTACAATGTGAGTGTACAGCTTGTATAACGGTAAATTTACGCAACACACAGCCATTAATGTCTAAACCGTTGGCAACAAAAGTAAGTACACCCCTAAGTGAAAATGTATAATAAAAAATATGTGAGGGGTGTACTAACTTTTGTGAGATACAGTGTGTGTTTATATACACACACACTTTATTTTTATTTATGCAACCTCCGTAAGTTTCTGAATTTGACTTTGTATGAGCCTCTCGCAGGCTATTGCACAGCAGAGCTCAAATGTGGGAAAGAAGCAGAACAGGCTGCCGATTGGGTATGCTGCAGTGCAAGTAGCATGATAGGAGGAGAGAATGAGAGAGATGATCTAAGTACTGTGCTGTGTCTCCTGTCACTCTCTAGTCGCAGGGTGGCGGAGAGAAAAAGACCTGTGAGAAACTGCAACACTGAAATATCAGGTTCCTGACTAGACAGCTGTGCTGTGTAAATCTCAGGAAGGGGTGGACAGAACTAAAAAATTGTGGGGTAACATGGTTCGTGCATTTTATCTGTGTCTTCAGCTTTTTGCTGGAAGTTCAGCATTATTTCTTTAATTTCATCCTAGTAGTAACCACCATGTCTGTTTGCTGTAGGAAACCAGCTGGAAAACTTCCTATTGGAGCTCTCACCAGTGCAGCAAAAGTACAGGGATGGCACATTCATGATGCTGGACAGCAAGTGTTTATGTGCGTGCCACCGTGACAAGAATCTCAAGTGTAACTTATGCATCATGGCCCACAAACCAGTGCGTGTGCACAGGTAAAAAAAAATAAAAAATTGTACTTTTTGTTTTCTGGTTATAGTCCGTCATTTGACTCTGTGTTCACAGGAGGCTCTGGCGGCAGCGGGAGCCATTGGCTTCTGCTGCTGTAGATCAAATTCTGTGGGGGGGGGGGGGGCTGAGCTGTGTTAATGGGCACACAGAGCCCTCCTCAGGAGCATCCCCACACAAGTGCCCTCCAGAGTGAACGAATTGGCACGTCATTCACCATGCATGGCTGTAGAAAGCAGCTCTCAGCATGAGTAAGGACCACCCAACCCTTGCAGTGGTATGCGACTAAGCTTAAAGAATTTAGGAAGATGAGTACTGGTATATAAGAAGAATGGCATATTGGGGGGGGGGGGGATAGGGGTATATGTTGCATTTGCAATCCATTTAATTGTATGTAATTTGTTTTTTTAGTCATGTATTTAACAGTCACCAAGTTGTGGGCAAATCTGCTATGCCAATTGCATCTAAGTGTTGTTCAATGTACCAAATGCATTTATCCATAGTATATCTTATTTCATTGATCTTTATGTATATTTCTCCTATATCAAATGCCCAATCTTGGGTCTACCAACTATATTAAAGCGGAGTTCCACCCAAAAATGGAACTTCCACTATTCAGATTCCTTCCCCTTTCGGTGTCACATTTGGCACTTTTCAGGGGGAAGGGGGGAGCAGATACCTGTCTAATCCAGGTTTTTGCTCCCACTTTGGGCATAGATCGCCACAGTATCTGCAGTGATCTATGCCATGTCCAGCCCTTCCTTTGTCCCCCTGCTGTCTTCTGGGAGGCACAGGTCCCAGAAGACGACAGGGACCAGTGTGACCATGCAGTGTGACTCACGCATGCGCAATAGGGAACCAGGAAGTGAAGCCTTGTGGCTTCACTTCCTGATTACCTTATCGAAGATGGCGGCGCCTCCACCTAAGAGCCAAGGGACAGATGCTTCGGGTTCCGACATCGCGGGCGCACAGGACAGGTAAGTGTCCATATATTAAAATTCAGCAGTATTTGTAGCTGCTGACTTTATTTTTTTGGGCGGAATTCTGCTTTAAATACTGTTTGTATCGGCTGCAGTACTATCCCCGCTGATAAAGGGGACACGTCATGCCACTTACATTGTTGCCTTTTTCAGCTTATGGAAATCTAGTGTGTTTTGTGCGCCTGTACTTATAAATGTTTCACGCCGAAAGTCCCCCCCCCCCCCCCTAGAGGCCCTTAGGCCCCCCCCCATTCACACTTATGTGACTTGTCATACGACTTTGGGCATCAGTCGCATGACAAGTCCATACCCCATGTTTTCCATTGATACCCATTCATAAATGTGCAACAAAATTGTAGCGACTTCAGAGTAGTTCATGCTCTACTTTTTGATCTGTTTTTTTTTTTTTTATGCAACTTGAGGGCCAAAGACTTCAATGTTAACCCTCAAAAGTTGTATGAAAGTCGTACCTAAATGTTTTACATGCAACAGTGAATCTAACTGTGCAGAGGGACAAAAAGTCGCATCAAGTCACACCCATAAAAATTTGCAGTTTTCTACTAATACCCACAAAATTCAGGATCCATCGCCTCTCGCCCATACCCTTAAATTAAAAAAAATAGAGATCCCCCTGATGTGTATATACTGTATTTGCAAGATCAAGGTGGAGGTTGTACACCTCAGTCATCTGCATTGTGCAGGACAAGTCCACCAGCAGGGAGAAATGATAATCTACAGTACAGTGATCATTTAGAAGTTTCTAAATTTCTAGAGTTTAGTAAACTCGATAGACCTAATAACACTTTCATGCTCTGACTGTACAGCAGACACTTTTTTGATTAACCATATCGGTCTGAAAATATGACACTGGCTCCACTTTGTGGTATCATTGAGGTAATACTTAGGCCGGCCATAGATGGTGCAGATTTCTTTCCTGCAACTACACAATTCCCCCCATCAACACAGAGCGTGCCGACAGGGGAATCCCTCCTGCCGAGAATTTGTATTCTCTCAGCAGGGGAGTCCTTTACCCCCAGTAGAACACAGTGGTAAGTGATGATTACAAGTGAATCCGGCAGGCTGGTTATACCCAAATTGATCAAGCGATCAACTTTGTACATTCAGCCTGCCCATACACAGGTCCTGCTGAACCGGCCAACATTCAAACTGTCTATTGCTGGCCTTAGTATATGGCAATTTTTTATATATTGTTTTTTTTAAACAAAGCCACATTTTTATAATGTTTGTATTATGACTAATTTAAAAAGATGGGCCTAATATTTCTGAACCTTACCACACAGTTACTTGCCAGTATACAAGCTGGTGACTGAATTCTTGAACAAAGCTGAAAATGAACACCCAAGGACTGCTGCTGTGATGTTACTCGGTGCTGCCAGAGAAATTCTTATGGAGAGGATTTTGATGAAGTAAGTCTGTGGACTTGTTTTTTACTCGGTATTATGGGTAAATTTTGCTTAAAAAGGAATTCTGTAGCAGTCATTCTTTGGGTGGGCATCTCGGGTAGTTGTAATAGCGGGCCCAGGAGCATAAACATTACTAGTAAAAAGGAACATCTGGAAAGCCATGGCAGAATAAAGCACCAGTATTAAAGGAATAGTTCTTTAGTGCTAAGTGACGGCCTATCATGTGGGCCTCTTCTCTACCCACAAATATTTAACTGGACTGTCCCTTTCCCAGCTTTACCCATAGACTGGGTTTACACCACATCGCACCAACGTTTTATGGGCCATTCATAAAATGCTAGCCATTGTATTCTGCAGAGTGTTGTCTTGTTTAAGGGACAATAGCTGCTGGGTCTATGACCATCTGAGTCCCGAAATCAAGTGGGCATACGTGTAAGGCTTGGCAATACATTATAGCATTTTCTCATACAACTTTCCTTTTAGATTTACCAAAACCATATAATATGAATTCAAACCTTAACACTTCCCATTTCTATGCAATCAGTCCCTTGCACTACATGGTTGAAGGTAAATCTAAAAGAAATTGAATAACAAATCTGTACAATGTATGGCCATCTTAAAGAACACCACTGCACTTTATAATGTAACGTAAAGTGTCATTAAACCAACATCATAAAAAAATTGATCAATAAATGGTGTATTACATGCTGTTCATAATCCGTCACTATGAGATTTGTGTTCTGTATTCTGCCAAAAAACTGATTCTGCTGCTCTGTCTCCCCCTTCTGTTCTTGTCCACAATGCAGTTGTGGATTTGGCAGAACTGCACATGCTCTGTTTTCATTGAATTTCTATGCTGAGCATTTCATCCCTATCACATTGGAGCAGCCCATGCGACTATATCGCACATGTGGGTGTACACAGTGGTAAATGTCTGTCTGTGTCTCTCTCTCTGCCCTCTCCCCTCTCTCTCGCCCTCCCTTCATCCCTCCCTCCCTTCCTTCATCCCTCCCTCCCGGGGGAATGTAGGTTTATGGAGGCTTCTCCTTCCTCCTTATTCTCAGACACAGGCTGGAAGGGGGTGTGACACAGCATGTGACTGGCAGAAATCCACCTACACCATGTTATTGCCAAAAAATAATAAAGATTTGATTTCAAATATATATTTGTATAACCATTTAAAACAGTTTGGTTTGTTTTTGTTTTACTCTATATCCCAAAGGCTATTTTGTGTGTTTTTTTTTTTTAATTTATATTAATTATTTCTGAACATGTGACCAGCAGCAGAGGGCCAGAAGCTCTTCCTGCTTATGTTTCCCTGCAGACAGGCTGGGAGAGAGCTGGGGCATGTGACAGTTGTATATCGATTAGGATGACCGTAATTACAGTGCCATCATCCACATACAGACTGAGGAGGAATAATGTAAATTATACAGTGTGTTTAGTATCGCTTTAACATGTCTTAAAATGCCCTAATATCTAAAGTGAATAATTATGTGTTTATTCCCCCCCCCCCCCTCAAAAAAAGCAGCCCAGTCCATTTCTATGATGCATCCACCAGCATTATTGAGTCTTCACTCTCCCTAATGACAAGGTATGTCTGTTAGAATTTTTTATCATTTAGGTCTGGACAGGGTTGTGGTTGATTGTGTAATATAAAAGAGCAGTCTGTCCCCCCCCACCCACCCCCGCAACTGTAGTTGTCTGCCTCGCGCACCCCACAGCATGGAGTCTTGTTTCTCCTGTTGTAGAAGGGTTATCACTCCTTGAGTGAGACCCTCTCATGGTGGCTCCCGTAGGATGTGGAACTAGGACTTCTGAGTACTTCAACTTGCTGTTTTTCCCATCCCAGACATTAAAGGGTCACTAAAGAAAAAACATTTTTTTGCTGAAATGACTGTTTACAGGGTATAGAGACATAAAAGTTAACTGATTCCTTTTAAAAATAGATACAAATCAATCATATAATGTACCTGCAGTTTAGTTTCACTTTTAAACTGGTTTCATGTTTCTGTGAAGTAGAGAGACACACAGAACGAAAACAAACAAATACAGGGCAGTGTTTTGTTTTTAAAATTAATTAGTTCTGAGGAGTTTGACACACAGTAATGACAGCTTGGACCACAGTGAAAAGCTGCCATGGGATTTTTCATAAGGAGCCAGACAAGCAGGAAGTGTGGAGAGCAGAATTACAGCAACTTCAAAGCAAAAAACTGACAGAGGACATGAAACCAGGACTGCAGTTAGGTAAAGGAAGCTATTTAGCTAAAAAAAAAAAAAAAATTCCTTTAGTGATCCTTTAACCACTTAAGACCCGGACCAATACGCTGGCAAATGACCCAAGGGGTTTTTGCGATTCGGCACTGCGTCGCTTTAACAGACAATTGCGCGGTCGTGCGACGTGGCTCCCAAACAAAATTTGCGTCCTTTTTTCCCACAAATAGAGCTTTCTTTTGGTGGTATTTGATCACCTCTGCGGTTTTTATTTTTTGCGCTATAAACAAAAATAGAGCGACAATTTTAAAAGAAATGCAATATTTTTTACTTTTTGCTATAATAAATATCCCCCAAAAATATATAAAAAAACATTTTTTTTTCCTCAGTTTAGGCCGATACGTATTCTTCTACATATTTTTGGTAAAAAAAATCGCAATAAGCGTTTATCGGTTGGTTTTCGCAAAATTTATAGCGTTTACAAAATAAGGGATAGTTTTATTGCATTTTTATTAATTATTTTTTTTTTACTACTAATAGCGGCGATCAGCCATTTTTTTCGTGACTGCGACAATATGGCGGACACTTCGGACAATTTTGACACATTTTTGGGACAATTGTCATTTTCACAGCAAAAAATGCATTTAAATTGCATTGTTTACTGTGGAAATGACAGTTGCAGTTTGGGAGTTAACCACAGGTGGCGCTGTAGGGGATGTGTGACCTAATGTGTTGTTTACAACTGTAGGGGGGTGTGGCTGTAGGTGTGACGTCATCGATCGCGTCCCCCTATTACAGGGATGGCGCGATCGATGCTCCGGCCACAGAGAAGCACGGGGAAGCCGTGTGTACACACGGCTCTCCCCGTTCTTCCGCTCCAGGGACGGATCGCCGCACTGCAGCGGCGATCGGGTCCGCGAATCCCGCGGTCCCGGTCCTGGAGCTTCGGACCGGGTCGCGGGCGCGCGCTCGCCCGCGACCCACGGCTGGGTACTAAAACCAACGTATATATACGTTGATGTGCCCAGCCGTGCCATTCTGCCGACGTAAATGTGCAGTAGGCGGTCCTTAAGTGGTTAAGGAAATGACCTTAGTGTTACAGGTATAAAGTGGCCTCCATAGCTACTGAAGTAAAAGTGGAAACTGCTTGAGGTGCTCACAAGAAAATGTAGGTGCACGTTACAATTCCTGAAGATTTGTATTTATTTTTTAAAGCTGACAGATAAACTGAAGACCAGGCCGATGGCTAAATAAATTAAAGCAGTATTAAATCCAAAAGCAAACATTTTATTGTAGCCTGACCATATTTTAGATGGGATGCCTGCAGATTTTTTTTCTTTAGGTTGCTCTTTTGTTTTTATCTGGTGATCTAGCCAGCAAGTGTGTTGGGGGGGGGGGGGGGTTCTTTTTTTTTTTTTTCCCCCAAAAGCACAAATTCCAGCAGAAAATATCGGTTTACACGGAAAAGACAAGCCACTTGCGCGTTTCGGAAGAGGTTTTTGTCCCACCGAGTTCTGTTTCCATGGCCAAGTCCCTCCTCTTAGCTTCGTCTCAAGTCCTGGATACAAGCTAAGCCCCGCCAAGGGTTGTTCACCCCCGGTTTCTGCCTCTGCAGCCAAATTAGTTGGTGGTCTGTAAAAGCGCTGTGTTTTCTGCCTGCCAAACCTCACATGTGAAATATTTTTTATTTTTTTTGGGGCCTGGGGGGGAACCTGGTTTTGACAGGTATCCGCTCCCACTTCCTGATAATACCGCCACACGGCGATCTGCATCATGTACAGAGTAAAGTAACTGGCCTCCGGTGATTCAGCCCTCTTCTAGTTTTTCTGTTCAAAGTGCTGAATTTATAAGCTTGTATGAGAGTTCAGAAAAAAAGGGGGCGGGAGCTTAAAGGTGTTGTAAAGGAAACCTTTACCTTAGTGCAGTCCTCCTTCACTTACCTCATCCTTCCACTTTTGCTTTTATATGTCCTTATTTCTTCTGAGAAATCCTCACTTCCTGTTCTTCTGTCTGTAACTCCACACAGTAATGCGAGGCTTTCTCCCTGGTGTGGAGAAAGCCTCTTGAAGGGAGGGAGCGAGCAGGCAAGTCAGGGTGCTCTCTACTTTGCAGATAAAGGAGCTGTGTGTTAGTGGGCGTCCTGACACTCCTGCTCGCCCCCTCAAGAGGCTTTCTCCACATCAGGGAGAAAGCCTCGCATTACTGTGTGGAGTTACAGACAGAAGAACAGGAAGTGAGGATTTCTCAGAAGAAAAAAGGACATTTAAAAGCAAAATGGAAGGATGAGGTAAGTGAAGTAGGAGTGCACTAAGTGAAGGAAGCCATTTAGGGAAACATTTTTTTACCTTTGCAACCCCTTTAAGTTGCACTCTGCAGAGCTCAGAGAGTTGAGGTCTGAGTGCTAATTGGAGGCAAGGAACACATTCCCCTTTACACAGGAACAGAGCTGAGACTGTCAATCAGCTGGAGGTTCCTCTCCCTTCACCATTTTTCTCTTGGTATTAGAAAAGTGATTTCATGCTGATAGCGGAGGAAGGAAGCGGCAGACAGAAATGACACTAGTACACACTATAGAGGGATATGCTTTGTTCATATTTCATGTCTGTGGTTTACAACCACTTTTTAAAGATTTCCTGTGCCCTTCAAAATATATATAATTTCCCCCCCAGATACAGTTTAATAGTGTGCTCATTGCTACTGTTACGTCCCCCCCCCCCCCCCTCTGTCATAGAAATAAAATCATGAAAAAATGTATAAATGTAAGAATTTTAGGTAGCAATGTTTGGACTTTGAGTTTTTAGAAGTAAGGTAATATGATGGAAACTTTTTGTATGACATGTTGGTGTTTGCTTCCAGGATTGTGGCTACTTTACAGAGGCTTTTGGTTTTGGAAGATTATCCAAGGAACCTCTATGAGAAGTTTATTATATTTTTTCAGTCCATCCCATTACCTCGACATTGCTGCAATTTTTTAAACAGGTAAGCGTGCCTGAAGGTAGCTAATTGTCTTTTTAGATGTTAGAATATGCATGTTTGTGCTTGTTGATGTTTTCCCATTTTTCCTGTAACTTTTCATATGAGGCAAGATCTATGACTTCTAAAATGACATCTTTGAGGACTCCTCATCCCCATTCCTTGTAGTTGCGCTTCGATCTCTTTCCAGGCCCCATACAATTCTAGAAAACTCTTCCACTAAGACACTTTATTATTATAGCAGTTTGCCAACTCATCTCTACTTTTTTGGAAACACCAACATAGACTCCATTATTGTTATGGGTCAGTACTGTAAACTATATGTACGTGGGAGAAGTCTTCACCTCTGGTAGCAATCGCTCAGTTCTCACTGCTCTGTGAGCAGAGAGCTGGTGACTATCAGCCAAACATGCTTTGGATGTACTTCTCCTTTTTAACTACTTACCGACCGCCCACTGTAATTATACGTCGGTACTTTAAAGATGGATATCTCGGTAATGGCAGCAGCTGCTGCCATAACCGAGATATCCATCTCTTCAGTGGGCGGTCCTGTCAATGATAACGGCGGTCTCCGCGGCGGATTCGCCGCGAGATCGCCGTTATCGGTGGCGGGAGAGGGGCCCTCGGCTGCTGTGTGGGGATGCCAACATGGCACCCACCCGTCCCCATAGCTCTGCTGGGCGGAAGTGACGTCAAAACGTCAGTCCCGTCCAGCGTTTTAAAGAGATAATTTTTTTGTTTACCTTTTTTCAAAAGCTAACTTTTTTTTTCATTTAAGCCTAAATATGAGATGTGAGGTCTTTTTGACCCCAGATCTCATATTTAAGAGGACCTGTCATGCTTTTTTCTATTACAAGGGATGTTTACATTCCTTGTAATAGGAATAAAAGTGATAATTTTTTTATTTTTTATTTCAGTGTTAAAAATTGTAAAATAAAAATCCGAAAACAAAAAAAATCTTTTTTAAAGCGCCCCATCCCGACAAGCTCGCGTGCAGAAGCGAACACATAAGCGAGTAGTGCCCGCATATGAAAACGGTGTTCAAACCACACAAGTGAGGTATCGCCGCGATCATTAGAGAGAGAGAAATAATTCTAGCCCTAGACCTCCTCTGTAACTCAAAAAATGCAACCTATAGAATTTTTTAAACGTCGCCGATCGAGATTTTTAAGGGTAAAAGTTTGACGCCATGCCACGAGCGGGCGCAATTTTTAAGCGCAACATGTTGGGTATCATTTTACTCGGTGTAACATTATCTTTCACAATATGTAAAAAAAATTGGGCCAAATTTATTTTTATTTTTTAATTTAAAGTGAATTTTTTTCCAAAAAAAGTGCGCTTGTAAAACCGCTGCGCAAATACAGTGTGACAAAAAGTATTGCAATGACTGCCATTTTATTCTCTAGGGTGTTAGAAAAAAAATATATATAATGTTTGGGGGTTTTAAGTAATTTTATAGCAAAAAAAAATGTTTTAGTCTCGTAAATACTGAATCTGAAAAACAGGCTCGGGGCTCAAGTGGTTAAAGGGGTGTTCCAGCCCAAAAATGTGTTTATTAAAAGTCAGCAGCTACAAAAAGTGTAGCTGCTGGCTTTTAATAAACACTGACTTACCTGCTCCTGCGTTCCAGCGACGCGCCGACCGGGGCTCCGCTCCTCTCCCCCCCCTCCCCGGCCGGCGTCTCCATCCCGACTGTGGGCACCCAGCCGTGACAGCATGCGCGCGCGGCGCGGCTCGCCTCGCCGCTGATTGGAGAGGCGATTGCCTAGGACCTGTCAGTGTTCTAGGCCATCGCCTCCAGGGAGGGGCTGAAAAAAGGCGATTACGCCTCTCGCCTATTCAGCCCCTCGGCGGAAGCAGGAAGTGGGACAGGAAGTCCCACTCCTACTGAAGCCCCCACTCCCCCCCCAAAAAAAATTACATGCCAAATGTGGCATGTAAGGGGGTGTGGAGTGGGATAAGAGGAAGTTCCAAATTTGGGTGGAACTCCTCTTTAAGCCGACCATAAACGCATCAAAATTTGTCCGCTTGAATTTCAGTCCATTTGTGGGCAGGCTGGTCATACTGAAGCCGATCCTTTGACTTCAGTACAACTGGCCTGGCGGATTTTTATCATACGATTGCTGCCAGCAGCTTTAGTTTGCAGCAATGATCACTGTGTCCTGACAGCGGGGAAACCTTTCACTGTCGGAATACAAAAGCTTTGTGGGAAGGATTCCCCCAACAACGCTGAATGTGTTGAAGGGTGGAATCAAGCAATTTTCTTAATCGGTTAATGCAGTGGTCATCAACTTGGGCCAGGTTTGCAAGATAACTGGAATACATCACAGGTGATATAATTTGCTGCGCAGTGATTGCAGTATTCTAGTCTGCATCTCCCCAAGGTAATACAAAAAACCTGGCCTAGTGGGCCCTGAGGACAGGAGTTGATGACCACTGTTCTATATCATGCAGGTGGAATACGGTTTTGATGTCTTCATATTTCAGATCAACCACCAACGTAGTAGAAACAAAAAGTGTAGCGCTAATTAAAATATATAAATGAATACATGAAAACTGAAATGAATAAATGCGTAAAAACTTGATAAAGTGCTCAAATATTAATAGTGAACAATGTAAATATCCCCATAAGCACACTAAAGCAAAAAAAAAAACAGACTCTGTCTTTAGAGTGATCAAACTTTGGTGTTGACAAAGTTAAAAATATGATCACGACAAACCATGCAGATCTGTGCAAGAAGTGATGAAGGGAACCACCCCACAGGTAAGACTTACCAGAATGTATGGAACCTAGAGCACCTACGAGCACCTACGTTCAATGGCTCAAAAGGGCTTGCGTCGTGGAACCATAATGTAATTTGGGCGATCCTATGAACTTCAGAATGCTGTGCCAGAGATGACAAAACACCAGCAGGATAGAGACAATGTCAGGGAAAGGTGACTTCCTAGTGGGTTGTCTCATAGAAAATAATGGTCCAGGGAATCCCAAATAGATATAGAAAGGTTGTGTGATATAATAGAAGAAATAGCCACATAGCGTAACTCTATATTACATATCAAAAGTTTAATGAAGTTGGAACACTTACATTTGTGGTGATATTTAAGTGCTTCGTATAAAATGTGGCAACAATGGAATCCTCCCACCGCGTTTCCTCCACTAGGACATCTGGGGTAACCACCAACGTAGTACCCTTCTAGAGAAGGAGCTACAATTGAATGACTTAACTGCTCACCCTATGTCCTAACATTCTGAATTTTCTCTTATTAGCCTGAATATCTTCCGATGGGATAACCTTTTCCTCACATCGGTGCTGGCTGGTCAGAATGTGTCAGGAAGCAGGGTGTTAAAGGGCAAGCGGGAAAACTTGTGTGAGCCGCTGCCGGTGGTGCAGTCCAGGGTGAAGAAGATGGAGATGGACCAAAGGTAAGCACTCTGTACTGTGTGGTACTCAGACCTGGATATTAGACCACAATTGGAATGTCAGGATTTTGGTTTAATGCGGATTTCCTATCTATTGTGCATCCTTTATTTGCACAGATCATTTTTCTGGAGTTATAAAGTGTCAGTGGAAACCTGTGAATTTTTTTTTCTCTTTTGACACTGAGAACCTCCAGATATTTTGTGTGGGAATCGATTTTAAATCTAGTTTAACACACATGTGGGAACATGTGTAAATATCTCACGTTTCCACAACTATAGTCAAAACCTGCTGCTCAATGACAGACAGGTGGGGGGGAGCCATTAATACTTAATGGTACCCCTATGCTTCTAAAATCGCAGCGCATTTTTGGCTGCACAAAACCACATGGTGCCACTGCAGCATGCGGTTTTGTGCAGCAGCCCAGCAACTGGCTTTTTTTTTTTCCATAGGTACAGCTTCCCATTAAAATGAATGGGCTGCTGTGCCCATGCAAATACTCTGAGACACACATCTGAACCTAACCTTAATTAAAATCCACACTGTGCATCCTAAATGATAGATCATGAATTCCGGGTACAGATAATGTTTTGGTTTCTTGCAGTTACCGGCAGTTAGTACGTTACCTGAGTGCAGTGAAATGTCCCGACCAGGCTGGGTAAGTTCTATTTTCTACTTGAAATTTAATAAGCAATAAACTTCTTTCTTTCTTCTCCTCCTTCTCCTTCTCCTTCTCCTTCTCCTTCCCCTCCTCTTCTCCTTTCTTCTCCTCCTCTTCTCCTTTCTTCTCCTCCTCTTCTCCTTTCTTCTCCTCCTCTTCTCCTTTCTTCTCCTCCTCTTCTCCTTTCTTCTCCTTTCTTCTCCTCCTCTTCTCCTTTCTTCTCCTCCTCTTCTCCTTTCTTCTCCTCCTCTTCTCCTTTCTCACCCTCCTCCTGAGAAACATTGGGAAGTGGTAGATTAATAGGAACGGTTGAGCACGGGGAAAGGGAAATTTGATATAGAACAGAGGGATACTACAAAATGGAAGGTGTCATTGGCAATGCACAATTAAATGATAAAATCCATAAAAAGTGGGTACTCCCAAAAAGCAAATCTCAATTGAGCCATAAAAATCCCATAGTGTATGGACATGTGCAGCACCATAACATGTGGTATAGCTTACGCGTTTTGGGGGCACACGCCTTTCCTCAGAGCTAGGCATTAGCTCTCATTAGCCTTCCATTTTGCCTTTTTTTGTAGTTTCCATCAAATCACCCCATCTGAGGAAGGCAGCATCCACCCAGTCTTAGGATATGTTTTTGTTGCTCTTCACTTTAGCAGAGTGGCTCTCGTTCAATATGACGTTGCCCAATCTCGCCGCGATCGCATGATTGTGGATGTGCTGTGACTCGGCACGACCCCGTTCTCGGTAAAGAGCCATGGCTCTTTACCTATGTGATCAGCTGTGTCCAATCACAGCTTATCATATGTAAGCACGGAAGTTTTATTGGCTCTCCTCGCCTCACACTGATAGTGTGAGGAGAGTTGATTATCAGCATCTCACAGAGGAGACCTGTATAGGTAATCGGAGAGATGATCATCAGTGCCCTGATTACATTGCAGCGCCAGTCTGTGCCCTTCAGTGACGCCTATCCATGTCACTTATCAGTGCTGCATATTAGTGCCTCCTCATCAGTGCCACCCCATCCGCATACATCAGTGAAGGATAAAAATTACTTATTTACAATATTTTCTGACAAACTAAAACTTTTTTCAAAATGTTTCATCTTTAAAAAAAAAAACGTCATTAAATACCACCAAAGGAGAGCTCGATTTATGGGAAGGCAATGTTAAAAAAAAAAAAAAAAAATGTACAGTATTGCACAAACAATTGTCATTCAAAGTGCGAAAGCGCTGAAATTTAACAGGGCAGTAAGGGGGTGCAAGTGCCCAGTTTTGAGGTTGCTAAAGTGGAATTAAAAAATGGATACAAAATTGGGGGGGCAACAGGCAGAGCCTTTTTTTTTTTTTTTTTTTGAAGACCACTGTCTGCTCTGCCCTCAGAGGGTCACAGGGCTGCAGAACGAAATGCACACCTGTCATCCACAGGAGAATACAGCCCAATGAACTTTGGCTGTACTTCTCCTTTAATGCGGAAGAGACAGTATGTCTCTTCTGCATTCGTTTTTTATTTTATTTTTTTAACCTGACTGGTGCACTGTACAATGAGCCGTGTATGTGCAGCTCAATGTACAGTGCCAAGATGAATGAACTCTGTTCATGCACAGGAGTGACTCGGCCAATGAAAAAAGGTCTCAAATCGACACCCAGAAGCAGACACGGTGAAAATGTTAGTAGGGAACTTTGAAGATAATTATAGTTTCACTTGAAAAGAATGAAGGGGAAATGTTCATGTAGTGCAAAGATGTACGGCCCCCCCCCCCTTTTTTTTTTTTTTTACCTTAAATGGTATGCTTTTTATTCTGATTTTAGAACTGTACAGCACTTTTTTTAAGTTTTTAACTTTTCTGCTTTTTTGCTATGCAGCTTGTTCTGCCTGAAGCAGAAGATGGCCTTCTACATGTGCAAGTTTGGCAACTTCACTCAAGCAGCGCTCTTTCTGCTGCAGACCAAGGGAATGCAGTGTTCTGTGGCCTCAATTCTCACACCGGACCAGTATGAACTCTACCTTACTATGCTGCACACCAATAGTTGTCCACCAGGGAAGGAGCCAGTAGCGGGTGAAGTGTGGATTCCATGTGAAGGTACTACTTGTGTTACGTCCATTACAAAATCATAGCATTAAACATTTTCTATGTATGTGTATATATTTCCATATACAGTAAAACCTTAGTTTGAGAGTCGCTTGGTTGGAGAACATTTTGCAAGACCAGCAATTTTTTTTTATTTTTTATAAATTTTGACTTGATATGCAAGCGATGTCTTGGCCAAAGACTGCATGTGACCTGCTTTGCTCGCAATGCAAATTCATTTCGGTAGAACCTTCTGTGTCAAAAGAAAGTCACTCCACAACATTGTCTATAGGCGATGCACACCACCTGGACAGGGCATGACTTTAATCCAAACCTCCCTCTCACTATTCCGAACGTTTATTTGCGAAAATGTCCATTGATTCATGGCAGACCTCCCCCAACAGTCCCTTGTGGCTCAACCCTAACCTTGAGGTGTTTTGTTCTGTATACCCCCCAGGGTTTTAAATAATTTTCTCAACCACAGACTGACTTTGACATCCCATCGACATGCCTATTTTACTATTAACAAATCAGACATGCTATACGTACTCCATTTTGGTTTTCTGCTCAGTTCTATTTAAGACACCTGACCTAGAAAAACTTCTGAGAAACCCGGACCAGATGAAACTTTTATCTACGTATTACTCCACTCTCGTGATGGACACTAACCCTAGTTTTCGGAGGTCTCGAGAGGTGGGCTTCCTTTGATATCTCTATCACAGAAGAGGATTGGTCCGAGTTCTGTGATACATTCAAACCTCTGTTATCTCCTCACAGGACAGGGTGATTCAAATAAAAAAAAAAATTCACACCTCACCCCTCACCCCTGCTAGACTATGAAATGGGACTATCCCCGCCCCCTCTGCTGACTGCTTCCACGGTTGCGGACAAATTGCTAATTTTCTCCACTGCATTTGGACTTGTCCACTGGTACACGACTTCTGGGTTGACAAAGGCGCCTTCATATCTTCTGCACTGGGTTTGCCAAATATAGTGCACCCTAAAAATTGGCTGCTGGACATACTTAGTGACCTCGCTTTCCAGACTCAGACTAAGACTATTTTTTGCATCCTCTATTTCTATTCTAAGAAGTCCCTCCTGCTGACTGAAAGTCAAACGGAATATGTGGCTAAAACACGGACTAAAGCATTCCACAAATATGGGGCAGATGGCTCTCTAGCCCACTGACCCTCTCCCCTGTACTACCATAGCAGGGGTTTACCTTGCGAGTGTTGTACTAAAGTGGTTGTAAACCCTTTCCAACCACTTTAACTTACAGATAAACCTAGATTAAGGCTTACCTGTAGGTGAAAATATCTCCCAAACCTAAAAGGTTTAGGAGATATTTGCAAAAATTAGCGGCACCGATGTCTACAGCGCATGTGCCGTAGACATCCGGCGCAGGCGCACTGAGTGTGCCGCTACTAATAGCATCATGCCGTTGGTAGCGGCTCCCGCGTACATGCGTGGGAGTGATGTCATCGCTGCTCCGACCAGTCACAGCGCCAGAGCAGCGATACCCGGAAGTCACTCTGGGTAGCATGGGGGCGTCAGAGGAGGCTAACGAGGGGCGCTGTGGGGGCTTCGATCTCGGGTAAGTAATTCATAATAAGCTAGTATGCTATGCATACTACTTTATTATGTCTTTGCCTTGCAGGTTGTCTTTATTTTGTTTTGACAAGGTTTACTTCGTCTGTAAACAGGAACTTTTGTTATGCCCAGGATGTTTACAGTAGGTGACTGGGATATTGTGTCAATCTCGCTCCCTTTCTCGGCGAGATTGACCACCTACGAGCCCCATCGCGGGAGCCAGCGCCGAGCTGGCTTGCCGCGATGGAGACAAAGACGTCATAGAAGCGACGGGGATCCGACGCGGATTCCCGCCAATTCTACACGTGGGCGGAGTTTGTTATGAATCCTGAAGGAGAAATCCCCGCCGGATTTTTAAAGAAAAATCCGGCATGGGTTCCCCCCTCAGGAGCATAACGGGCCCTTAGGTCTGTTATGGGTTGTAAGGAGACCCCCCTACGCCGAAAAAAACGGCGTGGGGGTCCCCCCACAATCCATAACAGACCCGTATCCAAAGCACGCCGGCCGGCCGGTCAGGAAGGGAGTGGGGGCGAGCGAGCGCCCCCCCCCCCCTCCTGAGCCGTACCGGGCAGCATGCCCTCAACATGGGGGGGTCAGGTGCTCTGGGGTAGGGGGCGCACTGCGGCCCCCCACCCCAGAGCACCCTGTCCCCATGTTGATGAGGACAGGGCCCCTTCCCGACAACCCTGGCCGTTGGTTGTCGGGGTATGCGGGCGGGAGGCTTATCGGAATCTGGAAGCCTCCTTTAATAAGGGGGCCCCCAGATACCGGCCCCCCACCCTAAGTGAATGAGTATGGGGTACATTGTACCCCTACCCATTCACCTGCAAAACAAAAGTTTAAACACAAATAAACCACACAGTGTATTGAAATATTTTATTAGTTGGCCGCCGGGGGGGTGTGTATGATCGCTTTTATAAAAGCGCCCCCCTCCGGCGGGCTTCTGTGGGGGGTGGGTGCCGCCGTCTGGTTCTTTTCCGCCGCCGGGGGGGGCGCTTTGATAAAAGCGCCCACCACCCGGCGGGCTTCTTTCGACGTCTTCGGCGGTGGGGGGGTCTTCTCCCACTCTCCGGGGTCTTCTCCCGCTCTCCGGGGGTCTTCTCCCACTCTCCGGGGGTCTTCTCCGCTCTCCGGGGGTCTTCTTCTTCTTCAGGACTCGCCGCCGCTATCTTCGTGTGTTAGCTCAATTACTAGCGGCGGCGGTCCCCTCTTCTGCGACGTCGGCGTCTTCTTCTTCTTCTTCTGCTGTCCAGATGTTGACGCGACGCTTCCTCCCGCTGTTATGCCCGGCTCGCAGCGAAATATATAGGCCTGTCTTGTGACGTCGCAGTCCCATCATGCTCCGGTAGGTAGCACGTGCTACCTACCGGAGCATGATGGGACTGCGACGTCACAAGACAGGCCTATATATTTCGCTGCGAGCCGGGCATAACAGCGGGAGGAAGCGTCGCGTCAACATCTGGACAGCAGAAGAAGAAGAAGAAGAAAAAGACGCCGACGTCGCAGAAGAGGGGACCGCCGCCGCTAGTAATTGAGCTAACACACGAAGATAGCGGCGGCGAGTCCTGAAGAAGAAGAAGACCCCCGGAGAGTGGGAGAAGACCCCCGGAGAGTGGGAGAAGACCCCCGGAGAGTGGGAGAAGACCCCCGGAGAGTGGGAGAAGACCCCCCCCGCCGCCGAAGACGTCGAAAGAAGCCCGCCGGGTGGTGGGCGCTTTTATCAAAGCGCCCCCCCCGGCGGCGGAAAAGAACCAGACGGCGGCACCCACCCCCCCACAGAAGCCCGCCGGAGGGGGGCGCTTTTATAAAAGCGATCATACACACCCCCCCCCCCCCGGCGGCCAACTAATAAAATATTTCAATACCCTGTGTGTTTTATTTGTGTTTACACTTTGTATTTGCAGGTGAATGGGTAGGGGTACAATGTACCCCATACTCATTCACTTAGGGTGGGGGGCCGGTATCTGGGGGCCCCCTTATTAAAGGGGGCTTCCAGATTCCGATAAGCCTTCCGCCCGCATACCCCGACAACCAACGGCCAGGGTTGTCGGGAAGGGGCCCTGTCCTCATCAACATGGGGACAGGGTGCTCTGGGGTGGGGGGCCGCAGTGCGCCCCCTGCCCCAGAGCACCTAACCCCCCCATGTTGAGGGCATGCTGCCCGGTACGGCTCAGGAGGGGGGGGGGCGCTCGCTCGCCCCCACTCCCTTCCTGACCGGCCGGCGTGCTTTGGATACGGGTCTGTTATGGATTGTGGGGGGAACCCCACGCCGTTTTTTCGGCGTAGGGGGGTCTCCTTACAACCCATAACCGACCTAAGGGCCCGTTATGCTCCTGAGGGGGGAACCCATGCCGGATTTTTCTTTAAAAATCCGGCGGGGATTTCTCCTTCAGGATTCATAACAAACTCCGCCCACGTGTAGAATTGGCGGGAATCCGCGTCGGATCCCCGTCGCTTCTATGACGCGCTCGCTGGAATGTACTTTTACTATTCCAGCGAGTGCGAGATGTCGGCAGCCTGTCGCCGAGATTCAGCGCGATGCTGGCGTGCTGAAAACACATTCTCGGCGGCAGGCACTGTAAATACCCTATTGTTTACTCCTCTGTTGATGTTTATATTCACTTGTAGATGTAATATATAGTTTATTATTGCACACTGCCAAATTTTCATGATATGCTGGTGTAGGAGCATTCTGTTATCGGTGTTGTAGCTTTTGTTTGTACCTTTTTTTTTTTTTATGTCGTAAAACTGCTAAAAAAAAAAAAATCTTTCAAGAAAAAAATATATATTTTATTATAGAAGGAGATACCAAAAAGGCATTTTTACAAGCTGACCAGAGTTTTATTGTAAAATAACAGCCAGCCTTTTTAAATGGTGTGCTAATTGGATTCAGACTCTGAAGAATGATGTGAGCCTTTAGTGACCCTTTAAGACCCGGACCAATATACAGGTTAAGGACCTTGCCCCTTTTTGAGGTTCGGCACTGCGTCGCTTTAACTGACAATTGCGCAGTGGTGCGATGTGGCTCCCAAACAAAATTGGCGTCCTTTTTTTCCCACAAATAGAGCTTTCTTTTGGTGGTATTTGATCATCTCTGCGGTTTTTCTTTTTTGCGCTATAAACAAAAATAGAGCAAAAATTTGGGAAAAAAATTCAATGTTTTTTGCTATAACGATCTAATAAAAAAAAGTTTTCCCCAGTTTAGGCCAATATGTATTGTTCTACATATTTTTGGTAAAAAAAACGCAATAAGCGTCTGATTGGTTTGCGCAAAATTTACAAAATAGGGGGTAGTTTCATAGAATTTTTTTTAATACAAATGGCGGCGATCAGCGTTTTTTTTTTCGTGACTGCGACATTATGGCGGACACATTAAACAATTTTGACACATTTTTGGGACCATTGTCATTTTCACAGCAAAAAATGCTATAAAAATGCATTGATTACTGTGAAAATTACAATTGCAGTTTAGGAGTTAACCCCTCCCGCGCCCCCTAGTGGTTAAGTTTGACCTGATATGTGTTTCTAACTGTAGGGGGGCGGGGCTGGACGTGTGACGTCATTGATCGCCTTTTTCCTATATCTGGGAACAGACGATCAATGACACTACCGCAATGAAGAACGGGGAAGGTGTGTTTACACTCGCCTCTCCCCGTTCTTCAGCTCCTGTGAGCGATCGCGCATATACCCAGCCGTGCCATTCTGCCAATGTATATGTGCAGGAGGCGGTCCTTAAGTGGTTAGATGCAGGACAATGCTATATTCACCTAAATTTGAAGCAAATACAGCAAGCAACCTTTGGAAGGTATAATCTCAATTATCCCATAACTTAAAGTGCTTTGTTCTTCAACAGGTCCTCCACTAAAGGCTGGGGTTTTCCTACGAATAGCCCTGCGAATCCTGCTCTGCAATAATGCATTTCTACATGAGGTTAGTCCTTTGTTTAATGTGTTTTTCTCCAAGGATAATTACTTTTTATTGACGTTATCCTTATTGAGGCCCTAAGCCCCCCCCCCCCCCAGCATCCCTTCAAAGTCTTTAACCACTTACCTACTGTGCACCTACACCCCCTTCCTGCCCAGACAAAATATAAGCTTCCGGCACTGCGTCGCTTTAACTGACAATTGCGCGGTCGTACGACGTAGCTCCCAAACAAAATTGGCGTCCTTTTTTTCCCACAAATAGAGCTTTCTTTTGGTGGTATTTGATCACCTCTGCGGTTTTTATTTTTTGCGCTATAAACAAAAATAGAGCGTCAATTTTTAAAAAAATGCAATATTTTTTCCTTTTTGCTATAATAAATAACCCCAAAAAATATATAAAAAAAATATTTTTTCCCTCAGTTTAGGCCGATACGTATTCTTCTACATATTTTCGGTAAAAAAAAAATGCAATAAGCGTTTATCGATTGGTTTGCGCAAAATTTATAGCGTTTACAAAATAGGGGATAGTTTATGGAATTTTTTTTTTTTTTTTTTTTTTTACTATTAATGGCGGCGATCTGCGATTTTTTTATTGGGACTGCGACGTTATGGCGGACATTTCGGACACTTTTCTGACATTTTTGGGACCATTTACATTTATACAGTGAAAAATGCTATAAATATGCATTGAATACTGTATAAATGTGACTGGCAGTGAAGGGGTTAACCACTAGGGGGCGGGGAAGGGGTTAAATGTATGTCCTATGAGTGTTCTAACTGTAGGGGGAGGGGGGGTGACTGGGGGAGGTGACCGATTGTGTCCCTATGTACAAGGGACACAACCGCTCTCCTCTCTCCCTGACAGGGACGTCCAGCTCTGTGTTTACACACAGAGCTGCATGTCCCAGCTCAGTTTCTGAGCAATCGCGTGTGCCCGGCGGCGATCGTTGCCGCCGGGCACTCGCACGGGATCCCCGCGGAGCGGCGGGTGCGCGCGCGCGCCGCCGGCGACGCGCGCGCGCCGCCCGCCCGCGGCTTTAAAGGGACATCACGTCATATGACGTGATGTCAGAACAATGGAGTCGTCTGCCCGCCGTCATTTGACGGTGGGCAGATGACAAGTGGTTAAAATATAAAACCAAAGTCAAAGTCTTGCTTACCTGTCCCCCACTGAACTTTTCCAGACTTTCTCTGTGCAGCTTGGTGGATGGCCCACTGCCTATTCCATTTCCATTCATTCCTATGGAAGGAATATTTACCAGGGGGCACAATGTATGTCACTAAGCTGGATGTATCGAAGGCTGCAGACCTCCACATATGAGAAATTCACTACATTTTTCATAAACACAAATGCTGTACATTACAAAGTCTTGTCTATTTTGTTTTAACCAAAAAATTCTGACATGTAATACCCCTTTAACTTTCCATTTTGTACCATTTCATTTAGGTCAGGTGCTGGAGTACGGTGGTCCGCATCTGGAGTACCAGTGAATGTTTGTCAAAGGAGGGGAAGCTAATTCCAAGGATTATCCCCGAACCTGATAAAGATTTTCAGATGGTATGGAATATAAATGGTTATATGTATGATTTTATAGGGCATGTACAATGCAACTACTGGGGATATGTGGACATCTACTGCTGACTTGTCGGATTTACATTCTGGTGCTGTAATAGCCAGGAGTGTTTATAAAACCACCCGCTGCTGCCAACTTATGACGCATGTTGATGGCAGTGCAAGGTCTAAGCTCACTTTACAGACTGTGCTGATGACCGGTGCCTCAGTGCTATTGTACTGTCATTTAAGCATCAAGCAAATTACACTTTCTTTTTATTTTATTTTTTTTGCGGCCGAGAGTTAAAGGTGTACAGTGGAACCTTGGATTACGAGCATAATCTGTTCCAGGAGAATACTTGTAATCCAAAATGCTCGCATATCAAAGCGAGTTTCCCCATGGAAGTCAATGGAAATGAAGATAATTCGTTATACATTGACTTCTATTGCATGCAATACCGCATGTGGCCAGAGGTGGAGGAAAATTGGGAGAGACTCGGAGACTGCTTGGATGCACTCAGGGATCCCTTGGAAAGTTTCCGAGTGTCACCAGCGCCCCAGCACCTCTGGCCAAATGTGGTACTGCACACCACGAGGCTTGAATCCTGCTCTTATTGCAAGACAACACTCGCAAACGGAGTTAGGATTTTTTATTTTTTTCAATGGCTCGTATTGCAAAACGCTTTTTTTTTTTTTTAAGGGTACATTTTATTGTACATATTATCAGCATCATACAATGATATAACACAGTACATATCTTTGTACATTATATTTCACTTACATCATCAAAGACAGCAAAACGCTCTTTAACCGTGTTACTCGCAATACAAGGTATTGCACTATTTAGGATACAACTAGTAAAAGGTAGGGGACCACACACCCTTCTTCATCCTCCAACACACCCCCACCCCTTCATCCTCCAACACACCCCCCCACAGGGGGCATGACTTTGGGGGCGACTCAGCGAGGCGTACTTAAGACGACTTCAGAGGCCACTTGCAAAATGACGTCTGTATTGAAGTCAATGCAAGTCGCCCCCAAAATCGTACAAGAACCTTTTTCTAAGTCTTATTGGATTGGTTCCATTGAACAGAGCGGATCGTGATTTGTCAGGCGGCTGAGTGGCCCCTGTGTGAATCGGCTCTAAGGCTCGGTTCACACTGCTGCAACATGGGATCCAAATTGTGAGACCCCAAGTCTCTTCATATGTCAAATTTAATATGAGAGCCGTCTTAACTGATGGTCTACACAAGTCGCTCTGACTGAAAAAAAAAGGTTCCTTCACTACTTTGGTCCGACTTGGGTGCCATTTCGGCCCTTGTACAGGCTCCTAAAATAACATCCAAGTAGCATCAAGTTGGAAGGAATTTGCAGGAAGTACGACTTTGCAGTTGCACCCGTGTGAACCGAAGCCAACACTGACCTCAATCGAAGCTTAATCTAGCTATTTTTCTTTATTTTTATTAGCACACATTTGTTTACATTTTTCTTTACTGCAAGGGAAGAAAGATGCAATACATCTTTCTCTCCATTCAGAAGAGAAAGAAAGGAAAACACATAGGCGGGCTTCAGAGCGACTAATCGCCGTGTTATAGCCAATCGGAGGCCTACACATCGATCAGGTGACCAAGAACCGACAGGTACACATGGGAGGTGCAGGCAGTTTTCCAGGCACTGATTTTGTTAATTCTGATTAATCTAGATGCTGCTAGATATGTCGTGCCCAATTCTGGATGAGCTGCAGAGACACAATATGCCAAACTTACCGCCTCCATTTCATCAGGTAGGCTGTGCTTTTTGTCTTTCATGCCTCACGAGTTTTTGTTAGTGTTTTACTAAAGTAATGTTTGTTTTTATTTTAAAAATGGTATACTCGTCTACTCTGTCAGCGATCGCCCCATTTCCCCCAAAGGAATGAACATTTTGTAAAGTTATACATTTGGGTATTCTGAATAGTGACAATGTTGAAAAGTACATTTTATTTATATTACATTTGCAAATAATTTCTGTGTTTTTTTTTTTCTTTTGTCTCCTCTTTCTTTTCCTGTAGCCTCATAGGGTTGCTGCAGAGTTCATAGTGATTGTTCAAGCTGTCACCCGTTTTATGCTGTCTGCAGCTCTTCCATTGCCTCCCATGTTAGAACTGGTCTTCGCCTTTGGGGTGAGTTTTAAACCCAAGTGTTTTGTAGGGTTTGTGTTTAGTTTACAGAATAGTAGAGCTTGCCAGTAGAAATAAAAATTGTGACGCAAGTTATTTTTAAGGAGCACGAATGTGAAAGATTTGTATTTTAGAGGCAGTATTGGCATTCTCATGTAATGTGTCTACAGTCTGACCAGATGCAATGTCACCAGTGCTGGTGACTTAAAATCTTTGCATCTGTTTGTGCCATGGCACCACCTGTTGCATTCACTTTGAGCACCTATTAAAGCGGTTGTAAACCGCATATACAATTTTTTTTTTTTTTTGTAAACCTGCAAGGCAAAAGGCATAATCAGCTAGTGTATGCACCGCATACTAGCTGATTATGAAATACTTACCTCGGAACGAGGTGAACACTTACCTGGTCCACGCCGAGCGAGATGTCATCTTTGCTCCGGCGTGTCTTCCGGGTATCGCCGCTCCAGCGCTGTGATTGGCTGGAGCGGCGATGACATCACTCGTGCGCGTGGGAGATTTCAAATTCGTCGTGGATTCCCCCCTGCGCCGCTGCAGGGGAATATCTCCTGAACCAGGGGTGTCCAAACTTTTTTCAAAGAGGGCCAGATTTGATTAAGTGAACATGGTAGAGGGCCGAATATTTTGCCTGACATTCTTTGAACCATTAAAATTCTGTCTAATTGTGTTTGTCCGAGCACTACTACATGGCCCAACAAGAATTCTCTTGCCTTTGTGGCTGTGTGGGGTGAAGATGAGCTCTGTGTGTTTATTTGTATATACTGTATTTATTTCTTTTGTGGCCCCAACGAATCCCAGAGCGCTGCTTAGGACCAAGGATGAGCTTGGGGGTGTTATTTGGATATACCATATTTATCGGCGTATAACACGCACAGGCTTACCGTTGCCATGAATGCAGCCTCACATGTGCCATGAATGCAGCCTTACCGTTGTATCCGTGCAGCCTGATCGATGTCCACCTGCAGCCTCGGGGGGCGGAACGAGTGCCGACAGATTACAAACAGGAGAATCTCTTGTTTACTCTGTGACCTCTTTAATACAAAGTCCCGCCTCCTTATGATAGACAGAACAGTCGTCCAATGGCATCCCAGGAGATGGGACTTCCAATAGACGCTGCTGAGTAAACAGGAGATTCTCTTTGTGTAATCTGACCCGCTCTTCCTGCCCCCTCCCTGTCCCCTCCAAGGCAGTGCCAATAAATACAGTAAATATCTTTTGTGGCCCTGAGGGCCACAAACTATATATATCCAAATCCCCAGGGGGGCCATATTAAATCAACAGGGGGGCCGCATTTGGCCCCCGGGCTGGACTTTTGACATGCCTGTCCTAAACCGTACAGGTTTAGGAGATATTCTTTATACCTACAGGTAAGCCACTATGTAAAAGTCAAAAAGTGGGTTTACAACCACTTTAATTAAAAAAGATGAGTGCTTGTTGGGGATATTCCCTGATTTCAGAACCTACGTTCACTAAGATTTTTAATTTTTTTTGCATGAAACACTATTTTTCGTCTAGGAAAATCATAGCCAGACAATGGATGAGACTAGGGTTGTCCCGATACCACTTTTTTAGAACAGAGTACGAGTACCGATACTTTTTTTCATGTACTCGCCGATACCGAATACCGATACTTTTTTTTAAATGTCGTGTGACAGTTTTCAAACCACAATACAGACTAAGGATATTTTCTTTAGAATTATGAAGAACTCTAACTCAAGACAAAAAATGAGTAAAAATGAATAAAAAAAATGTATTTGCTTGTCACGCAGTAGTAAAAAACTCAAAGAATTTTCACAGAACATGTTGATAAATACAAAAAAAGTATTCTATTTAGGCATCGGGAGCATTTGCGCGAGTACAAGTACTCCCGCAAATACTCGGTATCGGTCCCGATACCGATACTAGTATCGGTATCTGGACAACCCTAGATGAGACAGTTGCCTCCCCGATTCAATGACTGGATGTTCCCAACAAAGAGTTGTATGAGTTTTCATTTTTTACGCTTGTTGGCAGGCCATATCTCAGCAATGGCATATATGTGGGGATTTAGGCACTGAGGAGTCCCTAAAAAAACAAAAAAAAAACACACTCTGGGATTTGTAAGAGTTGGCCTTAGTCCCAACCCAGAGGTTGTGATATTTGGTCTGACTCTGGATTCTGGTCAGGGGAGACTGGTTTTTCCTCCAGATAAGTGTCTCTCTAAACATTCAGGAGGTCTTCTCAAGATTGAGCGATTCCTCAATTCACTTTTGCATGAGGGTTTATTGCCCTCTTGGAAGCAGTGCCCTTTGCCCAGGTTCATTCCAAGCACCTCCAAAGGAATGTCTTTGAAGCATGGGACAGGAGTTTACAGTCATTAGATTTCTTGATACCATTTCTTTCCAGCATGGGACTGTCTCTGGACTAGTGGATATCTTCATGGCTGTTGGAGATGGGGGAAATCCTATCTCCCTCTGTCCTGGAGGGTGCTGATGATGGACGCCATCCTGGTGGACTGGGGTGGAGTTCTAGACAATCTCTCCATTCAGTAGACCTGGTCTCAAAAGAGGTTGTTGCCCATCAACATCTGGAATTAAGTGGTTGGTGCAGCTGAAGGGCCGCTTTCTAAAGATTCAGTTGAACACCATGTCAGTGTTCATACATCATGAAGGAGGCACTAAAAGGCTGCTCAGAAGGAAGATGATCTCCTTCCTTTCTTGTGGGGAAATTTCTAAATAAATTATTGCTACCCTACTAAAGACTTGGAAGTTGATTTAGTTTGGGTCTTGAAAATCCTATTTCCCATTGAAAACGTCTGATCTATGACAAAACGCATCTGGGAGGACGCGCAGTGACATCACCGCGCTGAGGAGGAAGGGCTCTGCTTGTTGCCGGCTGGCGTCTGTTTTATGTCTGATTTTATCTTCTTTGTAAGTACCCCTTACACCTTTTTAGTTAAATAAGTTTTTATGGAATTACGCTAGGGTGTACCTTTCTCTATCCATGTTCATCTGGATGAGACTGTGAATTCCCTGGAAGCTTTATCTGGAAACGTTAACCCTACTGGTCCATTAGTCTCTAAAGGCCGCGGCTGGGCTATAGCCGATTGCTAATCGAGCTTGCCCTTTCTGGTAAGGGGCTTTAATACTCGGTGGTGGATCCTCACTTCAGTGTGAAAACACATTTGTTGTCACAGTGGTTCTGAAGTTTTGGAGGAATTTTATCTATTTTAAGTTTGTGACTTTTTATTTTTAATTTTGTTTATTGGCGCAGCTTTAATTTTCTTTTCAATACAATTTTGGTCTTGGAGGTCTTTTGTTAGATGCTGAATGTTTCACATTCCTTGGTCTGTGCCTTTTTTGTATTGTTCTATTGGTTAAAACTGTGGGACCTTTACGATACTTTCTCGATTTGGCAGAGTTCTCTGTTTGAACACATCCAGGAATAATCCTTTGGTCCTTCTGACTCAAAATTTGTTTTTATTTTTTTATTTGCCATTACTTCAGCTTGGAGGGTTTTAGAATTGGCAGCTGTTGTAAGGAGGTTCTATGGCCTCAACCACCCAAGGTGGTATCTTTGTTTTATCTCGCCCAGGTCATTCTATTGCTGTCTTTCTTTTCAAAGCCTCAGATGTTGGAGGACAAAGCTCTTCATATATTTGGATGAGGTTCATGCTCTCAGCTGTTACCTGAAGCTGACTGCTTAGCTTTCCTCCTTGTGCTTTCAGAAGGCTCAAGAAAGATCACACTTCTTTCACGTCTATCATTTATTGATGGATCCTTCAGCATATTACTAAAATTTACAATCTAAAAGTTTCACCATTTCCCATTGGGGCTCTTCCAGGCGTGTTGGTCCTTCCTGGTCCATTCATCACCAGGCTTTGATGGCTCACATTTGTTATGTTGCTTATCTGGTCTTCAGTTCATGCTTTTATACCAATTGGATGTTTTAGCCTGTAACGGGAGGGCCGAAATTGTAACCGTCAGGGGTTAACGCCGTTTACGATATTCCATTCCCAACTCATGACAGCTTATCGATGCTCCACAATCCAGTAAACTCAGGATCTTTATATACAGTCAGCAACCAAATATGAACAATGACTCGAATCCACCCACAGCATTATACAATGCGTCCTAACGAGCCTCCAATACACATCTTGGGTAGACTTTCTGGCACAAGGTCTGACACAATCCACATGAGCTAATTAGCTACAGCTGACAAGTCCGACATCATGACCCCGGCTCTTCTCACCTGCTATACAATAAACATTTATCATCAATAGAAATTCACACAATACAGTGTTAATAAGCATCACACAATGAAAAGGTCTTTAGAATCCAGACTAAAGTTAGTTTACATGACAGTAGTAGACTTAATTACCACCTTAACAGTCTGTGTTCCCATATTGCAGTCATTTTTCTATTGACCTGTTGGGTTCAGAATCAACAACCTGCAATTAGTTCTTGCAGTTATTCTTGAATATATTGTGAATGACAGACCCATGTTAAAACAATCCAACATATGTCCCTTATTTCCTGGCTCAATCTGTGTAAGAGCTTCTGGATCCCACGGCCCTCCCGTTACAGAGCCCAAAAGGCCACTTCCTTTGGTTAGTGAGTTTTGCTGCATGTGGTTCTAACCCGTTTTAGCTTAAGTTGTTTGGGGGCAGTTGGTTTTGTTGTATTGCCGTCTCCCCATGTAGTTTCTTGGGACATCTCTGTTGTAATAGATATGATGTTATCATGTGTCCTGGGAAGTGTGAGAAAGATAATGGGATTTTCGGTTTACCTGTAATATCCTTTTCTTGGACATACAGGACACAGAGATCCCACCCTTTTCATTTGTGGTTCATGGCTTGCTACAAAAAACAGAAGCCTTGCATAGCTGGAAGGGTTTATATCAAGGAGGGGAATTCCTGCATACAATCACCTGACTCTAGAAGCATAACCCTATCATAATTGATATGAAGGTACCCTGTGTTCTGGGATGTACCCCAAGAAAGGGATTTTACAGGTACACCAAAAATAGTTTTCCCAGTAAGCGTTTTCTCCAAATCTTACAAATGCCTGTCCACGATTAGTGTAGATCTTTACATCAGGGCTTACTGGGAGCCACACCATCATCTGCTTCTCTCTATACTGTGACAAATGTAACGGGAGGATCTGGAATGGAGAAAGGTGAGTGAGAACACCTAAATCTACAGGTAGACAGGTTTAGCGTAGCGAATTATGCTGGAGATAACTGTTAGCGTAATCTATCTAGGGCAGTGGTTCTTAACGCCTGTCTTCAGGATCCACTAACAGGCCAGATATTCTGTATTACCTTGGGGAGATGCAGAATCGAATACTGCAATCACTGAGCAGCAAGTTATATCACTTGTGATGTATTTCAGTTATCTTGCAAACCTGGTCTGTTAGTGGATCCGGAGGGCAAGAATTGAGAACCATTGCTCAAGGCGGGGGTTTCCAAACTTTTTAAACAGTGGGCCAGTTTGTTGTCCTTCAATATTGTGGCCAGTATTGTGGGCAGTATTGTGGCCAGCAGAGGAGAATATATACTGTGCCCAGCACCAGTGAGAATAAATATGGCCTCAGGGTTGGTGGTCAGTAGGAGTAGTAGTACCACTAATAGAGGAATAGTATCCCATAATTCGTATCGGTGAGAAATATTCCCCTATTGTTGGTGTCAATGGAAGGAATAGTGCCCCAAGGACCGGATAACGGCAAGCAAAGGGTCACATCTGGCCCTTGGGTCGCAGTTTGGAGACCTCTGATCTAAGGGATAGCTCCACCAATGACTAAAATATCACTTTTGGGTAGACTAAAACTTACTGGTTGAATGAAGTTTGCTTTGACTTGTATTGATCCACCAAATTTCTTTCCTCCTAAATAGTCAAACCTTTGGGCCCTGGAGCTACTTATCCAGAACATCATGCCTATGAACTCATTGCTGCTGGCATTCATGACAAACATTCAAAAGGAGCTGAATGACAACGAACAGCAAGTGTTAAACACGTAAGAAAGCTAAGGAAAAAAAGTTTGTGTTAAATTCTTAGTGTTCTGGAATAATTCCATGTTTGTTCTCTGGAGCGCTCCGGAGTTTATGAAGCATTTATACTTTATCCTATTTCTAGACTGGACTATCGCGGTGGCGTTTATGCTGCAAACTTCATATCTCTTTTTTTGATGCATGGATGTGGACCTGTTCAGGTTTTCGGCCACCGGATGATCGATGTGTTGATCAAAAATGTAACGAGGTAAGTATTTGTCTTTTGGTTTTTCTCACATTCACTGCATCAGTCTCCTGTCTGCTCTTTCTTTTGATGTGTCTGTAAACACCACATTACTTTTTCTATTTAGCAATAATATTTAATCCCTATGTGCCTTATCTTGCGATTACCTGGTGATCCTGCTAGCAGCTTCTACTCTTTCCCTGGTGACAAGAAGACCAGGTTACTTCCTGGTTTCTTGATGTCAAGACAGTTGTCACTTCTTTAGTATCTGGGGGGTGGAGCGGGTACCCAGCTCCCCGCTTTCCTCCTCCCCCCCCCCCCCCTGCTCCCCCCCCCTCCTCCTCCTCCTCCCCCCCCCCAGCTCCCCGCTTTCCTCCTCCTCCTCCCCCCCAGCTCCCCGCTTTCCTCCTCCTCCTCCCCCCCCCCCCCCCAGCTCCCCGCTTTCCTCCTCCTCCCCCCCCCCCCAGCTCCCCGCTCCCTCCCCTCCCCTCCCCCCCCCCCCCCCAGCTCCCCCCCCCCCCCCCCCCCAGCTCTCTCCTCCCTCCTCCCCCCCCCCCCCCCCCCCCCCCCCCCCCCCCCCCCCCCCCCCCCCCCCCCCCCGCTCTCCTCCTCCTCCTCCCCCCCCCCCAGCTCCCCGCTTTCCTCCTCCCCCCAGCTCCCCGCTTTCCTCCTCCCCCCAGCTCCCCGCTTTCCTCCTCCCCCAGCTCCCCGCTTTCCTCCCAGTGGGGATAATGACATCTGTAAAAACCAGAGCCTTCCACATTCTATACAGAATATAAAAATTGTTTTGTCTGGAGTTCTACTTTATTACTTTTAGGAGTTTTATACTGTGGGCTTGCTAAAGCAACTTGTTATTAACTTAGAAGAATTGTACTTATTGGGGCTTATTAATCGGAACTGATCTCTTCCTCCCCAGGTTTAATTGGACTTCAATTGTTGGCAACGCCCTAAAGAGCAGAGTAAGTGGATGTCTTTGTGGTGTTTTTTTTTTAAATTCTTTGTACAAATTTCACTTTTAAATAATCCGCTTGCATAACTCAAATACTGTATGGACAATTGTTTGAGGATACTGGATATCACACCTACCTGTATGATCAAAAATATAAAGACGGCACCCCCCAAATTTTGCTTTCTAGTACTGTTTTTGCCTTAGCATGCAAAGACCTTTTAGACAATTGTGCACTTATAGTTTGGAGAAGGTCCTGATTTTAACGCCTGCAGCCACAACTGTGCCCCAACCAACTCCATAAAGACATGGTTTGATGGGTCTAGTGGTGGAGGAAATTGAGTGTCCTGCGCAGAGCCCTGACATCAACCCTACTGAACATCTCTGGGAATGAATTTGAATTATGATCATGAGCCAGTTCGACCAACATGGTTTTGTAATGGGATGCCCAACATATAGTGTATGTGTGATGGTCAGGTGTCCACATCGGTTATATAAATCAGAAATGTTTTACAGAATAATGTTCTTTCTTAAAGAGGAAGTAAACCCTGGTGGGCTTTACTTCCTCTTTTTTAGCTTGCTGCAAAACTTGCAAATTAAAAGCATAATGGACTAGTATGTATCGCATACTACTCCATTATGTGCCACTTACCTGCAAAAGAATCCAGCGATGTCCCCAGAGTAGGCAGCGTCCATCTTCTGGCCCCTCTTTCTTCCGGGGGCCACGGACTCCGGCTCTGTGATTTGCCGGAGTTGCTTGACGTCACTCCCGCCGCGATCAACGGCACAGGCTAGGGAAGAAACGGCACTTAGTTTTGTTTCTTCCCCGCGCATGCACCGTTAAAATTTTCAGCGGACTACAAGTGAAATATCTCCTAAACTGCGCTCGTTTAGGAGATATTTTTACTACCTCTAGGTAAGCCTTATTCTAGGCTTACCTTTGGGTAGATGTCCAAAAAGTGGGTTTACAACCACTTTAAAGCTTGTTTTATTACTGTGTTAGAGTCACGTGAACCATTTCTAGTTTTTGTACAATCTGACACTGAAGCTACAAGAACACTGATTCCTGTAGTGTTATTAATTTACAAAACCTTCTGTAAGTGGAATCCATAATAAAAATAAACCTCTGAAAATTCTAAACCGAACCTAGTTGAAAACGGTCAAGTAATTTTTCTCCCAAGCGTCTTCCAGGACAGCCCATGAGACCCTAACTCTGTACAAAAACACACAGAACCACAAATGACACTTAGTGGCTCCAGATATGGGGCTGCACTACCCATATCTGGGGCCACTGCGATTCTGTCCACGATTCCAAATCGCTCTGCAATAGTGGCAAGACAAACCACACATGTTAGGGTGGCATTCATTTTGGTTGGCAAACTGCATCGTGCAAAGCTTGTAGCCAAAGAGGCACAGCATTTGCCACATCACAGTGGTAAAACCGCACAGAGTTTGAGGTGGTGTTCAAAATGTGATACCCAAACACACACAGTGCATTCTGCCACTATTGCAGCACGAGTCAGAATCGCAGTGATTCTTCCATGATCCCAAATCGCCAGATGTGAACCCGGCCTAAACCTGTAGTGCCAAGTTCAGTGGGCTGAATGAGTTTTGATTAGAACACCAAATGTGTGAATGGTACTCTAGTCTTGGAGCCGGGGTAGGCAACCTCGGCCCCTTCAGCGGTTTTGAAATTACAAGACCCTGACAATCATAGGCATGACTCCTAGAGGCAGAGGCATGATGGGATTTGTAGTTTTACCACAGCTGGAGGGCCGAGGTTGGCTACCCCAGTCTTAAAGTGACACTAAACTATTTTATCTGGCCCAGGGATCACACCATGCGATCCACGGAGCGAGTGGGGGACAATGGTGGACATTACAGTGACGAGTGGGGGACAATGGTGGACATTACAGTGACGAGTGGGGGACAATGGTGGACATTACAGTGACGAGTGGGGGACAATGGTGGACATTACAGTGACGAGTGGGGGACAATGGTGGACATTACAGTGACGAGTGGGGGACAATGGTGGACATTACAGTGACGAGTGGGGGACAATGGTGGACATTACCATATAGAGCCATTGGCCCAGCTAGAGCCCAGAATTGAATCCGACTTTTTTTTCATAAATCTTCTTCTTGCTGATCCGAAAATGATCCGATCCGTGACTCCTGATCCAAGGATCGATCCGATCCGTGAGTTTTTTGATCTGTTGCACCCCTAGTAGTGATTGTCCTTAAAGCGTTTGTAAAGGAAAAAAAAACACGTTTTACTTGCCTGCTCTCCATTGATCAGACATGTCATGAAACCCCTCCCCCACACAACCATTCACTTGGAAGATCGGTGTCCTGCCGCCCCCCCCCCCCCCCCCCCCCCCCCAGCTTTTATGCAGCTGAAAACAGGGAATGTGATAACTTATAAAAAAAAAGGGGGGGGGATAAAAGGCATTTATAATGTATGTTTGTTTTTTTAAGATATACAGTTGTGCTCATAGGTTTACACACCCTGGCAGAATTATATTTCTTGGCCATTTTTCAGAGAATATGAATAACACAAAAACATTTCTTTTACTCATGGTTAGTGTTTGACTGAAGTCATTTATTATCAATCAACTGTGTTTACTCTTTAAATCATAATGACAACAGAAACTACTTAAATGTTTACATACCCTGGTGATTTTGGCCTGATAACATGCACACAAGTTGACACAAAGGGGTTTAAATGGCTATTAAAGGTAACCCTCCTCACCTGTGATCTGTTTTTGTCATTAGTGTGTGTATAAAAGGTCCAATGAGTTTCTGGACTCCTGACAGACCCTTGCATCTTTCATCCAGTGCTGCACTGACCTTTCTGGATTCTGAGTCATGGGGAAAGCAAAAGAATTGTCAAATGATCTGCAGGAAAATGTAGTTGAAATGTATAAACCTATAAACCTTTTTTAAATTGGTTCTTACTGTGTTTTTCTGCCTCCTTGTAATGTCCTCTGTTATCTCCTGAACCTGTCCCCCCCCCCCCCCCCCCCTCACTTCCTGTTCTGAAGAAGCCATGCACACGTTGGGGTTCCACAGTAGTGATTAGGGGTGCAACGGATCGTCACCGATCCGCGATCCGAACGGGTCACCCCGTTCGGATCGGCACACCATGCGATCCACGGAGCGCTCCGGAGCCTCGGCCGTAGGAAAGTCCCCGGCTTCGGCCTAGCTCCGGAGCGGCGGCCATCTTGCTCCACCCCAACCAATCACAGATCGGCTGTGATTGGTTGGACGGGTTGTCCCGTCTCTGCACCTGATTGACCCGCGTGATGAGCGTCCTCTCTGATTGGAAGGCTGCCCAGATTGGCTGGCTGTCTTGGCGCTCTGGGAATCAGGATGAACGTGTGGAGCTTGGGGGAACAGTGAGCACCGCTATGAAGGACAGGGACTCGGTGTTCTTTACTAGTGTGGGGGCAATGTTGGACTGGTCTGGAACAGTGATGGCGATGACGAGTGGGGGACAATGGTGGACATTCCAGTGCAAGTACAGTGAGTTGGATGTTAAACTGGCTATTACAGTGATTACTAGTGTGTGGGCAATGTTAAACTGGCTATTATTACAGTGTTTACTAGTGTGGGGGCTATGTTGGACTGGCTATTATTACAGTGTTTACTAGTGTGGGGGCTATGTTGGACTGGAACAGTGATGGTGATTATGAGTGGGGGACAATGGTGGACATTACAGTGACGAGTGGGGGACAATGGTGGACATTACAGTGACGAGTGGGGGACAATGGTGGACATTACAGTGACGAGTGGGGGACAATGGTGGACATTACAGTGACGAGTGGGGGACAATGGTGGACATTACCATATAGAGCCATTGGCCCAGCTAGAGCCCAGAATTGAATCCGACTTTTTTTTCATAAATCTTCTTCTTGCTGATCCGAAAATGATCCGATCCGTGACTCCTGATCCAAGGATCGATCCGATCCGTGAGTTTTTTGATCTGTTGCACCCCTAGTAGTGATTGTCCTTAAAGCGTTTGTAAAGGAAAAAAAACACGTTTTACTTGCCTGCTCTCCATTGATCAGACATGTCATGAAACCCCTCCCCCACACAACCATTCACTTGGAAGATCGGTGTCCTGCCGCCCCCCCCCCCCCCCCCCAGCTTTTATGCAGCTGAAAACAGGGAATGTGATAACTTATAAAAAAAAGGGGGGGGGATAAAAGGCATTTATAATGTATGTTTGTTTTTTTAAGATATACAGTTGTGCTCATAGGTTTACACACCCTGGCAGAATTATATTTCTTGGCCATTTTTCAGAGAATATGAATAACACAAAAACATTTCTTTTACTCATGGTTAGTGTTTGACTGAAGTCATTTATTATCAATCAACTGTGTTTACTCTTTAAATCATAATGACAACAGAAACTACTTAAATGTTTACATACCCTGGTGATTTTGGCCTGATAACATGCACACAAGTTGACACAAAGGGGTTTAAATGGCTATTAAAGGTAACCCTCCTCACCTGTGATCTGTTTTTGTCATTAGTGTGTGTATAAAAGGTCCAATGAGTTTCTGGACTCCTGACAGACCCTTGCATCTTTCATCCAGTGCTGCACTGACCTTTCTGGATTCTGAGTCATGGGGAAAGCAAAAGAATTGTCAAATGATCTGCAGGAAAATGTAGTTGAAATGTATAAACAGGAAAGGGATATAAAAAAGATATCCAAGAAATTGAGAATGCCAATCGGCAGTGTTCAAAATCTAATCAAGAAGTGGAAAAAGAGGGGATCACTTGAAACCAAACCACGGTCAGGTAGACCAACTAAAATTTCAGCCACAACTGCCAGGAAAACAGTTTGGGACGCAAAAAAAATCCCATAACTTTAGGTGAAATACAGGATTCTCTGAAAACATGTGGTGTTTCAAGATGCACAATACGGAGGCACTTGAAGAAAGATGGGCTGCATGGTCGAGTCGCCAGAATAAATCCATTACTAGGCGAATGCCACAAAGTATCCCTCTTACAATACGCTAAACGGCACAGAGACAAGCCTCAAACCTTCTGCCACAAAGTCATTTGGAGTGATGAGACCAAAATTTCACTTTTTGGCCACAACCATAAACACTACATTTGGAGAGGAGTCAACAAGGCCTATGATGAAAGGTACACCATCCCTACTGTGAAACACGGAGGTGGGTCGCTGATGTTTTGGGGATGTGTGAGCTACAAAGGCAGAGGAAATTTGATAACAGTTAATGGCAAGATGAATGCAGTATGTTATTAAAAAATCCTGGAAGAACATTTGCATTCATCAGCCAGGAATCTGCGCATGGGACGTACTCGGACTTTCCAACATGATCTAAAACACATGGCCAAGTCCACCTGTCATTGGCTACAGCAGAATAAAGTGAAGGTTCTGGAGTGGCCATCTCAGTCTCCTGACCTCAATATCATTGAGCCCCTCTGGGGAGATCTCAGAAGTGCCGTTCATGGAAGACAGCCCAAGAATTTACAGGAACTGGAGGCTTTGTGCCAAGAGGAATGGGCAGCTTTACCATCTGAGAAGATAAAGAGCCTCATCCACAAATACCACAAAAGACTTCAATCTGTCATTGATGTTAAAGGGGGCAATACACGGTATTAAGACCTGGGGTATGTAAACTTTTGATCAGGGTAATTTTGGTTTGTTTCTGTTGCCATTATGGTTTGAAAACAGTTGATTGATAATAAATGGCTTCAGCCAAACATTAACCACGAGTGAAAGTTTTTGTGTTGCCATTCATATTCTCAGAAAAATGGCCAAGAAATCGTAAATTCTGCCAGGGTGTGTAAACTTATGAGCACAACTGTATTTATACACAAAGATGGTTGGCCTTTCATTTCCATTTTAAATTTAATGGCTTGATTTACAACATAAGGTTTATATATATTTAAGGATTCGTTGGTGTTTTTTTTTTTTTTTACCAGAGTTTAGTGTTCTATACTAAAATGTAATGTGGAACATATGCTCTACGCAGTCCTCTGGGATTCCCTGCTTTTTGCCTGTTCCTATGGCAACACTAGCAGGTTATCCTGCGGAAGATTAAGGGCCACGTCCCGCTAGAGATCACATCACTTATGGCAAATCACCAGAAGCACAATCCCCTATCCCCGCTGTAGACCTGGAATGCTGCAGAATTTCTCTCCCCGGCTCTCGGCAGTCTTGCTGCTGATGGGGAAGGAGGGAGGTTCTTTTTCAGTGACTCTGTCATTATATCCTACATGGCTAAGGTGACCGTGTCTGTAAGACCATTCCAGCCAAACCATGACATACACAGAGCATAACATTTTTATTTATTTTTCATAATAAGCATCCTTTACCTGCAGACATTCCTTTTCACTTCCTCACTTTGTTTTTGCTCAGCGGTTGCTCTATTTCTTCTCTGTTCTGTTCACTTCCTGCTTGTCTGATTGTTACTCACCACCGTGAAGGGAGGCTTTACTGCGGTGGTCAGTGACGTGCTCGCCCCCTCCTGGGAACTTCATCTGTGCGGCAGGTCACTCTCCAAGCGTTAGAGACTTCAAGGAGGTGTGAATTACTGGGCGTGCCACAATGCATACTGGGAAATGTAGTTCTTACATGAACGAGCGCCGCAAACCAGGAAGTGAATGAGAGAACAGAAACAGATGCCGGAGATGATATAAATGAAGGAATTTAATGGATATTTACTCGTTTTTTAACAGAATCATTACACTATTCTGTCTGTCTACCTTGCAGGCATTCATTTTAGGATTTTTTCTTTTTTTTTTTTTTCCTTTACACCTCCTTTAAGCATGAGGAAGGTGACACATTTCTTGTTTATACAGGACAAGGCAGTGTAACAGATTCAGAGACGACTGGATTATAGGCAGTGGCTGGACACACTAGCAAAACTGAGGACCCCAATATAGCTCCTCCCACTTCCAGCAATCCTCAGTCCTTTTGCAGGCATCTTAAGGGCCCTTTCACACGGACGTGTTCATTTACGGTCTCCACTTTGCTCAGCGGTGATCGCTCCGTCAATCCCCACTGAGCAGGCAGTTTATAGGTCTGTGTCTGCACACTGTGCAGGCACTGACCTGTCAGTGACGCTCTCCTCTATGGGGGATCGGATGAGGACAGACCGTAGAGTCCATTTTCCGCCAGGCGGAAGGAAAAGTAGAGTTTCCATCGGATGTCAGCAGGCATGTCACCTCTGACATCTGTTTACATAGACCCACACAGAGCGCCCATTCAGGTCCGCCTAAAAAAAAAACTGACAGGTGGACCTGAACAGTGTGAAAGGGGCCTTAGGTGGTGGAGGTTGTTTACATTTGCTAAATTCTTCAATCTAATTTTCTTGCTGTGTTGGGACCACAACAGCATTTTACTCTGAATTGGTGCCTATTGGTTAGATCTTTAGTGACGCAAAGAAAAGATGCTTTGGCCACTGGATATGGTGTTGGGTGCCCACCATGGCACACAATGTAACTTGTTGAGTTGGCTACATGGTGATATACAGATCAAGGGCAGAAAGACCCCATTACTTAGATGTTTACCCTCCCAAAGTGGGCAAAGTCAGGGGTGTTGAGGTGAAATCCTCTATTCAAGCCTGTGTGACACTAATCCCTGGATTTGTGAGTATATGAAGCCCTAGGTGCCTCTCTTCTCCCAGTGTTGGGCTACCCCCTTCACCTTACATGCAGGGAGTAGGTATCATGGCTTGCCTTCTTTGTTTCTGTTCTCCCCTCCCCCATACTTTGTGATTGTCCCATCTGGCATTACAATGCGGGCAACTCAGAAGACAACTCCCTTCACTTAGACTACTTTTCTTTTCTTCTTGTAGATGACGTAGTGTATGGCGACTGGATGCATCCAAGTGATGCACTTGAGAGCAGACTCTCCAAACCAAAAAAAACTGCATGCTGAACAGTAATGACATTAGTTTTTATGTAAAGTTAATGTAAAGCCCCCCCCCCCCTTTTTGTTTTTTTTACCCTGTACAGTAAAACCTCGGATTGCAAGTAACGCGGTTAACAAGCGTTTCGCTATACGAGCATTCAGGGATTCAAGCCACAGTGGTGTGCAGTACCGCTTTTGGCCAGAGGTGCGGGTGGGCACCGGAGTCATTCAGAAATACTGTTTCCAAGTCTCTCCGGTGCCCCCACCTCTGGACACATGCGGTATTGCATGCCATTGATGTCAATGCGGAACAAATTATTTTCGTTTACACTGACTTCTATGTGGAAATTCACTTTGATATGCAAGTACTTTGGATTACGAGCATACTCCTGGAATGGATTATGCTTGTAATCCGAGGTTCCAATGTAATTTCTAAGGCAGAAGTGGTGTTGGCCATTGCCTTCCAGGTTGCTCACGTCTTTTCTTTGGGGCCGAGGCAGCTCTGGTGTTTGCCCATGCACCTTGGGCAGTTTAACGTGGTTTATTTATATAATGCCATGGCTTCAGCAGTGTTAAGTGGCTTATTGGCACTCACATTGCTTAAGTTATAGAAACAGTTAAACATAAACTCTGCCAACTTTGACACGGACCTCACCGGTAGGCCAGCATGGTGAACCAGGGAGAAAAATCCAGCCACTGATGACGTAAATTTTGAGTGGCAGCAAAGGGTCATCAAGCATGAGGTGGGTAAAGCATTGGGATTAGAGAAAATGGACACAGACGAGGCAGTTCTTTTATTTTCAATACGGTTTGTGGTTTATGACATGGTGTGTGTGGTGGAGAGGGGGGGGGGGGGGGCGGTGGGTCTGTATTAATATCTTCACAATTTCATATCATTGTCTGTTTTTTAGGTATGCAGCATGAATTCACACTTGTATATCTTCAATGAGACGCAAAAGAAACTTCTGCTAAACAAACTAGCATGTTTGACGGGAAAGAATTAACCCTCCCCAGTGAGGTGTGTACAGAGACTGCTACCTTCCAGGACAATGGTACCTTCCAGGGCACCAAACAAACTTTTCCCATTTAAAAGTTGAGTTTTATTATGTGAAATTTGCACTTTTTACTATTGTGCCTTATGAGTTCATTTCTCTAGGACCATTAGGCCCTGTGATGGTGGCTGAAGACCTCTTGTTCACCATAGACTTCCGTCACTTTTGATGATTGACATTTTCAAGTCATTATTAGAGCGACCGATAAAGTCAATAGGTACGTTTGCCTTCCGGTGCTTTCCATCACTAAGCCCCATTGTGTTCCGTCTGTCCTCATGTCTCCGGCTCTAGCAGTGAGGTTCACTTGCAGCGGTTTTACTCCATTTCCCTCCAAGAAGGCCGATTGACGGTTTCGCTTATGAATTTTTTTCTGAATTTAGAAGGGCTTGAAAAGGAAGTGCAATGCAATTTATTTTATTTTTTTTCCTAATGACTGATCTCTTCAATGTAATCCCTGAAATGCGATTTCATCTTGCCAGCTACCATGTTAAAATAGAAATGTTGTTTTTGCATATTGGTGACCTTAAAGTGGATGTAAACCCAAAAAAACTCAGATCTGGATTAACTCTGTGTGGCAAGACTGGGGACAGATGATAGGAAATCTTATACTCTACATTGTGACATCAAAAAAAACATATTTTTTTGGGTTTACATCCACTTTAAGAGCCGGTTCACACAGGGGCAACCTGTCAGATGACTTTGCCGCGCCTGACAAGTCGTGGTCTGCAGTAGTCAATGGAACCATTCTGATAAGAGCGACTCAAGTCGCTCCGACTGAGAAAAAGGTTTTTGTACGACTTTGGGGGACTTGCATTGACTTCAATAAATCATTTTGCAAGTTGCCTCTCAAAATCGCTTTGCCGAGTCGCCCCAAAGTCATGCAGCCTGTGTGTGAACCAGCTCTTAAGGGGTTGAAAAGGTGTTTTTTTTTTTTTTTTTGTTCTTTTTTTATTTATTTTTTAATAGGTTCCTTTTAAGCTAGTGCATTGTTGGTTCACTTACCTTTACCTTCGACTTCCCTTCTAAATGTTTTCTTTTTTCTTTTGTCTGAATTTCTCACTTCCTGTTCCTCCTCAGTAAGCTGTTCTGGCTGACTAACCCCCCATGGATGATGGTGGAAAGCTTACTGAGGAGGAACAGGAAGTGAGAAATTCAAACAAAGGGAAAAAAAAACATTTAGAAGGGAAATGGAAGGAAAGGGTAAGTGAACCAACAATGTACGAGCTTAAAGAAACCTATTTAGAAAATAAAAAAACAAACCTTTACAACCCCTTTTAAGTGCTCATTCACACCAGAATGTGGTGCAGGAAACTCGCATTCCGTGTACAGTTGCCGCACCGCATTCAAAGTGCACTGCGGTTGCGATCTGCAGCTAGACTCAATGCTAAATTGACATCGCAAACAGGGTGCGTTTGCCTGCACCAGATAGCATTATACAGAAGTAGCCTATTGCAGTAGCGCTTTTGGCGCAGTCCAGTTCAATTCAGCTCATTCAAAATGATTGAACTCGAATCGTGCCACGCTGCGCCACATGTGACTGTGCTGCGCATTTCTGTGCCATTTTCTGGTGTAAACCGGCACTGGGGAAAATAAATCCACAAAAACTTTCAGTGCCTCTCTGCAATACCATATCCATGTGTCCTCACATTTTGTCTATTTGAAAACGCTACTAGTACAGAAAAGTTGTTTGTGATCCTGCCAAATATCCAGGTAGATACTAACTTCCTGCAGTGAGCGGACATTGCTGCCTCTCTTGCACTGAAGAACTGCTGCCAGCCCTACCCAGTTTTCTACAGAACAATAAAATATGTTGGGGTGTATTCAATAGTGGAGAACTCAGGCAGCGCTGACAACACTGCGTGGGATTTCAGGGCAGCAGAGTCGGCTAAAACAGGACGTTGGTAGCTCACTGGAGTTCTTGCAAGATCACCAGTTATTTTTCTGATCTTGCCCGTTTAAAGAACAAAACCTGGTGATATCTATTGTAGAGATGTACTGATTTTTATTTTATTTATTTTTTATTTTTATGTTTTTACCCCAACATGCATTAATGCTGATTGCTGAGAGTTAAATTTGTTACAGCTGTTGGCACTTTATACCGTGGTAAGAAGTCTTCACTGTACAGCATTGCATTAAAGAGAACCAGTCAGAAGTTGCCAAAATCTGAATCTCCACTGCAATTTGTAAGGTCAGGGGGTAGATATGGTCCCTGTGTTTTTTGTTTTTTTGGTATTCTATTTTTGTGATGACAAAACTTCCGTTCTAAGTGTTGATTGTGAGCCCCCATAGCATCCATCATATTTACTACTTGAGCTCAGCGTCGAGAATAGAGACTCACCCCTAATTATGGTGGCAGAGACTTTGACATGATTAAAAAAGGGGTGAAGTTCAGGTTACCAGGAAAATAAAAAAAAATAAAGGTTTGGATGTTTGAATCTTTCAACCTTTTCTGTTGCAAGAAGCTAAAAAATGCACCAGATCGCAGGCAGGAGGTGAGAGAGAGCGCCTCCCATGGCTACAGTTACATCTCCGAGTGAGATGATGCAATATATATTTTAATCCTTTTACACGAGTCGGCATTCATTTATTCATTCTAATTATGGGTGCGGTTTGCTAAATACTACACTAAATGTTTAACAGTTTTTTTTGCACACAGTTTATGCTGCAATATCCATATAAAACGCATCAGTTAGCGCTAAGCACAGGCAGGGTATAGGACTCACTGGGCTTAGAGTGACACCTCTGCATTAAACTGTGCAAATATCCCTATAATTAAGAGAAGTCCGGGTTGTTCTTCGGTGGATGCATCTGTTCCCGGCGTCTCTGCACTGAGAACCGAGCCACCGAACACCGCCGATGGCTCGGTTCTCACTCCTCCCCAGGCAGAGCGATGCTGTCTGTTAGTCAGCATCGCTTCTGCTCTACTTCTCAGCGCTCATTGGAGCGCTGAGCAGTGGAGGAGCGGCCGTCTCAGCAGCTCACTGAAACGGCCATCAATCGGGGCAGCTGGCGGATCCAGACTTGAAGTAGGGGTGATGCGCTTCTCCGACTGATGGCAGTGACGTCAGTGGAGAGCGGACTTCAGACCGCTCTCCGCTGAAAATGCGTCACAGGAGTGCAAAATGAATTGCACTCCTGTGACGCTGAGGAGTAAGGATGAGCTCTGGCGTGTTCGCATAGTACACGTGCAGAGCCCGCCAGGAAGTGTGCACGGCGCTGCGCCATTCACAGCCAGGGAGACATTTCCCGATCTCTGCAGCCGAGCATCGGGAAATGTCTCCCTGGCTGTGATTAGCGCCGTGCACACTTTCTGTCGGGCTCTGCACGTGTACCATGCGAAAACGCCAGAGCTCATCCTTACGCCTCTGGGTCACAGGAGTGCAATTCATTTTGCACTCTGTGATGCATTTTCAGCGGAGATCGGTCTGAAGTCCACTCTCCACTGACGTCGCATCATTTGGGGAAGCGCATCGCCCCAACTTCAAGTCTGGATCCGCCAGCTCATCCTTAGAGGAGAAGCCCAGGCTGCACTTCTCCTTTTTAAGCCCTGGGTGAAATGCGTTAGAATGTGGCCTCATGTGGGTGGTGTTTCCGTGTGTGCTGTACATTCAATCTGCACGGTCATTACAGTTGTCTGAGCTTTCTGCACTGTCATTGGTGCGAGGCCCAATTCTTTGGATTTGGATGGTGCAGTTTGGTTTAGACTCTGTTTACATAAAGCACCATTCTTCTCTATGGAGATTAGACCTTTGACTGGAAAACACACACAACACATAGTGAAGAGATACCTTCATATCCTCATTGTAGTACAAGGGACCAGCTGTGCGTGTTGGCACACATGTGGCATTCCTGATCCTTTGGGTAGAAGAGTGATCTGGTGCCACTTGAGGAAGATTTTCATAAATGAGGAAATCTGTAATGTGTGCCTCTGGCCACCAGGGGGCTCTCTTCATCACTAGATTTCCACCCCATTCTTGTAAGGGATGCTCAAGATCATGAACCTCTCTCTGTCTTATCAGATTTCAGAGCAGAGAGAAAAATACATCATTCTGTGTTATGTGACGTTTCATTAAATGCTGAGCTTGTGTTATTAGCACTGAGCTCTGACGGCAGGTAAAGCGGCAGCGGGCGATTCCATGTGATTTTCAGAGCAGTAATTCTGCCTCCAGTGGGTGAGGGGTGGAGATGAATAATGGCTCAAATATCAATTTCTGGCCAGTAAGACTATGCTATTGGAAGAGCGGAGATTCAGATTAGTACAATGGCTCTTTCATGAGCGGTTCTCATTAATCGCAGAGGCTGAAGGCAGGCATGTCATCTGATAAATCTGTGCCTTTAATTTGTTTAAGTGCCTCCCTGGCAAATGTTAAACCTGGAATCTGGCTCTTGTCTATGTGCAGCAGGTGGCTTTGGTATTACGTTGTTATCCTTTCACAGCATCCCATGATATGTCCTAGTCCTCCATCTCTGCGTCCTTCGGGGCTGGTTGTAAGGGATATTTATACTGATTTATCCTGCAAAATCCTGCTTTTATTGTGAGTGAATCGCACATGCTGCTCCTCTGTAATAAGTACCCCAGGATCTTGTGTTTGTACTCTGATTATTTGTATTAACTTTGCTGCTGTGTGTTGGTAACGTGTACTTGTACACCGTGGAGGCATCTGTTTTGTGAATGGCGTCATCATTCATACTGGGGATGCTTTACTAAACCTGGAGAGTTAAAAATCTGGTACAGCTGGGCATGGTAGCCAATCGGCTTCCAACGTCAGCTTGTTCAATTAAAGGGTCACTATAGGATTTTTTTTTATTGTCTTTAAAATAACAAATATGTTATACTTGCCTCCACTGTGCAGCTCCTTTTGCAGAGTTGCCCTGATCCACGTCTTTGGGGGTCCCTCGGCAGCTGTCTCTGGTCCTCCCTGCAAAAACTCGCCACATTCATGCGAGAGAGCTCACATGGTGGTGAGTCCTTACGGGCGCGCTCCCGTGATACATCGAGCGGCCATAGCTGCTCACTGTATCGCTCGACCCCACCTCTCGGCCCGGCGCTGAAAGTGATTGACAGCAGCGCCAGCCAATGGCTGTGCTGCTCTAGCCAATCAGTGGCCAGGCTGAGCGGCGAAGAGGATCTCGGGACCGAGCGCGGAACTTTTGAGGGGTCGGGTAAGTAAATGGGGGGGCATCTTCAGATGTTTTTTCACCTCAATGCATAGATTGCATTAAGGTGAATTTTTTTTTCTTTCCGTTTACTACTCCTTTAAGCTTTGACAATCCACACCAGACCCTTACCCGAGGCACGCAGCCTGGCTGGTCAGGAAAGGGGATGGGGATGAGCGATAAGCCCCCCGCAGACCCTGACAACCAACGGCCAGGGTTGTCGGGAAGAGGCCCTGTCCTCATGAACATGGGGACAGGGTACTTTGGGGTGGGGGGGCCGCAAGGCGCCCCCCTTCCCCAAAGCACTCGGGCCCCCCCTCCCATGTTGAGGGCATGCAGCCTGGTACAGTTCAAAAGTGGGTGCACTTGCTCGTCCCCACCCCCTTTCCTGACCGGCCGGGCTGTGTGCTCGGAAAAGGGTCTGGTGTGGATTTTGGGGGGACCCTGATGCGATTTTTTTTTCAGCGTAGGGGTTTCCCTTTAAATCCGTACCAGACACAAGGGCCTGGTATGCTCTTGGAGGGGGAACCCATGCCGTTTTTTTATTAATATTTGGCGTGGAGTTCCCCTTCAAGATTCATATCCAACACAGTGCCTGGTATTGGCGGGGATCCAAGTCGGATCCCCGTTCATTGAAAGTCGGACATATGTCGGCTTCAAGTCACAGGGCAAAGTCGGATCCAAAGTAGTACTAATGTCGTGTCGCACCAGTGTGAACCCGGCCTTAGTCCGGATTCACACTGATACAGCAGGACAGACATCAGTCCTACATTGACCCTACATTGGTCCGACTTTCATGAAGAGGATACTACTTTTATCCGACTTTGATGACCAATCAAAACAATCCCAGTGTGTTATAAATTCCTTTTACTGCTGCTGTAATCACATGTCAGATGGTAAGGACAAGGGTCTTCAATGATATTCAATGGGCTGAAGTAGTATCATAGTAGTACAGGGAGCATTTTCAAAGTCGGACGACTTGTGTCGGACCAGTTAAGACGGCTCCCATAGAGAAACATTGATTTTCACACGTCATACGACATGAGCTCCCAATGTCAGAGTGTTTGTAGGACCAGTGTGAACACAGCCTCATACAACACGGCAGTCATACGACTTTCATCCCACTTTGCTCTGCGACATCAGTCCTACATCCATCCGATTTGAAAGAACACGATACTACTTTTGATCTTACTTTGTGATGGTCTGACTTGTCCTTTGAGGCTGGGTTCACACTGGTCCGACAAACGCTCCGACATTGGGAGCTCATGTCGCATGTCGTGTGAAAATCAATGTTTCCCTATGAGAGCCGTCTTACAGTAACTGGTCCGACTTTGAAAATGCTCCTTGTACTACTTTGGTCCGACTTCCGCCCATTGAATATCATTGAAGACCCTTGTCCTTACCATCCGACTTTTGACATCCGACATGTGATTACAGTAAAAGGAATTTATCTCACTCTGGGATTGTTTTGGTCAAAGAACAAGTCAGACTATCACAAAGTCGGATCAAAGTAGTATCCTGTTCATGAAAGTCTGATGGATGTCAGACCAATGTAGGACTGATGTCGCAGAACAAAGTAGGGTGATAGTCGTATGACTGTTATGTAGTATAGTGTGAACCCAGCCATCCGAACACGCCCAAGCTCACCACTACACAGAAGCATGCCTCTTCCTCACAGCTTTCTGCTTTAACTAGCTTTAGATTTAATGTTTAACACTACCTTATGATAGGAGCCGTTGGTGCAGCCTAGATATTACGGTACTTGCATTGTCATGAGAGATTTTGCCCATTTAAGGGATCTCATAGGGCAGTGGTTCTCAACCCTGTCCTCAAGTACTCCCAGCACCCCATGTTTTGGGCCTTTCTGTTTTTTCCCCCAAAATATCAATCCATTGACTGATTTTTAAAGCAGCTGTGTAAAGGAAAACCTGAAAACATGGCCTGTTGGGGGTACTTGATGACAGGGCTGAGAACCACCGTCATAGAGCACATCACAATGGCAGCGCACTTTGTATTGTAATGGTGCGTCACCATTTATTGTTAAATGAATCCCAGCGCACCTATGCAGAGTGCTGCAATTCACCGCCAAGCACCGATAACTCTGCGCTGTGTTTGTAAAATAGAGCAGGACCCGAGTTCTCAGACATTCACACCCTAGTCAGAATTTCATTGGCTGCATAGCACCATTTACCTTGAAAAACGTGACATGTGAATGGACCCTTCATATGCCCGGCAATGATTCCAATATAAGTTGGAAAACTCCTTTTAATATTAATTTATCCTCCCTGGTCATTGGTTTACATATTCCTACAATAAAGGGGGTGTAAAGATACAATTGTTTTTTTTTACTAAATATCTTCCTTTACCTTAGTGCAGTCCTCCTTCACTTACCTCATCTTTCCATTTTGCTTTTAAATGTCCTTATTTCTTCTGAGAAATCCTCACTTCCTGTTCTTCTGTCTGTAACTCCACACAGTAATGCAAGGCTTTGTCCCTGGTGTGGAGTGTTGTGCTCCCCCCCTTGGACTACAGGAGAGTCAGGACGCTCACTAACAAACAGCTCCTTTAGGCTGCATTCACACCTGAGTGTTTTGTCGCCTAAATGCGCGTCGCTCAAAGACGCTAGAGGGGGAAAATAACATTATTCTCTATGGAGATGGTTCACATCTCCACTGCAAAACGCAGAACGCCTGAAGCTCAAACAAGTCCTGGACCCTTTTTTGTCACGCGTATCGGGCGTTTTACATTACTGACGATGACCTGTACAAAACCGCGGGGAAAAACCCTGCGTTTTGTTGCGGCAAATCGCGGTACAAAACGCTGCAATTGATCACGGTACCAAAACGACGCAAATCGCCTACGCTTAAATGTGAATGCAGCCTTAACTGCAACATAGAGAGCGTCCTGACTCTCCTGTAGTCCAAGGGAGGGGGGGGAGCACAACACTCCACACCAGGGAGAAAGCCTTGCATTACTGTGTGGAGTTACAGACAGGAAGTGAGGATTTCTACGAAGAAATAAGGACATTTAAAAGCAAAATAGAAGGATGAGGTAAGTGAAGGAGGACTGCACTAAGGTAAAGGAAGATATTTGGGGGGGAAAAAAAATTATCTTTTTGAAACACCTTTAACAACTGATGACCAAAGACCTATCCATCCCCTTCATTCTAATGTACATATTATTTATGACAGTTTTCAACACTTTTTATTGAATTGTGTTGAAAATGAATTGCCTACAGTGTTCTAGTCTTATAAATCACTCCATTTCATCCCCACCCCCTTGAACATCTAATTTTACAGAGACTTGGTTTTAATCTGTTTTCTTGTTGTAGAAGAAAACTGTGAATACTGTTGGTGATGAAAGGATGTCCCGGCCTTAGTGGTCTTCACAAATTTTAACTCTTAAAACTCCCAATTTGTTTTCTTCTCTGGGTGGAACTGGCTGCCGCTGGTTGTGCCCAGAGAGGATCAATGTGGAGCAAACACACAGATGACAATAATATTTGCTACAAATAGCCAGCCTGTCTCCTACTTTATCCTTTTACAGTCCGTTTCTGCATTTCCCTCATTAGAAAGCAGGACCTGTAGCGTTCCTGTGGGTCCTGTTAATACTTTCAGTATGGAATCATTTCCGCGTTTGCTCAGACTGGCTGCCTGTCGGCGCTGACTCTGGCCATCTTCTGTCTGGGAAGGTTTTAGTGCTGGGGCTCTTCCAGCTTCTCAATGATAATTCCTATTTCATGTAACGCTGATATAGGCTTATTTGTGTGTGTGTGTGTGTGTGTATGTGTGTGTGCTTGAATTTTAGGCTGGTTTCACACCTATGCAAATTGAATGCGCTTTTCCACGCATTCAATTCGCATAGCAGAAGAACGTGACTGGCTGGCTATGGAGCCGCGTCACATATCTCCGCAGTGGGTCCGGTGCGGTGTGCCGGAAAAACGTGTGGCTTTTTTGCTGCGTTTCAGGTTCGATTTCAGCCCAAAATTTGAACGCGCACGCACCGGACCCCTCCTGTGCGCCGCATGCGGCGACAGTGTGAACCCAGCCTAAAAGTAACAAAATTAGCAATATTCCCAAACCCAGATTTTCTAGGGCTGCTTCCAGGGAACTGACAAAAAAAAAAAAGCAGAGGCTTCCTCAGGGAACAATATACATGGATATGCTGCAATACCAGATTTCACCTGCAGGTGGCAATGCATAAGAAATCCAGCAATTATAGCTGAAAAGTAGAACTACAGACAAAACTTTTTTTTAAATTTTGGATAGAATGGAGGATTGGAACACCTGTAAGGTTTCTATTGCTGTCTGTGCCCCTGTTAGAGAGGTAATAGAGGGGACATCTTCTAATGGTGACACTAGTTATGGTGACCTCGGGGTCCCCAAGGATTTCCCCTAAAGGGGTTGTAAAGGTACAAAACATTTTTTCCCCCTAAATAGCTTCCTTTACCTTAGTGCAGTCCTCCTTCACTTACCTCATCCTTCCATTTTGCTTTTAAATGTCCTTATTTCTTCTGAGAAATCCTCACTTCCTGTTCTTCTGTCTGTAACTCCACACAGTAATGCAAGGCTTTCTCCCTGGTGTGGAGTGTCGTGCTCGCCCCCTTCCTTGGACTACAGCAGAGTCGGGACACCCACTAACACACAGCTCCTTTCTCTATCTGCAACGTAGAGAGCGTCCTGACTCTCCTATAGTCCAAGGGAGGGGGCGAGCACAACACTCCACACCAGGGAGAAAGCCTTGCATTACTGTGTGGAGTTAGACAGAAGAACAGGAAGTGAGGATTTCTCAGAAGAAATAAGGACATTTAAAAGCAAAATGGAATGAGTAAGTGAAGGAGGACTGCACTAAGGTAAAGGAAGCTATTTAGGTAAAATAAATTGTAACTTTACAACCCCTTTTATTTGCAGAGCTTTTCTCTCACTTCCTGTTTTGCTAATGAGACAGGAAGTGAAGGTAAATCTCCACAGCTGGATATAGATTGTAAAAACAAATGTGAGAACGGTTCTATCCCTCTCCTGCTCTATCCAAAATGAAAAACAAGTTTTGGCTATAGTTTCTACTTGAATCCGTAGTGATGCTTAGTGGCGCTCACTATCCTAATACACAGATTTTTCAGTGTTTATTTCCGCCATTCAGCTCCCTCCTCCCCGCAGTGACTTGGCTGGCTGCCAGCTTTCTGATCTCTAATGTGAACACAGAGTAGGTGGGTACACAGAGCGAGGGAGAAAGCAGGTGGGTACACAGAGCGAGGGAGAAAGCAGGTGGGTACACAGAGCGAGGGAGAAAGCAGAGTGCCGAGTCTTGACATGAAGAACTTCACTGCTTCTCTTTTGAATTATTCCGCAGTGCTACAGAGGGCTTGTTTTAAAGCTTTATTTATAGCTTGTTGAGGACATAAAAAAAAAAAATCCATAACCTGGCCACCGTTTTACTTTAAACTAGCCTGTGTGCTTAGTCACTTTTTTGACCTGTGGGCGGCAGCCATTTTTGTTTAGGGCAATATGAAGTCATCATTTCACTTTGGAAATAACTACTGCCTGTCCACAGGCTTTTTAATGTCTGATTTGTGGAGTGCTAATTTATCCACTTGGCACTTTGTTTTTTGTTTTTTCTTAATACTGTTTGTGTTGTATTTTTATTGTACATATACATGTAGATACCATTTAGAAATAAAAAAATAAAAGCCTTTTGAAAGCTTTGGTGTGTGTGTGTGTTTTTTTTTTTTCTAAGCATTGGTGTTGTCCTCTGAAAATGCTAGATGCCTGGCTGTCATGTCAATCCTTATGCTTTAGTATTTGAGTCATTGACTCAACAAGTAGGTAAGAATTCTGATAACCTAATCTGTATATTGTTCTGGGTCCATGACTGAAAATACTGAAGGCAGAGAGGGTCCGTACCGCGTTTCCCCCCGAAAATAAGCCCAGGTCTTATATTCATTTTGGCAACAAAAGACACAGTAGGGCTTAATTTTCGGGTAGGTCTTACCATGTGTAATGTGCTGTCTTCTCTCCTCCTCCTTCTCTCTCCCTGCCTGACAGGAATCCCCAGTGTGAACCGAGGTAAAATCCTATAATCCACTCTATTACCATAGTATATAATGTACAATGTGTGTGTTTCGGTAATTGTGCCAAATACCTTCGTTATATCGCCGTTCTGAGCTTCTGTGACCCCCTGGAGCTCTCTTCCTCGCACTTATATTACAGAAACATACACATTGTACATTATATAATACTGTAATAGTGGATTATAGGATTTTACAAGCATTTTAAACTAGGGCTTATTTTCGGGGTAGGGCTTATAGTGCAGCCCTCCTGAAATATAATGCTAGGTCTTATTTTCCAGCGATGTGTCCCATGAGTGCTGGCTTTTCCTCCTCTGTGGGTGTAAACAAAGGAGGGCCGCCGCCGGGTGTACCAAGATGGCCACGGCTCTGGAGCTAGGCTGAAGCCGCGGCCTTTCCTAATGTTATGGCTTCGCCCATAACATTAGGAAAGGCCGCGGCCTCTGCTCAGCTCCGTAGCCGCGCCCATAACATTAGGAAAGGCCATGCCCTCTGCCCAGCTCCAGAGCCGCGGCCATAACATTAGGAAAGGACGCGGCTTTGGCCTAGCTCCGGAGCCGTGGCAATCCACGGATCACAGTGTGTGCCGATCTGAAGGGGGTGACTCGTACGGATCAACTGTGATCCGTTGCACCACTAATTATGACCTGCAAAGTAAAGGCATTATGTGTAAAAACGTACCTGTAAACGAATCCCTCCATCGATGCGTTGTCGCCACTGAAGGCTGCATCCATCCTCACCCGAGTCCGTAGAATTTTTTTGCTTTGTGACTGGTCGGAGCCGCGTTACGGCACAAGGCTCTGCGGAAAGGACCTGGATGGCGGTTTCTTCAGAGGCCTTCAATGGAAGTTTACTTGTTTAACCACTTAAAGCGGAGTTCCACCCTTAAAATCACTTTGTTTCATTACATCCAGCATACTGGCGTCAGCGCCAGTATGCTGTGTTGTTTTTTTTTTTTTTTAATGCACGCACTTACTTTATATAAAATCATTGAATTTCAGGCGCACCGCAGAATGTCGCCGCTATAAGGCGTCACGCCTTCCGGAAACAGCCGATTAGCATTCGGCTTTTCTCGGCGCCTGCGCACAGACCCAGGAGCTGACTGCGCAGGTGCCGTATATAGCCGCGTCACGCCCTCCGAAAAAACCCGAACTAGGACCGGCTATTTTCAACGCCTGCGCAGTCAGCTCCTGGGTCTGTGCGCAGGCGCCGAGAAAAGCTGAATGCTAATCGGCTGTTTCCGGAAGGCGTGACGCCTAATAGCAGGGGCCATTCCGCGGTGCGCCTGAAATTCAATGATTTTATATAAAGTAAGTACGTGCATTGAAAAAAAAAAAAAAAAAACGCATACTGGCGCCGACGCCAGTATGCTGGATGTAATGAAACAAAGTGATTTTAAGGGTGGAACTCCGCTTTAACTGCCCCACGCAGATATACTGATGCAGGGTGGCCCTCCTGCATGAAATCGCGTACAGGTAAGTGATTTCGTGCAGTGGGTCTGGGGCACGCGCCTTCCGGCCACCCTCTCCGGCTGTGATTATTCACAGTGGAAGCCAAATGTCCAGGTGTCTGATTTCTGTCTGCTGCAACATCGCAGTCCTGCTAAAAAATTGCTGATCACCACCATTGCTAGTAAATAAAAAATTCAATAAAAATATCCCATAGTTTGTAGACGCCATAACTTTAGCGCAAACCAATCAATATACACTTAATGGGATTTTTTGGGGCCAAATTGATGAATACGTTTTTATTATAATGTCTTGTAGCATAAAGTAAAAAATATCATTTTGTTTCCAAAATTGTTTTTTTTTTTTGTTTATAGCGCAAAAAATAAACACCACAGAGGTGATCAAATACCACCAAAATAAAGCTCTATTTGTGGGGGGTGCAAAGGACATCCATTTTATTTGTGTACTGTGTTGCACGTCTGTGCATTTGCCCGTTAAAAAATGTTGCATCACAAGAAATGGCCTGGGGGGGGGGGGGGGGGGGTAAACCTTCTGTGGCGGAAGTGGCTTATTGAAAGTGACGTGTTTAAAATAAGTGTGGATTTCAGTTAGTGAGGTCATTCAGTCTGAAAAGCGCAGGCGTCGCACAGATCACCTCCTATGAGTAGCATTGACATGACTGCGTATGCGCTGCCAAAATGTACATTTGGTCTTTTCTACTTAGAAACATTTGCAGGGGCTTGTGAGAAGACTAGAAAAATGTGGGCTCCCACCAGAGTTGAAAAGATGACAAACCTCCTAGAACACAAAGAAGACAATGAGGTGCGATGGGTAGAGGAGGAGTTATAAAAGGCCTGGCTTACAATTTTTTTGTTTGCCAGTGTCACAACTTCCTGTAGGTGGCAGTATAACCCGACTCTTTCTGAATAGAAGAGAACAAAATATATAAATTTATTAGTCGGTGCTTTTAAAATGATCCTGGCTGACATCTGCTAAAATAAGACTGACCGCTAATGCAGATGACAAAGTTAGTGACTGTCGTCTTGTATGAATTATTCAGAGTGTACGGATTTCTCTGGATTAGGCATGTCACGCTATCTGCAGATGTCACCAATGCATTCATATTTGGGAAACCAGTAATAAGCGTTTTTGAAAAAAATCATGGATTTAACACTGGTTCAGATAACTGCATTAGTTCTGGATGTTATGGGGAATATAAATTATAATCTGCATGTCTAGTAAGGATTAAGCTTCCCATTTAAGTATCAATGCCAGCAGGGTGGGGGGAGGAGGGGCGCACAGCTGGTGCATGTAGTATGGTCAATTGACTGCGGCGAGAAGTATCGGAGGTGGCATATTGCGGTTTGTAGTTCCTCTGTAGTTGCTTCTGTTCCCAGCAGATGTCTGTGTCCTCGAGGCACCCGCTGGGAAAACCTGCTACTCATTGCCATATAGTCGCGGCATGCTTGTAATTGTATCAGAGAGGCTGGACCAGAGGTGATGTCCGCTATGGCCAGTGTCCTGCTGTTTGTAGAACTACAACACCCAGCCTTCAGGCCTTGGTTACAACTGGGGCTGCAGCACCAATTTAGGACTGGTTCACACCAGATGTACTTTGTGTTTTTAGCCACGAAAGAATTTACCGCCTTCCTAAGCGGAGCATTTTTTTGCGATTCGGCACTGCGTCCCTTTAGCTGACATTTGCGTGGTTGTGCGATGTTGTACCCAAAGTTGACGTCCCCCCCCATAAATAGAGCTTTCTTTTGATGGTATTTGATCAGCTCTGCGGTTTTTAATTTTTTGTGCTATAAACAAAAAAAAAGAAGCGACAGTTTTGTAAAAAAAAATATTTATATTTTAAAATGTTGCTACAAAAAAAATATATATATATTTTTTTTATATATATTACATTTTTATAAATATATATAATATGTATAAAAAAATATAATATATCATTTTTTTTATACATATATATTTTTTTATATATATATATATATATATATATATATATATATATATATATATAAAAAATATTTTTTTATTAAAAAAATATATTTTCCTCAGGTTATTCTTTGTATTCCTCTACATATTTTTGGTAAAAAAAAAAAAAAAAATCAATAAAGGGTATATTGATCAGTTTTTCTACAAGTTATAGCGTCTACAAAATAGGGGCTAGATTTATGGTATTTTTTCAAATTTTTTTAATTATTTTTTTTTTACTAGTAATGGTGGCGATCAGTGATTTTTTTATCTGGACTGCAACATTATGGTGGACATTTTTTACATTATTTTGGGACCGTTGTCATTTATACAGCGATCAGTGCAATAAATAGCCACTGATTACTGTATAAATGGCAGGGAAGGGGTTAAACACTAGGGGGAAATCAAGGGGTTAGGTGTGTCCTAGGGAATGATTCTAACTGTGTGGGGAATGGGCTACCACTGACATGGCAGCGATCACTGCACTGAAACGCATCAAAAATGTACACACACACCCCCCAAATTGAGATGAAGAAATATCTGCTTTGTTGAACACAGCTGCAAGATCTTGGTAGATCCAGTGTCTTGAAAAAAGTATTCATACCCCATGAATTTTTTTTACATTTTGTTACAGCTTAACAAGAGGGGGGGGGACGGGGGGGGGGACTTTGAGTGAGGCATATAGCGATCTTGCCATATGCCTCCATCCCTGTAAATGGATAAAAATGGTAAAGTGGGACTTTGAATGAGATGCGATTTTAGCAATATGCAATTAAATATAAACATGGAAAATAAATTGTATGTAACCATGTGACCAGGCTCAGAGTTGACAACCAAAAAGCACTAAACCAAATGAATCTGTCTAACTGGTGTAAGTAAAAACCGAGGTTTAGTTGCAAGCATTTGCAAATACCTGGGAAGCTGCAGTGCCAACTCCACGGCACTCTGCATGGCTGCAGTCCTATCTATAAATTTAAGGTCTCCTGAAAGGGAGCTCAGGTGTGCTAATCACCAGGCAGAGGACAGGTGATGGCCTAAAACCCGCCCCTACCTAGAGTTGGTATGGCAAATGAGAGCACTGGGAAAAAAAAAAAAAGATTTTGTTACAGCAATAAAATGTAAATGTGTTTTATTGGGATTTTATGTGATAGACCAACACAAAGTGGCACATAATTGTGAAGTGGAAAGAAAACTATTAATGTTTTTTCACATATTTGTAAAAAATATTGAAAGTGTGGTGTGCATTTGTATTTAGCCCCCCCCCCCCCCGATTCAATACTGAGACCCCCGTAAACGCAGTAGTTAAATTTGGAATTATACCTCTGACTTTTATAGTGGCTGTAAACCCTCACACATATACCCAGTGAAGTGAACAGCCTCAGATGATACAGACATGAAACAAATCTCCCTACATAAGTTTTACATGTATATCTGCTTTCTTCATTTTTATATATCCTTTAGAAAGTGCACATCGTGTTAAAGTTTTTTTTCTCTTCCTTGTCAGCACTGGGGGGTGGATGATTTATTGGCATACAGCCAAGAAAGCGGATTGGGGGAAAGCCACACACCCCCTCTCCTCATAGGCAAAGGAAGAAATGAATGTGCAGAGCTCTGCTCTTAGACGGCAAGCTGATTGCTAATTTATTTATAGCAACCTCCCCCAACACACCAAAAATGCACTGGACCCTAGAAAAAAAAGCACCTGGAATGCATCTGTAAATGCACCTAGGGCGCACTGCTGCCTAGGGTAGCCCGGACACACGTTTCCCTCTGCAGGCTGCAGCATATAACTAACCCAGTCCCAGGCAGCTGCTCCGTCTGGCAGGTGGTGTAATTAGAGGCGCATTGCAGAACTGAAACCAGCGCTATACAGGAAGCCTCCTGTAGGAGGCTTCCTGTATAGCGCTACCTCCTGTTACATGGGTAGGGTAAAGGGTGGAGCCAATGGAGGCAGCAAAATTTGGTTTCCCCCTAGGAAAGGGTTCAACAAACCCTGGGCGCCAGGTCGCAATTGCGACTAGAATTAAACTGGGGCTGCCCAGCTGGGGTATCCTGTGTCTCAGTGCGCCCCCAGCTACGTGATCGCGTCGGGCCGGCTGGTAATTGAGGCTGCGGCCTTCTGCAGGGCCTATGCTTGTTTCTGTGATCTGGCGCAATCTTGTGGTGGCCATTGGCATGACAAGAAAACCAGCCAAAGTGGAGAAGAGAAGGAAGTGTTTGCAGGCGTCACCTGTGTGGTTTGAACGCCGCTTTCATATGCGGGTGCTGCTCACGTATGCGTTCACTTCTGCGCGCAAGCTCAGCGCCAACCCTGTCTATCTGGTGCGACGAATCGGGCCCAGATTTTTGCCTAAATTCAGACTTGAAACCGAGCCAAAGACGCACAGGACCCCCGCGCAATCCGATTCGCAGCTGCTCTGGAGATGTGTGAACCGGCTCCATAGAGATCCAATCACAGTCTCCTGTCATGCGAATTGGATCTGGGGAAAACCTCATCCAACTCACACTAGTGTGAACCCAGCCGAAGGCTCCATTCACACTAATGCGTTTTTTGATGCATTTTGCAGGAATCCAGGGATATTTTTTATCATGGTTTCCTATGGAACATGTTGACATCAATGCTTTTTTGTGCCTCTGCGTTTTTGGAAAGGGTCGGGGACTTTTTTTACGCAAAAAGTAGCGTTTAGTGTGAAAGGAGCCTAAGCCTATGTGTCCATGGACGTTTTTTAGCGTTGATGAGCAGTGGAGATTGTTTTTTTTTTTTCTGAACGCAAGAAATTCAAAGTGATTTTTTTTTCGGCGGGAAAATGCGATAAAAACGTGAATAAACGCTCAAACGCAGCTCACCAGCGTTTTTTTCGCGTTTTTTGATCCATTGAAAATAAAAAAAAGCTAGAAGCCGCTAACACTAAAAAACGCTATTGAAAAAACGTTGAAAGGCTCCCTGCAAAGCTACTAGCGTTTTTTATAGCTTCTTATGTCTAAAATCCTCCTATGTCCACTAGGGGCATAGGATGACTGAGAAATATTATCTTGGACTACCTGAGATGTGATTTATTATGTAATTATTATCCACAATATATTCCAGGATATCTATAAGAACTATTTACTATTTGTTGATTCTGAACTCAACAGGTT